>CP099847.1:13291574-14491574 GCA_030062745.1 Capitulum mitella | reverse complement strand
TGACCGCCGTTTGACTTCCCCAGGACCGCAGGGCGAGGGTAAGGTCGATCTTGTCTGCCCCTGCGTATCCGGATCTGAGCAGCACGAGGTCGTCGTAGATGCCGTTTAAGGGGAATGCTCTACCTAAACATTTGTTTTGAACCGAGATAGCCAAGTTGTAGCGAAACATCGGCGCGGCCAAGGGGGGGGGGGCTTATCCCGCAGTTTTTTGTGTGAAAACCATTGGATATCGTCTTCCCAGAGGCGGTTTTCGTATGATTTCAGGCCACACTGAGTTCCCCCCTTAAGAAAATCCTGGCTGCGCCCCTGTAGCGAAGGAACTAATCTGTAATGTTACATGTGTAGAAGCCATTAAGGCAGTTATGGCAGAGGCCCTGTTAACTTGACAGCAGCTCTACAGTTCAATTTACTGATTCAAAGTTGGCGCACCACCTTTGAATAATTGCAACATTAGCTCTAAGATCAGAATGGAACGAAAAATTAAAGTAGGCCTAACAACTTTGAAAACGTCCCTGCACCGATGTGCAATGGCACACATCACGCCAAAACTCTACGATTACGGATATTTTAAGCGATTGCCTACGGTATTGTAACGTGGCTTCATTTTTTTCTCCATCTCCTTCGGAAAAACCATTTTAAAACCCAGCTCAGCATTGCTGCCCGGTTCCTGTGGTAGAGCCGCGGCCGCCGTCCCACGAGCCTCGGAGATTTCATCACCGCCCAGCTTGTCCTCCGTGCCGTTCCCAGTCCCACTTCCACCCAGGGGCACAAAGACGGGCGGATTCAAGTAAAAACAGACGTCGTGAGCTCCCGGCCGACAGGCAATGCCGAGCCAGGCGGAGCGCAGAACACAACAGCGATCGTCAGTCAGTCAGCGGCCGGCAGCGTCAGTCAAGCCTGGAAAACAGAACGCGCTCTTCCATGTCCAGCTGACTACAAAGCCCCAGCAAATAATGGAAGAACGACTGAATAAGCTGCGGTACCTCCGGCCAGCTATGAGACAACAGCAGGCACCAGCTCGCCCTTGTTGAGGTCCAAAGACCCAGGAAGCCGGACCGACGGTGATCTGGGCCGGAGTCCTCCGCACCGACGTTGGAGACGGCGACCAGCCAGAGGGCATCGGCCTCATGGCGGCACCGCCGGTGGCGGCATGAGGCTGCGCGACGAAGTTTACCGTCAAGCGCACCAATAATGGAGACGTGTACAACCCACCCGAGGCCGAAAATGCGTACAGCGGACGTGCCATTGGCAGGAGGAGCCTGACTGACGGAGCCGAGAATCCAAGCTCTCGCCAGGCGCTGCACGGAGAGGCAGAGACTAGCTCCGGCCGTGCAAGCGGACGGTTCTGCCCGGGAGCAACCCGCTGCTTCGCACCTTACGGGGCGGCGGTCAGCTGGGCCGAGTCTGGTCACCCAACCAGCGTTTCTGACCGGAGGCGGCCGGGGTCCGGCGGACCCGGGGCCACCGCCTTCTGAAGATCGCTGAGTATATTGAGCCATCAAGACGTTCAGAGCTGCAGGCCTGCAAGACGGATTGCCAAACCAGCCTATGGTCATTACAACACAAATAAGCCAACGTATTCCCTCCGACTTATCAGGCCATCCACCTTCTGCCCAATGGAAACGAGGTCATGTGGGACTTTCGAGCAGTAGTGGGTCTCACAAAGGTTGTTTTTTTCAGACGCCCAAGGGGAGGGCCCAATTTTCTTCGAGCATCAGCTATTCGAGATGATGGCATGATGACAAGTTATTCATGCGTACGTATAGCGGCGTTTACGCATGTGTATGGCTGACAGCAGCTGTTGTACCGCGATGTACTTATAATTTTTGGATGAGCTGTATCTAAGGTTAAGGTGAGTGCCGTGTGGGTGTCGTTAATGTGTCGGATCGCCGGCGGCGGCCGGTCATGACGTTTATTTCTTGGTGCAGGGCGTGGTGTCGTAGTTTGACTAAAAAATAAATGGTAGGAATACGCGATATACATAATTCATTTTATTCAGTTTCGGAGTGGACAAAAGGTGTGGACACAAGAAACCGGTGATGGCAGAGGAGCGTGCGGAGAATGACGGAGACGATGTTGGTTTGAAGTTCAGTTGATTTCGTGTTGGTGTTTGACTTTGATCCGGCTCATATCGCTTGGATTCGTCGTCTTAACAAGATTTTTGGTCCGCTTGATTGGAGAGCCCAAAATAGGAATTCAGGGTAGTAGGTCACCCATATTTAACCATCCTAGGTCAGTGGACCATTCGAGCCGTGAATTCTGACCCGCCACCCAGCGATGATTCTGGCGGAAAGCGGTATGAGACCAAAAAATCCTACCGCGGCTTTTTTTGGTGTGCGATCAGACGACCCGCTCCCCGTTTGCTAACGGCAGCCTAATGATAAGTTCGCACAGTCATGTCCGGCCCGATCTACCGCAGGTCCATGTAAACTTTAGACCACTGTTGCTGCTAACCGACTCGGTCAGGCATGAGCTGTGAAATTTTCTGATTACCACCATTTCGTAGCCAAATAACTGTCTTTTTTTGGTGGCGCAGGACAGCACAATTATCAGAGCGTTTTTTGCTATCACGGATTCAGATCGCACCAGGTGATACCAACGAATGCATTAATTCGCCGTCTCATCCGTGCCTGAGTCCTGACGTCGCAAAACTCTGATTTTCTTAACAGCTTGTAAGACCATTTAAATCCGTACAGCCAGTCTATGTAGGAGTATTTTATTAAGATGACGAGACAGTATTGCTCTGGTAGACCAAATGTTCAGCTACAGCGGGCCGCTAAAACAGACTTATTTCGGACCTCCTCACGGCCAAAGATGGTACTGTTAGGTATCACCAGGTTTCGTGGGGCGTCTTTGTTTCCTATGATCGACAAAATATCATCAATGGGAAGACTGAGGTTTTTTCAGGTCACTATTGGAATTCTGGGAATTGCTACGTGGAATGTTCATCATGTGACCAGCCAAGGTCAAGAACTAAATTAGCGGGGATAATGTTTGGAGATCATTGCCTAATTACGAATGTAACTGGCATAATTTTAGGCTTAGCATATTCGATGGAAACAAGTTGACCATGCTGTTTGGTTGTCTTGGGGGTGTCTGGCAACAGAGACGTTATGAAATAAACTGAGACACTGCCTGGCGAAAGAAACGCTGGGAACTGGGATAATTCACCGTAATGGACGGGATATGACATCCCAAATTTCGGAAATGTTTGGAAAATACTTGAGTGGCACGGTGCGCCCTCAAATTAATGTTTCATCACTCCTAGTACCCCTCCCCACGGAGTCATCAAGCGAACCGAATAGCTACGTTAAATTTGAGCAAAATAAGCATGAAAGAAAATAGTGGAGAGAAAATCACCGTAAGGTTTCGGCTTGCGGAGCGCTGGTGTTGGTTAGAAATATTAGCACAAATCCCTTTGGTGAGGGTTAACCGAAATTAAACGAGCGCAGCAAATGAGTATGGCCCGACAGGAATAATTCTTTCAACATCACTAACGAAAGTCTAGTGACGCGCGTTGTTCACGCTCTTTGCTGGTGGACCGGTAACGGCCGCGCCGCGTATAGGCGAGGCGTGTGGCGGTCACCGGCGCGGAGCGCCACCTTGCGGTCGCGCCCACAGCCCTTTTGATAGAGGAACATTTGGAAGGCAGATGTTCAGATAGTGAATAAAACACCCAAACCCACACACACATGGAGCATAATGTCCACACACACACATGGACATAATGTCCATGTCCAGTTCGGTCGTTTCGAACCAGGTGTCATCTGGGGCCAGTTTGCTACAAACAACTTCCTCAGCTTCCGTTAACGGCTCTTTCGTGACGAGGGAGACAACATCAAAGTTGACCATGATGTCTGAATGGCTCACTTGGATGTTGTCAAGCAGTTCGACGAAAGAGGCAGTGTAGGTGATTTTAAGCTGCGTCCTTCTCGGGCACCGGGCTGATGATTTTGTTCAAATAAACAGCTGTTTCGAACGGTGATGAACCGGTCATGCTCGTGATGGGTCTAAAAGGAGTTCTCTGCTTATGAATTTTGGGAACGTCATACAAATGAGGAGCCGCATTATGGATCGGCTTCAGTTTCTTCACCAGTCCATCAGACATTTTACTATCCTTGTTGTTAAGTCTTTGGATGACGGTTTTTAATTATATTTTTTTTATTTAAAGGTGGTCGGATATTTGGTCGTTTTAACATACGCAGGGCTGTCGAGCATATGATCCCACTGACGAAGGCATCCCAAGTTATATCGAAATATTTGGGCTTCTTAGACCAAACCCTCATACTCACGTATACTAAACATCATGGGTGTAATCTTTGCGGGGCTGCGGGAGACACGTCCTCCGCAGTTTGAAGTAAACGCCAGAAGTGGTGATTTGTCCCCCTAATATTTAAAGTATCAAATTAGTATGTCCTATTGGCGACACAATTTCTTGAACTTCGAAATCTAACCTAACAATTCCGCACCACTTCGGCCGCACCAGATTTCTAGTACATAATAATGCCTTTAAAAAGATACAGTGAAGTGTGATAACAGTATATTTATATATATGGATAAAATGAGATATAGTAATACTTAAAAATTTCGCGTGTTTTCGGGGTGCACGAAACATTTATGCATAAAGGTATTATCCTTGAGCATCTTCGGCGCACATTGATGCCGACTATGTGTACGCCCACTTCTTTATAATACTTGCAGCAGAACTGATACGATATACCAGCTCCATGAAATCAGAGGTCCCGAGAAGCCGGAGGCCCCCGAGGTCAGCCCTCCTTTGGGAAGATCCTGGGTGCGCCGCTGGGGAGATCAGGCAGTGTTAAGAGGGCCCACTTGGGTTAGCCCCCCGCTCCCCGTCGCAAAATCCTGGTTGTGCCCCTGGCCTTGTCGTGGAGAAGCACAGCACGTTAACCCTGCACCGCCTGACGTCTTTAACCCGTCCCCGACTGGGGGGGGGACAGTTGACTGCCCTCCCTGACGTTTTTCTGGGATTTCGAGAGAACCAACAAACACAGAGTCACGAAACTTTGTGCATCTTTTGATTCATCAATTTTACATCTCGAGTCAAAATTTTGACCTCATGTTAGGTCAGGTGCCTGACCTAGGTCAGGTCAAACAGACCTATGTCAAAAAAGTTTAGCGCCCTCTAACTTTTTCGCAAAACAAGATATCTCGACAAAACTTTCAGGGATTAGTAAACGTCACAAGATGCAACAAATCTGCTATCTCAGATTTTTCGGAATTTTCCGGGTCATTGACCTAAGGTCAAGCCCATTTTTAACCCGTCCCCGACCGGGGGGGGCAGTTGACTGCCCCCCCTGAGGTTTTTCTGGCATTGCGAGAGAACCAACGAACACAGAGCCACGAAACTTTGTGTACCTTTTGCTTCATCAATTTTACGCCTCGTGTCAAAATTTTGACCTCAGGTCACGTCAGGTGCCTGACCTAGGTCAGGTCAAACATACCTATGTCAAAAAAAGTTTTGCGCCCTCTAACTTTTTCGCAAAACAAGATATCTCAATAATACTTTCAGGGATTAGTGATCGTGATAGATGCAACAAATCTGCTATCTCAGAATTTTCGGAATTTTCCAGGTCATTGACCTAAGGTCATGTCCATTTTTAAGGCATATCGCCGTTTTTTCGGGAATTGACGGAATATTCCATAACATTTTTAGTGTGGAGTGAAGCAGACATCTAGTTACCGTCATTGGGCAAAGTATCAGTGACTTCCAGCCATTGACCTGAGGTCAGGTCACGAATAACTGTAATGGGCCAAAATGTACCACCGTCAAAATCGACGATGAATTACTCAGAATGGGTAGAAAATGGTAGAACTAGCTTGCACAGACGTAATTAATACCAGGAACCTCAAAAAGTTTGAAAAAGTAGCATATTTTGGAAATAAACAGGCTCTCGCGAATAAAGCTCCGCCAACTTTGTAGATTGGCAACTAATCAATTTTTCCGAAATTTAAGCATGAGAAACCATCACAAGAACCACAAAGATCAATAAAATTGACATAGATCGTCTTTCTTTGCGAAAATAAAGGAACGCTAAAATTAGTTCTCGTCAATTTGGTACCGCATACGGCAGCGGCGCACACTGACTGCTGACGGGAGAATTACGGTGTCTTTAACTCAACGTTTCGGCGTATATATTGAACAAATGTAGGGAAATTAGACGTGTATCGGCATCCGCGGACATTTACTTGTGCGCTAGTGCCTTTACCTATGCGTTATTAGTCACAGCCATTGAGATTCAGGTCATTTCTCGGTCTCATGCAGTCGGCTATGAGAAAACATATATAGGGCGTAAATTGACTTACATATTATCTAAAACTAAAAATGAGACCAGTTTCGAGCTCTACTCGTCACAGGCTTTCCAACGGTATGCTTATTTTTATCGTGCGACCAACCATTCGTGAGTTAGAGGGGGGCAGTCAACTGCCCCCCCCCCCAGTCGCCGGTGTTCGGGACGGACCGACGGTCGTGCGCGGGTTAAGACATGTCGTCGTTTTTTTCGGAAATTGACGGAATATTTCATAACTTTTTTAGTGTGGAATCAAGCAGACATCTCGTTACCGTCATTGGGCAAAGTATCAATGGCTTTCAGCTATTGACCTGAGGTCAGGTCACAAATAACTGCAGTGAGCCAAAATGTACCACCGTCAAAATCGATGATGAATTACTCAGAATGGGTAGAAAATGGCAGAACTAGCTTACACAGACGTAAGCAATACCAGGAGCCTCAAAAAGTTTGAAAAATTCCATATTTTGGAAATAAACGGGCTCTGGCGAATGAAGCTCCGCCAATGTTGTAGATTGGTAACTAATGAATTTTTCCTAAATTTAAGCATGAAAAATCATCACAAGAACCTCTAACATCAACAAAATATACATAGATGGTCTTTTTTCGAGAAAATAAAGGAACGCTAAAATTAGTTTCCGTCAATTTGTGACCGCATACGGCAGCAGGGCACGCCTAGCAGCTGCCGCGAGAAAAGCCGTGTCTTTAACTCAACGTTTCGGCGTATATATTGAACAAATCTGGGAAATTAGACGTGTATCGGTATCCGCGGACCTTTACTTGTGCGCTGGTGCCTTTACCTAAGCGTTTTTAGTCACAGTCCTTGAGATTCAGGCCATTTCTCGGTCTCATGCAGTCGGCTATGAGAAAACATATATATATATAGGGCGTAAATTGCTTACATATTATCTAAAACTAAAAATGAGATCAGATTCGAGCTCTACTCGTCACAAACTTTCCAACGGTATGCTTATTTTTATCGTGCGACCAACCGTTCGTGAGTTAGACGGGGGCCTTCAACTGCCCCCCCCCAGTCGACCGTGTTCGAAACGGACCGACGGTCGTGCACGGGTTAATACCCGCGACCGCCTTGGGTTGTCAGAAAGGGCATCCCACTGTTATCTACCTACCTGATATGTAGGTACCTGATACGAAATGCTACCACCATTCGATAGCCCTGAGTCTATCGATTTAGAAAATACTACGTAAGCCTTGGTCACGAAACATGCATAACACGACGTCGGAAAAACTGAAACCGGGTCGTACATCATACCATCGGCAATACTGTCGGCAATACAGAGCCTTTAATTGGGTAGCAAATGAAAGGTCACGACCTCTTACATCAGAAGCATGCCAAAATGTAATGAAAATGTCGGGTCAAGGTCAATCTAGACGAGGTGAAATACTGATCTTTACATGCCAAAGATCGATGCTAACTCGCAGCTGTTTTGATCCGCGCACAGAAAGGACGCGTAAGAAACCTTCTCATGATCAGTTTTGTGTTACCCACTTTTCATCCAGTCAAAGTCATCATACGTCAGGTGAGATAAGGTTGTATTACTCTTCCTGACAAGGAGCAATAATTACTGGCGGGGATTCTTAGCTGCGCAAGTACAGAACTAAAAGGACGTCACATGGTAATTAAATTTCCTCTGTCTGCTCCTTATCGGGCCTAGGTCAAGACAGGTTAGATATTTATTTTTCTGACTAGGAACAATAATTATTCTCTGCTGTTACTGAGTGATCTTCCACAGACAACTTCGTATTTCATCCGTTTTGACATGAACCTATGACGTGGCCTGACATGACCTGACGTTGCATTTGGCGAACCTTGCTAAGAGGCGCATATAGATTTGCTTGCCTGGCTTGAACGGCACGGAAGGTCAGCAGCAACCACTTCTATCACCCACAATAAGAATCAGTCCAATTGTCATCATGCATGTGACCTAGCATGACCTCTCATGTTGACGTGCTACAGTTGAATATCTTTTCGGGGACTGTGTCCAATGTAAATCCAAATAATCCACGCATTATATTCTCGAATATTACCAAAAAAAGCCGAAGCATGTTCGCGCCACTGTCCAAAGAAGCGAAAACACGCGTGCAAGGGTTCACTTACGACGTCATATCCCCATAACCTGACCTAGCATGGAAATAGCTTAATGTCAAAATATATAGAACTGATTGATAAAAAGTAACTAAGTTCGGTTGGATTGGCTTGAACGGTTCAGAAATCATTTACGAAAAAGCGAGGGAGTTCCCTATGTGACACCCCCAGGCGGATCCACGTTTAGACTTGTTTCATTAAAAAAGACCGCATGCTCCGCATTTACCTGTTTTTTGTTATGCATCTTTCAAGTTTTCCTATGCTTTCTTGTAGCAAGGTTGCCTTAGCTGTATATCAAATATAATTTGAAAAACATTGCTTTAACCCGCGCACGACCGTCGGTCCGTTTCGAACACGGGCGACTGGGGGGGGGGCAGTTGACTGCCCCCCTTCTAACTCAAGAACGGCTGGTTGCACGATAAAAATAAGCACACCTTTGGAAAGCCTGTGACGAGTAGAACTCGAAACTGGTCTCATTTTTAGTTTTAGATGATATGTAAGCCAATTCACGCCCTATATATGTCTTCTCATAGCCAACTGCATGAGACCGAGAAATGGACTGAATCTCAAGGGCTAATAACGCATAGGTAAAGGCACCAGCGCACAAGTAAAGGTCCGCTAATGCTGATACACGTCTAATTTCCCCAGATTTCTTCAATATATACGCCGAAACGTTGAGTTAAAGACACGGTAATTCTCCCGCTCGCTGTCGGTGTGCGCCGCTGCCATATGCGGTCACAAATTGACAAGAACTAATTTTGACGTTCCTCTCTTTTCGCAAAAAAGACGATCTATGTCAATTTTACTGATCTTTGTGGTTGTTGTGATGGTTTCTCATGCTTAAATTTGGGAAAAATTCATTAGTTACCAATGTACAAAATTTGCGGAGCTTTATTCCCGAGAGCCTGCTTTTGCAAAAAATGTTACTTTTTCAAACTTTTTGAGGTTCCTGGTATTAATTACGTCTGTGCAAGCTAGTTCTGCCATTCTCTACCCATTCTGAGTAATTGATCGTCGATTTTGATGGTGGTACATTTTGGCTCACTGCAGTTATTCGTGACCTGACCTCAGGTCAATGGCTGGAAATCACTGATACTTTGCCCAATGACGGTAACTAGATGTCTGCTTGACTCCACACCAAAAATGTTATGGAATATTCCGTCAATTTCCGAAAAAAACGACAACATGTCTTAAAAATGAGCTTAACTTTAGGTCAATGACCCGGAAAATTCCGAAAAATCTGAGATAGCAGATTTGTTGCATCTATCAAGATCACTAATCCCTGAAAGTATTATTGAGATATCTTGTTTTGCGAAAAAGTTATAGGGCAGTAAACTTTTTTTGACATAGGTGTGTTTGACCTGACCTAGGTCAAGCACCTGATGTGACCTGAGGTCACAATTTTGACACGAGATGTAAAATTGATGAATCAAAAGGTACACAAAGTTTCGTGACTCTGTGTTTGTTGGTTTTCTCGCAATCCCAGAAAAACGTCAGGGGGGCGGTCAACTGCCCCCCCCAGTCGAGGACCGATTGAAGTCTATGTTTCAAAGCTATGGGGCGAAAACCGAAAATAATTTTCTCTTTGCGTACACTGTAAAAACTCAGCAAGGTACTGCAAAAAATGGACTCATTTTCGACCTCGCCATCTCACGGGCTTGTTCCTGCGGGTGGCAGCTTTGCTAAGTAGTGGTGATAAATATATGACGGTAGCCGATTCGAACGAGACGTTCGACACATTTGAAACATTTCCAAGAATTTGTATAGTTTGCAACCGATTGGAGACATTCGAGACATGCGTCATATCAGCAGATCCTTGGTTGCTGATATGTTTGACCGACGGGTAAAGGAGTCAAAACTGGAATCCGTTATGGAATACGCAATGGCAGTAAAAAAGCATTGTCCGGTCTTTACAACATGGCTTCGAAAAGTTCACGTTAAAGTAAGCTTAGAAAGGTACTTCAAAACTGGATAGATTTTAGATCATGCCACGCCACGGGATTTCGTGTGTAGCAACTATCCTGTGTTGTGGCAATAAATATGTATTGCGGATGACACTTTTTTTTGTTTGTACTCGGCCTATGAGCCCAGTTTCAGCCAAGCCAAAGACCTCTATATTTAGATTTAAACTCCTCAGTCAGTCGGTTACACATATCCTAGCATGCACAAATCTGTAGGTAGATGTGACGAATGTGTCGAATGTCTTGAATCGGAGCAGGGCGCTAGCCCCCTCAGAATGTACCGTTTCACACGGGCAGAAATAAGCTTTTTATTCGTGCATTTATTTCCCCTACTGATGATGTACGTCACGTGTAAACCTGGTGTACTGCTAATCATTTTCAAACTGTTGCTTGTGCCAATTCTTCGTCATTCTGAAGATGAGATATGGGTGTCTGAAGTTAGTATGAAAATAAACGAATAATTTTGTACATCTGATATGTGATTTACACAATTCTGTTGAAAGAAAGGTCAGATAACTTGAAAGATGCATTAACCCGCCCCCGACTGGGGGGACGGTTGACCGCCCCCTGGGGTTTTTCTGGGATCGCGAGAGAACGAAAAAACACAGCGCCACGAAACTTCGTATACCTTTTGCTTGATAGTTTTTACACCTTGTGTCAAAGTTTTGACCTCAGGTCAAGTCAGATGTCTGCCCTAGGTCAGGCCAAACGGACTAATGTACAAAAAAGTTTAGCGCACTGATTTTTTTTCGAAAAACAAGATATGACAATAATACTTTCAGAGATTACTGTTTTGATAGATGCAACAAATCTGCTATCTGACATTTTTCGGAATTTTCTGGATTGTTGACCTATAGTCAAGCCCATTTTTCAGACGCCGTTTTTTCGGAAATTGGCGGAGTTTTTCAAAACATTTTTCGTGTGGAATGAAGCAGACATCCAGTTACCGTCATTGGGCAAAGTATCAATGACTTCCAGCCATCGACCTGAGGTCAGGTCACGAATAACTGTTGTGAGCCAAAATGTAACTGTCAAAATCAGCGATGAATTACTCAGAATGGGTGGAAAATGGCAGACTGGCTTGCACAGACGTGAGTAATACCAAAAACCCCAAAATGAAAAGGAAATGCATATTTTGGAAATAAACAGGCTCTCGCGACATGATATTTTCCAGAACTTAAGCATGAGGAACCATTACAAGCACCACTTAGATCAATAAAACTTACATGGATAGGCTTATGTCGCGAAAATAAAGGAACGCTAAAATTAGTACCCATTAATTTCTTACTGCGTACGGCTGCGGCGCCTGCCGACAGCCGGCGCGAAAATTGCCGTGTCTTTAATTCAACGTTTCGGCGTATATATTGAACATATCTGGGAAATCAAAGAAATAAAATTAGAAGTGTATCGGCATCTGCGGAACTTTACTTGTGTCTTGGTGCCTTTACCTATGCGTTATAAGTTACAGTCCTTGAGATTCAGGCCGTTTCTCGGTCTCATGCAGTTGGCTATGGGAAAACATATATAGGACGTAAATGGTTTACATATCATCTAAAACTAAAAATGAGACCAGCTTCGAGCTCTACTCGTCACAAGCCTTCCAACGGTGTGCTTAGTTTTTCGTGCGACTAACCGTTCGTGAGTTAGCGGGGGCGGTCAACCGCCCCCTCCCCCGCGCCCAGTGGGGCGTGATCGTCGCCGACCCACGGTCGTGCGCGGGTTAAAAAAAAACACTAACAAATGCAGAACATGCACTCTCCAAAAAATGCGGCATTGGCGAAGTCCAACGTCTGTCCTATCTCTCAACCTGTTATAGATTATAGGATAGCATGAGGGGACAATGATGGCGTATTCCTTGTACTGCATAACATTTGTACGCATAGGCATTAGACATAGCGCACGGTGCCAAGAGTCAATTTGCATTGACATGAATTTCTACGGTCAGGGACACCCACTAGAGCCTTCAACAATATCTCACGTTATGCCGAGTCGTTTGCCAAGGCCAAGGCAAGGCTGCTAACCGAGGCGCGCTCGCACAACATACTGGGTAAGTTCGCCACAGCTCTAACGTAAGCGAGCCGAAAACACCCCAGCAGATCGAGTTTCTCAGTGGTTCTTCACTGTACGGAAGCATCAAGCGAACATCCGTCAGGTGTTGACATCTCTCGGTGAAACACATACTTTAGACAAAATATGTACGTCAGAGTGCCGTGACGCAACATACCTATGGAAAATTTGGACGAAATTTGGTAGTTGGTAGATGCTAGTTAATTTGCCAGTTTTACAGGTTCTGATCGTTTTGTCACTTTAGAAGTTATGAACTGTATAAATTATGAACTGTATGAGTTTTGATCTGCACAAGTTATGAACTGTACGAGGTTTGATCTGTAGACGTTTTGGTCGTTAGTTTTGATAAACAGAATCGTTAGAAGTTGAGCTGTAGAAGTTGTGATCAGTAGAAGTTATGAATTGTAGAAATTAGGATCGTTTTGCGGTTTTAGAAGCTGTGATCGTTAGAAGTTGTGAACTTCAGAAGATATGATGCTCTCCCTCCTGCCACTGGATGGTGTCGGTCGGTCAAAACGAAGTGGCGTAAATCCAGTGAGAAGTTGTGAAACTCACATTTGGGAGGAGGTTAGGCTATGAGGCCCCCTCGACCTACCCCCCAAATTATGTATACAAAACGACACGGCCATGGGGCCAATCTCAGCGTTGGGGCCCTCATGTAGGACCCCCTCCCGGGAAAAATTCTTGGTCACGCCCTTGCCTCCCTTGTATCCCGCGCCCTTCATTACTACCACTTTTTACATCACTACCACTGCATGGTCTTGATCCCTGCCATGCCAAAAGTAATTTTTCCGGTCACTACTAATTTCCCGTACGAGAATATGCGCCATATCCTGACGCATCCGCCGCGTTCGGTTTGTTAACATCGCAGCAAATTGTTGCGGTTCTCAGTTACTGGCCGTGCACTAGGATTGTGCATTCACGGTTGTAATATTTTCCCATGTGCTTCCAAGTCAATAAGAGATTCCGTTTTGTATGATCTGTGGTACTAACTTCACCACGTTGCAGGTTCTCTGTGATGTTTGAAATTCCCAGACAACTTTGTCTGCTGTCACTATGAGTGAAGAAGAGCCCGATTATATGTCTGAGGACTTTTTGAAATCATGGTGAGAATTTACCTAGCACACTGATGCACATTGATTGCAGTATTATAGTAATAACACACAGTTCTGAACATAGGAGATGTTTTCATGTTTTTGACTGGCTGATTAGGCTGCATGGATAACTGGTTCATAAATTGTTCATACATGCAGGAGTGTAGGAACGTCCAGTAAGGGGGAGGGGGGCAAAGGCATTTTCTCCATAGGGTCATTGTTAAATTTCATAAAAAGGAGGGGGCTAGGGCCTCCTGGCTGCCCTGTTCTTATGCCTATGCATACATGGATTGATAGGGATGTTCACTGTTGTTGCACAATTTATCTTATTCCTTGAGCATCCACTTGGAGCTTATGCACTGAGGCCCCTGGCCCAAGCTTGTTGTTAAGTAAAATGTTTTGAATGCAGATCATTGTTGTATTCTTATGGTGCCATGGCTGTCCAAGAGAATGGTAGCATGCTAGCAAAAAATGGTACTAAACAACATATACAGATAGCAGTCTGACATGGTACAGTCTCAACACAAACAAATATGATGATATGTGCTATGTGCAGAGAATAATAAGACTGTCAGATAGCAGCCTCTTCTGTCTGGCCAAAGTTAGCTTGGAATACAACCCAGTGCTCTTACATGGTTGTTGAAAGTGCATTCAATGCATTTGCATGCATTGCACATGCATGCAAAGTGCTCAGACAGGTTAGTACCACTGTGAGGTATGACAAGAGAAAATGAGATGCAGAGAATAATAAGACTGTCAGATGGCAGCCTCTTCTGTCCTGGCCAAAGTTAGCTTGGAATACAACCTAGTGCTCGTACATGAGACTGTTCTGATGACTGGTCAAGGTGGCTTAATACCACTGCCATGGGTATCAACTCCATCCTGCAGTAACATGACTGCATGGTGCCCAGAAATGGCCTGAGATTCGTGCTCCCTGTGCATTGGTCAAGTCGTGCAGTATGTTGACCATGCTGTTGCTCTGGTTAGGTTGCAGATGCATATGCTTGAGTTGCATGCTTATGCAGTTGTGGCTGCTGTGGTTACAGATGTTGTGCTGCTGTTTTTTCCTAGCAAGGTGGTGTGACTATGCCTCTCCTTTTTGGTGATCTCACAGTTTGTCCCAGTTTCCAGCTCAGGTGACAATTTAGTACATGTCACCTGCCTATGTGATGATGAGGGTTGTGGCACATGCAGGTCCTCACATTGCCAGTGCTGCAGCAGGAGGTCATGCAAAGAGATGGTCTGTGTGGTGAGCCAGGTCAAAGTACCTGACTCAGAAGACAGTGTACCACTGGTACCCATAGCTGCAGGATTCATTAGAGGTGCTGTGTGGAAGTGCAGTGTGTCGGTGTGTACCGGTCCATTGTGCTTGGTCTGACTGCCCAAGGTAGCACTGGCCTGGCTGATGAGCAGGTCTCATTACATGAGCCTGCAATAATTGCCCCTCCCTAAGGGTGGCTGAGCCTACTTGGAAATGGTGGGGCATTTAATATCGAGATCAGTGGGGTGATTCCCACAGCCCATTGGGTGACACGGCCTGGCCCAGATTTGTTCACTGCTGTGAACGATATCCATTCACAGCAGATGACACACACACACACACACACGATGACACACACACACACGATAATGATATCCGATATCGCAACTGTTGCTGTGTCTCGTCTGGCTGGTGTGCAGCTGCCATCTAGTGGGAATCTGTCCCATAGCATGTTTTGCTGGCATTTGGATTTGTTCTTAACCCCTTAGCATACTGGTGCTCATATCATGTTATGCTGTTATCCAGACAGTGGGCATCTTGGCCTCTCCCCCATTATGCATCCCATATACTTTGTGAGCACATCATGGTAAGCTTTTCCAGGGAGCACATCACAGTCAGGATACCTAAATCAGGTGTCAATGAGGTGTCGTATTTTGTATCTATGTCAGTGGATTCCTGTTTTTCTAGTGTGAAACATGACATCCGGCCAGGACTGCAGTTCCGCCGACCAGCAGAGCGTCTGCACCAGCTGGAGAAACGTCGGGAGGAGTTGGCCAAGCAGCGCCGCGCAGAAAACCGACCCCGGCACGAGCTGGAAACGGAACATCGGGATCGTGCCCTGGACCAGGTCAGCAGCACAGGGGCTGCACCCGGGCATGAGCTGGAATGGAATGGGATGGAACTGTGATGGAACAGCAGGGCTGTGTCCTGCACCAAGTCAATGGTGCAGGTGGCCTATATCCAGGCCAGGCCATGGCACAAGGTAATTATTAAGCTATATGGCTGTAGTGCAGTTAACTGGATGTTTGGCCTTTTTCAGAGACAGTGTGTGCATGGTATAGTTGTTCTTGACAACAGTGCTTAGCTGAAAAGTTGACAGATGTATGGGAATTTAATATCTGGTTTAATTTCAGCCAATTGATGCAAACAACAAAGGTTTTGCAATGCTGCAGAAGATGGGCTACAAGCCAGGCATGGCAATAGGCAAACAAGGTAATTTATCCCAGAATATCAAGGCATTCAGGGTTGAGTTAGGATTCTTTTACTTAGAAGTATTTGAAGAAGTTGCTTGTGTATGGTACAGAAACCATCCATGACTGGGCTATAAATAGTCCCCTATAAAGGCATGCCAGAAGCATTGAAGCATTTTGCATCAACTCATATGATGACTGATGAAATATGGTAGTAAAATTTCAGTTCCTGGTTGGTTATGCTTATGGGTCCCAGCTTCGTGCTGGTTCATTGTTTTGGTACGAAGGTTATAGCACGTCGAGTGAAACAATACAGACCACTGTGGCACTGTTCGGGAAAGACTGGTTACCGATTTTGCGTCCCCATACTGTGCGGTTGATCTGCTCGGTCCGAACTGCAATGAGACATATTATTCAGGACTCCTGCTGCGTCTGGACTGCTACTAGAATTGGTTTTGAGGAAAAGACTTAGGTGATGCTGAAATGATAATCCCGGCCATTCTCTGTCTTGTTGGGATGTATGTGGAAGTCAACACACGACTCTTCACTTTTCCGTATGCAGAAGCGGCGGAACGGGAGGTGGAAGCGCTTAGCGTGGAAAAATTGAAGTAGGCACACCATTTTAATTCGATTTGAGCATCGCACATAATAAGTCAATCATGCTGACAAAAACCCCCCAAAATTTGTTTGGATGCCTGGCCGATCTGCTCGGTCTGCCGCTGCTGGTCCTCATGAGTCGTGAGGTGACAGGCGATGAAGATCTGCCCACGACGTCATTATTATGAAAGTTGCCCTCCTGCTCATATCTGTCTGACCATCTGCCATATTCCTGTACCAGAACACCTCGCCTATGACTCCTGGTGTGCTGACCTGCGGTGATGCATTCCGTTTCACTGTTCAGCATTTTCCCTTACCCTACCCCTTACCTAAATCCCTGTCCAGCCTACTGTCTGAAATCTGTTAACCCGCGCACGACCGTCGGTCGGCGATGATCACGCCTCACTGGGAGGGGGGGAGCGGTTGACCGTCCCCCTGTAACTCACGAACGATTGGTCGCGCGATAAAAAATAAGCACACCGTTGGAAAGCTTGTGACGAGTAGAGCTCGAAACTGGTCTCATTTTTAGTTTTAGATAATATGTAAGCCATTTACGACCTATATATGTTTTCTCATAGCCGACTGCATGAGACCGAGAAACGGCCTGAATCCCAAGGACTGTGACTAATAACGCATAGGTAAAGGCACCAACGCACAAGTAAATGCCGCAGATGCCGATACACGTCTAATTTTCCAGATTTGTTCAATATATACGCCGAAACGTTGAGTTAAAGACACGGCAATTTTCACGCCGGTTGTCGACGGGCGCCGCAGCCGTACGCGGTAAGAAATTGACGGGAACTAATTTTATCGTTCCTTTATTTTTTCCCGACATAAGCCTGTCCATGTAAATTTTATTGATATTAGTGGTTCTCGTGATGGTTTCTCATGCAGAAATTCTGGAAAAATTCATTAGTTACCAATCTACACAATTGGCAGAGCTTTATTCGCGAGAGCCGAATTATTTCTGCAGTATACAATTTTTCAAAATTTTTTGAGGTTCCTGGTATTACTTACGTCTGTGCAAGCTAGTTCTGCCATTTTTACCCATTCTGAGTAATTCGTCGTTGATTTTGACGGTGATGTGTCAGGATCACTAATCCCTGGAAGTATTATTGTGATATCTTGTTTTTCGAAAAAGTTTCAGGGCGCTAAACTTTTTTGTACATTGGTCCGTTTGACCTGCTCTAAGTCAGACATCTAACTTGACCTGGGGTCAGCACTTTGACACAAGGTATAAACAATGATCAAGCAAAAAGGTACACGAAGTTTCATTACGCTGTGTTTGTTCGTTCTCTCGCAGTCCTGGAAAACCTCAGGGGGCGGTCAACCGCCCTCCCCCCAGTCGGGGGCGGGTTAAATGGCACAGAAAAAGACATAGCAGTACATAGTCGCGCATAAATAGCCTGTTCCGCGGCCTACCTGCACCCTTGTTGCTCTCACGTGTCTGAAGCCCTGCTTCCGTTTTTAAAGCTCTGCTACACTGTGTGCAGCCCTGCTGCCCATCTGACTCTGCCCGCCAGGTGACGGCCTGGTGGAGCCGATCCGGCCCGAAATGAAGAAGGGCCGCGGCGGACTGGGCCGCGAGGCGGCGCTGCAGGCCGTCCAGCGGCGCAAGCAGGAGATCCGTGCTCGCGAGGCCGAGCGCCGCGAGCGCGCCACGTCTGCCGCCGAGTTCCGCCGTCGACTACGGGATAAGATGGCCGACCGGCACGGCACAGCCGACCTCATGAAGAGCCAGCGCGCCTGCGAGGACCTGGACAGGGCCATGGTGCGTGAGCTGCGCCGTTCTTTGCGCGGGCGTGGAGGCAGTTGGACAGCGGAAACGGAAGGACTCACAACAAAAGAATGGAAAACAGACCATAGGAAATTCCCTGGAAAGTCGCAGCAGGGCCGATGTAAAGCATAAATTGAGATGGCATCATGACATTTTCAGTCTCTGTGTTCTGCCTGGTCTTTATTCATTTTCTTTAAGCCTCAGCCATTTCTTCGTGAGTGGATGCACACCTATGAAATTGAAGGTAATACCCAGTGACATTGTTTTCCTTTATAGCCAATTGTTGGTTGCAGTGTGCAGAGGATTTCTTTAAATGTTGAGAACTGGGCATTGCTGTGAACATGGTGCATTTTTCAAACTGCATTGCCCAGCATGGCGTGATGAGAGCCGTCTAATGTTGGGCGCCATCGCAGGGAGTGGAGGCGCCGGCAGACTCGTGGTTCTGGCCGCCGCGCGTCTCGGAGGAGGCGGAGGACGGCGCCGTGGAACAGGAGCAGGAAGCGCCGCCGTTCTCGCCGTCCGAGCAGCTGGAAATGCTGACCGACTACCTGCGCCGCACCCACCTCTACTGCATCTGGTGCGGCTGTGCGTACGACGACGACGAAGACCTGAAGGAGAACTGCCCCGGCGTAACCCGGGACGATCACTAGCTTTTTTCTATACATGATCATCATAAAGTAACTCACCGTTGCAGTTCACTGAGAAGAGACGCATGACATCGTTCGCATGCCGTATACCCGTAATAAATAGACATTTGATGTGATTGTTTCTGTGACATGCAGTCCACTAATCCTCGGAGAAAGACGATTTAGTGGTTTGAAATTATGTAGAGACTCCAGTTCAGGCTTCGTTTTGGAATTACTGCAGCTATCCGCGTCTGTGACACGATGCCATTGATGTCATGGGTTAGAAAAATTAGTATCGCATGTTGAACTGTTGCTTTTGAAAATACATTTTGTTGTCAGTTTGAAGGTTTAGTGGTTATTCGATTCGGTTCCATTGTCTCTTTAAGAGACAGTTATCACTTGCATGCGTACATCTCGACACCGTTGATTACCTGAATCTATTACCGTGGCTCATGGAGGGAAATCTTATGCATTCCGTGGAATCCCTTATTCAAGTGCCACCGGAGAAGTGCTGCCAGATTGCCATGCTTCCATATCTTTGCCAGGGATTTTGGCGCGGGCCGTACGAATGGGGCGCAATCGAAAGCCAGCCGGAGATATCTTGCAGACGACTGACTGACGCCCGACGAGACACAAGATTTGACCCAAGACTGGACACCTGAGCCCAGGAGGTTGTGTGTCATAACTCACAAACAAACAAACGGAGATATTTTGCAGTTAGCGGTGATTGAAGGCCCTAAAATACCACTGCGACTGACTGACGTCTGACAAGACGCAAGACTTTGCACAAGTTTTTTGACGCCACTCACAGGCTACCCCAGACCATCATAACTTTAAGGTAGAGGTTAGGTTAGGTTTACGGAATATGCCATGAGGCTTGAAAATAAAAATAATCAAAAACTTGTCTGTGGTCATCTACCAATATGACTCCATATAACCCGACGAACGCACGCTTTCTGCAAATGTGCATTGGTCCTTATCTGCTCGCAGCGTAACGCAACGACTGTAAGTAATGTCACAGCTGAATAGGACACGGGGGACGCTTTGAACAGTAAATAAAATTTCCAGACATCTTACATTAAGAATTGACATCAGAGATAAGCTACAAATTTTCCATCTGAGCTCAGAAGACGTGTTCAAGGCGTAGCGTCCCCTCTAACCCGGGTTCGAAACACTGCAGACGCGTACCAATTGGTTTGGTTTCCTTTGCGTTCCGGACGGGTTCATCAGCGTGTCACGATCGCCTTTAGTCCGGCTTGGATTGTCGACTGAATGGCAGCTGGTCCAGTCACTGTCCCATCGCTGCGGCGTGGCTGGATCCAGCGCCCCGAGCCTCTGGATCAGTAGCCCTACCACCGGCACCGCGTGGCTCTCTCCAGCGCCCTGAGCCTCTGGATCAGTAGCCCTACCACCGGCGCCGCGTGGCTCTCTCCAGCGACCCGAGCCTCTGGATCAGCAGCCCTACCACCGGCGCCGCGTGGCTCTCTCCAGCGCCCTGAGCCTCTGAATCAGGCGGCCGCCGCGGCTGGAGTCGATATCCCGACGCCGGCGGAAGCCCAGACCGACACCACTGACTAGCGCCGGAAACGCCGCGCCCAGCGTCATCACCAGCGCCAGCAGCCACATCCCTGCGGAAAGGGGGCATCATCACCGGGCAGCCGCATCCCTACGGAGGAAGGAGAGTGGCGTCATCACTGGCGCTAGCAACCACATCCCTGGGAAGCGGCAGTTATATTAAGGCAACCGCATCCCTACAGAGAGGAGCTGAATCAGGCAGCCGCATTCTAGGCGAGGAGCCCCACTAGCTGTGAAGAAATTAGAGACATCATCATCATCGGCGCCCGGACCGACCATCGGCTGTCTGCTGTGCGAAAACTTCGATCCGATGCTTAAAAATGAACACGGGCCTTGTCGGGTACCAGATCTCTTCGTCGTTTTCGACGATATCCTCACCATTAAGGACTTTCTCACAAGACAAATGCTCGTGTTTCGCACAAAATGTACTTAAGTACGTGTGAATGCGTTGGTCAAAGAAGGTGTCTCACACATGCATTTCGGAACATGAAAACTGCTGGAAACGGGTCCGTACCGGCTCGGAAGTTGTCATCGTTATTTCCAGTATTCAATCCCATCGTCTTCCCTGCCATCTCCATCGCTGACATGACTAAGTTCGTCTCAGGCTCCGGCCCTGTAAATATAGGCATCTGTGGAGTAAAGCCCGCAGCCAAGCCAAGCACCAGTTTCCAACATGACTACCCACGGGCAAAATTCGCTTGTAAAACATGTCCTTGAAGTTAGCAACGAAAATTAAATCAGCACCAATAACATGTTTTGATGAAACCACGTTTCAAGGTCATATAGCATGTAGGGATTACAAATCCGAGGCCTGTTTTCACTCGAGGTCAAAGGATTAATGGTCAAGGTCAAATGAAGCGTCCTAAAGGTATGTACTTAGGCAAAACTTACGTACCTTTCTACGTGTAGGTGGCATCACCTATCATGGAAATGATGCACACAACAGATGTGCATTGGTGACTAATGCATGAAAGTCCAGGCGGGTAACCCGCCGAAATTGACCTCATGGTGAAAGGTCGAGGTCAAAACGAGTGTTCAAAAGTTGCGTACCTTTTTACGAATAGGTTGCGACACCTATCATTGAGTGATCCGCACCAATAGACAGCGCATACGGAAGCATAGGCAGGTCATCCGCCGACACTGACCTCAAGGTCAAAGGTAAAGGCCAACACGAGTGTTGAAAAATTACGTAAGTTTTCACGAGTAGATGGCATCACCTATCATAAACCTGCGCACGACCGTCGGTCCTTTTCGAACATCGGCGACTGGGGGGGGGGGCAGCCCCTCTAACTCACGAACGGTTCGTCGCACGATCAAAATAAGCATACCGTTGGAAAGCTTGTGACGAGTAGAGCTCGAAACTGGTCTCATTGTTAGTTTTAGATAATATGCAAGCCATTTACGCCTTATACATGTTTTCTCATAGCCGATTGCATGAGACCGAGAAACGGCCTGAATCTCAAGGGCTGTGACTAATAACGCATAGGTAAAGGCACCAGCGCACAAGTAAAGGTCCACGGATGCCGATACGTGTCTAATTTCCCAAGATTTCTTCAATATATACGCCAAAACGTTGAATTAAAGACACGGCAATTCTCCCGCCAGCTGTCGGTGTGCGCCGTTGCCGTATGCGGTACCAAATTGACGACAACTAATTTTAGCGTTCCTTTATTTTTGCGAAAAAAGACGATCTATGTCACTTTTATTGATCTTTGTGATTCTTGTGCTGGTTTTTCATTCTTAAATTCCGGAAAAATTAATTAGTTAGCAATCTACGAAATTGGCAGAGCTTTATTCGCCAGAGCCTGTTTATTTCCAAAACATGCCATTTTTTGAAACTTTTTGAGGTTCCTGGTATTAATTACGTCTGTGCAAGCTAGTTCTACCATTTTCTACCTATTCTGAGTAATTCATCGTCGATTTTGATGGTGGTACATTTTGGCTCACTGCAGTTATTCGTGACTTGACCTCAGGTCAATGGCTGGAAGTCACTGATACTTTGCCCAATGACAGAAACTAGATGTCTGCTTGACTCCACACTAAAAATGTTATGAAATATTCCGTCAATTTCCGAAAAAACGGCGATATGTCTTAAAAATGGGCTTGACCTTAGGTCAATGACATGGAAAATTCGAAAAATCCGAGATAGCAGATTTGTTGCATCTATCATGATCACTAATCCCTGAAAGTATTTTTGAGATATCTTGTTTTGCGAAAAAGTTAGAGGGCGCTAAACTTTTTTTGACATAGGTCTGTTTGACCTGACCTAACTCAGGCACCTGACCTGACCTGAGGCCAAAATTTTGACACGAGATGTAAAATTGATGATGCAAAAGGTTCACGAAGTTTGGTCACTTTGTGTTTGTTTGTTCTCTCGCAATCCCAGAAAAGCCACAGGGGGGCAGTTAACTGCCCCCCAGTCGGGGACTGGTTAACCCTATTCCCGGAGGGCTAGACGGCATGGTCGATTCCCGGCAGGGGGGGACGGATTGGGCCCCCCCCCGAGGTCTCGAGAACTACTCGTCCGATTTCATCGCAACAAACGCAATCGATTTGCCATGACGTAAACTACAAAATTTTAAAATGTGTGGATACAGGGCGCACAAATGTCAAAATGGGGGTACTTTTGGACTTCTTATTACTCCGTTGTTTATTGACCGATTTCAATGAAACTGGCATGAATCGAGAGATTATGGATAGGGCTTTTACCATTGGTTCACAAACCTGAAATTTTGAGAAAATTCATGGGCGTTCACAGGGTTTCAAAAATAGGAGGATTAGTTTTCTAACAAGTGAATGAACAAAAAAGGCAAAAACAATTTTTTAGCTTCTGCTAGTCATGCTATGCTAAAGAAGTACAGATCGCATTACAATGTTTGTATAATGTTAGCATCGGCGGTGCCAGGGACATAAAAAAGGAGGAACTGTCATGGTCACAAGTTCTTCAGATCAACTTGTGACCTTTGACCTTAAATGACCCCCAGTGACCTTGGGTTCACTTGGAATGACCTCGTGTGCATTTATTATTATCTGTAAACGTTTTCAATCATTGGAATTCACTCTATTGCAAAAATTTCATTTTATGGCTATTGCGATATAGGGTACGCGCGCTAACATTTTAGGTCATAGCTCCGTGACCCGACCTGATATCAAGCTGAAACTTGGTACGCAAGTAGAAGGCACCCTTCTACATGATAGGTATTCCGGGTTTGGCATTTGAAAAAACGGCGCCGAAATTATTGCAAAAAAAAACAAGTTTTGAATTTTGACCTTGACCTGACTTTGTAAAGTGACCTCAGATAAACAAAATTACGTCTGCACATTGCCCAACTATTTAGCTATACATTCATAGAAAGTTGTAAGTTTTATCTTAAAAACTCTGTTTTGGGAAGACACTTTTCTTTTACCCTCAACATGGCCAAAAATTGTCTGAGGTGCCTCCCAAAAACGTTGCCTGGCTCCACTCCTGAACAAAGCAGAATTTTGGAAATTCTGTCACGGCACGTAAAACGAATAGCTAGCAAAAGTCATGAAGTTTCGTGAAGCTGCGTTAAAAAGCCTGGGATGGGCAAGCAAAAAACCCGAGGGGGGCGGATTCAGGCCCCCACTGCCGGGAATAGGGTTAAGTGATGCTAAACAATAGATAGAGCACATGAGTGTCTAAGTGAGTCATTCACCGAAATTGACCCGAAGGTCAAAGTTCAAAGTGAAAATGAACGTCCAAAAACTACCTACCTTTTCACGAGCATATCAGGATACAAACGAGTATTGCAAACTTAGGTATATTTTTACGAGTAGGTGGCGTCACCTACCACAAAGTGATAGACGCAAACAGATAGGACGCATGAAAATCTAAGTGGGTTATCCCCCGAAACTGACCTCAAGGTGTGACGCCAAGGTCAAAACGAGTGTTGACAATTTACATGCCTTCTTACCAGTAGGTGACGCCATGTACCACTAAGCGATGGGCACCAACACATAGAGCACATACAAATCTAAGTGGATCATCTACCGAAATTGACGTTAAGGTCAAAGATCAAGATGAAAAAGAGCGCTGACAAGTTTGTCTTAACGACTAGGTGGTTTAGTGACAGATAGCGCCACCTATTCGTAAGAAGGCACGTAATTTTCAATGCTCGTTTGGACCTTGGCGTTTGACCTTGGGGTCAACTTCGGCGGATGGTCCACCAAGATTTTAATGTGCCGTATCTATTGCGGCCCATCACTTAGTTTCAGCAAACCTGAGCTGCTCGTTAAAAGGTACTGAAGTTTTCAACGATCGTTTTGACCCTGAGTTTGACAATGAGGTGGGTTTCGACGGATGACTCAACAAGATTTGTCTGTGCTCTGTTTATTGACCCCCATCACTTAGTGGTAAGTGAAGTCATCTACTCGTAAAAATATGCCGGTTTTCGACGCTTCTTTTTACCTCGGCATTTGACCTTGGGGTCAACTTCGGTGTACCACCAACCCAGATTTGTGTGAAAGGTGTACCTCAGGTATCCACGGACCCCCTTGTCACACGCTGGCCAGGCACGTTACAAGGCGAAGGGTCTTAATCAACAGACGCCATCTCCGGGTGTAGCAACATTTACTCTTTAACCGCCTGTCACACAGTAGTTACTAGCAGCCGGGGTAGGGAATGAATGCTCGTTCACCGTAGGACAGCCTCGGCACCCCGCACGAAGGAGAAAAGATAACTGATCTCTTGGATCCCATATATTCACAAATTACAAGTTACAATTAAAGAAGTGCACATCCAACCTAAACATTCAAGGCGATACGTTTGATACTAATACCCTCACAATCACGGTGCCTACATTTACGCAAGGGAAATCCCAACCTCAAAATCCTGAGACCCTCTTTGGCCTGACACCCACATGACCTACCCCAAAGAAGCCACGGTGCGGAGTGCCCCGATGGCCGGGATTCTACCGCGTACACCGCCTGGCGGCCGCATTGCCGGGACACCGCCGTTGCCGCCCCCTGGTGGCCACACTAGCCGAGACTTTCACTCTCTAGCGGCGGTAGCGGTAGCGTTCCAGCGCTCCTGGCCGTACGAAGCCGCTCACGGAACCGTGGCCGGATCAGCTTTACAGTAATGCAAAACGGATCATAAGAAGGTTTCAGTTTCATTCTTTTTGTCACGTAGATCAAAACGGCTGCGAATGAGTACTGACCTTTGGCATGTAAAGTGAGACCAATATTTCGTCTGACCTAGGTTGACCTTGACCCGGCATTTTTTAACATTTTGACATGCACCTGATGTAGAAAATTGTGACCTTTCGTTTGATAGCCAACTGAAGTTTCTAACACCACTAATACCGATGATATGAGGTACAAACTGATGCCACTTTTCCGAGGTCGTGTTATGCGTTTCACGTTGTCTGTGACGTCACCAGTCACGTGACCAGGGCCAACATAGTATTTCCTGAATCACAAGACTCAGGGCTATCGACTGGTGGAAGTACGGTTCAGGTACGACCGTTAGATCCTGAGATAGCAGGGGTGCCCTTTTTGTCAACCCGCTGGAGGTCGCGGGTACAAAAACGCGTCAGGTAGTGCCGAGTTAAGCAAGCATGAAGCATTCCTGTGCTTATCAAAATAATAAAGTCCACAAACAGGGAATTATCACTTTTAATTCCACTGTTATTAATCCACTGACATAGAATGTCAATACAAATTCGGATGACATGAAAGAGTCATGTCATTGAGAACCTTACCCTGAAACAGTACTTGTATGATATAATTTAGCAGAGAATAATCTCATGAATAGCTTGGGTATGCGTTTCACTAGTATCACAAAATGCGAATACTCTAGCAATGTAAAGAACACCTTTGCGCAATATTGTGAAATAAATTTTCTCCTTGACGCCGGCGGCCCACCAGTCGACAGAGAGCCCAACGACCGCCGATTTCATGGAATTTTCCCAGCCGAGAGCGGGCAGGCTGATGCCCGCCCAGCGGGCCGAGGACCGCTGATCCTGCGTCGCCGCAAAATGAGGGCGCGCGGAACCCACGTCCATCCAGGACGCTGACATCAGGCCGGCGTGTTCCAGTGAGCCTAGAAAGATTGATATGCTTCATTACAAGATGACGCCCGCAGACGCCCGCGGATCAGCATCACCTCTCAGAGCACACGGGATCACGACCTGCCAGAGCGCAGGCAATGCAAGGTCCGGCCAGCCATGCACCATCGTGCCCGGCACGCCACACTGTGCACCGTGTGCGGCGCCGCGGCACCATGGAGCCGCCGACTGACAAGTACCCGAGCTCAACCCACGGACTGTACGACAAAGATATTCATGGAGCATCTGGCAGGAAGAGCAAAGACCAGACGATTCATCACCAGACAGCTCAGCAGCACGGCAGTACAGCCGCCAGCAGCACAGCCGCTAAGACACAACAGCAGCTGCAAAACCAGGCATGCAATCGGGCCGACCAGCTACGACCGCGTTGGCTGTGAAATCGAAGCGGGCAGATGCAACCAGAGCGCCCGGACCACAGCACCACGACCAGTGAACACGAACCGCTGCTTGCTGGGCAACTCGAGTAGCAACGCGCCGATCAGCTAGTAGCTTGGCCTTCTGGGTTGAACGCGACATGTAAATTTCGACTACTGTATTTCAACGACAACGTTCCGAGCGCGGTTCTGCGGGCTAAGCTGTGAACACTCAGTCGCCGCGCCCAACATCGACAGCCGACCGTCGTGCGTAGCGGTACATTTCCGCCATTCGCAAAAGGTGCCTGGAGCAGAGAACGCGTAAACACGGAACCGCGAAAGCAGTGTAAAATCTCCCGTCCGCCTGTGGGGAGGCATTGGGAGACTCAGGCGCCTCTGCGAGAGGAGCAGATCCCTCGTCGGAAATATGTAAGAGCACTGCCGAATTCCACTCTGGCTTGGCAGGAACGGAACTCGGAAAAAAAGAAAACGCCCCTAGGGTCAATGTTAAATATCAAAAAAGTTGGGAGACTTAAGCTCCTCTGGCCAGATGGCTACCCTACCTATGTGAATGTGTGACAAGTTAACGGACGTCTGATTTTAGCGTTGCTAGAAAAGTGCTGCCAGTTAAACATACTTCCATATTTTGTCAGTGGTTTTGGCGGCGGTCGTACCGATAGAGCGGAACCAGAGATATTTTGCAGCCAGTTTTCAGGCGACTGACCGAGCCCTAGCGAGACCATTGACCCAAGAATAAGGACACCTGAGCGCAAGAGGTTGTGTGTCCTAACTCACAAACAAACCAACAAGTTGCAGCCAGTCGTACTCCTCCACGTTAGCTTAGTGGAGAGAGGTTCGGACTCATAATCGCAAGGTTGTGGGTTTAAAACTCGACGCCGCTAGCTCTCGATCGGTGAGAAGTGCGGTGTGGATTGGATACCGCACGCTTGAACCCACGGGGCTGTGCACCCTAACCCAAACCAACCAACCAACCAACCAACCAAGCAGCCAGTTGTAGGCGACTGGCTGGCGCCCGACGAGACAGAACACGATTGAAGACACCGACCTGAGCACAAGAGGCGATGCATTGTAACTCAACAAAGAAACAAACTTCCAGCCAGTTGTTCTCTTAGTGGACAGAAATTCAGACTGATAATTGCCGGGTGGGGGTTCAAGTCTTGACATCAGCCTCGATCGATGGCATTTGTGGTGTGGATTGGACTGAGATGTTCGAGCCCAAGTGGTTGTGCACCATAACCCAAATTAACCAACACTGGAACCAGTGGAGATCGGATTGACGTTTGACTTGACACTAGATTTGCTGGTCACCTAAGCCCAAGAGGTTAGCAGATGACAGGTGGCAAGTTAGAAGATGACAGGGTAAACTGATGACTGACTAATGCTTGACAAGCCACAGGGCTTGAGTGTACATTGTCAAGTAGGAAAGGGGCTGTAAAATGTGTAACTTTTTGCATAGTTTGGGATGCACTTGCATGCCCAACATACATTCAAGCTCCCCCTGTGATCACCGCCCTGTGTCTGCTGCTTGGAAACATTTCATTACAGGACAAGCTAATGTAAATACAGCCTGCACCAACTGCTTAGAAACATTTTGCTATAACACAAGGTAATGTAAATGCATCCTGCACAGTATTTGTATCTCACATTTAGGACTCCACCTCAGGCCTACAGGGATCTAAAATTCATATATTTACAGGCTAGGTATACAGACATGACATATTCTGCAGTTTGCCATCTTTGAACAATTTCCCTCTGAAACAAATCTTGGATTTTATGCTGCATGTTTGGGAATTAAAACCCACCACAGAGAAAAATTATCAGATGAAAAAAATCATTTTTGTGCCAAGTAACATCTTAAGATTACTTAGTCAAGATCAGTTACAGTAAATGGGCAAGTCAGCATAGTTTTGCACAAAAAAACATTTGAATTTGGTGGTAATTTGAAGTCCAATGAATGCAGCAATTTTCCAGACATTGTTTTTCTTCACTGTTTGGTACTGAGCATTGTTTCTTGTCTTTCTGTGAATTTGCTGTTATTTTTTTAAAGCAGTTTTTTAGTGATGGCACATGCTGTGCACCCCTGAAAATCTGGATGCACACCACAACCACTCAGTGCACACCTGGGAATAGCAAAGTGCATACCTGAGCTAGAACAAACTGTCTGATGCAGGCTAATGAGATCTTGTCAAAATCTGCCATGGTTTGCAGTCCAACATCCAGCCAGGTTCAGTGTTATTATCTTGCTGATTTTTATGGTAAAGTGTTGTTTGTGACACACTGAACAACATGGTTATGTTTCATGTGGTTGAAAAAATATATTTGATCTTGATCATTATATCCTTTTTGTATTGCTTAAATCCTTTAGTGGTTGTTGACCTATTCAAGGTGAGGTGATGGCTGTTAGTGGAATGCCTTGCTATACATACAAAGGGGAAAGCAAGAGAGTGGCTTGTTGTACTCTGCCATCTACAATGCCACCCTTTTGTTACATAATAGTTTGATGTTCAGTATATCCTGACACTGGTACTTTTGTTACAGGCTGCTTTGGCAAGTTACTGTGTTGACAAATCTCAGTAACGTGCCAGAACAAAAAGTCTGAACTGAAAATGAGCTGGGTAAACAAAGGCATCCTGGCTGCCTCAGTTGTTGGAACCCTGGCAGGTGGAGCTGTGTTGTTCAGGTACATGCCTTTCATTCTGCATAGGATATGCAACACCATTGTCTAGGTTTCTTTTAACTTCTGAAAGTGTGCATCATTGCTAAGCAATTTGAATGTATCCTTCAGGTGTTTCTGTGTATTGCCAAAGCAGTTTTTGCATCTTGCTCTCTTCATTTTCTTGTGAGGACAGGGTAAGCAGTTGTGGACCTTTTCCAGGTAGGCGGCCAGGGTCAGGTTTGCATCTGGCCTTTTTGCAATGTCTGGCCTATCTAGCTTATTTAACTTTGCTGCAAAAAGTGGTGTGAGGGTTTGAATTGCTATATGACCATAGTGGCTGATGCATTGGTTTAACTTGATCTGGTTTTCTTTGTTTCATTTAATAGGATTTTAACGTTTGGTTTTTGACTATCTGGGTCGCTCAGTTGCTGTTACTGAGAAATGGCAAACTTTTTGGAATTCGGATGAAAACGATATCTTTGTTGACTTTCTGCCATGCACAGTCCCAGTATCCCTTGATGTCCTGTACTGCAGGGGAGAGCTGTTGTCCTTGTGCCCACCTCCCCGCCGATTCCGCCGCTCCTTTCACTGCTGTGCAGCATGCATCAGCGCATCTGACTACCGCACCTATTACGTAGGGACTACACCACGGGTCCATCATTCAAGACGGAGGCGCGGCTGGATGGCCGCACGGTGGTGGTGACCGGCGCCAACACGGGCCTGGGCCGCCAGACGGCGCTCGAATGCGCCCAGCGCGGCGCCAAGGTCTTCATGGCCTGCCGCGACCTGACCAAGTGTGAGGAGGTGCGCCCCCGGCCCGTCTCGGTGGCACCCGGTCACGGAGAGCTCGGCCCTCTCAGCCGTGGGGCTTTCCGTGTCTGTTTGTAGCCGGGTTTACGGGTATGTGTGGATGAGGCGGAATAACCGCGCACTCGGAATGTGTATGCGTATGTGTGGATGGGGCGGAATAATCGCGCACTTGGGGTCGTTTGTGAGCGAATGGCGCGCCATTGTGAGCTGCCGACGTTTGCGTTGATCATGTGTGACGTACGGCCGATTTCAAGACGAATGTGTTGACTGTTAAGCTTGTGTAATTGGGCTGTTTTGTGATGTGTCGTGGTTCGTTGGATGTAGTTATTCGTCAGGCTTTATATTTTAATTTTTACAGCCATTTCTTTGTTCCAGGCCCGGAAATTTATTGTTTTGGAGACCTCCAACAAATACGTTTACTGCAGGCACTGTGACCTCGCGTCCCAAGAGTCGATCAGAAAGTTTGCCGACACATTTAACAAGAGTAGGTCTCGAACTTTTGCTGGATGCACCTCAATAAATTTGATCCCCGTTTCACTTTTGGTCAATAAATTTCATTACCACTTCATAGGGAGAAGTAAATCAGCTCAAGTGAAATATGTAGTAATAAGGATAGGAAGATCTCTTCTTCCGGTATTCCATGAATGCAAGGTGACCTCACGATTTGTTTGTTACGAACGGCTTGGAATGATTTTGCGGTCTGATCGGTCACTATTTCTTCCTCCTCATACGTGTCCTTGCCATCTTTCCTTTCCAAACGCTTTCGTCAATGTGGACCGCCGCAGCCCACAAGCAGCCACCACGTCAAGATACGGTTTTCCCGTCCTGCCAGCATCCGACCAGCATCCACCCGGACCCCGCAGTACCCGAGCCGCGACGCGTGTGGTCGGTGGGAGGTCGGACTGACCGAGGCCGTCCTCGCCAGCGGAGCCGAAGCTGCACGTGCTGGTGAATAACGCCGGCGTGATGCGGTGTCCCCGCCGCCTGACGGTCGAGGGGATTGAGCTCCAGCTGGGCGTGAACCACATGGGTCACTTCCTGCTCACCAACCTGCTGCTCGACAAACTCAAGGTATGTCACCGCCTTATTGATCGTAATTATTGTAGATAGATGCATTTAACAGCCTGTGACAGTTTTGTGCTCATAAAACAGAGTACAGAGATGACCAGCTAAAGCGAGAAGAATGACGTATGGTTTGTTTTTATTATTGTTGGTTTTAGGATGGCTGAGTCTCTGTTTGCTTTTACGGAACTGCTTTGCGGGGGACGCCATCGTAAAGTCGTCGCCTGCTGCGTTAAGCGAACATTTCCTGTCACGTTGGCTGTCCTGAGTCGACCACTACCGCTCCATGTGGGCGGCGCTCCCTTCCGTGGTGTTCCTTGTCCCGCTGAACGGCGTGAAGACCGCGGCCGTCTCCTCTCCACAGAGCAGCGCGCCCAGCCGCGTGGTGAACGTGGTGAGCGTGGCGCACCACCGCGGTGCACTGAACTTCCGGGACCTCAACAGCGAACTGGAGTACAGCCCCGTCGACGCCTACAACAACAGCCAGCTGGCCAACATGATCTTCACCCTGGAGCTGGCCAGGCGGCTGAAAGGTGGTGCAGCTGCCAGCTTACGGATGGTGCAGTGGTTGTGCGCTCAGCTGCTGGTGATTTTGATGTCAGTAGCCGGGTGGATCAGGCGTCTCTGAGGCTATTGTGCGAGTAGTATGCAGGTGGCTAGGCGTGGATGATGTTGACCTCATGACAAAAGTTATGCCACATATCCGGTTTTGTTTCCAGCGGCATGCAATTCTCCGTTTAGTAACGAAATGGTATGACAGTTCAGACTGAAAATGGCAATTCCTAGTGCTGTAGCAACGCCACTTTTAATCCGCAGTTCCTGTTCATTTTTGTGGCGCTGAGTTTCCCGGTAACGCGGTGCTCCCGGTGCGCTTTGCCCCACACTCATCAATCACCCCTGTGACGCGCGGACATCCAGACTTGGCCGGTACATGTATCGAGGTCCAACCAGGCCATGCTTGGTTCCCAGTTTTGACTCCCACGACCGCTGTGACCCCTAGGTGGCGGCATCGTTCATAACACAAACCACTTCTACCTGACGTCAGACTACGACTTACGCGACCCCCGCGACTTTCAGGCACCTGACGTCTCATAAAGCTCCCCACTTGGACCTGACCTGACCACAGCTAGGTCTCACGTAACCTCTGTGACCCTCAGGAAGTGGCGTAGCCTGTAACACCTGTAACACCTGTAACCTGTAACAGGCCCATCCCGGGCCTGACCTGACCTTCACAGCTGTGACCCAGGCGACGTTTACGGTCTTCAGGAAGTGGCGTAACTTGCAACGCGGTCCACCCTGGGCTGACGGCCACCGAGCTGAGCCGGCACATGAGCTTCTACAACAGCTGGCTGGCGGCCGTCGTGGTGAAGCCGATGCAGTGGTTCGTGCTGCGTACGCCCAGCCAGGGCGCCCAGGCCATCGTGTACGCGGCGGCCGAGCCGGCGCTGGACAACACGTCCGGAGAGTACATCAGGTGAGTGGCCTGGGTGTACAAATGACGTCGATGGCATTGCTTGTGCGCGAACGAAGAAACGAATCGGCTGTGGGTTTGTTGTTGGCGGTAATGGCGCGTGGTTTTAAGAACATCTCGGGGAAAGCAAAAACAACTTGTGGGTTAATTGGATAACAGGGCAATTATGCGCCTTCTTGGGTTTAAATTCATTCCTACCGAACGGAAATCTGAAAAGCTGTTTTGGGGATAGCCAGTGATTGAAAGATATTCATTTATGCATACTTACATGCACTGCATTCGTGCATCTACGCATAACTGACACATATTTGGGATGAGCCAGTCTGACTTCTGTGTTTAGATGCTATCGCAAATGTGCTTAGGTTGCCAGCACACCTTGAACCAACGGTATCGGCGATTTTCATGTCATTAGCCAGGCTTCTGGATACAATGGTATCAGTTCGAACCAGACGCTAATCAGTTTGTTGCGTGGTCGTCGATCCAGCTAAAACGTGTTGGAAGCGAGGGACAGTTCGTGGGAGCCATTTAGCGAAACGAGGTCGAGTGAAGCGTTACTTACCGTATTATGCAGCTGCGTGGCTCGTGCAAATTTCGGGTCTTTCCTGATCTTTCCCTTCGGTTGATGGGCTGGAGGTAGCCGCTTTGATCGGATTCAGTTATGACGTGGTACAGCTACAGGGGTTTTGCTGAAAGTAATGCCTGTTTGCCATTGTCTCCGAAAATATTAACATTAACCCAAATTGAATTCTGTAACCTCCAGATAGAGTAGTTCTTACTGCATGACTGACATAATTCATTTAAAACAAAGAGCAGTCATCGAGTTCTTGACGAAAGAAGGATGTACTGCGGTTAGTGTCCATAAAAGGCTCAGAAATGTGTATGCTGGGACGACAATTAATGACGGTTATGTGCGAAAGTGGTTGGAAAAGTTTGGAGGATGTTCAAAAAGTTTCAAAAAAGTTTCGACATTCGATCCCTCCCTAGACCAAAGAAATTCACAAGAGGGCGCTCAGCACACAGGATTATGGCGAATGTTGTCTGGGATGATGAGGGAGTCTTATTTCCCTTATCACACCCGCCTCCGGCGCCCCCAGACTTTCACTGGTTCGGTCGGACGAAGGAAAACCTAAAAGGTTGGTGCTTCGATGGTACATGCGAAGTGGAAGACGGTATCAAACGCTGGACCAGGAAAGAGTTTTCCAAAATGGATCTTACAAGTGGGTTGAAAGCTGGGATGGATGTATCATCATTGGTGGAGACTTGAAAGATACCATGATTTAGATAACGAGTTACTCTACACTTGTATGTAGTTTCATGTGTCTCATGTTAATACAACAGTTATGGTCTTACTGCACTTTCAGTACAACCCTAGTATTAACCATCTGAGGATGTTGCGTCTGCTCCTTGTTGGTGTAGCAGGTTTCCAACTGCCTACGTCATAGTTGAACTAGTGGCGACCTACTCGCTTGTGAACTCCAACGTCTATTCACTTTAGTCATTCACCAAACACCTAAACCGACACCCACACTACGCGGAGGTCCTTCCACTGTGCCTTCAGAATCACAGTTGTCTCCGTGACGACGAGCGGGACGCTATTTAACTCCCTACAAACGGAAACGATCTAGGCCAGGAGGTACAAAATTAACGTGATGTCAACCAATGAGATACGGTAACGTAACGGTAACGTCATCAAACAAAGGGCGTAAACCGGTGACGTGAAGAGTTCCAGACCAGCGAGAGTTGGCGGCATCGTACAGCGGTTCCAAGGAACACCGGACGCTAGTCTGCATTATTTGTCGCTTGCACCGATTTTTTCATGGGAAGTATCGAGTCACATTACTGATAAAGAATGCCATTAAGCGCAACACTCCCATTGTTGAAAGCGAGAAGACCTTGGGCATCCCAGACGTCTCTGTCTAAGACGTCGAACTCGACTTTGAACGGCTGAACAATTGGACCGTTCAACAGATGGAGATATTTATAGGAACTCCAGAATTTTACTGCGAACTATTTTAGAACCGAAAAGTTTTTGGGTTAGGAAAATAATTTTGTTACACTTCGTCGTTCAAGCCTTCTGCTGGCGTAGCGCCGGAACGCAGTGATGGATATTCGCGAGGAAAGCGCCGTTCTAGAGATTTCGTGGGCATTTGGTGTCATATTGGTTTTGGTCGCCAGAGGTCACCGGCAGTCGGTGCGCCAAAGAAGGTGCAGTAGGTGGAAATTTTTCCCCTGTGGTGTGGCTGTTGAAAACGAGACACATGCGACACGCAAGGAAATGCTTACTTAATTGAGCATCCAGTGGCTGGGCAAACTCTACACGTCTTCCATTGCGATCAGAATTACCTAATGAGGACAAAACAGTTCTGATCGAATGTCGGACTTCGCATGGTTATGGAAGCAAGAGCGACTGCCGTTATGTCTGGTTCAGCCGGTTTTACATATACAATAATATCCCGGTACCCCAGAACGTACGTGTTTTATAAATCTAACATTTACGTGGTGACATTGTTGAGAGTCATCTGACGTTTTGCAAGAAAAATTATACATACGTGTCGCCCGCTGTTTTGCAATTATTATCGATCGAAAACGTGATCGCACTTCGCTGCGGTTCGATCGCAAGGCTTCCTTGTGGAGTCTGACGCAGACTGCGTCCTCCTGCCGCAGTCGGTGACGCAGACTGCGTCCTCCTGCCGCAGTCGATGACGCAGACTGCGTCCTCCTGCCGCAGTCGATGACGCAGACTGCGTCCTCCTGCCGCAGTCGATCGTCGGGGCCACGCCTTTCTGGGCGCCCCGAGAGCCCTCGTTTACTACTGTTGTCGTCGCCGAGCGTGTTCGGACATGACTGTTGAGTCTTCATTCCAAGCTCGAGACCGGGGTTCGGCTCCTTATGCGGTCGATTGTCGTCACGCTTGCCCCGCTATGGCCAATTTGCGTGACGTTCAGCACGTGCCAATGTGCCATGTGCCCTGCAGCGGTGCAGTGCACGTGTTGTGAAAACCGTAGAGGACTGCACTCTATGTCGTTGAAAAGGACTGCTTGTTTCTATCATGACATCGGTGTCGTTCATTTCTTAATGGCCAGTATCAGTCTAGTGATGGTATTTTCCCGCGTTTCTATCGTAGGGTTGCTCTTTGTCAGTACCGTATTGCACGCGTCCACCGGCCGGGACCAGTGGTTGGAAGTGCACCGGGACTGGTCTCTGAAGCCTACATCAATTACCGTGCTGTCACCGCGGGGGTGGGGGTGGGCACTGATTGGCGCGCTTCGACCCCTTACGCGGGACCTAGAGTTCAGCTCTCCGTCGGGCGGCTTCTTCGTCTCGCGCAACACCTGCGGGTATACAAGGTCATTCCCATCTTGTGCCCGTTATCCACCGGAAGGGTGATCTTATTCTGAAGTGTCTGCTTTAACTTTATTTCTCCCCCACCCCGTAACGAGACAAGCTCGGCAAGTGTTTGTTTCCACTTTGACATCTTGGTCGATGGTTTCCGATATTTAGTACAAGCGCATGGATAACGTAGACGCTTGGTGCAGAGACTCGTGGATGACCTTACCGAAACCGTGCTGAGTTACCATCGACAACACTGTTTTATGTGTAAGACATGTGCATTGTTAGAAGGGTTTTGCATTAAGCGTTTGTGGATAGTTCAGTGCTGGAAGGAAACCGTTCTAACTCTGTGATAACGTTGTATCTGATGCTTACGTCCAGTTGGGTCCTCCATCTCCTCCGCCATCGATCCTTTAGATCAGCTACGTCCACGAAGTTGTGACCCACCTGTTTCTAGTGTTGGGACACTTCAGGTTCGCCTTTGTCGCGGTTAAAAAGTCAGTTGCATATGATCCAATAGGCTTGGTATGACCTTGGTAACTTCTGTTGTTCCATTTTGTTTGGCTTCCTTCAAAGCCCGACGCCCCACGACGTCGTTTTTCAACGCGAATTGTGTGCTGTCACTGAAATGACTCAGTGTGGTGTACTCGCGCCAACTTTTAAGCCACTTCAGAAGTTTAGCAGGCGCTTTTTATCTTGCTCGGAGAAAGTTTTGTCGTTAACAGGTCTATCGATGGCACGTCTTGTGTGAGGAACTGCTGTCGCGCATACGGGAACCTGCTATGCCCAGAACAATAGGCAAATGCCATGAGTAAACAAGCTGCTAGCCTAAATGTCTGTCACTGTGTCGGAGCTCGGTAGATAGCACGTCTGAAAGTGATTGGATTCTGTAATATGCATATGTCTCCGACGCAGTGTTAATGAACGTTGCGAAGGTACCAGCTGCCAGTGAATGTACCCATTCGGCTCACTTAACGAGTGTGAGGGGTTCGCGTTGACAACGACTTACATTCCTGTTGCTCCGTGGCGAATGTAAGAGCACCACGTTATCGGTGTCCGACATCCCCAAATGTTCCCCAACTAGTGTGAGGACACCATGCTGTTTGTGCGACATCCTATCATTCTCCATTGAGCGTGAGGACACCACGTTATCGATCTGTCGTCATTTTTTCTTATTACTGCATATTCTTATATATTAACTTCATTCTATTTTTCTTATTTATTATTGGTGTGTATTTATTTCGGCAATATGTTGTATGTGACTTCCAATCCCGTTTTTCGGCAGCGAGTGTGAGGGCACGTCTGTGTCGGAGTTGGCTCTGGACGAGAGGCTGTGCGCTCGGCTGTGGGCCACCAGCTCACTGTGGACCGGTCTAGGCGCCGCCGCCGGCCCCGGCCGAGACTCTGCGGCGCACACGGCCGTCTCTGGAGGGACGGAGGCGGCGGCCAGCGGAGTCCAGCAGCCGGCGGTGGCCGTCGCCAGCAGCGGCGACCAGCTGACGGAGACGTCGGCCGTCAGCAGCGGACAGCAGCAGTCAGTCGTCGGCAGCACGTGGGCTAAAGAGGGCTCGTCGCCGCAGCAGAGCCTCGGAGCTGCCGTGTCGTAGTTCACCAGGCGCGCGTGGTGGTAAACTCTGGCGCTTTCGTATGGTGTTCCCGATGGGAGTTGACTGTCGCCTGTTTGACGTATACAGTCTACGGATGTTGAGCAGACCAGCTTTCGAAATATATATGCCGTGCGATTTTAGACGTTGCTCACACAGTTAACTGGCGTATAACAGCTTCATTAATTTCCTAGGGCACAGGGGATTGTACAGCTACCAGGGAATGCAAAACGATGAGCACTGCATGCAACACAGAAACAAAAACAGGGGACAAACTGAAGCGCACTGTACGTGAAATACCCATCCTCTTTGCTCCGATTGGGTTGGTCTCTGTACCACACACAGACTACCCAAGCTGTTCAGTACGAGAGGCGATCTGTGGCCCGCTGGGTAGGACCGGCCAGCGAGCGGCGGCTACCATCCTGCGCGCTCCTCACCACTCGCCAGACTCGCTAGACCTGACCGGACCACGGACCGCGTCGTTGCAGCGCGGGCCACGGGAACGCGTCGGCCGTCCAAAAGAGCCGTCCTCTCGCTATTACTCGACCGTTCAACAACACGTTCAACCGTCATGGTCACTTGCGATCGCGGCCCATCTCGCCGATGTTGAGTTAGGTCAGTGTCCGTTCCGAGACTGTCGAAGTGAAACTCTCACTTGCAACGGTTCAGCCACAGAAACTGCGGTTGCCAGCGAAAATGGCATGAACAGTCACGGTCCTGGTCGGTTGAGATAGGGGGGCGCTGTTGGCCGTCAATTTGTCCCTGAGTTATATGCTGAAATCACGATAGGGACAATTCATGAACAAGATTACAATTTCGTCTCCTTTGTATAGCCGCTACGGAGGCATTTTCTGATCGAAACGCATTCAAAAGTGGCATACTGGCGAAGCCAGGATTTTTTTTTGGGGGGGGGGGTCCCAAAGGATGACGGGAACCCCAACGCTCGGTGGAACCCTTGAACACCACGGGGGACCCCATGGCCAGGGTCGTCATTTTGTGTAAATGGTTTGGGAAGGGGGGTAGATCGAAGGGGCCTCACAACGTAATTTCCCTCCAAATGTGTTTCTCAGCGGATTTCGTGCACTTTGTGTTGACAGACGGCAGTTGATAAAAAAACCGGTTCATAGAAAGCATCTGCTTTGTTTCCGTATATACATACATATACATATATATATATATATATATATATATATATATATATATATATATATATTAGTACGGCTGGTAAGTAGATCGTTGCATAGACATCGGTAATAAGTACAGCGGACTTGGCATTGTTGATCTTTGATGTGGTTTCGATTGTTCGTATAAGTCCAGGGGATTCCCTTCTCCCGCCAAGAATTTCTAGAGTTGGGATGATAAGCCCCCGGGGTCCTTTGACTTACGTTATGTCACTTGGCCTCCTTTCCCGACGCACCTACACCATCCATGGCAGGAGGACCATTGCTGGTTGTCGGCTCCTTTGCAGAGCATCCTTTCCTGTCCTCGCATATGCCTTTTGGCAGGTATATGCCGTGGGGGGCTCACTTACCTTTCCCAGGGACACCTTTCAGGGGGCATCCCGCTACTTGCTCGAGGGATCTTTGCTTGGGGTCTGGAGGTCCTTTGCGACAGAATGGATTTGCCTTTCCCAGCCGGGTCAGGCCTTTAGGCAAATGCCAGGGACCCTTCGTGGGCCTTTCACGACACGCCGACACCACATCATGGCAGGAGGACCTTTTCTCTGGCTAGCGGCCCCTTTGCAGAGGAGCATCCTTTCCGTTGCTCCATTTTTGGTAGGTATATGCCGGGGTACCCACTTACCTTTCCCGGCCCGGGGTCTGAGGGCCCTTTGCGGAGGAGTGTGTTTATCATTCCCGGCCAGGGGGCTCCTTCGTGGGCCGAAGAATTTGCGGGGTCCTAGGACCCCTAGGACCCCCTGGCTACGCTACTGATGGCACGGTATATTACGTACAAATATCGTGAGGTTCTTATCTCATAAACTACTGTGGGATGACGTTTTAGTGCTCATGTAGTTCTTATTATTAGTATTATTATATATTAGGGGTGAGGGACGCACAGACTCCGTGGTCATATGGTGGCTGTATACAGTGTGCATGTGAGTACGTAAATTCGGATGTGGGGTGAATATATCCGTTGCTTATTGCGGTTGGTCCAACAAGTTGTAACTGATAGATGAAAATACCAGCCATGATGGTGGGCACAAGGGACACCCCGCCTCTATGCCCCATGGAACCAGCTGAATTGCTTTTAGATGATTGGTTCCGTATATGCCAGCATTTGCGCCAAAACCTTTTGGCTGGCCTTTCAGCTGAACATTTTCCCAGTTTCGAGGCTCGCCACACTACACTTACTTGAAATACAGAAGCCGTCAAGCTTTGACCATGTCCTTAACGGCTACTTGGTGCAGTTTCTTTAGGAGCAGCTCCATAATGAGCGACACCAGCGAGAGGAATATGCCGATAACGAAGAGACCGAGCGGTGCCTGGACGTGCGACATGTTGAGCGGCCGCTGTCGGGTGCTGCTCTCTCTGGCGGCCATGCGCCGGTGCTGCTGGTTTCGCACGTTGTCCAGCACGTCGTCGAAGTACTTGTCCACGAGGCCGGCCTCGATCGTCCTGCGGATCAGTCGGCTGAACTTGGACGTGAGCGGCGAATACTTGGGCAGGCCCAGCGCCACGCTGAACGGGATGTAGCACTCGCGCGACACGTGCATCGTCTCGGCGCCGAGCGCGTCCGTGAAGTTGGTGGCCACCAGGTACTGCAGCGACTGCTTGGAATTGATGAAGGCGAAGCGGCTGGTGCTGGCGAGCTGCACGCCCTCCTGGAAGCTGCCGACGGACCGCATGCCGTCGGCCAGCCGGCGGGCGATCGGATTGGGCGAGTTCTGGAACCAGCTGTCCCACTCAGCGCTGCTCCGCACGCCCCACTGCAGACCGCTGTCCAGCAGCTGACGCGAGGTGTCGAGCGGCACGGCCGGCGCCGGCACCATCAGGTACGCCACTAGGTTGGCGCGGTATGCGGACGACACCACGATCGAGAACACCCAGAAGAGGCCGAGGAAGACCTGGCCGGGCAGCCGGCGCGGCAGCGCGTGCATGCCCTCCTGCATCATCACGCCAAACGCGTAGAAGGCCGCGAACGTGAAGTCGGCGAAGCGGCGGTCAGCGCGGCCGCCGACACCGCGCGCCAGCGCCCACAGCGCCGGCACGCTGGCCGCGAACGCGACGATCGTGCAGAGCCAGGTGCGCCACGTGAGCGGCCGCATCAGGGCCAGGTAGTGCGGCGGCGGCGACGGCACGGCCGCCACGTAACACGCGAAGTCGGTCATGTACGGCGTCGTCATGTCGATGATCTCCAGCTTGGACTCGGAGATGAAGAGGTTGGCCATGCCGACGTCGGCGCGGCCGCTGTGCAGGTCGCCAAGCAGTCCGCTCCAAGAGCCATCTTCCAGTCGGCGGCCCCACGTGCCACCGTCGCTCGGCCGGCCGAACTCGAGCCGGAAGTTCATGACCGAGGAGAACGCCTGCACCAGCACGCTCTCGAGGCCGCCGTGCCGCACGCCGCCGTCCGGTAGGCGCTCGAAAATGTTCTTGGGCGGATAGTGGAAGGTGACGGCGCGCAGCCGGTGCCCGCCGAGGTCGGCCAACTTGTCCGGGAACAGCTCGGCGTCTGGCCACAGGCGGGACAGCGCGAAGTGCGCCACCACGCCGGCCGAGAGGCGCGCTTCGCTGACGAAAAAACGGTGCGAGAGCAGCGGCACGGCGACCGGCGGCGCCGCCAGATCGCACGGCAGCACCACCAGGTGCTGCACGTGGCTGCGCGGCGGCGCCATCAGCGCGGACGTGACGCGCGTGCCGTTCTCGCCGCTGAGCTCGAGAAAGCGCGCGTCGCGGCTGAACGTGTCGAGGCCGCCGCGCAGAAAGGCAGCGCACGTCTCCAGCCGGCGGCAGGCCAGCACGAACAGCAGGCAGGCGCGCCGGGCGCCGACCACGGCCGCCAGCCGCTCGGGCGCCGCCACGTCCAGCACGACCAGCGGCGCCGGCCAGCGCACGCCGGCCAGCACCGGCGCCGGGACGAACTCGCCGTCCACGGCCAGCAGTACCTCGCAGGGTCGCGCGCGTGCCGTCAGCGCGCCCAGGAGCTCGGCGACCGACGCGGGCGCGGCGACCAGCCGGCCGGCCAGCAGCAGCGCCGCGAACGCCAGCAGAGGACGCGCCATCGCCGCCGCCGGGTCCGGCCGGCCGGCGGCGCTACGCCGTCTTATACCCGGCTCGGACGGCGCGGCGCCACCGTCGCACGGCTCCGGCCCGGCTCCGGCCGGCAGCTGGCTAATGATCCGGTATTTAATGCAAAGGACGTCACGGCGTGCTGACATTCGGCGGGCCGGCCGGCGGCCGCCACCACTCACGCATTCATATGGCGATGTATATTTCGGCGGCGGCCGTGTGTGGAAATGCTGGCAACAGCAGCCGAGGTCTTTAATTATGGACGCCGTCAAAAGAAATCAAACCAGAAGCTGCATTATTTCGTGACGCGACTACCATGCCGTCTCAACGTCGACCCACGAAAACATTTTTCTCTTTGCAGCACAGAATACCCTGTACTTAATACCAGGGACGGATCCACGAGGGGAGAGGGGTGAGGGGGATGATGCCCCCTTGAGGCCTGAGAGGGACCCGTTCTGAGAGTATGAGAGAGTGCAAGAGGCCCCGAAGGGGCCATGTATGGGCTTCAAAAGGTCTCCGTAAAAACCTGACGGGTTCTTAATGCAGCCTGAGGGGCCTCTAGGACGGGGTTAAATTTTCCCTGAGACGACCCAGGAACCCATGAAACTCCCAAAGTCCCTTGAGACCACAACAGGGCCCCAACGTGGTAGAGTGCCGCTGAGGCCGCCAGAAGGGTCATAGAGTCCCTGAGACGATAAAGATGATGATTGAGTCCCTAGGACGGAATAGGAACCCCTGGAATGCCATAGGGGCCCCAATGGGCTTCACGGACATGTGTGGAAAGCTGAAGATTCCTGATGCAGTCAAAGGGCCTCCGGGTGGGTTAATGAGACCCTGAGATGGCAAAGCCCTTAAGATGGGACGAAGGGCCTGTGAAACTCTCCAAGGCCCCTGAGACCGCCAAGAGAGGCCCCAACACTGCAAAGGGTCCATGAGGCCGCTAAAAATGCCAGGGGGACCTCTGAGACGACGAGACCTTAAAAGGATGCCTAAGACGGCATAGGGAACCCCTGGCCAGCCAAAGGGGCGCCCTGGACGAGTTTAACTGTGACCTCAACCTCAAGAAGGGTCCCAATGGGTTATACTGTTTTTTTTTTTTTAAACCTGAGGGGTCCCTGACGCAGTCCGGAGGTCCCAGTAAGGTCAGGTGTGTCCTGAGACGGCAAGATGGGCAATTATACGACAGAGGGCCCCTGAGACTGATAACAAAGGCCTGAGGGCATTGTGTCAGAGGGTAACCGTTTTTTGTGCAGGTGTATGACAGCGCAAACGGTCCGAAAACATCGAAACTGCACCGCCTTCAGTCTGCAGCCAGGTCGACGAAAATATGACCGCATAGCAGATGCCGTCAGTCATTTAGGTTGGCTGACCGCACCTGAATGCGAGTATTACTCCGATCTCTGCCTGCTACACCGCGTGCTGATCACTCGAAACCTGTCATGCTGCTCTCTTGTCTCGTGTACAGTCATGAGCGCGGGGTTCGTTATACCCGGCAGTCGCACCAACGGATTCTGCCTCGTGTGCGGAACAACAGCAGTACGAGGTCATCAGTCGAGGTCTGTCTAACGTGTCAATGTGCAAGTTGAAAACTAAAAAAGAAAAAAAAACATTCGCAACATCTTTCGTCAAACATGACTATTCGACATGTGTCCGTTGTGTGTAAGATGGAAGTTTGCGATGTGGTGTGGAAGGGGTGGGGGGAAGGTGCAAGGACTGCAGTGACTTATTGACGAACGACCTGTAATGCGACATTGTGCATTGACGAGGGTAACAGAATAACCCTTATGTTGTGGAGTGACCCGATTATGTGCACTAAATGAATACATAAATAAGAACCCCTACGTGGGCAAAGACGATAAGAGGGCCACTAAGGCGGCATGCGGACCATAGACGGCCAGACGAACCACAGTGCTTCATGTGGGCTCCTGGCACGGAAAATGTCCCCCTGACACTACCAGTGAAGCCAACAAAGGCACCTGATACGACTAGAGGCCCTAAGACTGCCAGATTAAGTCCATGTAACAGAGGAAGACCCTAGAGACAGCCATGGGGACCACTGGAGACATTCATAGGGCCCATGACGCTGCACAAGGGCCCTGAAATCGCTAAAATAGCAGAGGGCTTCTGAAACAGCACAAATGTTCCCCAGAGACAAGAGAGGTACCTACGACAACAGGGGTTCACTGAGACTGCTAGAGAGGGGTATTTTAGACTGCTAGCTGTCATTATCTTGCAACAGAGGCCCCTGAGACGTCCCGAGGGGCTCCAGAAACTACTAAACCCTAAGACGTCCAGATACCTCCTGAAATGGCCGAAGGACCTACACGACTGCCAGAGGCGTCTCTGTCTCGGCAGAGAGAGACTTATGGAGGACCTCATTACTCCCTGAGATGCTCCTTAAACAACAGAGTCTCAGGGGCGACATAAGGGACCCCGAGATGGCCAAATCGTTCTTGAAACTGCCAAATGGGTCCCTGAAACTGTCCCACGTGCTCGTGAAACAGTAAAGGAGTGCATGAGACGCCTCGAGAGACAAATGAAACTGTTAACTGAGCCTGAGACTATTAGAGGGCTCCGACACGGCAGACAGCTTGAAATGACCAAAAAAGTTCCTGCAGCTGCCAGAGGGAATCTAACCTAGGCTAACCTAAGCTGGCAAAAGTCTCAGAAACTACGAGGGGCCGAAGGAGCTCCTGGACCGTCCCTGACCAAGTATCCAAAAACTGTCGGGTACATCCGGGGGATTTTAAGTAGAGGAAAGAACGCAGCCGACTAAAATCCTGCCGATTTTGCCAGATCTAAGTCACTTTGAACGGCAACAAAACACAAAATTCTATGAAATAAGGTGACACGTTTGCACTGTTTCCGTTACTTTGTACGGTTAAAAGAGCAAAATTACATCAAATATTTGCCCCCGGATCTGCGTGGATCCGAGCTTTTTTCAGATCTAAAGAGCAAAAAATGGGAGGGGGCGACAGGTAAAGGGAACCATTTGACCCTCCCCAAAATTCTGGATCAGCCCCGGCTTAATACCCCGAAAAAAGACCGAATGTTTGGCATCACTGGCGCTGATATCTGCGCGCTTTTCTAAACCTGTTGGTGAGGACGGGGCAAATACACAGTAAGCATAATGAACAGTAAAAAACATCATGAATAGCGTCAAAAAAAGGAACTCCACAATTTCATGCACTGGATTCCACGAGACAGGGATACCGTGGGAGACGGTTGTGTGATCTGACGAAAATTCGAACACCTTAAGGTGATCAATTCACTCGGCAGAACAGTAAAAATAATGACAGCAAGATTTCCTCTATACTAACTGGTGTGGTCGACTTCGAAATATCTCGTGGTTTACGTACTACCATGTCACAAAAACACGTTAAGGAGAGGTAGACGGATTTTACCCCATTAACGTCGTATCCTTCATTCCCCATGAAACAAGTTTGACCGCCCAAGTGTTTTATTTTCGTCGAAACATATTTCAGTCTCTCACCATTCTCGTCGCACCGTCCTGACAACTTTACTGCAAAAGATTTGTTCAACGTTCAATTTTCTCACATTTCATCCAAAGGAGAGCGGCTTTATCCAGATCATGCCACGCCGCGAACGGCTGGTCAGCGGCAAACTCAGACAGCGACTGACAGACACAACCTAACATAGATTGGCGCACAAGAGTCCGAATTAACAGTAGCGTAGCCCGGGATAAGGATGGACATTCAAAAGTAGGCTGCGAAGCCATATTTGTACGGTACTGTCGAACCAAATGCATCTATCAATGCGCATGTTCAGCTTCCGCATCTCAATCCCCATTCTACGGCAGTATCCAGATTTCATCGGTTCTATTTCATTCTTTCGTTTTCCTTTGCTTCATAGGTACAATAAAGGTAATCAGTTCTCCCATTTAATGATATTTCAAAACCAGAGATTCAAGAACACTTCTTAAAACCAACAGGCTTAAAACCGCCAGGCAGAAGTTTGCACTCCCCCCCGAAAAACCGCGGCACTTGACGGACAGCAAGAACGTTGGTTAGGTGACCCGACTAGTACACCGCTGCTACAACACCCTACCGCGACCTACCGCATCGGTACGGGTCAGCTGGCTCGACATCCTCGGCAGAGGCTGATGGCCCGTCATCCGTGACCGGGGACGGCCCGACATTCGGCACCTCGACACGTGCCCCACATCAGTCAACAACCGCCGCCGATCAATGACAATTGCATGCTCCATCTCATTTGAAACTATGCGTATTGATTGATGATCAATAGGGCGCAATTTGTTGTTCGGTATTATCTCCTCGTAACTCAAACAAATAAGCCAACGGTCCTACTGTTTGACTGCTGCATCTACTTGGGTTCTAAGCTTTTATTGTAAACACCCTCCATAAACTCGGCATCAGCATTCGTGCAATCACAATCAGTCTACCAACGGAGCCTTAACAAATGGGCAGAACAGGACGTTACGCGGAAGGACACTGTGCCTGGATGACAGAAAACGACCGAAATCCTGGTTGGCAATTAAGCGAGGGAAAACGTTAGTACTTACCGGACAGAAGCCATAACGATGCTCCGACGGGATTGGTTATTTGGATTTAATGGCGCGCCGACGCCCGGAGCATATGATGCCGTCGGTGCAATGGCGGAAGGCTTGTGCAGCCAAGTGTGCAGTGCCACTGTGTGTGCGGGACTCCGAGTTGCTGGCAAACGGCGTTGCGAGGACTGACAACATGGCTACCGACGACTAGCCCAAGACGGCATTCTGCAAAAATTTGCCCAAAAAAAAAACCTCCAGGGCATCCCAGAACCATTCCAGGGGCTGGATCCTCCCCGCCCCCGCGACGACCCTGCTGCAATAAGCAATCTACCCCCCTCGTCGACGTAGCACGTGTCGCAGTTTCCGCCAGCTACTACCAGGTGCCTCACTGAGTGCTGGGACGACGCGGCGCCTAAACGTCGTTAGACATTGCCCACACCTGTGCTATATTCACGACCTGCTCAAACTGGGTCAGACGCATCAAATCAAACGGTGCCACCATGCACAAAGCTTGGTGCGCGAGCGAGAACTGCGCGAAAGTGATCACAACCAAGCCGGAGGCCCACCATGGCTCTCTAGGCTGACCCACGGCTTCACGTCCTTGATCGTTGTCTCGTCGAAATACTTGTTGAACTTCTTGAAGCCGTAGCGCTTCTTGGGATCTCGTTTGCTCCACGATGGCGCCAGATTGGGCATGAGGCCTGGAATAATGGCAGTTTAAAGAATCACTGGTGGTGAATACAAGTTGTTACGAAGAGCAATCCCCTGGTCCGTTTTACTCACAAAAATGGGAATTATGCCATCCCCTGTAGCTATATCTTGCATCACAACAACCAGAAAAGTTACGATCATTAGTACTGAATTTTAATTTCACCGCTGTCACACGACTGTGACAGAAGCGAAATTGGAATCCATGACATTCATTACATTCCTGATTACCTGGTCAGTATTATTTGATTCACATTTCATTATGATCATTCCTGAACCATTCACCACTTATCACTTCGATGGAGACTTCATCTCACGAGTGAAAAAAACTTGTTCGTCACTTCTCAATTCCACTGCCTCAGAGGGCGACTTCCATGCAAACTGACTCACGTGCATTCGGCGGTTCATTTGAAACAACGGCCAACAGGACCTTAAAACGGACCTCATGCGATAAAACATTTTATCAAACGCTGGAATATCCTTTTCGCATTAGCTCGTGCGTGTGGTATAACACTGCGCCTCAATCAATTTTGATCTGGGCAAACATTTTTGGCCACGGGCCAAAATGTTTTACAAGATCACGCGAAAACAGTTATTCGGACAAAAAACGACTTTGATCTGTACAAACTGTTTCCGGTTGTAGCTGCTGCTATGTAAGCTTTGAATCAAAATGGCGTTTGGTGATAAATGGCATGTGACGTCACTACAACAGTGGCGTCACAACGGTCGATATCCCATCCTATCACCTTCGGAGCCGTGCATTAGTCATATAATGCCCAATACAACAGTGCTTGCATGATGGATCTCCCAACATGCTACCCACAACTGTACATGACTTTCTGACAATGTCTCCTAAGGCGGCACACGGTGTGGAGAACAAAAGTAATATTTCACCATCTACAACCAACTGGAAAACTTCTTACTTTTCGCGAAGAAAACTAGCCGCTTGTCGATCTCAGCAATTTAGGGCGTGACCGCGGGTGGGTGAGTGTGGGAACTGACCTGCTTTCTGGGACATGGCGACCAGCTGCTGGATCCGGCGCTGCTGGACCCGACAAACGCCGGTCACGCGCCGCGGATACAGACAGCCGTCGGAGCGCAGAAACTGGCTCAGGATCAGCACGTCCTGCACACAGAGACCCACCACAGTGCACAAACTGGCTCAGGATCAGCACGTCCTGCACACAGAGATCCACCACAGTGTACAAACTGGCTCAGGATCAGCACGTCCTGCACACAGGGGCCGTCAGAACGTACAAACTGGCTCAGGATCAGCACATCCTGCACACAGGGGCCATGAGAACGTACAAACTGGCTCAAGATCAGCACATCCTGCACACAGGGGCCGTCAGAACGCACAAACTGACTCAGGATCAGCACGTCCTGCACACAGGGATCTGCCAGAGTACAGACAATGATCCAGGATACGTATGTCTCGGACAAATGAACCTGGCTCGGAACATTAGGTTCGGATTATGCTGACCAGAGCATGACACCGAATTCGCGGTCCGTAAAGACAAGGGAACTCCACAGCATGGACAGCGTGCCGGCCGCAGCGCAGCCTGATATCGCGGCGTCAGCCAACCTGTCGCGGGGAAGGCCTCGACAGGCGCCCTACCCCGCCCACCGAATAAAGGACGATGGCTCTCCCTGCTTGTCTCCTCCGACCAAGGCGCCGACGGTCAACCGCTGGCGCCAGCCGCGTTCTAGACAGCGCTGCCGACTGGCTCTGCATGCTCGCACTGCCCCACTCAACCGCCGCTTGGCTGGCAGGCCCTCTGCGAGCCTCCGCGGCCCGAAAGCCGCATAGAGGGAGCCACCATAAGCCGTCACTCCTGCTCACTGTGTGCTTGATGTTGAGGTTGAGTTGGCAGAGTGGACAGGCGCACGTGTCCGTGCTAACACGCACGACACGCCCCTCGTGTGGCGAGGCCACGATCTGGCCTTCAATTGTCAGAGTGTTGCCCTCCTCTGCGCAGACAACTGGAACACCATTCACAAGTGATTGATGGGGTATATGCATATCAGTCTGTGTCAGACAATGATGGAGACATCGTGCACAACATGTGCAGAATGTGACTGTATGTGTAGCATATTAAGAAATGCTGTCAGAAGGAGGTCACAATCACTTTTCTTTCCTCCTAGGAGGGCCACAACAGGCATCACATACTTGTACTGAAAATAACCACCAGTTACAAAATGCACCAGAACCCCAACATCATGACCACACAACTGACTTAGCTGATGGGCAAGATAAGGAGTTACACATTTGCAAGGCCAACTAGCTCACTTTTCTTGATGTGTGCTACTGATGTGGTGCATATTGTTCTCTGAGGTGTTGTGATGGTCCACAGTCTGACAGCACTATGGGTGGCAGCCCTCCACAATGATGCCATCTGCAACAGAACAAAATGCTGGAAATTTACCAATCCAATTTATCTAAGTGATACACAGTATGCCAACACCACTAGCTTTGTGATGAACAATGTAGATGCAATGGACCATGATATTTTGAGCTCCAAAGCCATAAACCCAGGAAATTTGGCAGTCAATGCTTGTTTACTGTTCACATTTATATATAACTCATCCAAATAGGATCACACATGTGTGCATGTCACAGGAGTCAACAAGATAATTGGGGGCCTCATTTTTGTCCAAAATGTATATGCCTAACTTGCCCCTAAAATGTGGTTTCTTGCCAGCTTTACTTAATAACCCATGAGTTTTTCTACCATAAGCATTAGTAAAAAAAAAAACAAACATATGTGGTGTATTCAAGACACATGTGATGTAGAGGCACTACTGCTATTTATTGGATAATGCCTACTTAGAAGGCCTATTATGGCAGAATGTGTTCTGATCCCCTCTGCTTCAATTATGACAAGATTTTGCCTCAATCTGCCATGTTTTGCAGACTGGACTGTACAGATGTCCAATTAAGAGAACAGACATCACTCAGTTCACCACATCACCTGCTCACAAATTGAGTGACCATATTAATGCAAATTCCATTCATGGATATTCTTATAACCTTGCACATTTGGCAAACTGGTATGGGACATGTTAAATCACTATATTACCAGGTAAAATTGCTCTAATGAATGTGGCAGGGCTATGCTTGCAATCCTACAGGACTTGGATTTGAATAAAAAAATAAAACCAGATACAGAAGAGAAAATATAATGGCAAACAAGCCATCTTACGTGTAAACAGAATACTCTACAAGGCCTTCTCGACTCCACTTTTCAGATGACGCCCCTCAGTCCCACGACACGCCTCATTCAGTCGCGAAGCAATTACCCAAAACGGTTTTCCCGCCAAATCCCAACCCAGGTTTATCTTTACTGCATCTAACACGACCCTACTGCACGACGTATTACAGTTATATATTATGCTGTCACGATTGCATGCTGTTTAGGCACTTCGCTGGATGCTTGCTGGCGCTTGCGGTGCGTCATGAAAGAGACTATTGCGTTTAGTTCGCCTTATTTTTGAGTATCCATATTTAAGAAGAAAAAACTGAAATAAAGAATCAGTCAGAAGAATACGTATACAAATACGGCGCAAGAAATCGTTTTTCTGCGCGTAAGATGAGTGCGCGCACGCTGTGGTGTCGGCGGTGAGGCGATTTTTGTGAGGGCCGACCGGCAAGTTAGCCCACTAGGTACCGTTCCTATAGAGGTACCGGCGTTCTTTTGGTTGCAACACCGTGTGGTATGTAGTATACTTCAGCATGTTTTTAAACCAGTGAGGATATCTAGCAATTACAGATCAAAGGCATGTATGAAACATGAAACCAGTCACGCGTTGCAGATCACGAGGGCTCGGCACGTGATAGGTCGGGGGCTCGGCATCGGTCGCTCCAGTGCCAGTCGTAACTCACAACCTTGGTCCATTGCCACCCAGCCAGTCATAACCCGAATAGATGGGCTCATTGCCATCCATGGCCCACATCGCATTGCTTATTGTGCCTTGTTTTTAGCAATGGTAGGTAATGTCCCCAAAATTTGGTCTAATTTGACTATTAATCTTACTTCCTCCTTTATCACACTTGTCATAAATTGATAGGTTCTTCTTTGCCCTGTAGGCTACCTAGGACTATTAAACATGTCTAGTGGGTTCATTGATACATTCATGCATTTCTTTCAGTATTTCTCACATGAATTTGCATGTAGTCACCATGTACAGCAGTCTGCAGCCGTATTAAGTTGTCTCCTGAATTGGAGGTTTAGTTGTGTAGGTTGTTTTACAAGGAAACCTACAGCATTTAAAGCACTTCTACCATCACAAAATGGTTTTTGAATGCTATATGTACCATTGCATAGGTGCCATATATAATTAGTGACCTGATTTGTTTTGGGCCAAATAATATGTTGCATTTTAGAACCAAGCCACATCTTGAGCATCTGCTTTGCAAATTTTGCTGAGTCATAAAGGTTAGTTTGTCCTTCATTTTTTTATGAAAGGCTTCCACATTTGGGCACAAGCTATTTGTGCTCCACTTTTCAAGTGCCATGAAATATACAGTACAAAAATATCGGCACTCATACTGTTCCAGATTGCCCCTGTTTATCAGCCCTGTGAGTGCCAGCCAGCATGTCTGTGATCGCACCTGTTCGAGTGCATCTGCCATCCCTGGAGAGTGTGCGACTGTTCACACTGTCACACAAGATGACGCTGCTGGCAGTGGGTGGTGGTGCCCTGCTGCTGGGCCTCGCTAGCCGGCTGCTGCGCCGGCGCCGGGCGCCACTGCACCGACTGCCTGCGTCCAGCACGCTGCGAATAATGCGCGCCCAGCCGCGGCCGGGCCCGCGGCCAGCTGGCGACGGCGCCGGCGACGCGGCCAGCCCGAGCAGCTCGCTGCGGCGCCGGCGGCGGCGCTCGGCCTCGGCGCTGAGCACGGCCAGTGCTTCGTCGCTGATGACAGTGGTGCCGGAGCGGCCGAGCGGCGGCGAGCCGCTGCTGCCGCAGCAGCTCGGCATGATGGGCATGGAGGCGCTGGAGACGGCGGCCGGGTACTGGGAGGACGCGCTGGCCGCCTACCGTGGCGAGGTGGCCGGCGGCGCGGCCGTGCCCAGCCGCGAGGAGGCCGAGTTCTGCCAACAGCTGCAGCGCCTGCTGGACGCCGCGTACCGGCTGCAGGGCGAGTGTGAGCAGATGTTCCTCTTTTACGAGTCGGCGTTGTACCGGTCGTCGTCGGCGACGCCGGTGCCCACGGCACCGTCGAGCCGCGGCCGCGCGCGCACGGCGTTCAGCGACTGCTCGCTCGACTCGTTCCACTCGGCCGAGGGCGACGTGGCCGACCTGTCTGACTTCGACGAGCTGGCCGAGCTGGCGAGCTCCGCCGGAGAGACGCCGCTCTACCAGTCGGCGCTCGAGCTGTACGAGACGGACGGCATCCCGTTCCGCACGCTGCGCACGGCTCGCGTCGGCTGCGGCTCGGACGTGGAATTCGTGGCGCGGCTTCACTGCGTCCGGCTCGGCTACCAGTGCCTCCTGATGGAGCCAGCCGCGCGCGCCTGGCTCGTCGACGCAGGTCGCCAGCTGCTGCACGACCTCATGCTGCGTGCCGACCGCCATCCCAAGGACATTGTGGCCGCGTACGACGCCATGGTGGAGTACCTGGCGCAGCCAGACGTCTGGCCCACGGTCAAGCTGGAGCTGCAGGCGCGCAACGTCAAGTGCTTCACCTTCTACGACATCGTGCTCGACTACATCATTCTGGACGCGTTCGACGATCTGGAGTCGCCGCCGTCCACCGTGGTGGCCGTCATGCAGAACCGCTGGCTCACTAGCAGCTTCAAGGAGACGGCGCTTAACACGGCCATCTGGTCCGTGATGAAGGCCAAGCGGCAGTCGCTGAAGTTCGCCAACGGCTTCAAATCGCACTTCTACACGCTGGCCGAGCACCTGATCCCCGTGCTGGCCTGGGGCCTGCTGGGTCCGGACAAGCACTTCGGCAGCGTCTGCCACTACCTCAAGGACCAGGTGTCCGGCTACCTGCGCGACATCTTCGATGCGAACTGCGTGCGGTACACAACCGTGGAAGAACTGACGGAGGACCTGCTGCGATTGACCAAGGCCCGGTACGAGCTGGTGTGCCAGCGGCTGCAGCAGGAGGATTGACCTCCGGGCCGGCCCTGTGGTCGTGAGCATGACGACTTTGCAAGGAGGGGTTCTTGTGACTTGGGTCGGTGTACAGGCAGAGTTCTGGGTTTTGTCGTGACTTGTGGGTTTTCCTAAGAGACGGTAGGGGCCACTGGTAGAATGTAGACACCATGTTTCTTAATCATTGCCGTTTGATTGACGCCTCAACACGCTGATCCAGAAATGCTGTATGGAGGGAAGCAAAGTTATGGATTTCATATGTTTCATGATTGTGTGGGTTCGCCGTGCCTATTTCAGACACTCGCAGTGATTGCCACTATTACTACCTTTTGGTTTGCATGGTAGGGTGTACCTCAGACACAGTCATAGTGGTGGTCAAGTTTTTGTTCTGTCGCCGGTCGTGTTTGGCATGTTGGTGATATTCGTTCTGTTGTCAGTCGTGTTTGACATGTTGGTGACCTGTACGAGGCAGCGCAATCCTCCCTTCTCAATGCATGACCGATCGTGCGGTTGATCTGCCGCTTATCGGATCGCATGGTCGTAGAAGCCATGGATATCTTGACTTATAACTTGTGCTGTGCTAGTTGAAACTGCGTTTTGGGACGGCGGGTACCTGCTGAGTTAGCTGCCTTCGTAATGGCGCAGCTGTTCTCTCTGTGGCGAGTAAGCTGCAAGCAGGCATATGTTAATAGCGAGCGCGTTGTGTTGCTGTGAAGAGCGGACAACTGATGAGTTTTTGACTCCTGGTTTGCTCTCTGCAGAAGTCAGTCTGACGATAAGCTTCTGGGCAACGATGGCACGCACTGCTCTGATGCCGATTCATTATGGTGCTGACGCGGTGTACAATCCTCGGCTGCTCAGTGATTGTTCTGATCCTGTCTCGCGCTAGCCAACTTGACTGTATTTTTCACCAGTTTAATTTTATGATGTTTCTTTTGTGCGGATGTTAGTGTCCGGAAACGGAGGGATCTCTTAGTCTAACGTTCATTTTTCCATGCGTATCAAACGAGTGTCTCAGGCAGGAGGGTGAGGATGTTCCATTTGTGCACTGCACTGGTATTTGGTATTCCGTGCGATGGCCTCGACTGACTGAAACTGCTTAGAAAACATACGCATCATTGCTATGCACTTCTGTGTTTGTGGTAGCGATATCAGATTCTAGCGCGAACGACTCAGAATAGCATTACAGTTTGCTAGCCTCGATTATTGAAGACTGAAACCGCGAGTGAATCGTGATATACAATACATTGCAGGAGATAGGAGACTGATGTGTATGGGAGCTGTAGTGAACGCTGACTCGAACAGAGTCCGCCCTGCTCAGGGTCTGGGTCTACCCCTGTTCAGGGTCTGGGTCTACCCCTGTTAAAAGTGTGCGTTCGCCCTTGCTCAGAGTCTGGGTCCGTCCCTGCTCAGTCTCGGTCCACCCCTGTTCAGAGTCTGGGTTTGCCCCTGCTCAGAGTCTTGGCAGCCCCTACTTCGGTTTTTGTCGCTCTTCCGCGGAATAGCAACAACCAAGGGCGGCGGAAGTGAGGAGGGGAGCAGAGAGGACAGCTCAGCCCCCCCAATGGCGATGGGTCTGGGGCAAGACTATGTTTCTGCCCCCCCCCCTGTTAATGACCTTTGGGGCCTCGTAAAAAATTGAACAGAAAAGGAAGTGGGGATAAAAGCGACGAACACGGTAAAAACAAAAAAAAGAAAGGAGAATGCAACTACACAGGCAAAAAGTAGGCACATGACGTGCGTGTTCTTTCAAGTCTTTCTTTGTTTTGGGCCTCAGCTTGCTTCCGATAGGGACCTCGAACAGGTTGGACCCCAAACTGGCCAGAGACCGCGATCCTTTAATTTTTAAGGGGCTTCGCAGAATGGACGCGGCTGACCTACCCCGACACACAGTGCGGACCCTCCTAGGGGGCCCGGGTTCCATCCAATAGAGGACCTCGTGTTGATTGACATTCAAAGGTGGTCCAGCGACCAGCACTCATAATTTTCAGGGGTCTCGGAATTAATGGACCGGGGTGGCCTGCGTTGAACCGGGGTTCGAACCCTGTTAGGGGGCCCCGGCGTAGGTCCGAGAGAGGGCCTCGTACCGATTACCAACAAAGGTGGTCCAACGACCAGGACCTCACAGGATTCATTGACAGGGCTGGCCTGCGCTAAACCGGAGTTCGAACCTTGTTAAGTGACCCCGGCTTAGGTCCGAAAGAGGGCCTCGTACCGATTATCATTCAAAAACATAACACGGCCCGGGAACCAACAGTTTTTCGAGGGGCCTCGTGGAATGGACCCAGGGGGCCGTGGACGTGGCTGTGGACGTCAGGAGCTCACGTTGGGACCAAGCTGTGCCTCACCTGCCGAGTTTAGCGGTTGAATGCCAGAGTTCGCACAACGCACGACTGGATCGTGGACATCCCCCGCCCGGACGGGCGAAATACGACTCCCATTAAGTGAAACATGGACTTTTTGGGGATGAGGGCCCTTGGCAGGAAAGGGGCCTCTCAAAATCAAGGGGCCTCGAAATTTTGCCTTGCCCCCATGATCAAATACCATTCGCCGACACTGGCAACAACAGTGCAGATTGAGTCTGACGTGCTATCCGGTCTCTGCCAGTCGTTTATTGGTGATAGCGTTGGTCTCAGCCGAGCTGCCGTCAGACGTCCGTGAAGTAGGGGCGTCAGTTGCTGTAAATGATTGGGTGGGCCGAGCCGTCAGCCCCACAGCCTAACTTCCCCCCAAATGTGGGTTCTTCAACGGATTTAGCCGACCTTATTTTGAGCAATGAAAATTTTTCAGTTTTTTTGTTACTATTTTTTAAATAAAAAAATCTGTATATATCATGTATATGTAAACATATATGTATATGCATTTATATACATATCTACATATGTATATACATATATATGTATATATATGGAAGATAGAGGGATAGATTCATCACTTTATACCGTATGTTGTACTTCCTGCCTATCTTTTACCTATTGCGACCGTTTCTTTCGTTATTTTTGCCTAGTATGCCTTTTAAAACTGGCAGAAAATATCGGAGGGGCCCAAACCAAAATTGGGGGGATCCAAATCAACATTGGGCGGGCCAGGGCCCCCTCGAAAGAATACAAATCGACACCCCTGGTGTAGTCAAAATCACAATTTCAGTAGATACACTCTCTTTAATAGTGGACCTAGCTCCAGGACCTTATAGCTTGACACAATATTACTTAGAGGATGATCGGGAAAAGCGGTTGGAGGGTGACAATAAAGTAAATAAATTCCGATTATGTCTGATTTTAGGTGGTTAACGCCATGGGCCTGAGACTATAACTGTTGTTGTAGTTGTTTATTGGTGTTTTCGGACGCGCCGACTACTGAGGTCATTTTGCGCCGAAGAATATAACTGTACTTAAATCTTTAAAGATACTTAAAGTTGTGCGTACCCATGTCGTATTGTGGGTGCCCATTTCCACTTTGTGATAGGGAACCACACCCCTGGATGCAGCCCACATGGGTCCCACTTGGGGCTGCTGGCTGGGTCTTGAGGGTTTAGTGTCAAAATGTTTCCCTTACCGGCATACCAAATTTATGATGTTTCCAAAAAATGGCACTCGGGCATTCTATGCGCATGAGACATAAATGATCCCGCGAAGTGCCTACAGTTCCATCGCAGCGAGACGACTGACTGACGCCCGACGGGACACAAGACTTGACTGAGGACACGGACGTTTGAGCCCAAGAGGCTGTGCGTACAACAGTTCCATCGCAGCCAGACGACTGACTGACGGCCGACGGGACACAAGACTTGACGTAAGACACGGACGCTTGAGCCCAAGAGGCTGTGCGTCCTAACCCACAACAAACAAACAAACAGTTCCATCGCAGGCGACTGACTGACGCCCGACGAGTCACAGGACTTGACCCAAGACTTGGGACACCTGAGCCCAAAAGGCTGTGTGTCCTAACTCACAAACAAACAAACAACAAACTGCTGTTCCATCAGACGACTGACTGACGCCCGACGAGACACAAAACTTGAGCCAAGACTTTGGACACCTGAGCTCAAGAGGCTGTGTGTCCTAACTCACAAACAAACAAACTGTCATTCCATCTCTTGACGCAAGACACTGACGTGTGAATCCAAGAGGCTGTGCGTCAAAACACAAACTGCGGTTCTTGTTACCTTGTTACCTCACTGGACAGAAACTTGGACTCAGAATCGCAAAATTTTGGATTCGAATTTCGACGCAGCCAGCTCTCCAGCAGTGACGTGGTAAGCAATGAACACCGGACGCCTGAACCCAGGTGGTGGCTTGGGTTCAGGCTTGCACCCAAACCAACCCAAATCAACCAACTCCATTCAGATGACTCACTGGTGCCTGACAGGAAACAGACAATTCAAGACTAGCAGCCTGAGGCCAAGAGGCTCTGCATCCTAACACAAATAAAGCTGCTGTTGTTCAAGACACATTGAAAAATGGGTGGATGCCAGAGCTGTAGTGTGTGCACCTCCCTACCCTCAAACAGGTAAGTGCCACCATACATTAAAGGACTGGTAATCTCTACTAAGAGTACCACCACAGCCAGAATCTAAGGTTCCCTATGGTGCAAGTGCAGATGCTCAAGATGTTACAGAAGTCCAAGTACAAGCTCCATGGGTCCACTGAAATTATTTTCTCCTCAGTGTAGTGGCCTGTTGTTGGGTAACTGGGTGAAAGGTTATATGACAAAAGATCAGAAAAATCATGTGAAATGAACATTGAAGGACAGACCTTGCTCTGAAGGCACAATCCTGCACTGAAGGCACAGTATGGGAATACTGGAGGGCAATAAAAGGGTGCAATCAGATTGGGCTCTGCCCATTTAAAAGGTTTGGTTGTATAAAGCATGGTATTAGGTCATATCCAAATGGGCCTTATTTAGATACAACCTAATTAGCCTTGTGTGACCTAACCTCAGTTATAACCTAATTAGGTTAAGAACTTGATAACCTAATTATTATTGTACTTCATTACATAATTAAGCCCAACTAACCTTGCAACCTTGTTAATTTATAATTTCCTAACCTAATTATTAGGTTATAGGTTATGACTGAACAGGGCCTAGATAGGTATAACCTAGTTGTTGGACAGAGCCAAGTCACCCTCTTATCAGTCTTCGGCCTCTAGTATCTTATACCGCGCTTCCGGAGTGGGATTGCGGCTTTGGCCAACATTTGCCCTTTGATATTTATCTCACATGATCTTTTGCCTTACGATCTTTTTCCTTACGTTCCTTTGCCTACTATCTTTTGTCATATGGTGGTAAATAGGACCTATTTAGACAAACCTTAATACCGTGCTTTGCACGACCTAACCTCTTTGTTCGGCAGAGCCAAGTCCGGTCGCGCCCTATTATCGGCCCACGGCTTAAGCATACTATATCGCGCCTCCGGCGTGGGGTTGCGTGTTCGATGCAACATTTGCCATTTCATATTTGTCTCATATGATCTTTTGCTGTAGGGTGCTGCAACACGCTCAGCATATGACCCTTTTTCAGATGTAACCTAATACCGCGCTTCGCGCGACCTAGCCTCTGTTGGACAGGACCAAGTCCGACTGCACCCTCTATCGGCTTGCGACCTCGAGTATGCTATACCGCGCCTTCGGCGCAACTTTTTCATTCTTTATTTCCATGTTTATCCCATACAGTCTTTTGCCTTACTATGTTTTGCTTACGATCTTTGGTCATGAGATCTTTTGCCCAGTTACCCAACGATGGCGTCCCTGAACTGTGGAGAAAACTGATTTCAGTAAACTCACGAAACTTGTATTTTGACTTTTATGACGTCACGAGCATTTGCGTTCGCTCGTAGAATCTTTCTATAAACGTTGGATTCTGGCCGTGGTGGTACACTTAAAAAAGATTATCTGAATGACTGATGCCCACCTGTGCCCTCCTGACAAGACACAAGACATGAGCATGATGGAAGACTAGGCACCTGAGAACAAGGGGCTGTACATCTTTACTCACAAACAAGGCTTACCATGAATTCTTCCAGACCTCCTGGTCCTCAGCTGCATGTTCTCTACAGTTTTAATTGAGTAAAGCGGTGCATGTGGACTATTTTAGGAAGAAACTGCCAAGGGCTTTTTTTGCTTCATTAAAAGGATTCACAGCTCAATTTTTGCACCATTGAGTAGGTAGTTACCTAGTGTTTGCTGTGGCCCAGACAACAAAGAGTCTTTGTGATGTCATATCTGATTGGACCCACAATTGGTCACAATGCTGGGGCCACCAAATCGTGACCCATTGTGGGTCCAATGGATGTGACGTCACAAAGATTCTTTGTCGTCCAGGCTGCAGTGATCGGTCCGTAAGTGGGAAATCAACGTTCATTGTGGGTCCAATGGGACGTGATTTCGCAGAGATTCTTTGTCGTCCGGGCTACGGCGATTGTACCGTACTTGAAAGTTTTTTGTTGGATTATTTTTTGATAATTCTCTTAAATTGGGTGGTTTGTACATCTGCTAGTGAGCCTTGGGATGCATAGTTTGCAGTTTTAGCCAGTGTTGCTTGATTACTCAACACCTTTTGTTTCCAGATTTATTTCTGAAGACAAAAAAGCAAAGATGGGCCTCTCTGAGTTACGTATTTCTGCAGATGCGTACTATGTGTGCCTGACTCATGTGCTCTCCACTGAAAGTACAGAAGTCATGGGTGTTCTTCTGGGAGATGTGAGTTTCCAGTGCACTTTTTCTGGCTCAGCTATTTGTAATCTAATAGATGCACTTGAACAGGCCATTAACATTGCAGGTTGTGTTTTGCAGTCCTAACTAAAGTGTCATTATTGGTGCATTTTAGTTTGCAGTCTTCTGGCACCTGTCATCCTTCTCCATGATTTATCCAGTTGGTTTTCACACAACTGCTGGTAATAAGTTCAAGGTTTTGTTGCAATTGCAAGAAAAGTTCCAGCTTGAAACCTTGTAATTTCAGTATGATGTTACATGACTAGCTAAGTTGACTTTTTGAAATGTCATGATGGCATGGAAGCATTGGTAAAGCTGGTCCTTTCCACAAGCCACCGAGCCAGTGTAGTCGTGTATATACGTGCATGACCAAGTCACTTGTCACAGCTTGACGCCGGAAACGTGGGCCGGGTGTGCTCGGCCAAGGTGATGGTGCGCCTTGACAAGCGGAAGGACCGGGTAGAAATATCGCCAGAGCAGCTGCTGTCGGCAGCACGTGAGGCCGAGCAGCTGGCCGCCGAGCTGGGCCGCACGGTACGCGTGATCGGCTGGTACCACTCGCACCCGCACATCACTGTCTGGCCGTCCGTGGTTGGTACGTATTTGCGCGCAATTGTTCAGCATTTTGACGGCATGCTGTGTTGACTGCGGGGACCTGTTGGCTCTGTGAATGTCAGGAGTAACATGCGGTCCACCATTAATTGCCAGAGTCTGACACTTGTTGTCCTTTGAAATTAACGTTTGTCCTGGGTTGCGGTTCACATTGACATCTTGTGGTCTACATTGCTGAAAATGACCATAACTGGATATCATCGTATTAGTCTGCATGACCTGCCCTGTATCGTATTCCAGATATTGGTACCTCAAGACAGCTTCCAGACGATGGACAGTTGTTTTGCCGGGGTGATTTTTGCCGTCTTCCCCGACCGCAAGGTATGATCTGTCATGCTGCCAACACAAAAATGGGGTTCTAGACGGCTTTTTTGAATTTTTTTTTTATCTTCAAGCTGTTGATTCCAAAGACACGTAATTCATACACATCATATTAATGCACTTAACTTGTGCGCATGACGGTTTGTCCGAGACATGCATGGCGGCAGTCGTGAGCCCGGTCTTGCCAACTATTTGGTTCTTGGCAGCATGTTTGGCGTAAGAGGCCGCCGATTTCGTCGAGAGAGGAACGTTTGCTCGCGCTCCTTCCGACCCCGCTGCCGAAGCGGCAGACGCCGCTGACCCCTCCTGCCGACAGGGGGCCTGCGTGCAGACGGCCTGTTTCCAGTCGGCGCGTGGCGAGGCCGGCCAGCTGAAGCGGCGAGACGTGCCCCTGCGGATCGAGCCGACGCGCACCGTCTCCGCCCACTGCTGGCGGGTGAGGGCGGTCGGCACGCGGCGGTGTCCGCCGGGGGTCGGCTGGAGCTGGCTGTGTGGCGACAGACGTCTGCTCGGGCGGGCGGCGAGTCCTGTCCTGTCCATTGTGTTTGTCGTGGGCTCCTCACTCCAGGGCCTGCGCCTGCTGCGCGAAAAGACATCACTGGTGTCGTAGCATAGGCAGATAACGGCGTTCCGACCTGGGCAGATGGATGGGCGCGACACGGTCCACACAGTGATCGTCGCCCGGTCTTTCCTCTCAGGTGGCCTGCGTTTTGTGTGGTGTGGTTTGGTGCCGTGTGAACTTGCCCCTGATGGCCATCTCGGCCGACAGGCTTTGATCGGGCTGGCGGAGGTGATGCGAGAGGAGGAGGTGACCGGCTTCGACGCCGTCCGTGGGGCCAGCGCGGGGGACGAGCTGACGGCGCTGCACAATCAGGCCGGTACGGAGCCAGGCCGCGGGAGGGCGAAGGGGTGGGACTAACTGTGGTGGGTATGTTCTGCTGGGGGCTTGGTGGTATGATGGTGGAGTGGGTCGTTTGCAGCCAGCAGTGCGGCGGAGGAGGGTGGTGTGCCCTTTGTCCGAGTAATTTCACGCTTTTGTGTCATTTCCTTTCCTGTGTGCCTTTTTGGAGCAGGACAATTTATGCAATGATGGTGTAGCCCTTTGCATGTCTCAACAGATATTGTTGGTCGGTGTAAGGGTCTGCATACGTCCCATATGCATCGCATTCTTCCGTTGCATGGGAAACACTGTACCATTGATGCGATGGACCAGTCTGAACGTTTCAGGTTACTTAGGCTGCCTTGCTTTTGTACCAAGCCTTGCACACTCCGTGTCGCAGTACTGAAGGCTATTGCTCTGTACTGCCAGTGCCTCGGCTTTCGCCTACCGTGCCTCGTCCGCCTGCCCGTACTATGTCCGTCCAACCCGCCTTGACGCTGCCCCGCGCCACCTCCGCAGTGCTGGTGCGGAACACGACGCAGACGCTGGGCCTGCTGACGCTGCCGCTAGTCCGGCTGCTGGAGAACCGGCTGGAGCACAACCAGCGCGCGCTGCGCCGCCTGTTGGCCGAGAGGGACGCGCTGGCCGCCCGACTGGACGGCGCCGTCGCCAACCGGGAGTCGGACATGCCCGCAGGCGATCGGCGGGAGACGTACGGGAGGTCAAAGGTGAAACGAGAGCCGGGGGAGACGGCGGGGGCCAGACACGAATCGAATGGCGGGTCGAAGGTGAAGCAGAAGGCAGGCGATAGGTCAAAAGTCAAACTCGAGCCGGGCTTGACGCGGGAGGTGAAGCAAGAACCGGGCTTGACGTTGGAGGTAAAGCAAGAGCCGGGCGTAGAGTCGGAGATGAAACAAGAGTCTATTGGAAGGTCGGAGGTGAAACAGGAGTCAGGTCTGAGGCCAAGAGGTGGCGGTGAGCCGGGGCCGGCGGCCGCCGAGACCGGGGAAGCCAGTTCGGGCTCTGACACGTCGACAGACGCAGCGTTCGGCGACCTGGCCCCGAAGGCGGTCGGCGGCCGGCGGCGGCCGGCGCGGCCCGCCCGGCGGCAGCTGGAGCCGCTGCCGTCTGCCTCGAAGGAGGCCGCCGGCCCGGCCGGAAAACGGAGGCGGCGGGCGCAGACGGCAGCCGCGGGACAGGAGAGGCTGACCGCGGAGCCGCCTTGAGGTGAGGTGATGCCTCGGCTGGGGTCTGGCGGCTCTGATCTGAGGGTGACGGCCGGCGACGGGCGTCACACTGCTTGTGGTCGCCGTCACGAAGTCTGTTTTGGATGTGTTTATTCGCACTTCAAGGAGTGATACGGTAAGGTGCAGACATTTCGTACAACTTCCAATGGGCTTAAGGCCAAGCTTATGAGCGTGTACCATAACGAAGGCGCACATTATCTTCTTCCACCACGTCGACCAGTCTTCAGACGATAGTGCGATGCTCTTGACCTAGTATGGGGATTCAGAATGTTCCTCAGCATGATCTTGAGCCCTCTGCTTCAGTACGTGCCAGTTTTTGTGTTCCTAGAGCCATTGTTCAAATCATCACGAGGGTTGCTGCTTTGCAAATGCAATCGGAGCATTAGCCTTTGTTTTTCGTGCCCGATCCTTCGTAAATGGTGTCTATTTATGTCCGCGGTGCCTTCATATCTACTGCGGTCGAGTCGAGAGGGCTGTCAGGACTTTGACGGGTTTCATATCGGCAAGATTTGACGGTTGTTTCGTGTTCGAGGGACTGCGTCGTTCGTGACCAGTGTTGTTTTGGTGACACTGTAGTCGCAATTGATTACTCTTAATGACGACTTAAGAATTCAGTGGCAAAATACAACACATGAATCTTACCTTTTATAGAAAGTGCGTCATATGAGTCACAATGTCCGCGATTCTGAGCCATGTCCAAAGAATTCACCTCGAGGATATTACCTCATTTCATCCGGCACATCCAGCTTCCACGACGTACTGCCGCAGACAGTTAAAACCACTCGCACCTGTTACTGCCCTATGATCGATAGGTACCCACAGCTAGTGAACATTAGGCCGCGCGGGTTGGAGAAATTATCACTTGGTATGCCAGCCGTCCGATGAAATATATTCAGCCAGCGCTAGAAATGCATTACACGGATGAAAATCAAGAGCAACACTCAGTCACACTGGTCGCGCTTACTGTACAGGACTAGAATCGGTGCGATCGTTAGCGCTGACGGCATCGAAGTCGATCACAACGTGCCGGCATTCGTCTCGCGGACCGTGGCGGCCTGTCCGCTCGGGGTGCCTCGACCTTCCATGTCGGCGGCGGCCAGACTCGCGCGGCTCCGGCGGCAAGGCAAGCGCACAGACAGGGCAGAGCGGGACTGTACAGTCCAATGGCGGGGCAAGCATGCGAACAGAGCGGCGCGGGCCCTCGCAGTCGAATTCGGAGCCCGTGCTCCTCCGGCGTTCCTCCCCGTTTTGCGCCGCGCCGACCGGCCGGCCGGCGGCGGCGGTCAGCCCTCCGCCGTAAGCTCACACTGACTTATTGCTTTGTACATGGTATCTTTATCTTACACGGGCGAGGCCGGGTCGGGGTCGCACGCTCGGACAGCGGCGGTCCCGGCCGCCGCCGCTCCGTCCTCGCCACCCGCTCTGCTGCCGGTCGCTCGGGCTGCCAGCTGATCGCAGGCCGACCGTACCGCGGCGGGGCCGCGTCCGCCGCGCGCCGCAGGCTCGGCAGTGTTCGCCGCAGCGCGCTGCTGGCTTCACAAAGTCTCGGGCCGGCACGCACCCCGGCGCGCTATATGTCCGCCCGCTCGTCAATTTTCGGGACGAATTTGATCTCGGCGTACTCGGTCCGGGCTGGCTCGTTTCGGCTCGGGCCCGCTAGATGTCTCTGATCGTGCGACGGTGGATGTCGGTCGTGCCGGTATTTCCTCATGGAGCCGTTGTTGGAGGTTTTTGGTAGCTGGAGGTCGGCGTAGATGATGCCTCCTCGCGAGCTATCACTTTGCCCACTGTCTCCGTCTTCACCACGGTGCTGAAACGCGGCAGAGGCCGTGAGATGTGTCAGCGTACAGTACGCGATCACCTGAAGTCATGGGAAAGCGTGCTTTTGAGCCTGGTTTTCATTGCGCAGTATGAGTTTTCGTAATCGCGTTAATTTTTGAAGAACAAGAACGCAGATAGATTCTCCAAATTATCACGATCGTCATTCTAAAAACGAAAAAGTTGGCGATAGCCATTGAAAATGGAGCAGGCTTTACTTGTTCCTCGTTGTATTTTGTTCACAGGAAAAATCTTGATACATTCATTGCAAACTTCCCTATGTATTTTGAGGCGCTTGCCTATATATAGTAGCTTTACCAAACCATGCAGGAAAACACTTAAAATTATGCACAATATGACATGCAAGATACGAGTCATTGAACTATTGGATTACGCTAGTCATTCCTGCAACACATGCACTCTGTTGGCTACAGATATCCTTAAACCTTAAACAGAACAACTTGGGCGAATCGTTCGATTCCATTTGCCAGGCCCAAATCAACACAATCTCTTAACTTTTTTCCATTTGCCATAGTCTGGGGATTGCAGTAATTCTGTACTATTCCGTTTCTGGATGTAGGGACGGGTAGGCAGCCGTGCCACAATTTCCTGTGACCCTGTATTAAAAGGATTGCCTCGTAGTCTGTTACTGGCCCCATTCTGGATTCTAGCGTCTATGCGTAGCTTATTACCAGTCGGTGAACCTTAAAATCGGTGCAGATATGTGGGGAGGGATTGCTGCAGTGCAAAGTGTCACGATGTGCTCTGAGAAAGCTTGCCACAGTAACGGCGGCGTAACAATGCCGTTACATTTGTAACGGCATTGTTACGCCGTTACAATCGTGCCGAAGCTTCCATTTACCTAGCGAGTCACACCATCTCCGTCTCTGGTAAGTTCAGTGCGTATTTTCAGTTGCACAGTGCGCCTGGTGTTTCCGTAGTCGGCCGACGGTGCTGCCGCGCCGCGGCCGGCCGCGGAACCAGCCCAAGTCAAGTACTTGATTAAAAGCCATTCTACAGCACACGTGGCCACTATGGCCCTCGCGTCAATATAATGCGGGTATGAGCCGGTGCTCACCTTGGCCGCCTCGTACTGGCCGTTGGTGCCGTGTGACGGCTTCCGGGGCCCCGAGTAGAGCGCGTCGGGCGGTATGGCGCCCAGGCCCTGGCGAACAGCGCCCTCTCCCCGACTCTCTACCTCACTCTTTTCGCTGCAACACCCACCGGACATTGTTCGGCACGATCAGGGCTACAGCAGCGCCGCCCTAGTGGCCGCAGATCGTGCGGAGAACGACATGATGCTCGCGCCGAGCGCAGGCAAAACTCGGTCAAATGGTTAGTCGTTATATACAAACGTGAAAACACTGCAAACAAAAAGGATGAAGCGGACTAAGACGACCTGTTTTGCATCGAAGCACGCCGTCTGGACAAACTAACGAGGGAGGAACAAAAACTTCGGGTTTTAGAGGACTTCGTACGAGAGAAAGCACACACAAGCTCTCCTCGCTCTCACCTTTCGAGATCAGTGGGCTTAAAGCCTCCCTTCTCTGAAACAATCAGAGAAAGTCACATCAGGTACGCTTTCGATTACTTTTACTTAAAAAGCACATCAAAATGAAGCATGGCTGCATGGTTGCCAATGTTACGGAAGCGTTAAACCAAACAATCGTAAAAGATGCATGCTCACTGCTAAAGAAGTGTAAAGATTACCTTGGCATATTTTCCTCGATAGCGCATGCAAGAAAGTTGCTAATTTATGTCACAAGTTTATTACAAGTGGACAGTGGAACGAAGACAGAGCACAAGTGACAGAATGGCGGAAACGGTGATATAATCAGTGAGAGAAAATAAATCAGCAGTGTCGAAAGCAGGTCAACGTCGGTACTCTGATGCGTAGGCGCAGTACTCCGAGTCAAAGCCGTTCTCTTGCGTGAAAAAGTGAAGTTCAGTGACATTCCGTGAAAAACAGCCAGACAACAGTCGCAACAAAGGTTCTAGAAAAGCAGTGGCAACTCATGGTACACACACAAGTAGCAACCGGACCATTTTTTCCTCGAGGGTGTGGTCTACGTTGCCACTTTTTCGGACTACCATTGTCAGTCGAAAATTATTCAGACGGCAAGCTTCCCAGTCCGTACGGTACCTTTTTCTTGGCACTCTATCACAAAGGCACTGCCTACGATTGTTTTCCTACTAGTGCCTGCCACAAACTGGTCCATTCTTTACATCCTCTCACGCCGGGTCGCCTGCAGCGTGGCCTGACGGATTCTGCGCCGAACACGAACAGAACGTAATGCCGCCCACGACGCACGTCCGTCCGCCGTCACACAGCATGTCACGCCATCACACGACGTATCACCGTGTCATACGGCACACCACGCCGTCACACGGCATGTCGCCGCGCCACACAGCACGTCAGCGCGTCACGCGGCATGCGAACGAGTCACAGAGCAGAACAGTGGGTTCGATGAGATCGTGCCGATTGAGCCACCGAAGAGAGCAGCCGGCGAGTGACTGCCTCGCCTCTTCTCAGTGGCCAGAGAGCCTGCGTCCAACACGGTGTTCAGCCATCACCGCTGCCCTCCCTCCCGAGTCCACGCTGGCCTGTGCGGCCAGACAGCCGAGCTTGAGCGAGCGCCTACTGGCGGCCGAGGGCAGAGGGAACACGAGCAGGTCCCGACCTGAGCGTGTCCCTCCGACCGTCCCCAGCGCCAAACGTGAACAGGAGGCCCCGGCCGAGGCGCGTGTCTCTACTTCTGGCCGACGGCGGGATCGTACGCGAACAGCAGATCCTGGCTGTTGAGCGTTTCTGAGACGGCACCGGAGCCTACCGAGGCAGAGCATCGCCAGTGACACACGCGCTGCGCTGCGCGGCCGCGGCGCGGAGGCGGCTCTGTGCGTGCGACCGCTCCTGTTGTTTATTGGTTCTGGATCGAGAACCAGTGATTGGTTCGGCTCACGGGTGGACAATGGTTGGCCGCTGGTGCTATTTATGCCTTGGGTTCTTTACGTTATGACCGCAAATTGGAGCAATTTTCTATATTCATCGTGATTTAATCAGCCTGGCACTTACGGCGAAACTCACAGTGTGAGGTATTTAAAGCTGTTTTCTTTTATCTACCGCAGTTTATGCTTACAACTGTCGCACACAGTAAAATACCGCGCTGGAAACCGCACAGAAAACGGATATCTGGAACAGAAATACGGATAGGTGGAAAACGAATAGAATAGCCTAGGGATTGCTCAGGAACATGGCATTGCTCATAACGCTAACTCTACGCACGAAAGTCGGAATCATTCCTTCACATCCACCCATCCGTGGAGCACATGTCAGTTCTGCTTCCCTCACATCACACCTCGGCCGACTCAAAGACCGTCGGCGGTTCGCGGCTCCCCCCCCCCCCCTCCGATGCCGACGAATGGGTCCCCGTCGTCGGAGACGGCTCGGTAAATCACGGCTTACGACGCCGCCGGGCTTTCCTGCGTAGCCGAGGAGGCGGGATTCCCGGCCGAGCTCAGCAGCTGAGCAGCGCTTGGCTCGGCAGGATGAAGCGGCCGCGATGAAGCGGACTTGGCCGGAGAGCTAGAGCTAGAGCTACTTCGGACTCTTCTGGGAAACTGAAGATGCGGCCGACTTCGGAATCCGGCCTGGGTTTGTTAGCTTCCCATACAAACGCCAATAATGAAGCTTTTTGGACAGTCACTGGCATAAAACAGAGTGCACCGCTAATTACTGCTTTGTCTGCTTATCGGTGCCGGCTTTTCCGGCAGTGCAAGACGGATGCAGACTGCAGACGACGAGCGCTACGTGCACAACTTTTATTATGACATTATTGCTTCTTCTCTGCTGGGTTAGTGGCGGGTAGGCCTGCATCCTGAGACGCGCGGCAGTGCGCAGGTCGTCGAAAACCAGCGAAATCTCTCCAGAGCTGACTGGCTGGCCAGCCCCGGCGCCTCCACCTGCATGAAAAGGACGTGCAACGGTGCCGCTGCTAGAACCTCCGTGCTCCGAGTGCGCCGGGTTCGTCGGCGGGCGCGCCGATGCTGGCGGCGTACTTACGCGAGAAGCACCACTTCTCCTTTTTAAAGGCGTACAAGAGCAGCGCTACGACCAGGACCAGCAGCACCAGGCAGCCGCACACCAGACTGATGACGGTAGTCATGGTGACCGGCTCTGTAAGCAGACGGAACCCTGAAACAACGGCCGACAGCTACCGTCTGCCCTCGGCGGCGGCGCAGCGGCGGCCGAAGCGGCGCGGCACGCTCAGCCGCGGCGGTAAGCTCGGGCACGTGCCGGGGATGTCAGCTACGGCGCGCGGCAGACATTAATTGGCCTGGACAAGGTTACATGGTGCTTCCCCCGGGCACAGGGCACGAGTGAACCGATCCGGCCACGCTAACGAAGCCGCAGCCACCTCAACGACCGTTCAAAGCGTAGCAAGCTCTGAGAGCTGATTAATCGGCGCAGTCATATGGTCCACAGCTTTTCTGTACGACACAAAGCGATGACACAGAAGCGATCATTTTGACGGGCAGATTATTCATGCGGATTAATATGACGTGAAGAAACACTTGCTTTAATGCGGACGGCTCTACGCAACGAAAAGGCGTTTAAATAAATAGGACTAGGCTGTCTATCACACACACCAAGCAGGATTGAAGAGCAAATTGACTGTGTATGTGAATAACAGCATTACTTCTCATGCACGATGTTAGTCGGCACTTGGGATGATTATGGGATGCCCATGTCCAGATAGACAGTTACGTAAGTTAGTCGATTACGCACCATACCAAAAGTAGTGTCATGCACCAAACACATTTACTGATAGCAATTTTATACGTTTTTCGTGATAAACTACAGGGCAGCACCAGCATGATCAAGGAGGGTGGTTGGACATAGCACGTGTATATCTAAAAAAAATGTCATGCAGACAACAATGAACTGGTTGATCCAGCGATACAAATATCATCCTTATACTATTATTACAAGTATTATAGGGACCATCGTTCGTTTTTTTCAAAAGGCGATTTCTTTTAAGCGCCCAAATAACTCTGTCACGTAGACTCAAAGGGATGGCTAAGTTTTGTTATTCAAACAAATTGACGTTCTGGAGAAAGGTGAACTGCCCCTCCATGCATTCTAGTCTGCACGAGCAGCTGTAATTTGAGCTCTTAAAGGAAATGATGGCCTTTTGAAAATACGGATTATATCACTGAACTACGCATTTTTTTCAAGACGCCCCTGTAGGGGCACGACGCAGATGCTGAGAGATGCATGATGCTTAGCCAGCGCCAGATAGCAACGCAGTGCGTTTCATTTTCTGTGCAACCGAGGGTCGATGTGTTATCAGTCCCGGACCCCAGTCGTGACACTGATTGAGGGCGAGGGCGATGGCCGACCTTGGCTCCGATCGACGCTCGAGCCGGCGCGGCGGCGGCGGCCTACCTTTGACGCGCAGCGCCACGCCGTACTGGTCCGAGCCGCGGTCGTTCTGCACCTTCAGGTAGTAGTCGCGCTCGTCGGCCGAGCTGACTCGCTGCACGCGCAGCCGGGCCTTGTAGCAGTCCTCGCTGTCGTCCTGCGGCCGTACACGGAACAACGGGCGGTCAGGACGGCGGCGCGGCAGCGTGGTGGAGCAGGTGTCGTCTGCCACGGGAATGAGTAAATGAGAAACAGGACCGTTTGGTGGTGCAGGCATTGTTAAGTCTCTGTCGTCTGCGAAGCACTGCCGACGCTCACATTTTGTTTTGATTAGGCAGAATCTTGATGAAAAACCGTTCCTTTGGCCTGTGCAAAGGTGGTAGAAATATTCCGCTGAGTGGTGCTAGTCCAGTTCATACATCGGTGAATTACAAACAGGTGGTTGGAAAACGGTCGCAAAACCTTGTAGGTACTGCTGAAACCATGGAGACCGCCTGGAAAGTCTCACGAAGACCCATAACCACAAACTAGCGGCAACCCCTCCTCATCTGGAAACAGTGCGGTGGCCCCCTGGACCAGGACAGGCAGGCACGTAGCCAGGATTTTCCTTAGTGGGGGGGGGGGCAAATGTCAAATTTTGTTATGGCACTGGCATATGCCGAAATTTATGGGGAAAAGCAGAAATTTTGTGTGATTTGCCTCATATTTAACGCACCGGAAAACATATAATGTTTGTTTTTACAACATATGTATCATCACTATCCGGTATTCGTGCGAAATCGCCATATATCCAGCAAGGACCGCTTGGCCCAGGGGACCATGGCCCTCCTTGGCTACGTCCCTGAGGGCAGGCTGCTGCACTTTCCATCCCTGCCCGGTACCCCACCTCCCCCCTCCCCACCGCCCCAGACCGCCGTGATGGCGAGCGGAGCCCGGCGGCGCAGCTCAGATAAGCCCGAAAATCCTTCAAAAACGGCTGCGCTATCTGATGACGACACTGTCGAGACGTCCCCTCCCCCGCCGCCGGCAGCGGCGACCGTTATGGATGGGCCCGGGCAGGCCCCGGGCGCCGAGCGCCGGAAACAAAGGCCGTCGACGGCATCGCGCCGGGTGACGTCATTGGATGCCGCCCGGCAGGCGAACTTGACTGGTTCGTTAGTGCCGGCCCCCGGTCCCCGAGCCGGCCGAGTTATTGCCGTCGGCGGCGGCCGCGCTCAATTGCGCAAAGCGACGCGACGCAGCAGCGACTGTTGACGTTCCCGGAAAGGGCCGGCAGAATGGGGCGGACGGCATAGACGGACGACCTCTTCAGCAGACCGGAGCGACGGCAGGAAGCCGGCAGGACAACAACGACGCTGACCTCAACTCGTTAAAAGATTCCGACGGTAGAACATTTCAAGAGAGCTCCATGCGGCTGGTCGCTTTGAGACGACGTTTATAGATTATAGAGTTTGCAGACATCGCCCGACTGGGTGGGCGAGTCTTCTGCACACGACTCGACTTTCTTCGAAGGCATCGCCGGCTGCTCTGCGCGCCGATACAAATCTCCGACTGGCCTGCTGACGACCTGACTGACCTGAACGAACTCGTCGGCGACGAAGCGGCCTCGGCGCTGGCCGGTCTGCAGCTGCTGGCCGCCCCAGTGCCAGACGGCCAGCGTCGGCAGCGGGTCGCTGCAGAAGGTCACTTCCAGCACGGCCTCCCGGCCCTGCTCCGTCAGCACCCTGCGCGACATCTGCTGCCGCATCACCTGCGGCGGACCTGCGGAGAGAGGGGGCGAGGTCAGGACCTGCCACGCACCTGCAAAGAGAGGAGAGCAAGGTCAGGACCTGCAGTGGACCTGCGGAGAGAGAGGGGCGAGGTCAGGACCTACAGTGGACCTGCGGAAAGAGGGGAGCGAGGTCAGGACCTGCCGCGCACCTGAGAAGACAGGGGAGTAAGGTCAGGACCTGCCACGCACCTGGAAAGAGAGAGAGGGCAAGGTCAGGACCTGCAGTGGACCTGCGGAGAGAGAGGGCAAGGTCAGGACCTACAGTGGACCTGCGGAAAGAGGGGAGCGAGGTCAGGACCTGCCGCGCACCTGAGAAGATAGGGGAGTAAGGTCAGGACCTGCCGCGCACCTGGAAAGAAAGGGGAGCAAGATCAGGACCTGCAGTGGATCTGCGGAGAGAGGGAGGCGAGGTCACGACCTGCGGCGGACCTGTGGAGGGGGGATGACGTCAGGACCTGCCGCGGACCTGAGAGCGTAGAGGGGGGAGGGGTCAGGACCCGTGACGGACCTACACGGTAGAAACGCTGAACAAACTCTTTATGGCGGTGGAGACTAGCGGGTTGTCCGGATAGACGGACTGGTTCAGCTGGCTCTGGCTCTCTCGGATGCAATGAAAGTGTTCGGAGTCGGAGGACGTCCCTGTTCCCTCCCCCTCCCCCAATAAATAACATTGATAAAATCGCGTACGAAGTGGAACTGCTGATGAAGTTAGAACGCATTCAACTAACGTATATGCATATGAACAGTGCATTTGCTCCAAGGACTTTCTGACATCCTTGCGTTTGTGTTTGCTTCTTTGGAGCATCATGTTCAATGAACGTTGAACACCCATTACCTCAGCGAATCTAGCTGTGTCCTATTACGAACGATTTGATTATCAAACTGTTCCAAAACTTTGCATTCGCAGATAATTGCAACCTGCATGACATAATAAATAGCCCAAATTCTGTCATTCAATCTCCTATCACACAGGCCTCATCCATCCAAAGCGCGATACTGCAATCGTCTGCATCATTTCCGTTCCTATCCTTTGAAGGCTGACACCTCTTCCCCACACTAATCATTCGAAATCAACACGACTGAGAGGGACCCCGGCAAAATCTATTCCGACCGGTAACAGTCTGTCGCCCCCTTCCAGGGGAGGAGGGGGCGACCCACGCCGCTCCGACTCCAGACAATCTGCATGATAAACGCGGCGTTCGCTTTAATACTGCCGTTCCGCCGACTGGCGGGCCGCGCGCTGCGATTTTGCCTGTTTGCGCCCGGTATTTGCATCATATTAGTGACGATCACATACCACCTGAGTGACAGTGGCGTCAATAACGACACAGCGCCGCCCTCTGTTTGCACCGCGAGACGCCGTGCCCGGGCCGGCGCCGGCGGCGCAATAACGCCGGCCGGCGGCGGCGGCGCGCGATCCTTCACAGAGGCGGCGCCCCGCTCAACAAAGCTCTCCAGACCGACGGCGACAATGCCCGATGGCACACGGGCTCGTTCAGCAGTGACAGCGCGGCTCGCACCGGATTTGTCGCGACATCTGCCGACGTCCAATAAGCGGCAGCGATTGGCCCGGCCGCCCGGCCGTCCAGGCGGCGAGCTGGCAACACGCAATTTGGGCGGCCCAGTAGATGACCCTACAGGACGCTATAGATCAGCTGACGCCCGCACGGGTTCTCTGACGTCATAGCCGGTCCGCCGTGGACGTGGACACTGCGGCTTGAGGGCTCTATTGGTCCAGATTCGAGAACGCTGGCTCGACGGGACCAGCAGCTGGAGGTGTGCACGACCTCGTGATGTGGATAACGTTCCCAGTCCTTAAAGCAGCTTCCCTTCCAAGTCAATGAAACGTAAATATGGACGTTAATCTAGCAGAAAAGGAAAGGCTCCCAAAGCCACGCAGCTCTCGCAGTCGGACATCGCTTGCTGTCAACACGGGCGCAACTACCAGAAACCAGGCACACTCACGATTCCGTCGCCATTCCTCCCCAGCCCTTGCGTCACCAGACTACTCACCGATGACCTCGACGTCGACCGTGTCGCCCTGCACGCGGCGCTCGTTGCCGTTGATGACGTTTTTGGCCACGCAGACGTACTGGCCCTGGTTGCCGTACGTGATGTTGCGGATGCGCAGCAGCTGGCTGGTGCCGCGGATGTAGACGGTGCCGTCGGCGTCCGGCAGCCTCTGCAGCCACTGGTAGCTGGGCGGCGGGCTGCCCTCGGCCTCACACAGCAGCTCGGTCGAGTTGTAGAGGCCGACGGTGACCCGGTGCTGCGGCTGGACGCGGTAGATGGATGGTGCGTCTGCGGGGAGGAGGCACGGTCACGCCACGTAACGGCTGTCGTCACGGTCAAGACGAGCGCGAAGAACACGCACCTTTTTGGCTTTTTTATTTGTGTTTTATCAAAAGTTTTCATGGGCGTTGATATTCCACATTCATTGCCTTGCTTCATAGGCCTCACGTAGTAAAAATATTTTCCCTTTTATCGGAGGAACTGCTGGGAGTACCAAGCATCACCTATACGATACATATGCTGCACAGTATCACATATGCAGTACATATACAGCACATAGTATTGCATATACTGCCCTACTTTTATTGCATGGCATCTATTTCCTTCACTGAGCCCAAACATGGGTCATGTAGGAACCATAGCAAGTGAGAGCGAAACCCACAATCTCCAAGGTCTACTCACACTTCACGTCGAGCGTGGTGCTGAGTGGGTCGCTCTTGCCGACCGGGTTGCCGGCCTCGCACTCGTAGGTGCCCGAGTTCTTCTTGGTGACCGGCCTCAGCTCCAGCGTGTCCACATAGAACGTCTCGGCACGGCCAGTCTCCTTGGAGACGAATCGCCAGAAGACGTTGGCTGGCGGGTTGGCGTCCACCTTGCAGCGCAGCACCACCGTGTCGACGTTCTCCTCGACGTCTCGCTCCGGCCGTCCCAGCAGTTTCACCTCCGGCGGGTCTGCCGGCCGCGGCGGTGACGTCACTGCGATGCGTTACGTCACGTCCGGAGGCGGTCAAGTGGTCGTCGTGACGGGATGCAGAGACGGATGCGAGGAAACCGACGACGATTCGGGTTTATTCGGCATTCGGCTGTGACAGACTGCGAAGCTCTGGCTGTTCTGTATAAACAGTTACAGTCGGTGTGACAGCAGGAGGCGGAGGGTGAGAGGCATATTCATGTAGACGTCGGGATAAAATCGTAAATAAGGATGCAGTATGAAATGAATCGGAAAGAAATTTACATGAGAAGTAGAAATATTGAGAGGAAACATATATAGTGGGTATAATTGAGAGAGAGAGAGAGAAAGAGAGAGAGAGAGAGAGAGAGAGAAGGGACGATGGGAAGACAGAAAGCAGACAAGGCCAGCAGCGACGAAGCTCCTGCCGTCGCCATCAGCCGGCCGTCGAAGTTGTCATATCACAGTCGTATTCGCCTCACGGCCAGTCCTCTGTCAGACGTCGCGCCAGCTCTGGAGTAGGACAGTTCATCGGCTAATGCGGCCCAGCCGAAGGGTCGGAGGAGCGACCGTCGGCCCCCGGGCGGCATTCGTCTCTCGGGACAGGGAAGGGGGAGCAAGGCAACCCGCGCCATCGCTCATCGACGCAGGCCTTTACCCAGGTATAGGCCCAATTGCCGAGGGCAGAAAATGATCCCGATAGTAAATGTTGCTCGTTCTTGGATTTCGAGCACTGTCTTTACTTATGCAGTAGCTGCACGTTTGTAATTTTGTGAAGTTTACATTTACGTTTGCTTAAATTTCAGTTTTACGGGTTTCGTCTGCTGCCGCCGGTGGGTGGCCCAGTACGGATTTCCAAAGCCTAGCTTATGTCACACGGTCGATGACTAATGCAAGACCGGAACATCGTTACCGGCGGTCGTCGGCGCCGATACCAGAACACTCGACGAGCGCCCGACAAAGGTCACAGCAGTCCACCGCGATCCAGACACTGGCGCGCTGAGGTCACTGCGCCGCCCGCCGCCGGCAGAAATCACCCCTGCCGCCGATCGCCACCCCTGCCCAATCAGTCTCCGCATTCACGGCCCAGCTCGACCTTTCGGGAGAGTGTCCGCCGACCACCGAGCTGGAGAAAATTCTCCGAACGCGCGGCGCCGCGCCGAGTTGGGCAGCGAACGCCGAGATTGTCACAAGTTTTCTGCTACAGTATCACTAGGTGCTGCGAAGTTGACTCACGAGTTCCAATCGGTTATCCGGTGGGGCGCGAGTTCGGGTGTCGGATTTGCATGTCGTGAGGTGGAACGAAAAGTTTCGTCCGTCTGAATATTTCAGCATGGAGGAGTTTTGGCCGAGAAGAATTCGAGTGTTTCAATATGTACCAGATCATCGATCAAAAGATGACGAAAGTTCCAGCATGTGTCACGGGGAAGGTTTCGTTCCTTCAAATATAGGAAACTATCGTTCGCTTTTCTTCGAAAAAGGTTTATTTAACTGCCAGGTTTGGGTTTTGGATACAGCAGACATTTAAATCACATTGAACTTAACTCTCGAAATGCGTATTTGGTTCGGTATTACAATGTTTGACGTCCTGTTTTGAAAATATTCCACGAGCATACCTATTCTGATCGTAGAAATAATGTCGAGGAGCCAACGTAACAGTTAAACGAGGAAATTTAAGATAACGTCCCTGGGTGTAATATTAAATACTGCTACGTTGAAGTGAGGCGTCCTCGTTTCCCCTTGACCTGTGCATACCCCAAACGGGTGCACACGTTTTGTGCCCATCCAACACCGCGTGACGGTGGATTTGATGAAAAACGACACGAAAACTAAAAACACGAAATAGCTCAACTTGGGCAATTAGCCATCTTTTCCATAACAAGGTCACCTGCCGACCTGCCACAGTCGCCCAGACCTATAACCGTTGGCCCTGTTGCATCGCATGTTCAAAGAGACGACTTCGACCGCTGTCTTTCCGTTCCCAGACTGGACACACACGGGACAGCCAGTCAAAACACACCTGTCTGTCGGGCTCCGAGGCAAGGCGCAAAACACGGCCACAAAGGCGGCCTCTCAGTCCTCCGGCCAAAACACACCCAATCACAATGAAGTGTGTGCATCGAGTGACCGAGGCCCTTCCAGATAATTGAGTGTTGGCAAGCAAACATCGGCTGGCGGCCATCCAGCGTCCATTAGAGGGGCGTGAAAAAGCAGGAGACTTCAGCTGGGAGGGTGAGTTCCAGGTGACGTCGACAGGGAGGCAGGCTTTGTCGACTGCCGAAGGGAGCTGACGCGAACGGCAACATTGGCTCTGGAGGCGGGTAAAGGCGTGCGATTCAGATTAAATGCTTCTCGCGTGTCCGCTAGCCGTTGGCGCGGTGCACTGAAATCGAATCTCGCTCGTTCCGAGAGAGCAGGCCATCGTCAAACGGCCAAGCACGGAGCGTGCCAGCTCATGCAGGAGCTCATCTCCGGCCATGCCATCACACGGCTGACTCGTCAATCTCGCGCCGGTCGACTTGACAAGGCTCCGCCAGTGCAAATGCCAATTGGAACCGGCGCGCCCTGTGACGAATTTGACGGAGGCCCGCCGGACCGCATCGATTCCGATGGCGACGACGGCTCGTCGGACGCCGGCCGACTCAGGTTTCCAGGAGCCGCGGAAAGTTGTCGGACCGGGCGGCTGAATCGGGCGGCGAGTCGTCCACCGTCTCCGCCGGCCGCCGCGACCAGCAGTGGATCACGCATCCGCCGTACGAAGAAGCCGTCGGTGACGCCCCCGCCCGTCTGCTGCGTCAGACGCCGGCGTCGACGTCTGGCGGCAGCGCGGCGGCCGCTGGCGGCGCGCCGTGCTACGATAGCCGAGGATAGATGGCCCTCGAACCTGTAGCCTCGAGCCTGCGTAGCTGGCCCTCGAACCTGAAGCCTCGAGCCTGCGTAGCTGGCCCTAGAGGAGAAAAAAAAGTCGGCGCCGCCGCCGGGCCAGACACGCAGGCAGGCATCCGCCGATCGTCGGAGTCGACGGAACCAGACTGACAGCTCGGTGGGGGCGGGAGACGGGTAGCGGGCTGTGTGCTGGACTAGCCAGCTCGGTTCCGCGACGTGGGCATCCGGAGCACGGAATTTAGGCCTCCCGACTGCGAGCGGCCGGATTCCCATGGTTGGAGTAAGGTCTAGTCCGGCGTATCATCTCGGCCAGGCCCATCAGATCCGACGCTAATGAATCTCCGGCTGGTCAGCTCCGGCGGACGCCTCAGAGCTACACCATAATAACGGGGCTGAGCACTGCGGGCACCTCCCAAGCGCGCGAGCACGCGCCGGATGTCGCCCGCCACGTGGCGGTGGTTACCACGGTACCTCGTCCTGGCCCCGGTGCGCGACGCTTCCTGGTCGGCGCTCCCTGCGTCCCGGAGCTGCCGCGGCGACGAGGCGGCAAGGCAGCGCGCACTTCAATTCAGGCCGCCTGGCCCGGGAGACCGGCCGCCGGCATGCGGCGAGGCCTCTGGAAGACGAGAGCGGCCCATTCCTCGGCTGCGGCTCGGCCGGCGGGACCGACACGGACACGGCGCCGGCCGCGGCTAATCATGCTCGTGTCAGGTCGCATAAGAGAACGGTCGCCTCTAACTGGGCTGGGCCACGAGGGAGCGCGGTCGCCGTCTCGCCGTGTTTTGCATGACACTCCACCATGAACTTTGCAGGACTTGGGAACGCTTAGCCGTTATTTCCGAGGTAGTGCAACACTGTGTTGGAAAGATCAAACTTATCCGCATGAGGTTGCGAACGGAGGGAAACGGGTTCCAGCTGCTGCAGGCTGCCACCTGCAGGAATGAGAAGTACAACAAGCCCATGTGCTGTTTGCAGAAGAGGCGAACTTACATCAAATGCCTTGCATCATTCAGCAAGTTCTTGGATATAGAAAAAATAACGTCTGGCTGCTAAACTGCGGATAAAGCAAACTGTATGATCAATGCTGTTTGCTCTCAAAGAATTGTGAGTCAAACCATTTGCTCGTCCGATATACAAAAAGGCATTTTAACTGCCAAACAAGAAAAACAGCACGTCGGCAAAACCTGTCTGACAGCAGAAGAATCGATGGGGTACGGAAGAAGACAAACGATGGCCTCATAACTGAATAGTCGGTTGGTTATTGGGTTATTTAACGACGCCCTCGACTGCTAAGGTCATTTCGCGTCGCAACCCCTCACGCCGGCTGTCGCGAGGGACGGCGAAATATCGCTGTCACCTGAACTTGAACCGGGGACCTTTCGGTCACAAGGCGAGTAACGGTAACCACTACACTAGGCCGCCCCTATAATCGAATAGTCGTTCTAACCTCAGTTGCTGCAGCAGCTGGGAGTCGGGGCTCGACACATGTCATATAGCATCTGAATCGAGTCAAGACTGAGGAATTTCGCAGCGCGCAGGCAAGTGCATCTTTGGTCAGCGCTTCGATTTCGTTTCCGAACTGGTCCGGCCCGCAGAGTGTTTAAAACACGGAATCAATTCAATCACGATACTCCTTGCGCCTTTGGCATCCAGAGACAATTATGTGCCGCTGGACCGATTTATAACTGACTGGAGTTTCTACCTAAACAGTCAAGATAAGTACGGTTAGACCAACCCCTGCAACAGACCGGGCAAAGATCATGTCACACTTGGGTCCGGCGTCGAAAAAGAAATTGCCCCGAAGCTTCCACCCTCACAGCATTCCCAGCGAGCGTACCTTCACGTCTATTAGCACTGTTTGCTTACGCCAATCCTGTAACCCCGACTCACACTGGACGTCTAGCTTGGCGATGGTGTCGCGGGACTTGGTGTCGTACGCCTGGTGGACGGCGACGCAGCGCAGATAGGCGCCGGCTGTCTCTCGGCTGAAGGTGTGACGCAGCACCGAGAGCGCCGCCGACGTCTTAGCGTTGTCCAGCTCGGTCTGGTTCTGCTGCGTCGACAGGTGCGTCAGATCCGTCTCTCCTGTGGGCAGACGGAGGACAGGTGCGTCAGATATATCTCGCCTGTGGAAGGACCGAGGACGGAGGGGTGCGACTCGGTGGTGCGAGTTTGTACGTTGTACTTTGTCTTTTGATGGGCAAGGCAGAATTCTTGTCTGGGAAGAGACAGGGGGTTCAAACATTCTTTTCTTTGAGAAAATGAGAGCGACAACCAGAAAAGTGTCTAATAAGAGACCCTAAGGTGAACAGTCTGCATTCAAGAACAATGAAAAGCTGTAAAAGGTTTTTGGCTATAAGAAAATCCTCCACTCACGTGATGTTGGATAAATCACGGCTGCAAATATCACTGATGACGTTTATTTGCATGATTATAATGTCGCTGAGCTCCGAGATATTCATTCGGAAAATTCACGGACTGGTCAGGTTTAATTATTTTCCCATGAATAACGCTAAAACGTCCCAGAATCCAAGAACACAGAACAGGTCAAAGACGTCGTCTTTGCACGTCTTTGACGCTTGCGCGCTGAATGATCACAGTCATAACTACTATCCCTTTTTAATCTTGGAGAAAGTTTTAGTGCCGCGGTTTCAGACCTCCAAATACGAACTTTCAATGAAAAATTCGTCGTCAAAGATGGTAAGTCATGTTCGTGGACTGGAAGGATGCCACATATTGGAAGATACGATTGAGGAGTCTTTTAGTTCGGAAGTGACGGCAAACTTGGTGATTTATTACACTAGTCTGATCATTTTCCCGACTACAGCATCCCTCAACCACGATGCCAACGAACACATGAACACACGAACACAACAGTCGTGATGGTTTACCGCAGCCTTGCCAAAACTTCCTGAGCATCCGCGTCCCAGTAAACACCCATAAAAGACCGGCCGAGGTCAAACCAAATCAGGAAGCCAGGATGCAAGGTTGGACACCAAACCTCGGCACAACCAGGTCAAACAACACTCGGCAGAGGCTCCAGCCGGCGGCCTGCTGGTGGTTTTCTGAAGCGGAGGTCCTCAGGCGACGCCTGTGGGCGGGCCGACCGAGCCCCTACGTCATTTCGGACAGGCGGGCCTGCTCTAGGCTCGTATTTCAGCCCGCAACGGCCGCAGCATCGGAAACGCATCGGCTGTCCAGGCCTCGGCCGAGCCCGTGCATCACGCGACGTCGACGGCGACGCGAATCCGAGTCGGCGCGCCGCTGCGTCGTGAGCTACGCTGCGAGTCGGCGGCGGTCCGTCAGGGCTGGGCTGACGTCGTCCGATGAGTGCCAGCCGGCTTCACCAGTTTGAAAGAGACTTGTGAGCAGCGGCCCCACCTAAATCTGGTGTAGCACGTGATGATTTAAAGCGACATCTCACGCCGATGAAGGATGGCCGCCGGGCCAGGCTAAACTCTATCACAGACCGTTTGGGAAGCAGAAGGCGTTCTACGGGAAGTGTTTGTGAAAAAGTGGTGAATCTTGCCCCGTGAATGAAACTGACACAAAGATGTTGCGACTTTTGTCTTATTGTTTCTAATACCGTTAAATCTTCATTTCACGTTTCATCAGGTGATGCCATTAAATCTCCACCTCACGCTTCACCAGATGCCCTTGCAATGCCATCCCGAGGAGGCTCAGACATGACAAAACCAGTCATTCAAGTACTCATGCCGCTCGTTACACAACAGATCAAACCTGGGAAACCTTCATTTGTTTTTTTTGTCCAGACCGCAGTAGTACGGCCTTTTTTCGGCGCGGGAAATGCATCCTTATACAAGGGGGACTAGAAATATTTTCCGAGCTTGAAAATCTTTGGTGTCTCCTTCGCAAAGGGCCACTCTTTGTTCTTCTATGTTCCCGTCTCCACCATGACGATTTTTTTTACCGACTGACAGTCGTGCCATTAAATTAGACGACAGTGTCGAAATATCCCATACAAGGTACCTTTAATCGCAACGATGAATGCGTAGGATAACCATGAGTATCAGGCTTACTGCCTCTCGGCGTGCCGGGACAGGTTTTCCCTCTTCACAAAACGCCGGCTAATTTCCCTACAGACAGGGACTAATGGCCTTCACAGCACTGTAAACGGCTGGGCCGCGAGAGGTCTGCTCAAGTCCGCTGCTCACCGATGAACCATTTGATGACAGCCGGCGGGTTGCCGTAACGAGCTCTGCACTGCACGTCCACGGGCTCCCCGACGCGCACCGTCAGGTTCTTCCCCGAGGCTATCATGGACGTCCGGTACTCGATCTGAGGCGTCTTCGGCTCCACTGGAAAACAAGCAAGCGCCGTTACGGAGGCGGTGCGAAACCGGACGAACGTGATCAGAACGTGTCAGCCACCAGGGGACATACATAAACAACATTTACGCTCGTTAGACAACTGGTGATACGAACATCTGTGACGTTTGAACATGGGGCTGGTGATTTCGGAGAAAAGGTCATCCGGCAACGGAAATATTCCTGCAGTGTGATCAATAGAATAGCCTGCAACTAGATGTCCAAAGCATGGAAACAGCGATCCGCCAGGCTCTTTTTGACAAAAATGTAGCTTTCTTTAATTCAAAATGTTACGTCCTAACAATTCAGGCGATTTAATTCAAAACGCTTTTGGTTTTATGGCGCCTGGTACTCGGCAATACGGTTCCTCAGCAACAACAGTCTGCTTAAATCGATGCAAAGAAGAATTACGATGAATAACCTGCTGCTGCTGAACTGCTTAACAGCTAGTATGATGCTGCGTGGGAAACGAAGGGAGGAAGACTGAATGTAAAAAATCGAATGTTTTGGAATGGAATAAGCTGACAATCTTTAGGCAACGTCTCGGGACCTAATAAAGGTGTCGGTTAATTCCCGCGTTCCCGAAAGATACCCTTCGAAATCCATAGTAACAAAATTCACCCGATTTCATCGGCAGGCAAAAGACAGTTCAGTCACGTTTGGTAGGAGCCGGACTTAGGCCAGACTTCACGGAGCCCGAAATCAGCCTGCGGACATCGACTCCGACGCTCACACAGCGGCGACATTCATTCGTCGTGGGAATGCCCGCTCCTGGCGATCATTTAACGCCCGACCGAACAGCGCGCGGGCAGAGGGCGTGTGGCCGGCGCCAGCGGCCCGCGTGCGTGCCGACAGCGAACACATTTCGGTTTCTCTCTGGCAGATCCTCCGCCCTAACACCCGTCTCGCCGCGCGAAACCGCCACCGAGACGGGACGTCGACGGAGAATCGAATACCAGCGGCGTCTTTGATTCCGGCGCTGCGCTGGTCAGCCTTGGACCGTGCGTCCGTGTTCCCGGCGACGAGAGCGGAGGCAGACGCCGCTGAAAACAACGCGCACAGAGAGATTGGGATTCGCGGCGAGCTGCGCGTCTTGTGGCCGGCGGACAAAAGTGGGAGTGGCAGGTCGGCGCCTTGTCTGTTGCAGAGACGGTGTCATCAACGACATCAGGACGGCACATCGGCTGACGGAATTGCAAGCCGAACTGCGTGAAGATCCAGCGCTTGCAGGCACGCACTCGTCCACTTGGAAGTCGTCGTGAGATTTGCAGCGCTGACTCGTCGAGACAGAACGTTTGGAAGCTCACGGAAGTCATCTTTTGATCATTTCACGGTAAAGAGCAAGAGAATTTGTCAGGAAATTTGTCATTAGTTCATGAAGCCATTGTCCAGTCACTCTCCACCGATTAACCCACCGATTAACCCGTCCCCGACTGGGGGGGGGGGCGGCTGACAGCCCCCCTGAGGTTTTTCTAGAATTACGAGAGAACGAACAAACAAAGCGCCACGAAACTTCATGTACCTTTTGCTTCGTCGCTTTTATATCTCGTGTCAACGTTTTGACCTCAGGTCAAGTCAGGTGTCTGACCTAGGTCAGGTCAAACGGACCTATGTGCAAGAAAGTTTAGCGCCCTCTAACTTGTTCGCAAAACAAGATGTCACAATAATACTTTCAGGAATTAGTGATCTTGATAGACGCAACAAATTTGCTCTCTCGGATTTTTCGGAATTTTCTGGGCGATTGACTTAAAGTCAAACCCATTTTTAAGACATGTCGCCATTTTTTGGAAATTGGCGGAATTTTTCATAACATTTTTAGTGTTGAGTGAGACAGCCATCTACTTACCGTCAATGGGCAAAGTATCAGTGCCGTCCAGCCATTGACCTGAGGTCAGGTCACGAATAACTGTTGTGAGCCAAAATGTACCAACGTCAAAATCAGCGATGAGTTACTCAGAATCGGTAGCAAATGGCAGAACTGGCTTGCACAGACGTGAGTAATACCAATAACCTCAAAAAGTTCTGAAAAAAATCCATATTCTAGAAACAAACAAGCTCTCGCGAATAAAGCTCGGCCAGTTGTGTAGATTGGTAACTAATGAATTTTTCCAAAGTTTAAGCATGAGAAACCATCACTAGAACCACTAAGATCAATAAAATTTACATGTATAGGTTTGTGTTGCGAAAATAAAAGAAAACTAAAATTAGTTCCCGTTAACTTCTTACTGCGTTCGAATGCGGCGTCCGCCGACAACCGGCGTGAAAATTGTCGTGTCCTTAACTCAGCGTTTGGGCGTAAATACTGAGCAAGTCTGAGAAATTAGACGTGTATCGGCATCTGCGGACTTTTATTTGTGCGTTGGTGCCTTTATCTATCCGTTATTAGTCACAGTCCTTGAGATTCAGGCCGTTTCTCGGTCTCATGCGGTCGGCTATGAGGAAACATATATGGGGCGTAAATTGCTTACATATAGTCTAAAACTAAAAATGAGACCGGATTCGAGCTCTACTTGTCACAAGTTTTCCAACGGTGTGCTTATTCTTATCGTGTGACCAGCCGTTCGTGAGTTAGAGGGGGGTGGTCAACCGTCCCCCTTGTCGGGCGTGATCGTCGCCGACCCACGGTCGTGCGCGGTTTAAATACACTACATTAAAAAGGCCCAGCATGAAATGACCGTAACGACAAAACAACTTCTGACGAAATTTTGAAAGCACCTTTGGTAGGGCATTTAGATAGGACGACCATATTGTATACATTTAAGAAAAATTGTTCTAGATCTGATATCCAAACAATGGTTTAAGGGTAAGTTACCATTTGAGGATTTCAGAGGCACCTGGATATATAACAAAATCTCTGAACTAATTTCCAGAAGAACATTTCAAAAACAAAGAAGATAGCCTGAAGAAGACTGCATGTTAACATTGATATTTAACCCGCCCCGACTGGGGGGCGATTGACCGCCCCCCTTGAGGTTTTTCTGGGATTGCGAGAGAACGAACAAACACAGCGCCACAAAACCTCGTGTGCCTTATGTTTCGTCATTTTTACACCTCTTGTCAAGGTTTTGACCTCAGGTCAGGTCAGGTGTCTGACCTAGGTCAGGTCAAACGGACCCATGTCCAAAAACGTTTAGCGCCCTCTAACTTTTTCGGAAAACAAGATATCAAAATAACACTTTGAGGGATTAGTAATCTTGATAGACGCAACAAATCTGCTATCTCGGATTTTTCGGAATTTTCAGGATCATTGACCTAAGGTCAAACCCATTTTTAACACATGTCGTCTTTTTTCGGAAACTGGCGGAATTTTTCATAACATTTTTAGTGTGGAGTGAGGCAGCCATCTAGTTACCACCAGTGGGCAAAGTATCAATGACTTCCAGCCATTGACCTGAGGTCAAGTCACGAATAACTGCTATGAGCCAAAATGTACCACCGTCAAAATCGGCGATGAGTTACTCAGAATCGGTAGCAAATGACAGAAATGGCTTGCATAGACGTAAGTAATACCAATAACCTGAAAAAGTTTTGAAAAATTGCACATTTTGGCAATAACAGGCTCTCGCGAATAAAGCTCCGCTAATTGTGTAGATTGGTAACTAATGAATTTTTTCCAAAATTTAAGCATGAGAAACCATCACTAGAACCACTAAGATCAATAAAATTTACATAGATAGGCTTGTGTCGCGAAAATAAAGGAACGCTAAAATTAGCTCCCGTTAATTTCTTACCACGTACGGCTGCGGCGTCCGCCGACAACCGACGTGAAGATTGCCGTGTCTTTAACTCAACGTTTCGCCGTATATATTGAGCAAGTCTGAGAAATTAGACGTGTATCGGCATCTGCGGACTTTTACTTGCGCGTTGGTGCCTTTACCTATGCGTTATTAGTCACAGTCCTTGAGATTCGGGCCGTTTCTCGGTCTCATGCGGTCGGCTATGAGAAAACATATATGGTGCGTAAATTGCTTACATACAATCTAAAACTAAAAATGAGACCGGTTTCGAGCTCTACTTGTCACAAGTTTTCCAACGGTGTGCTTATTCTTATCGCGCGACCAGCCGTTCGTGAGTTAGAGGGGGGCGGTCAACCTTCCCCCCAGTAGGGCGTGATCGTCGCCGACCGACGGTCGTGCGCGGGTTAAGATGAGGTTTTTGGGATATGCAATGATCTAGTCCTAACAAGGAAGTTATTGTTAAAGGGGCTTCTGTTCCAAATTTAGTGAGTCAGCATTCTGCAAATTTTCCGCTGACGTGCTGCTTGCAATGAGAAGAAAATGGCACCAGACGACTTTGGCTAGTTAAGAAGCCCCGCTCAGCCACATTCAGTTTCGGAAGGCATTCAGGCAAACCAAGCGATAATGCTGGGACTTATGCGTCGCACTGCAGAGCCCGGTCATGCGAAAAAGAAACGGAGCCGAGTCTTCCTGGTCGCGCCCTGGACATGTCTGCATTGTGCTAGCTTCGGTGTGGAAAGGCCGGACTCGGTCAAATTGACGGGACGCTATTGTGGGCGCGGCCGCGGCATCACACGCTGCTTTAGTGGTCGATGCTTGTTAAATCCATCGAGTAAAAGGGAAGCAAAAAGAGCTTTGTAAAGGAACGGTAGGTTTTGACCTTGAGGATGAAAATAGTTAACAATTAGTTAAGGGACTTCTTATACACACATTTTCCCTTAAAGCAGATACTAGAAATTTCAAACTTTACTGGCCTATGAGGCTCCCATTTTCCGTCATAGATGAATGACTATCTTCCAGCTGCTTCTGCTTAACGGAGCGACAGCAAACTAAATCGTTCGTAAGTTAGTACAATTTATTGGACGGAGGCAACACTAATCTGAAATGCCACCAGTGACAAAGGATAAGATGTCCTCTAAACCCTGCCAGCAGGTTGAGCTGAGTGAGCATGCAACCCCAGCCCGCCATGTATGTGTGGTTATATTAATCCCACACCCCACCACCGATAAATGACCGGTTGGTCTAGGCTGTAGCCCGGCTTTTGGGAAATAAACAGCATGTATGAAAGTTATTTTCTACATTGTGCCGTCTAACTAGAAGGCGGTAAAATCAGAGGTTAATCATAAAGTGAAGCATCATGATACACAAACAAGCATTTATAATTTCTCCACCACTGAAATGCTTTTCATATAGTTTGCTTGAAGGCTTCGCTTTAATTCTGGATATTTACATATGTTAATGTTCAAGTGGTATTTCCCTGCGGAACAGAACAGCATAAAAGCACATGCTCCGCTCCAATTTTACCCGAGTTCAACATTCACACGACAGTCGGCGAGTTTTGATCGGTCCCAGAAACCCTGACCGAGGTGTGATTCGAAGCCCATTGTTAAAAAACGGTTGAAAAGATCGAAGCTGCATTAGGCACTCACGACTTTTTATTGCGTGTACCAAGCAGCCAGCGGCCCCGTGCTGCCGCTGCAGAGATTAGCGTCAAGAACGGGCCATCATGTTTCATATCATACCATATGATGTCACAAATCATCATAATTGACCACAACATTGATATATATATATATATATATATATATATATATATATATATATATCAAGAGATTAGTTTGATTATTCTTCTTATCCAATTACTCATTTCCCTACTGACGGTGTATGTGGCATGTAAACCTGGTCACCGCAAATGATTTTCAGATAGTTACTTGTGTCAACTTTTCACTACTCTAGATATCAGATAAGTGTCTCGAAACGTTACTGTACAAAGAAATTTATCATTTCGTACATCTGACATATAATCTCGAAGAATTTCCTAAAAAAGGCCTGAGAACTTGAACGATACATTAAGAAACTAAAAAATGAAGAACATGCGGTGGTTTTTAACGAAACATATACACACACACACACACACACACACACACACACACATATATATATATATATATATATACACATATGTATGTGGTTTACAATTCAGAAGTGCCGCCTTGCTCGTTCATCTCGAACAAAGGATTTTCTTAGAGCAGCATCGCATAGCTATTAATAACAGGAAGCATTGCCGCCAGAAACACCTTATATGATAAGTTAATAACAGTGCAATGGAAACATTCGTGGCACAGACTACGGTGGCAAAAACAGAGATCACAAGACGTCAGTTGGGATGCAGTGAGTCCAGCAACTGACCACGACCTGGTTTCGCCTGGTAAATACGGCTATGTCCGTGGTCATTAAAATGTTGTCCAACGTTCTTGATGATCATTGTGTCCTACGGTGGATCGGCCAGACAATCTGCAATGGACTCGTTCATTTCCATGAAAACACGGGGAACTGCATAATTTGTCTCCCCATGACAGTCAGAGAGACACGCAGCATTGTTTTAACATAAATGACCCACTTTGTCATCCCTATCTAAGTGTCCTTTTCTCAGGATACTTTCGCGCTTTGCTGCACGACGCGGTGACTAGACAGCCGGAAAGGAATTGATGATGTAGATCGCGAGAAACCCCTCTGTTTTAGCGCATAACAGACTGCCGAACCCATTTAAGTCTGCATGTTCGTGCAGAGGAGGAGCGAAATCTAGCTTTCTCAGATCCTTCTGAAACACAAAATTTCAGGCACGTCTAGAAATAAACTGGTCGAAACGATACCGGAGTCTGAGACGCAAGCGCGCTAACACAATCAACCAAGCCAGCACATGCTCGCGCCCACAAGGAGCAACACCGTCCGGAATGTTCCCAGGCCCTCCCGCGCTGTTGACCCGGCGAGGAGCCTCCGTCACCCACCGCAGCGGCTCCCTGAACCAACAGGACGCCGCCGCGCCGACCGACCAGCGCAAAACAACAATAGCCAGCCGAGCCGGTGGACAATCTCTGCCGGCAGCGCGGGCGGGAGCTCGACCAGCTCCAGCCGCGGCCGGCGCGCCCTCATATCCGCCGACGGCTCAGGAAGGAAGTGGCGCCGCCAACTCGGGCAAACACTCGAGAAAAATACGCCGCCGCCGCGGCCGCCGAGTGTCGAGCGCGCCGCGGTGGATATGAGGGCGGCCGGCTCGCGGCCGAGTGGGCCCGCTATTGGGCGCGCCGGAAAAGAGGTGAAGAGCGCCGGCGGCCGCCGCGGCGCGAGCAGCGCTCACCATCGGGGCGGTGACCCCCCGCCACGACCCGCTGCAACAGCCAGCAGCGTAGCCAAGAGTCCCGGGGTATATCTTTCTGGTTTCTAGACTCATCACTTCTCCGTATTTCTTCGACTATTTTTAGGTTGTGTTATACAACCTTTTAGCTTATCTTTCAACCGGGAACGAAGCCGATATCCTTCCCCATTCCCGGAAAATTCTGGACACGCCCTGAGTCGCAGCTGACTCGGAAAATGGTTTGTTTTTAAGCCCGGCTGCTGTAGGTCGTGGCGCCATTAGTATACGAATTATGATGTCATATATCACACTTTGTCGCTCGCCTCGGAACAAATGTTCAGACTTCATATTTTCGCTCAAAGTTGGGTTGCCACTTCAGACATTTACGGGAAGACGTGGCCAGTCATCTATTCTTTCGGTAGGATTAGGAAACGTTTTTCTTCTTACATTTCGCAAGATGCCTTTCCGTACCACTTTTTTTTCACCGATTTCACTGTTTCATTGGCTCATCGATTTCAGTCATTCCCCTCAGCTTTTATTCATATGATTCCTCGTCCTTACTCAAGATGGGAATTTGCTTCATGCTATATTAGTGACCAAAGGGAGCACCTTGGGAATTTGATTCGGAGTTTTACCAAATTTCAAACGCATTTTGATCTGCGTGATTTAACGTTACTCGGCTATCGCTCGTGTGCATGTAAATAATTCACCAAAACCATTAGAACGTGAATGTTATAAGGAAATAAATAGAGAAAAATGCAGGAAAAAGCGAAGCAGAACGTGTGCCAGAACGAGTCCTGCTGCCAGCCCTCTCCATCCCGGAGCAGACTCCTTCCACTCGGCCCCCGCCATAGAGAGCAGAGGTCACCACATGACCGGCGCCGAATAATTCGCCAACCCCCGACCTATTTCCGGAACGCCCGGCCAGGAACCGGCTAACGGCCAAATGCAGGGCGTCACAGTCCACATAACGCGGTTGCAAATCACCGCTGCATGGAGACATGATTCGGCTGAATTTCCAGCCGTGGTAGCGTCCCTGGCTTTGGCCTGCAAGCTGCACTTTCGGCCACAGATGTAGGCCACAGACGCAGGGATGTGCATTGTACAGGGCTTAAACGGAATCGGCAGGGTGGCAGCGTATCTGAAGGCACAAAAACTATGGGTAACAATTAAAGAGAACTACACAACGCAATTTCAGCTATCTGCTACTTCCTCTTTTCTCGCACACTATCACTCTGCGAAATCGTTGCAAGAAAAACGTATTCGCACACGTGACAGAAAACCACTGGATGCATGCAGTTTCTTGTTGGAGACACACTCGTCTCAGGGAGAAGCTGGCTCAAGACGCGGCGAACAGCTTGAGAGGCTCGGGACCATACACGGCGCCGATCTTGTTCTCATGAGAACACTGATTAGCAGCCGTCGTCCAGACAAATCTGCCTGCCGTTTTCTCATGAGGATCAGCCGCTGATCGTCAGGCAGAAGCTGGCGATCCGGACCCAGCAGCATGGCGTGTTGAAACCTGCCAGCTCAGCTTCTCTGCATGTGACTCCTTTTACCTGAGCCTTGACATCCCGTCCAGCCGTAACTCACCTCTGACCATCTCTAACCAGTTCTTACACGACATCCAGTCCCGCTTAACCGCTGTCCATTTGTCCGACTGACACTGCATCTGCCTGGCCCGGTTCCTGAAAATCCGCCACGCCGGCCGACTTCTGCTCCTGTCCCACCCAACTTTCCGCGACACAGTGCCTGACCTCTGACCACCAGCCTGGCCGGGGCGGACTTGAGGGCGTCCTGCGTCTGGAAGCTGCTGCCGGTGACCTGACACGACCAGAGGCCGTCGTCGTACTTGAGGTCGGCCCGAATGATCCGAATAGAGCAGTCGCCCTGGTCGGGCGACTCAGCCCACTCGTACTTGTCCTGCTCAGGGCCGATCGGCTGCAACACAGCAGAAATCGCAGTCAGCTTACTCATTGCTTATGACGCCATTGCTGGCAGCATACCTCAACGATGCAAAATTAATCATATCCAGTTTTGGACAACAGTTTACAGTCAAATCAGGTAAGGTGTCTAAACGGCATATCAGTGAGCAAATCGAAGCTTTACGTTCGAACGTGGCGTACGGTTTTATTTCAAGTTAAAGTGAACCTTATTGGTGTAGTCGAAAACAAATTATTTACATCGGCGGCATGACATGACAGCGTTACAGATAAAGGCGCGCGGATGAAGGGCAAAGCGACAGGAGGTCGGTGGAAGAAGTCCACAAATGACAAAACCAGTCGGCCTCAAACGGGACGCGACTGCCCCCCTGCCGCGCCGGCGGCCTCTGGAGCAGCCTCCGGGTTCCCAGGACGTTGCGTGAGTCCGGCGATTTGCCGCACACTTGTTGCTGGAGTTCGGCTGCGCTGCCAAACGATGCCCGCCTAACGGTAATCGGACTGTCCATCAGCGCGCTGACGCTCAAAAAGGCAATCAAACCGAGCAAATTAAAAGCATCAAAAAAGCTAACAAGATGTAAGAAGAAAAATTGGCGTCATTACGCGACGAGCGCAAACACGACGACTTATTTCAGGCGAGTCGCAATTGGATCAGATTAAACTGTCCCGTCAAAGTCCTCCAATGAAGCGCGTCAGCACCAGGCCTCTCTGACGACGACGTTCCCGAGGCCAGTCGCGGGCACGGCTGTGACCTCTGCGTGACCCCCGGTTCCCAGTCGGTCGCGACTAACGAGGAAATTCGGGCCGGCGCCCGGTCGACGGGCCGACGCTCCCGGCGGCCGCCCGGTCGGCCTTTGATCCGAGTCCGGTCCCTGGGAGGCTCTTCAGAGGCGGCGTCTCGTCACAGGCGCCGACTCGGACTGAGAGCCGCTGCTATGTCGGTCAGCCGGCCCCGCCCACGGCACGTGGCGCCGCCCCCCCCCCCGGCACGTGCCGCGTCCAGTCAGACCTGCCCGCCTTGTCCTGGCACGTGGCGCAGTTGCTAACGCTATTGTCATAAGGCAGCTGTCGGGGCAGGAAATGGAGGCTTGTTCATGGGTAAGTTATGGCGAGGGTTCTCGTATTTTAAACGCCGCCGGACGGTTTTAACTTTCCTTCAGTGGAAACCAAGTGTGCTTTTTTGACTGGCTCGCTCTGGGAGTACGCCGGTATTTCGTGGGCGACTATTTATTGGCATTTAGTGTGTGAATCAGTCACAACATATATATACAAATAAGCGAACTGCACGGAATAGTGCGAGTGAAAAGTGGTACAATGAAACACTTGGAATCACCAATGCGAATTAATGGTATAAATGCTTTTAACGCAGCTAGAGGCAGTTGCCAGTGTTTCGGCACGGAAGCGTGAGTAGTGTTTCGAAGACCCATCGGAGCGCATCGTAAGTCTATCAACTTTTCCTGGCGATGCAAGTTCTCAGCCTCAGCCGCGGCCGGACAGCGAAATAAATCTATTTTCAGTCATTGGCGGTCACAAAACCCAACGTCTGTCTCGACAAAAGTGGAAATATGGCAAAAATTTCTTGGCGAACATAAGGACCACACGCCGGCGCAGCAAGCGCAAACACAGCTGTTTGCCCCCGCTGTAGAACCAAAGGCATTAAATTAAAAACAAGATACCTAAATATTTTGTGCAACGTGCCGTTGTGGCCGCGTGGGCTGGCGCTCTCCGCTGTTGCGACTCCCTCCCTCCAGACAGAGATCCTGACGACACTCAGCCCTCCCCCGGCTCCAACTGACGGACCCCGATGAATAACGGCCGACTGTGATCATAATCAGCCGAGTTTATATGGAAATATCCGGACTGTACACGGGCACGGCTGCTTAAATTAGCAGTATTGACTCCCCGGGGCCAACAGCTTGGTCCCCCGGGGGGCTGTCTGTGAGCCCCCTATCCCAAACGAGGCAAGTGTCATCGCTGTGATTGTCTAAGGGGTCGTCACCATTTCCCAGGGAACTGCATTTGCAGATACCGAGCGTTCACTGAGAAAAGCGCTCGCGTGATTATTGCATATCTCTACATATTCTCCCCTCGATACGATGTCCCGGTGCCTGCGTGGTGATTTAGTTCTGTTGGTTATAGCGGCTGGCGATGGCTCCTTCGCGAGTGACTGGTCGGGAAGTGGCTGCACTCGGCCATATTGAATTCGGCGATACCGAGTCGCTCCAGAGCCGCGGGTCAGACACGGAAAGGCCATTGGTCCGCGAGAAGGGGCCTTTAACGGCCACGGCTACGCACCGCACAAGCAAATTAACAAAAATGCGTCAGCTCCGCACCGTCGCCATCACACAATGCCCGGGCATTGAGCCTGGATAAGTTTCAAGTGTTCTAAGTTATGTGGTGTGATCGCTAGCTCGGCTGGTATAGCGTGGGTCTCCCTGTCCTGGCAAGAAGGGTTTGTGCCGCTTTGGCGCTCGATATTTGGCTCATTGGTTAGCCGGTAACTGGCCAATAAAGCGTCATGCTCACTGCCACGCGGTCGTGTCATTCTGTTGCACGTAAAACTTTCGTCGCAAATTCAGCCTTTATCTGAAATAGCATGATTGGGTGGGGGTGGGGGCAGGATTTATGCAACAAGTTCTGCTTCTTAGCACGGGTTCTGACCCCAATATCGCCTCAGCAAATCATTCGGATCACATGAAAAACGTGTTCGGATGGAGTTTCCTATGTTTCTGATTCTAGTCCTCCCAAAAATAAACGGTTCGCGAAAACCGGGGCCCAACCCTTTGTCCAGCATTGCTAAGTTCGAGCAGATACATCAACCGTTATCACGTACTGTTGCTGGGTAGCCCCCACACAAACAGCGTCCCGTCCCCGTAAATAGCAGTCCGGCGGCCGGCAGGGGCGTTTTATCGCGCCCTGGTAAACGGAGCGCGGACGGAAGGTCGTAGCTGGAAGCCGCCTAACCGCTCGGGCGGCGTGTTTATTGCATCGGCCGACCATATCGCAAATCCGCCGGCCGCAAACCGAGGCGCTGGGAACGTTTGCACGTGCGAGAGAACCGGCGCTAGTTCTTCCAGCGTCCGCGCGGCAGCGCTGGCGGCGCGGCGCCGACCTCGCCGCCCTCCCTCGGCCTTCCCTTGTGGCGGTGACACCTGAGCCGGCGCGTCGTGTCTCCATCAGCTCGGCGGGCTCCGGTGTCGGTACTTACAAAGCCGTCCTTCTGCCAGGAGCACTGGCCAGCCTTGTTGTAGATTTTGCAGTGGAGCACGGTGGTCTGGCCCGGGTTGACCTCGGTGTACTGCGGCTGTTGCTCGAACGTCTGCAGGCAGCTCGCCACTGAAACACATGAGCGGAGTTAGCGACTGCCGAACACGAGGCGAGCTGGATGTGAACGCGCTGTTAATGAAAAATGGACGTTCGTATGGATCACGGTACAAATCTGACAGTCTTTCCAGCCATACGGGATGAAAACCTCCTATCAGCGTTTCTTCTGCTCTAATGGAAGGAGATTCTATAAGCTCTCGTCCCTCATAAATGAGCGTGTTTTTGTGCTAGAGCAGCAGGGATTATGTCCGATGGAACTCGGCAGGATCAGAGACTTGGCCTGGAAAATCAAGGGATGGTCGTAGAAGGATGGCAAAAAAGGAAAGTGGTAAGTAGCTGAATATCACTGTTGCATATGTCGGCCATCGAATATTCAGTGCTCAAGTAGCGCTGCCTAAAGAGAGTCGCAGTCATCGTAGTCATAGTCTCTGACTATGACTACGATGCTTCCTGTATTTTTTTGCTATATTTGTAATGCACTATGCTCATCGAAGCCTCGTCCCATCCAACCAAACGTCCGGGCATCAACAAAGCAATTCTCGCTGCTCGCGTGATTGCCTGGTGGGCCAGCAGCACTTGGCCGTCCAATTCTGGCACGATTTGTGGCCGGTGCTAGCGGCGCTCGCGTCCGGGATTTAGTCGTCACCGTCGGGCCGTTTAGCCGACTGTCTCATTACGCACGATTTCTGCGCGCATTAATTAAACACCGCAACGGCCGGCCGCCAGGCGATTAATCTGCGCCGAATGCGGCGAATGCGTCGAGTCTCGGCGGTCAGCGCCGATGGCTCGTTATCCGCTGCTCTCGACCGAGGCGACGCCAATGATGATGAAGATGATGATGAAGATGAAAGAAACCAATAGCCTGTCGATCGGCGGCCGGGCACGCGTTCCCGCCGGCGGAGGGCGTCGATCTGACTCAAGTCGAGGGGAAGCGCCGGCCCGCCGGCCCCGGGCGGCGCAGAATGGCCCGTCAGACGGCCGTCGGCGGACGTCTGCGCAGGCGGATTCCTCGGTGTTCGCGGCCGCCCGGGCGCCGCTGGTTGTCGCAGCCTATCCGTTGTTGCTGGATTTTCCCCGGGTTCAGCGTCGAAGTGCGAAACGTTGCGAGAAATGGCGCACGGCTGGAGCTCGCCGTGTCCGTCGACAAGCGCGATGGCGTGGCTCCGACGTGGTCCGAGCAGCGCGGGGCGGGACTGCAGGACGCAGGACGGTGACGGATCTGTGGCCGTCAGGGCAGCATCGTCAGAGGCGTGGAAATACTGCTCTCGGCGGCCGGATAAATGGCGGCCCCACGATGAAAATACCGCGGACAAGGCGCGAACGCTCGGTTCGCGGAATTCCGCCGGAAATGGATCGCCTCGGATCAGTCAAACCGACGCCATTACATCAAACAAGCTGTCAGGCTGTCTTTGCTCTCGCGGTGGCGGCCGGGCGAAGGCCGCCCCCGGCCACCGTCCCCCGCGCGCTCCCGGCCGGTAGCCCTTTCGCGGCGACGACCGGCCACATCCATCACGATATTGAATGCGGCGCTCCCCTCTTGGCAAACAGCGCATCCGTTCCGGCTATTTATTCGCTGTTATCTCTGCACACCTCTCCCCGGCGTCGTACAACACGGCCTAATGAAGGGTCGCAGCCGGCCACGCCGTCGGCCCGGCAGCTGTCCTGCGACGCTGACTGGACAATCACGACAATTGGCGGGCGGCGCCCTCCCCGGCCGGCTCCTGTAATGGGACGGCCCGCGACGCCCCCAGGGGCCACCCCAGGACGCCGGCCGAGGTCAGAGCTTCCGGCGGCGGACGCGGCGACGGCGGAGGAGGAGGCGGTGGTGGAAAGAATGGCCTCCTCTCTGTGGGGCGGGCCGGGAGGATGACGTAGAGAATGCATAGGGAAGACGTTGCTTACGGAGCCAGTGCTGGCGGAAATGGACGGAGTGGAGGCTGAGGCTTCTGCCAGCTAGAACACGAACATTGCGGCAAGGGTAGGAGTATCATGGAGAAATATAGCTTCGAGAACTTCGCGAATATTCTTTGATTTCCAGCTTGGGTCACCTTACGCTCACCACAGACTTTTCATCGTTAAACAATGCAGGCCTGGTATAACGCATAACAGTCCGATAAAAATGACCATGCTCTAGAACTTTGCATGGGAAGATAGGCAACGGCTCATTTATTTTTTTCTTTGTCTCCAAGGTTATCGAAGCCCAGGCACGGACACTGCTCTTTCCAGACAGGGGCCATTGCCGGCTGCAAGAATAGCGCCCCGGCCGGCCGCGGGGTCGCCGTTTTCGTCCCCGGCCTGACAAAGCGGCCGGAACGGCGGCTCGGCGCGCGGTCCTGTCGCCGCCCGTTGAATATTCAGCACAATGCCTGGCCGGGTCAGCCGCGCCTCTCACAAAGCGCCGACGAGCCGGCCGGACCGAGAAATTTCCGTCTCATGGCGCCGCCGCCACCGCCGGCGGCGTTACAGACGCGATTAAACGGTCCGACCGTGCCGCGCCCCCGGGGAAGCGGCCCGGAGCGGCCCGGAACTCGGTCTAGTTCTAGAACTCCGGTGACTGTGCATGCCGTCGGCGGCCGCCGCCGCAGGGACACGGGGCAAATTCGTGCCTGTGGCTTCCTGCCTTCAGCGTCCGCAGAAAGAGAGACGTTGTCGGAGCATTCCGACTGGTTGCCGCGGCTGAACGTGCCTCTCCGAAATCTCTCTGAAGGCCGCGGCACGCCGCCACCGCCTCAGTTACGCGGGCAACGTGAGAAAAGACGGATTCCGCCCGCCATAAACCGGGGGATGGGCGTTAACACGCCCAGGCCGGCGCACGGGAATAAAACGCCGTCCGAAGAATTATGGCGCCTTTTAGAGTAACGACTGCGGTGACTTCTCGGCATGCTGCGCGCCCGTCCCGGAGATCAGTTCTCTCCGGTGGCGGCGACCCGGCCCGGCCCTCGCTCGGCGGCCAGGCAGACGAGCCTCCGCCGTCGGAGGGAGGCGAGGCGCCGCGGGCGGTGGCAAGGGTCCTCTCTGCCGGAGGGGAGACGACGGAGGAGGTCCTCATGCGCTCCGCTGTGCGCAGGGAGGCGCACCGCCGCATCCTAATGGCCACTGTGTATGCGGGCGGTGGTCATCTGATCGCTGCACTGCAAGGGAAGTAGTCCTGCGCTGAGCGGTGGTGCTGCGTCGGTGGCCTTAAGATATTACCGATACGTTTGTAAGCAGATAAGGAGAGTTAAATACGACATAGTAGTAGTAGATGCCGTCCGTTTGACTGGGAAAAGAAGCAAAATCCATCACAAAAGCGAAACCGAAAAAAGACACGACTCTGACATCAAAGAAGACCACATGTAACAAAAAAGATCAGAGATTTGCTGTAACTTTGGCAGCTAAGCGAGGCGAAGAGGAAGGGATGAAACATGCGTGAGTTCTACGAACGTGTATGATGACATCATCCACTGTAGAATATTTAAGGCTTGCAAACCATCATCTGAAAAAGCATGCTTGATTATGAGATATCAGATAGCTTGCGCCTTGCGCAGGGATTGGTCCAATTTTACTTCTTTTGCCATTTCTGTGCAGATTATTTTGAAATCCTCAAGAAGGACGATTCGTATCGCATCTTCACGTTTGACTCCATCTCAGGCAAGTTTTCGACGACCCTGCGCTCAGATTTCAACACGGTCGACAAAATTCCAACCGGCTCCAATCTCGGGGCACAAAAGGTGCTGGCAGGCACCTGGCCTCCCCCAGGACCGGCCCCGAGGCGGGACTGACGCCCGGTAAGCGCCTTAGCCGGCAAATCCCACGCTGGCCCTGTCCCCCACGATCGCAGGCCGGGTTTTGATTTCAGAGGGCCGCGACCGGGCGCCGCCGCCGCCGCCGCGCCGCGCACCGGCCAGCGGCCACGCGGCCAATTGATCCGTAGCGGCGATTTGTCAACATCCCGGCCCCATTAGGGAACGCCAGGTCGCCGCCGCCGCCGCCGCCGCCTCCCTGCCTTCCCTCCCGCCGGCAGGCCGGAATGCACGCTCTGGCGGGGAGGCGGCGGCCGGGGGGACCCCGCGGGACGCCAGGGGAGGCTAATCCCCGCCGCGGCGGATTGCCGTCGAGCGGCGCGTTACAGTTCTGCGGTAATCCGGAGCGGCGTTGTCTCGGAGGCGGCGTAGATCTGCCGCGTAAATCACCGCACTGACAGGACGGACCGACGGTCACCGGACACCGGCTTAGCCCGCCTAGAGGATGCACCGGAAACGCCGCCCGGTCACCAGCCGGCCGTGGACGTGCCGCAATTGTCTCCAACCGCGCCGCCGCGCCGGAACATGCTCTGAGCAGGCCTAGCGGCGGCGGCGGCGGCGGCGACGCTCCAGACGACTGGCGGGCTCGTAAGTCTGTACACTGTCGTTGAAAGACTTCCCGTCGCCACAGTGGGAGGTGGAGAAAACATGAATGTTTGGTCTTCGCATTTGCACGTGCCAGAAACTTTTCCGTCATTTAGTTGGAGAAAACAACGGAGCGGTTTTTGAAATTTGGTTCGTTTATATCAGATATGATTCTGGCGCAGTGCCGTAAGCTGCTTGGCCAATGCCCATCGTGTCAATCCATAAAGCTGCAACTGAGAATGGTAAATTTCATTCTCTCCTAAAGCCGGTTGTTAACCTCGAAACAAAATTGCAGGGACTAGGAGCAGGCCATTTCGCACGCACAATCCTTGCAAAACGTTCAAAATACCGAAATAACGGGATGCAGTCTGTCTCATTTTTGAGATAAAAGCGACAACCGTTTCCCAAACGCAGTTAACCGCACTTTATTGCTCGTAGCATTTCCCCTGGTGCGCCCTTTATTCGTGACACCCCTCCATCACAGGCCCACGCACGATCAACTGCTCGATGCCGGCCCGCGACGCCCCGCTGGGAATGGCCGCGTGGAAAATCGCAAATTTACGTGAGAACCGGGCGGTCCGGTTGAGCGCCGCACCGCCTTTTGGTTTAGTGGGCTCCCGCCCGTCATCAGGCGGCGGCTCGTCCTCTTTGTCCGGCGCTATCTCCCGAACACGAAGTGCAGAGCCGCGTGGAGCGGCTGCCGTCCGAATGGGCCTGGTCCCGGCCGCCCGGCCACGAATTAATAACCAATCGGGCCGGCCGGCGGACGGCGGTGAGCGCGCCATTGTTGCTGTAATGTGATAGTGTCGGTGTCGTGAGGCGGGCGATGGTGCTGTCAGGCGGCGTCGACCCGTGCAGAGGGGTTCAGAGGGCCCAGCTGTCTCCTGCTGTCCGGTCTCCCGTACTGAAGCCACGTCTCTGACAGCGCGTGCATCCGTGGACGTAGCTGAAGACGGCTTCAGGGGAGGCTGTGTCGGTTTTGTTCACCACAGACAGATTCAGAATAGCCCCACTATTGGGTAAGGCAGGTGCGCTTATACGACAAGTATTCTGGCTGAGCTGACTGTCTCATTGGCGCGGCGGATTGGCTTATATCGTAGTTTGTAAACAGGTTTTGCACGACCGCACAATGAAATCAAAGCGCCATACGTGAACGCTTTCCCTTCATTTTTTCGCTGCAACTCAAAAGGCATCGCCGTTCTCGTGCCAGCCACCATAATGTCCCGCAGAAGGCGTTGCGCCGTCATTAATCTAACTGTTATCAATCATTTTCTACAGCTAAAATATCAAAAAGAAGGTTATGGGCCTTAACATATAAATCAGTCCAAGTATTTTCGTAACTACACGAACATGAATACCTTATATCAAAAATATCTCTTTGAATTTAAAGAGTAGTTGTAACGCATAGCTGTATAATGCATGACCTGCGCCTTATTATAATATGTATCTTGAGCCCGGACATCCCAGTTCAGCAGGTAATTTCACTATGGCTCTTTCAGCCATTAACTGAAGCGTCTCTACCAGACAATTGAACGCCAAAGCCAGTGTGTCAAATGTTCAGTTGACCATGCCATGCATGATCAAGCCTTTCAAAGCCACGAAACCTCACCTAAATGCAGGCGGAAACGTTACCGTGGATACCATACGCTCGGTTCTATGCAGTAAGGCGGCACAGAGGCGGCACCACGCAGGCTCCTTGGGCCCTTGGGCCATCAATCCTCGAAATTTTCAGGAACACAAGGGCCGCTCCTCAGTTTTCAAACTGATGGCCACAACGCTGCACAGTCATGGTTTTAAGCGCCTCCGACGCCACGGCGTCCGGCTACCAGCGAGCTACCATTAACGGCCCGGCACCATTTCATTTTTCACAACAATGCCCTGTTATAGCGAAACTAAGTGTTTCACAGGGTCTAACTGAGCACACGCGAACCCGCTGTCGCGGACTGGGGCCCACTCAGAGTCGTTCAGAGGCCCTGAGACCAAGACACGGCTTATACGGCCATTCTCAGGTCTTCCGGTGTTTCGAGTTAAGGGTTATGACATGCCAAACAACTCGAGGTAATGGGCCACTACGCTTTAAACGGAAGGTCTTCCTTTTATTTTAACTGTTACTGAAATGAATTTAGTGCTCATGCCGCAAACTTGACGACTGAGGCATGTCATGAAAAGGGAAACAGTTGCGTTGTATTGTGTGACATCAAAAACGAAGCGAGCGGGAGTCCATTTTAAGCTCGTGACACGCAGCTTTCCTCTTTGTTCCTTTACTGCCCGACGCGCTCGTTTCCTGCATCTGACTACCAAGCTGTCCAATCAGCATCTCACCTCGGCAGCGCCAGGTTCGCCCTTCAACGCCTCCGCTCGTCCGGCCCCGTTTGTTCCGGCCCATGTTTGGACGGTCGCGGCGGCCGGCGGCGCACGGCCGTTCGGCGGCGGTGAGTAATATCCTGTGTTCCAGCCGGCTGGTGCGACCGCGACGACGCCCGACAGGTGCGAGCGAGCTCGCGCGCCGCGCGCCATCCCGCGCCGTCACGCCGGCGTGATGGTGGCGTCACACCCGAGCCGCGACCCGCCGCTACCGCGACCCTGATCCGGACCTGGACGCGACCCTGAAGTCTGGCCCGCAGGCAGGTCCGCATCTGGGATGATCGAAAGAGGCTGCAATGATGGCGGACCGGGTGTGATGGCGAATCGTGCGGTCAGAGCAGCTAAGCGATGGATCGGTTTGTTCGACCTTGACGGAATGCTTCGCGGTCAGCTGATCTGCGATGAGTCATGGTGGTTTGACTCATGTGTTTTTTACACTTTCTTTTTTTTGTTCTATCTTTTTTTGTGACAGATGATCGAGCTGTTGAACACCCAAAATGATGACTAGACAAAAAAATTTCAAGATAGTGTAATGAACATGGAAGTAAATATCGCTATGACAAAAAAGGAAGGTGGACATATTTTGGCAATGTAAAAGGCATGAAGGCATTCTTAAGATCCTGTGTGTGCGGATACATCTAACGATGGAAAATAGTCGTTACAAAAAAACATCTGTGCATTACGTTCCAGCCATTTATTTAACAGCTATCCACTTTCTTTTCATTTTCGATGTTTGGAGCCGTTCCCCTCTCCCTTTATCGCCCCGTAAATTCATTCTGGATTAAATCCCAATACTATCTCCTTATTTCCCCCATCCTGCGGGGGCGACGACTTCCTCCAGTGCCCTGAGCCTCCCTTCTCTTTCCAACACAGTGACAGACGCTTGCCACTTTTCGACCGTTTCCCACTCCTTTCTTCTCAACGCAGCTATCGCCTTCCCAACAGCGGGAAGAGTTTAGGCGTTTGATTATCGCTAGGCTGTTGGCGACTCAGAGGCTGTTTGCTTCGCCTCAAAATCCTCACGATGAATCGAGACCGTCCAATATCGCAGCGCTGACGATGAAACAACGACATTTCCTGACAGGTCAGGTCCCCGTGAGAAAGGAGTGCGTGAAATAAGTCCGAGTCCCGCCAAGAACTACTGGACACCGCCGGGCTGGCCCGGTGATGGTCACACAGTGCGGAGATCCCCGCTGATCTCCCTCACGTGACCGCCAAGAGACCCGAGCTCACGGACGACACGCGCCTGCCGCGCTCGCGCGACGAATCATCCCTCGTCGAACGTGCGACTCCCGTCCGTCGGCTGGGAGGCCGCCGAGCGTCGGGTCCGACAGTTTATCGGACGGAACCAACTACGACAGGGAGCGGCTCAGGCCGAAGCAAACACGACACGACGGCGGGGCGACGGCTGTGACAGGCGCGTCGGCGCACGTCACACGCGTCACACGCACTGCAGTCGGTCCGACGGCCGGCCGGGGACCGCCGGCCGCCGGAGCGCGTGTTGCCGTCGGACGGCGCCGGAGGGTTGTCAGTGCCCCCATTGTGCCCGGACAGCGCGGCGCCACATGCGCGCACGGTCCAGTGCGCGGGCGCATCTGACGGACGCGCCGCGAGGGTGCTCCTGGCCCGTGACCGCAGACGGCACGCATCCCCTCCCACTCTCCCCCGCACCCCCGCGTTCGCGAACAAGCTGCGACGCTCGGCGTTCGCCGCCCGACGCGGCGTCGAGTGGGCGGCACTGACAGCCGCTGAGCAATGCGCCCCTCACGCGACGCGAGAGACGCGACCGCACCGGCAGCGCGGTCGTATTCGATTACGCGTTTCGGTCGGCCGGGTGTCGTGTTAATCCGCAGCCGACCATGCAGTCTCCTCGGTGTTGGCGCCTTGGACTGTCCCGGTCGCCGCGTCTTGCGGCGCAGCGTGCGGCCACTTCGCAGGCGGTGGCTGAAGCCGTGGCAACGGTCGCAACCAAATTCTATCGCGCCGCTATTGTCTGACGCGCCACATTTGCGTCGCTTCAGTCTGAGCAATGGGTCGTATTTCACGAGTCCGGCGGTCGCCTAAACGTCTCGGCCGCCGGCGATGTCTGGTAACGTCTGCGGCCGCCGCCGACAGCCAGATACGACTCGATCTCAGGTCGGCGCGGCCGGCCGGCCGCCGGCGGCGCCGCCTCGCCCCTCCCAAAACGAGCCACTCTTCCGGCGTCGACCGGCCGCGCCCGGCCGGCTCGTCAGCTGGCCCGCCGCCCCCAGGGGGAGCGCCGCAGTCCGCCCGGTCAGGATGTACCGGATTAGGCAGCGCGGCGGGCCCGGCGGCGGCGTCCTCCTAACGATCGGGCAGCCGGCTTTGTTCCTGCGCCCACCTGACGGCGGCGCGCCGCGCCAGTCCCGCTACAAACGGCGGCCGGCGGGGGGCGCCGCGTCGCGACAGACGCGCCGGCGACGTCGATGACGCCGCTGATATATTGCCGTAATCCGGCGGCCCGGAACGATAAAACTGGCGGCGGCCGGCGCGCGGCCGCGTCCGCCGCCGGTCATGGTCTATTTGGTCGGCTGGAATTAGCGCGCGCCGCCCGGCCGCTAATCTAAATCAGCGCCGGGCAGTCGATGATTTAGTCGCGATGAGCGGGCTGCCGCCGGCCGGGCGGCGCCGGTTCCGTGCGCCCGCCCGCGGCCGGCGCTGAATTCGGCCCGATGGCCAGCTGAATATTGCAGCACGCAGCCGGCCGTGTGCGCCGAGTCAGGAACAGCCCAAGTCTCGAAACTGCCCCGCCTCCAGCCCTGGAGACTTCAGGAGGCGCCAGAAAGGGTCGCCGCCGCTCCCGAGGCCCGCAAGCGCGCACGGGACGCCTAGCCGGCGTGGAGCGGAGACGGAGGCGGCGGCGGCGCGCGGCAGCCGTTTTTCTGCGGCCACCGATTGCCGGCATATTTAGGAGCTTTCGTGGAGCGCGCCAGGCTGTTTGGATGAGGAATGGTTCAGTTAGGTACGTTGTTTGTGCCGTACCCCGCTGCGAGTAACAGTACGGCGGAGAACGGGCCGGCGTGGGGAGCCGTGCGCACTGGAGGCGTTCTATAGCTCATTTATAGCCCACTGATTGAGCCCTGACTGCTCGAGGAAGCCGGCGCTATCACGCAGGAATCGCCGGCGATAGGAATCGGATCACTGCGCCGCCTGGGAACGTTTTTGCCGCCAAGTGAGTTGAGGCGTCGAAAGAAACGTTGACACTCGTCTTTAGCGCACATGGCCATGTAGTCAGAAACAGTGTTCTTTTGCCAGGAACAATCTTTGCGACTGGCCGAAGTGAATTAAACGTGGTACGCAGCGCAAGCTGTGCTTTGTCATTAGCAGGGTACCTTTATTTTTTCTGGCAGAGAAAATTTTCAGGTCCGCTCGACGCCAGCACTAAAAAAAAGGCCTCCACGGGTGTCTGAATCACAGCTTTTCTGCACAGAGCCACGCTATTGTTTTCGACATATGCGATGTTTGAGCCCCGTGATGTCATCTGCATTGCCAATAGCTCAAAGTGTACCCAGTGTTTGAACGTCTTGAGGGATGTTTCGACAAGAGTGGGAAAACTTTCAGCATTTTCTTAATGTACTATAATTTATAAAGATGATTCTAATCAAGAGCTGAAATTGCTGAGGTGGCCCTTAGACGAGTTTCATTTTCTGTGCTATGTCCAGAACAATGATATTGTTATGAAAGTAGTCCACAAAGAGATGCAGTAATATGCAGTTTTTTGAGGGGACTCCATTGTCGGACGTGACCTTCCCGGCTCTTGAATTCCACTTTTCTCACGCAAGGTCATGGTGACATCACGATGACCCAAATTTAAAATGGAGCCCATGTTTTTGTTGAGGCACAGCGGCGACAATTGTCAGCGTATAGACGTGATTGTTAAGCAAGATAGTCCAACTGAGACAGAGGCATGAAAAAGTTGCGCAAGTACCTCAACATTGTCGTAAACGCATAGCATGACTGAGATCGAGACAGTTTAAGGGATACGCCCTATTTCCCTGATTTTTAACGTGGCAGGCAGCCCTCTGCAAAGGCTGGTAACCACAACCGCACCTTGAACTCCTGACATAATGAGTCCGAGCCATATGACGGCAAGCTCGGGGTCTCGATCTGGACTGTAATATTTCGGTGCAAGAAAATTTACCCGTGTCTGACAACCAGGCTAGCGTATTTTTGAGTTCCTACCCTATGACGCTCAGCTGCGATTTTTTAGAATTAACCATCGTCTTGCCCGTAGTTTTCCAAGGCTACATTTTCAAACTAAAATATGCCGACGGCTTTGTGAAAAAATCTTTTTGCGATGCGGACAGAAACGCGGCCTTTGTACTGCCTCTCCGGTATTCATCGCGAGCAAGGACACCAGCGCGCAGCTGAAGTGAAACGTTATCCACCGAATTGTGCCCTCCGAATGCGAAGATTTAGATGTGAATACAAAACGTCCGCCCGCCCCAGACCACCGTAAATATCTCGGGCCGCCCGGCTGATCTATGGAGGTGGTCCCCTCCCGAACATACCCCCCTCGGAGGTACCACAAAGACCTAATGAGAGGATACGCTAGAATAGATGGTGGTCGGGGTTACGATGTGAGAATTTATCGCATATTGTATGCTATTGTTTTCTTGCTCAGGCACCAGTCCGGAAGGGCAAAAACTTTGTAGGTAGAGATCCATGCATATGGAGGAATGGCTCAAGGACCTAGGGTGGCTGTGGCACGCTAGGCTTCGCCTGGCCTAGACGAACGCGGTGAAACGCGGAGAAACCTCAAAACACTCCAGGAGGGTACATACACTCTGGCATTGACGATTTCATCATTGGGACCAGATGTGCGCTGATGGCCTTTCACCGGCAGTGTCCGGCGCGCAGTGGAGACGGCGACAGCCTCGCCATTCTCTCGCGGGCTGTGGCGGCCGGCCAAAGTGATGGACCAGAGCGCGGCGCCGTCGCGTGCCGGATGGTCCGTTCAGGGATGTCTTCCAGCGTCACGTTCGGTTGTCAGTCGAACGTCAACCAGGCGTCAGTCTAGTCTCAGTCACGTGCCAGTCGGGAGAATGTTTGTTTTTTTTGTTATTCGGCCGACGCATGCTGTTGAGAAAATTGTATTTCAACAGCAGGTCAATGCAGGCTCGTGCGGAATAAGTCCCGGCGTCGAAAAGGCATCGGCAAAGTTGCAGCCATTCATGACAACATTGGACTTCCTTTACTCAAATACAAAGTGCCACTTGAATATCAGTCGAATGTCGTACCCAGGCCAGTCGGACGTAATTGACGCATCAGTCGGACGTCAGCCGGACGTCAATCCGACGTCAGCAGCTGTCCCTCTCCGGCCGACCAGCCGCTCTGCCAGTCCGCCGGCCGCTCGGCGCGCGCCGGCGGGCGGGTGGCGGCTACCGGCGTCCGGCCGTCCGGCGTCCGGGACCGATAAATCGGCCTGTCGTCCGGCCGGACGGCCGGGACCACCGCCGCCGCAGCCAGAGCCGGCGACAGCCCGCTCTTTGTCAGCGGCGCGACCCCCGCCGGCGGCAGGGAGCCCGGACAGACCCCTCCGCGGCGGCCAGCCGGCGCGGAATGCGCCACCACGTTCGCGGCGCCGTCTTGTTCTATCGCGAGCACGATTATCGCTCAGGGGCGACAGCATAGTCGGGGATTATTCAGATGGTATTCAAAGTGCAGCGGCGCGGTCGAGCAAATGTCACTCCGGAGGAGGTGCCGTGCAAGGTTCGCAACGCGCTGTCACGACGGTCCGGATGTCTTACTGAATACGCATAGCGTGTCCCAAGAGGAAAACATTGCGCAATAAAACTCATATGAAACTTTTAGCTTCGGACCAACGAGGTCTCCATCTGGTGTGGTCTGGTGAGCTGGGAACCATGGCCATCACCAGTTCTCAGCAGAGTGATTTTCCGTCTTTTCGTGCTCCTCCTCGTGTGTGCGTTTTATTCTCGAAAGGGCCGCAGCTGACAAAACCTTCAACGAGGACAACTGTAAGCACCTTCCAAGGCCTGGACACAATGCCCGTGGCGGGCCTGGGACAGCCCCCTGCCCGCCATCAGCACTGCGCAATTTGTTTCTCTGGCACTTCTTGCCATTGGCTATTTATCTAATTCGACTCGACCCACAGCCGGTTTTGCATATGAAAGGCGCCCCAGTCCATTGGTGACCGCGAGGTCTCGCCGAAATAAATCAGTATCGACACCAAAAAGACCGACATAAGGTGAGAAACTGGGAGTATAAGTGACATGAATTGCTCCTAAACATAGTTTGTTCTCTTGCCAGAATGATTTCCGGACAGGCCATTTCTCAGAGGTTTCGTAATCACATAAATAGACAATTAGGAAGAGAACGATAGGAATCCATAAGTCAATCGAAAGATTTTATCTCGCTCGTCATTGCCATTCCATAGAATAAAAAAAGGAATGCGGCCGTGTGTTTCTTTTTTTAAACGGTCAGAACGTCGCTCGCTCGTTCTCCCCTCTCTCACGCCACTCCTCTGCACAAATCCCAGGCCTCTTCTTCTGCACAGCCTGCCGGCCTCCGCCTGTGAGAGGCTCCAGCCTCAGGGAGGGACCGGCCCGGGCTCGTTTCTGACAAGCGTCATGACCAGACCGCCCCTCGGCCGACAAAGGGGCCTGTCACTGCCTCTGCTGACCGCTCCAGGCGGCGGCCGAGAGGTTCCCGGTCGACCCGGCCCGGGCCCAGACAAGTGCCGCGCGCCGGCCGACCCTCGGCTGACTGCAGGCGGAAGACGGCCGGTAGGCTGGCCCTGGCTGGTGACGGAAAGTGGCCTCCCCAACAGACTGCCCACGCTCTGACGGCAGACAGCGGCCACCCCGGCAGACTGGCTCCGTTCTGAGCCTTGACTCGCAGACATGCAGCAGACAGTGGCCTCCCAAGCAGACTGCCCACGTCCTGGCAGCAGACAGCGGCCACCCCGGCCGACTGGCTCGGCTCTGGCAGCAGACAGTAGCTGCCCGGTAGGCCTCCTACGCGCTGACAGTCGACAGCGACCGGCCGACGCCCGCTTGCCCGGCCGCCGGCCGTCGCCGCGGCCGGCGGCCGCCTCTGAGTGGCGAATTAGCATAGACCACCGGCGCAGGGGTCGGCGTCGGTGCCCGTAAAAACGACTGCGCCCGTGCGTCCACCATCCATCAGCGGCGGCGGGCCGGACCGGCCCTGCGCCCCGGGGGCAAGCTGTGTGGAGAGGCAAGCGAATTGGGCCTGGAGACGACCAGAACAGGGACCAGGGGTGGGGGACCAGGAGTGAGAGCGGGAGACCGCGACTGAGAACTTGGAGACCAGGGTTGGGATTTCGAAGACTAAGATTAAGGGCAGGGTGACCAGAACTGAGAGCAAGGAAAACCGGACAGAGATGTAGGTAGGGGGCAGGACAGAGGATCTGGCAATTCCGGGAAAACCTTCAAAATGTCAGGCAGAGGATTAAGACGGAACATTCGTCATTGCTCGTTGCTGAAAAACTTTCAGGGAAATCAGGGCAGACCGTGTTAGAGTTTGGCTGGTGCTTCGAAGGATACCCACTACAGATGTCGGCTACCGCTTGACTGCACGCTATTTTTATGCACCGCAAATACAGCCAAAGGCATTGAGTACCAGCCAAATTGGCCTTAGCATTATTTAGGTAACATCATTCGCCGAAAATCGAAACAGATCCCAGCACTTGCGTCGACCAAAGGGAAAATTAACAGTCCGATACCTGCTCCACTGGACTACAGCACCGCGGTCACATCACAGATGCGTGCCTGACCCATGACACTGGCTTGACTGGACAACCAAAGGGTGTGGCCTGACGCGTCGTGGGCGGGGATCTGACGGACTGTGGGCGTGGCCGGTGAGCCGTCAGCGGCCGCCGGCGACCGACCGTCTCCCGTGGAGCAGGTGGTGACCGTCCCGCCCATCCTCGACCGGCCCGCAGCTGCCGCACCGGGCCCTGCGTGGACGCGGCCGCCGTCACCGCGCTCCCCCCCCCCGTGCCGATCACGGGGCGGCCGTAAAGCCGAGCGGAATCTGCGCAGTTTATCGGTGACGATATGCTTCAGGCAGGCCGTCCGGTTCGAGCCATCGACGAGGCTTTTACAGCCGTACAACTGGCCGACTTCGGATATGAAGTCGGCGGCGCTGGGAATAAATTTTGGAGTCATCCGCCGACTGCGACGACATTAATTTTGATGAATATTCCCCATCCAATCGGCAGCGATTGGCAAACGCGCCTGATGAGCCGTTACAAGAGCAGCAGCTTTTTGCGCCGACTGGAAATGATCGCGTGCTAATATGCGTCTGAAACGCCTGCCAGCTTTGGAGATAAATGTGACAGATCGCCTTAATCCATCGTTTACTTTCAAGCAAATTGACAAGCATTTTACACATTTTCATGGCTAAATCTACAGTCTAGTGGAACATCCACAGCATAGCCCTTTACAGCGATTAGGCGTTAACTTTATGGTTGCTTCTGTTTACGTTTGTTTGTGAGCAATATCTTATCATAAACAGTTTTTGTGAAACGAAAAGATGATGGCGTTTTACGGGTTTGAGCGACATCGAAAGAAATGGCATCAGTGCGGTCTCGAACGCTGACGGCGATCAAAGAGCCACACTTTCAGATGTTTCGCTGCTCAGTGGAACGTGAGGTCATGGGTCAATGAACACTGCTAGCACACTGCCGCCAGTCGCCAGATGCAGATGCGACGTGAATTCGAAAGAAGTTTTTGAAGGTCTACAGTGTTGTACTTGCATGCTTCTCCAAAGGACCAAAACCAATCAACGATTCCCTCTACGCCCTAAGAGACTTTGAGTTTCCCCTCATAGTGTTGAAAGGTACGGGCTTCTAAGATGCAGATCTAGTTGGTTAAGTCGTGGATTGTAACGGTATCTTTTTTAGAATGTCATTGGTCTTAAAACAAGGATGTTTATTTTAAAGGGGCGATAACGTGAGACTGGCATCGAAATGCACCGATTGTACGCAATGGCCTACGTTTGGGTTTATTTCATACCGGGACGTACCCAAGGGGGTCATGGGGGGCCGTGACCCCCTGAGCCAAGCGGTCTGCACTAGACATACAGCGATTTCGCATGAATACGCCATAGTAATTATATGTGTTGCAAAAGCAAACATTGCATGCATTCTTGAGGATTAAATATGAGGCCATTTACATAAATTGCTGCTTGTTCCTATAAATTTCGTCATATGCCAGTGGATATGACAAAATCTGACATTTCCCCCCGAGGAAAATCCTGGCTAGGTGCCTGATTTCATATGTCATGCCATTTCATTCGTATCTGCCTACGTTTAGCTTTCTTTCATGTACGTCACGCCATTTTCAAATTACGACAAGAGCAAAAGTTAATTCAATGCTGTATTTGGGCAGGCCACCTCTCTAAGCCATTCAACCGCATATGTTGCTGAAACACTATTCCAGAAGCACCACACTGTGCAATGTACAGGCCTACTTAGATCAAAGATGAAAGTAATTTCATAAAAAATGCCTTCCGTTGACATCATCTTGACGAACCTGAAAAATATTGCCACAAAAATGAGATCCAGACAGGGACGGCCTTCCACTAAACTGGAGATCTTACGATGACCCTGAATATCATTGAGCTCAATCTAAGAAACATTTCACCTGCGGTTGCGGTTGACAGTTGAAGCCAGTATCACAAAATCATGTCTGCCTTGATGAAGTTTTCAAGGGTAAATGCAGCACGCTTATGTGCGCTTAAATACCAGCGATGCAGACCATGCTTCAAGCTAACACATTGAACTGCTCAGTCAGGGTGCCTCAAGGAGTGGTACTTTTATTTCGTCATCGCCTGATTAGATACCACTAAGGAAATGATGACTGCAACATGCACCACGTATGCGGCGTTCTCTCGCAGGTCATCGTCTGGGAGCTACCGTCGCACTCTGGAGCAAATATCGCATTGTCTATTCATGACTACCCAGACATCAAGTCTGCCACCAATTTTCTGTTCCGTTCAACTATTTACCGCCAGATACAATGGCGGCACATTCGACGTCAGGTCCGGCCCGCTGACCGCTACTGTCCGGCCCGCTGACCGGTACTTTCGCACCGGCTCCGGCCACTGACAGACACCCCTGCGTGAGGCCGACACGTGCAGAGTCTGCAGACCCAGCCCGTTCCCCGGCCGAACATTGTCTGACACGGCCCCCCGGTGTCCGGCCGACGCAGCTGGGCTCCGGTGAGGCAACGCCGCGGTGCCGCACGGCGCGAGCCGAGAGAGGGAGAGAGCGAGGGCGAGAGAGAGATAGAGGGAGGGGGAACTCTGAATCACGGTACCGGACCACACGACCGAACCCCGGAGGAACGGAGACTGCCAAAATAATAGCAGCCACCAGATGCTGCGCTCTAGAACGGAACCAGATCATGCTGAAAAAGGCCCCAACCAGAACTGGTGTAGGTAAACAAACAGTTTTTCTTTCAAAAATGTTTTTGGTACCCGAAAGCCACCCGCAAAATAGGCAAATTCGGACTGTTGTATGAACGAGCAGCTCTATCATGATCTGTTTATTTTAACAATTGTAAAAGAACTATTTATTAAGGAGCGGCTCTGTTATGAGATTATAGCCGTTTCGAAATGACCTTTGGAAACCGCAGAAACGTCGCTTTCCAAAGCTGCATATAAATATGTTTGTACCTCGCAGACAAGCTTCGCTTGTGTCACCCTTAAATGGTACGCAAGTTCGAGCCTCCCACCAATCTACCACGCTCATACACAGAGGCTTTGGTGCAGCGCCATGTCTTTTAGCAGCTCTATCATGCCAAATCTCAGCCGTGCAACCCCTGTGCCGCTGTTGGTGCCAGCCGTCGCCGTCGTCCGTCTCGGCCTCCGCCGACGCGGGGCGTCGCCGCGCCGCCGCCGCCGCCACAAAAAGACTTCACTGCCGCCGCGCCGCCAGCCACGCCGCGCCGTTTTTCGCCGCCGACGGAGACCAATTAGGCGCGTGGTTCGGCCATGTCTAAACATCCGGCGACGGCGCCGGCACCGCCACTCGACGACGGACACAGCCGCTGCGTCAGACGGGGACACGGCTGCCGCGTCCGGGCAGGGACAGGGCGGGAACCCAGCCGCTGTTTGAAGGCAGGGACGCAACTGCTGAGCTCTGAGTCAAGACACAGAAACGGACCGCTTTACCAGGGCAAAAACACAATCGTCAACGCCGTCTTCGAGTCGGCACGAACACGTTCACTGTGTCGGAAACCAAGATCACAGGCGCTGCACCGGGCAGAGACACGAACGCCGTGTCACTGCGGCGGGCCAACGGACCGCTCCTGTCTCCCCCGTGTATCAGCACGATGTTTCAGCTGGTACGGTAGGCTCTGACATGCGAGCCCACCTCCAGCGGCCCGCCCGCCGCCCCCGCAGATCCTCTCCGCCCACGGGCTGCGACCCGGCCCGGCCGACCCTGCGGTAAATGAGCTAATCTTCAGGAGCGCGGTCGGCATAATAATGACGCCGGCGGCGGACCACCGGTGCTTACTGGCTCTTCTCAGAGATTTGTTGGACAGATGACAACTTAATATCAGCGCATTTGTTTTGCACGGACCTCCCCGCTGACCAATGCATTTACATAAAGACCGTTCCTTCGATGCATGAATCACAGTATGCATTAGGTCCTGCGTTGAACCATCGCCCCCTCCTTCCGCTGCCAGCATAACTCAATCCGAAAAACTGCACCCAGCCGGGCCTCAAACAAGCGTGGCACAATGGTACGGGCGGTAAGCCTCTTCTGCAAAATCGATGCTTTTTATTACGCCACAAAGGAACACCGTCCAGCGCCAAGCTGCGACTCAATTTTCTCCCGCCGACTCGAGCCGACATAAAATTTGCATTCCATTGCGCGGGTCGGCGGGTCGACTTGGACGGCTTCATTACGGCATTTCATGCATTCAGCGCCGACGTAACCGGACCGTTTTTCTGGCCCTCCCCCGTGCCCCGCCGCGGCGCGTCCGTCCCTCATGCCCGTGTTCACGCGAGTTTACATAATGGCCCGAGGAGCGGACGCGATAATCTACCTGGCCCAATCGACGGCCACCGGGGCCGCTAACGTTCGCCGGCCGAGAGCGGAGCGTGTAAAAATACGCGCCGGCCGGGAAGGGTTCGGCCGCCACAAAAGGCCGGCTGACAAAAAGCACCGCCCGGATCCTGCGACCAGCCGCTGCCAGCGGGCTCTGCGCCGCGCCACCGCGGACGGACCGAGCAGGCCGTCCGCCGGAGGAGCGCTTCTGCGCCCACCGGGCGGCGGCCGCCCCTGCCCGCCGGGCGGCCGCTGTCAGTGCGGCGGTCGACCCGCCGCCCGGCCGCCCGGACTCTGGCGCATTATCCTTTCAGCGGAGCGTCTTCATTACACGCGCTTGACGGCGGCCTGTAATCGGGACGGCAATTATCGAGGCCCGCGTGCCCGCCGCCGGCCGGCCGCCGGCGGGCCCGTCGTTACCGCACATGAATGTAAATACGCCGGCGGGTAGGCGGCGTCTCTGGACGATTCGGTGGCTGGCATCCTGCGTCCGGCTGGCCGAGAAGATGCGGGAGAGAGCCAAGGGGAGAGAGGGGGAGAGCCGGAGAACGGCGACTGAGAAGAGAAAGAGAACCCGGGCTGTCCACTACGCACACACTCGACAGCGCCAACCGAAGCGCGGCGCTCGACCGGCCGAACAGCTCCGACCAAACCGAACCGAATAGATGGCCACTGCGCGATAGCGATTGAAGTCCGAGTGCTGAGTCACTGTTCGACGGCGGCCGATGGAGAAGGACCAATCGGATTCGCGGCGCGACGGTCGCGGCACGGTTGCGGTGAACGCGGCGAGGCTTCGGGCAACCAGCAAGCGGCGGCGGCACGCCCGTCCCCCCCCCCCCCCAGCCACCCGAAACTCGGCTCCCGTGTCTCGTGACTGAGCCCGGAGACGATTCAGTGGCGTGACGTGCCAACAATCCGACGGCATGTCGTGCGTGGATCGCGTGCTCCCCCCCCCCCTTCCCCCTCCCCCTGGCGTCAACTAAGGGCCGGAGATGCGCGCTGCCGCCCGACGCCGGCGACGGCATCCGGTGTTCCCGACGCCGTACAGCGGGTCTTTAAACTGGCCGCTGGCGGAAGACATGAGAGGTATTCGACGGCTATCTGTCCGGAGGTAAAAGTTAATAATCTCACGTCATTACTGACGCGTCCAGACGGACAGACCGAGAGAACCACTAATGGAAAGGTCAGTCGGTCATTCGGAGAGGTGGATGGCCGCAGGTGACCGGAAAGTGGATAAGATGAAGTGGAGGAGCAGATTGAAGAGTCGCTCATACAGCTCGTGAGGTATTGAAACGGCGATTCATTCCTGGCCAATCACGGGTCCAATCGAAATATGTCCATCGTTGAACAGGTTCATTCCCCCGGCGGTCTTCGCTGACGTTTACTTTCAGTTCCCTCATTCTTCCAGCCAGGTGTTTGCCAGGCCCCAGACGTTGGTAAAACATAGCCCATGCCGCACAAGTACTAGGCGGACATAAATATCCCTTGCACTATTCCCCTCACATTATCCCATACATATTCCCTTACATATGTTTGTTACGTTGGATACACATTACAGCCTTTCATATTTCACCGTTTTGTCGTTTCAGTTCGGCCAGTATGTTTTCAGTCCCGTTTCTCTCCAGCTTTCCCGTGTCGTCATGTTCTTCAGAGTCTCCTCGCCCAGTCCTCACCAGGCCGGACGCTACAGCCCTGCGTGCCGAGCCCGCCAGTTCTCTCAGTCCTCCTTGACCAGTCGTCGCCCGTGCCGGCCATTTCAGCCCTCCGCGGTGCGACAGCGGGCCGGCGGCGTCCGGCCAGCCGCCGCAGGGAGGAGCGCACAGGCTCTCCACATGAGCGGTGGCTCGTGGTGGCCGCGCCCCTCCCCGGCGGCGCCGCGTCCGCCGGGCGGGTCCACCGGTCGCGGGAGGGCCCCGGCCGGGCCGCACGCAGCGGCGGCCAACGGCGGCCAGCTAACCCTGCGGCCGTCCGGCCGCCAACGCCCGGGCCGAATGCGGATCGACAGCACTCCGGAATAAGATGATGAAAGTTTAATCTTCGTTCTGGCGACGGCAGATGCGCTGCGGCTATTTTCGGCGAACGTCCGATCTGACAAAATAGACGGACAAAGCCGAGAGCTTCTCATTGTGCTGGCCCGGTCGGGCCGAATTGCGCCGTCCGGGTCTTCCCTTAGATCTCGGTGAATGACGGCGCTGACTGTGGTCGGAGCCTGCGCTGAAAGGACCAAGTGGACGCGTGGCTGCGATCCGGCCAGACGACGCAGCCCTCTGGGGCGGGCGTCCGGCGCGACAGCTCGCCCCGCGGCGGCTCCAGCTGACTCAGAGCTCGGCCGGCCGGCGAAGCGCTGAGCTGAGACAGCACCGTCCGTCCGTCCACGACGCTTTTTGTCGCGGCCCTAATCACCCCGCGGGGCAGCTGAGGAAAAACGCTGTTCGCATGGGCGGTGCTAATGAAGCTCCATTAATTCCTCTCGTGTGCTCGCCGGCGTCGGCCGCGCCGTGCACGCCCGCGCTCTCCGGTGTCCAATTATGCCGACGCGGCGGCCGTCCGGACACAGGACGCCGGGCAAACAGGCCAGGCACCTGTCCGCCGGCCGGACGGGCGCCGGGCCGCCGCTCCGGTTCACGGTCCACTTCCGCCGACGCGGCCGGCCGAACGGCGCCGGCCAATCGGGCCACGCCGGCCACTCCAGCACGGCACTCCTGCGGGGCACTCACGCTCCGGCGGCCACGCTCGCCCGTGCTGGCAGCTCGCGGCTGTGTGGGCAGGGGAAGCAGCGGCAGGCAGGCGGCGAGAGACCTCCGGATGAGGTCGGTGTGGTTCGCTTTTTGTTGTTGCGTTTTACAGTGGCCTAGGGGCTGTCAGAGTTGAATACAGGCTTCAACGCACACGGCTGTCGACGGTGACAGCTATTCTTTAGCACCTCAGCAGTCTTTTGAGATGTACATTGCGTCACCCTTCTCTGACAAAATGTCTGCGTCTCCAGACGTATGTGAAACACGAGCATCGATAAATCTGGAAGACGCACAGAACAACATACTGATAATTCAGGCGCAACTGGAAGGTTCAGACTGAGCCTGTTGCCTCCTTCTGTACGGATATAATCGTCACCAGAGGCTCGGGTAGATAATCCAGGACGTTGACATGGCACACTCACTGTCGCTGACCTCATACGCATGTACGCACTCCGGAAAACTCGACATAACCGCACGCAAGGACTCAGCACCACACCTCACCACCATCAGGGCAGCGGGACGGGTTTCGGGAGCCTGGGACCACCGGGCGGTCCGCTCGTGTCCGGAGCGCGCCGACTCCGTGCCGGAACCGTCTCGTCTCCGCTCTCGGAGCCCGCCCGGCCGGCGGCGCCGCGCCGGCGGGCCCGATTTGCGCGGCAATTTGTCCGTATCAGATGGCCGGCAGGACTAATGGACTCGGATGAAGACGCCGGCCGGCGGGCCCGGCCGCCGCCTCATTGTCCCCCGCACGTCGCCGTGAAGGCGCCGTGAACCGGCACCCCGCACGGACGGGTCGGAGACGTTATTAATCGTCCTGCGGCGCAAACGACCCGCAGTCGTCACACTCGGACCGACGCATGCGCGCAGCAGCGATCGGGGCTTCCAGCGGTTTCTACCTCGGTCACGTCCGCTCTGGTTGGTGGGGCCGTGTGCGTCCCACCATCGAAGGTCGAAAATTCGCGTCAGACCCGCTGGAATTCGGATTGTCGAGAGGGTCCGCAATCCTCCGGCCGCTGTTCACGTCACACTCCCCGTCCGTTGTGCTCGACAAACGCGGCGCACTGGTGACGAGCTCGGCCACGTCAGCGCGGTGACGCGCGCGGCCTTTGTCTCTGCGCCAGGTCAGCTCGGCCCGGTGCACGGCCGAACAGTGGCACGGACCTTCGTCCGGCGGGTCCAACGGCTGCACCGCCAGCTGGCGCGAGAGGCCGCCCTGCCAGTCCCACCAGGGCTCGCGAACAGCGCCCGAGGCCAGACCAGCTCGGGCCGGATCCCGCACGTCCTCGCGGCCGCGTCGCTCGCCGGCCCGGACCGGTGAGCTCATTCCCAGTGATGGACCGGCTCATTACCTGGGATTGTGTCCGGCTGACTCGCGGAGAGGCCGCCGCCACGCGGCCAAATGCATAAACAATGCGCCACGGCCGGCGACGGCGCCGGGAGGTGCCGGCGGGAGGACCGCGCGGACAGGTGTCTCAGCGTGGGCTCACGTCAGCTGCGTCTGCGCTACGGGCTGTGCCGGTGGCTGTGCCAGGTCGTTCCCTTCCTCTCGCCCGGACTGCGACGCACAGAGCCAGGTCGGACCCTGACCGGCCTGTTTAGAGCGTCGATTCGCGGCGCGGCAACTCACAGCGTCCGCCGCCACGGCGTCCAACACCTGGCGTCTGCCGGCCCGCCGCCGCCGCCGCCGCCGCCGTATTGTTTGAGCGTCTTCCCAATAGTGGGCGTCGATGATTTAGCGGCGCCGGCCGCGCCGACGCCGGTCGGTCCGCTCCGCCACGGCCGGAAAGTTGGCCGCCAATCCGGCCTCGGCTGATTAGTTTGTCCGGAGAGTTCGAGCGCTCGTGCCCGGCCACGGTGCCGTCAGGCCCTAATTGTCACTTCGCGAAAAGGAAAAACGCCAAGTGTTTCATACTCGAAGACAGGAGGGCATTTGGGAAGCACAACAGGAAGCGGCGCCGCAAAACGCTTGCCAAAACACGCGACACAAAGGCGGCTGGTGCGGCGCCGGGGACGGCGGCCGCTCCTCGGCGCCACGCCGTGCCGGTCGTTGTTCGACATCAGCAGGCCGTGACCCGTTTCGCGGCGAAAGTCGGCGTTCGGCTCAATTTGCGCCCTCAGAACGCGATCCATCACAGCGGCGGCTTCTGAGCGTAGTGACGGCTCAGTCAGCGGCGGGCGCGCGTTTTTCGGTCGCGCGCCGTCCATTTGGCGCGCCCGCCGCCCGCCCCGCAGCGGCCCACTGACCGCGTGGCGCGCCGCCGGTTAGGTCACCTGCCAAACGGTCCTGCGGGGGGGGGGGGGAGGGCCCTACCGGGTGCCGGCGCCCACGCAGCCGGTTAAACTGGCCGAACAATGTCGGGGAGTGAGTGCCTGAGCGATGACACCCGCGGCCAGTGAGTACGCCACATCGTCTGAACTGTCTCGGAACCGATCGAGCTCGGCAGATCGAGGATTCATGAGCGATGCTTTCTCAGGACGGAGAATTCCGGGTATTGGAACTACGGAGGGATCAGCCTCCGCCTGTCACGTTCGAGGCGACGTTTTTAACTGACGGGACAGTAACTGAGTCACGTCCGGCAGCATGACCACAGCTCGCCGACGCCGCCACACAGCCCGCCGACAAATGTCTCTGTCAGATAAGTCGTTCTTGGTGCACCGACACGGAGCTTTATCCAACGGTCCTGGCCGCCGCAATTTTTAGCCATGGCGACGGAGATATGAGATACATCCAGACAGGTCGGTCAAGGCAATATTTCCGGATCTGGGATGCACGAGGAATGCAAATCTTGCCGGCTGCACAACGCGCATGCTAAATTTATGAACCTTCGCGTCTGTATTCTGGGCACAGCCAACATTTGCATCCGTAGCAAGGAATGGACGGTGCCTGCTACGACGACTGACGATATTACATTACGGTGGGCGACAAAATTTCATGGGCCGACACCGGGAGCACTGGGAACTGCGCACGTCGAGTGTGGTGAATTATCTCCAGCTCTACCTATGCTAAGGTGCTGCTAACTGTGCGCCGGAGTAAAACATGTCGGAAAACAATGCATTTTTCTCCATATCATTTTTGTTTTCCCGCATCAAGAGCGCAAAAAAATCGTAAAGGCACTTTTCGACGAACTGCACTTGCTGTCGTCGCCTGAATCGCGAACACAGCAGGCCGGAGCCCGGACAAGGCCGGGCCGAGCCCAGCGGCGGCGAACGTGCGTGCGGACCCGGCGCCGAAAAACCCGCGACTCCATTGTCACCGGCCGCCATTGGCAGCCATTTCCCGTTCGTCTCGCCGGCCGGCCAGACGTGAAATTGTCGTAATGACCGAGCGGCGGCCGCGCCGGCGGCGCCTCGGCCGCCCCCGCTGGCCGGCGCGGCTCGGGGCAGCCCGCCCGCCCCCGCCCCCGCCCGGCCGGCCGATCGCGGGCTAAACTGCAAGCTGGCGCTCTGGCCGGCCGGCGGCGGCGCGGCCCCGCTCACCGCTTCCTGTCGACGTTTCCGCTCTGGTGGCGGCCGGCCTGCCCCGCCCTGGCGGCCACAATCGCACGCCGCGGCCGTGCTGGCGGCGGCCCGGTACGGCGGGCGGGGTCGGCAGCCGGCCGGACGGCTCCCGCCGCGGGCGGCACCTGCCGCCGCCAGCGGGCGCGGGACGAGTGGGTCGGAGCCGAGCGGCTGGCCGCGCGCGGCCGGGTCGGTGAGAACTGTGGGCGGAGTCGGGCGTTGAAGTGATCTAATCCCGGAGATCGTCACGTCTCCAGTTGGCCTCAGATCACCGCGACTTGGCGATAAGCCGGCGATAAACGTGGATGTCGGACCAGTTGATGTGAAGGCATTTGCCTCAGCCAGCGCAAGCCAAGCTACACGGAGAACTTCAACCAACCTCTGTCGGACAAAGGCCCGGCATCGTAAATTGTTTCTTTAGCCGGGCCGTATGCAGCCGTCAATTCAGGAGGCCCCTACGACGACCAAATGAAGATCACCAGCCTGTCTGGCCGCCGTCTCAGTGTCGTAAAAACCCCTTTGATAGCCCGTTTTCAATGGGTTGATAAGATCCCATCGGATCAGGGAACGTAGAGGTCCCGAGACCATTGACAGCAGGCGGTGATCACGAGGAGCGCGAGAAAGAGATTCCTTGCGTGGGACGACCCTGAGCGACATGGGAGCGCGCGGAGACGGTCTTCTTTGTGAGCTCGGAGGCGGGGACACGGTGCACGCTTCGGTTACCGCGAGGACGAAGCGAAAGTAGCGCCGCTCGTCGGGAAAGGACGCTCAGCTTCGAGCCAAACACGCTCAGCATCCCCCCTCGCCCGTCGGATGCCACGGCGTGTATGACAGCTCGCCATCTGTCATCGCGACTGGGAGGCTGCCGACCGCCGCTAACATCCTCATATCTCACCGGGCGATCGCTCTAGGCCGTCGTCTCCTGATCCATCAGCGGCGGCGGCGCGGCTGCCGCTTAGTCGGCTCCTCCCGCCGCGGCCTCTCCCGGCTCCCTCAGGCGGCCAGCCGCTGCCGTCCGCGCGGACATGCTCACAGGCCCCAGGCCCGCCGCGCGTGACGAGACCTCTCCAGCATGTCCTGGGCCGTACTGAACCCTCACCGAGCCACTCAGACCGGTCTCGCTGCCAGACAGTCCGCGCCTCCCAAGGCCAGTCGGGACCGTCCGAACTCGTCGCGGTCGTCCTAGTGGGTCCCGGAGCGCCGGAGCAAGCGGTTCCGGCTTTCCGGCGCTAATTCCGTCACGGCCGGGGCCGGCGACCGCCCGGTTTTGTCACGGCGCGTCCTGACGGCGAATTAATCTCCGCCGACGACGGCGCACCGGGCCGGTCGGCCGGCGCGGCCGCTCTGTAATTACCGCTTACGGCGGCGCGCGGAGGCCGCCGGCCCGCCGCCGCGTCGCACGCACCGCAGTTTGTTCGATACCCGTCGCTGCCCGAGGCGGCAGCAGTCGACGATCGGCCGCGCCGCTGTCGCCGCGAGAAGCACGCTCGCCGCCGCCGCCGGTGTCGACGCCGGCGTCAGGAGCGACGACCGGTAACGCGAGGCGACGCGGCGTGCCGCGGCGGCGCCGGAATGTGCCGCCTCGCCGGCAAACGAGCCGGCGCCGCGGCTGCCTGCGTCCCGCGCCGGCCGCCCCCCGCTGTTTGCGCGCCGCCGGCGCCGTAACGGGAGACGGCTCGGGCGCCGCATGGCCATCACCGCGGTGACGGAAGCGGAGCCGGGCTCTTGTTGGTGATGGGCGCCGCGGTCGGCTCCCGTTGGTCAGAGCGTCTCCCCGGCGCCCCGACCGTACTGCAGCCGTCAGCATCAGCGAGGTCGCTACTGAATCTCAGCCGGCTTTTTCCGCATTGAAACTGCCAGAAATCATGGGACGCCAGCTGCTGCTGGCGTCCCATGACGGGCTCCCGGGACCCCGTGGTGTCCCCGGGACGCCAGCCGTCCCGGAAACGTCACCTGGCGTTTGGCCTGCCTGTGATCTAACCTAGCCTGCCCTTCTCTAGCGTTTGGCCTGTCTCTGATCTAGCCTAGCCTGCCCTTCTCTAGCGTTTGGCCTGTCTCTGATCTAGCCTAGCCTGCCCTTCTCTAGCATTTGGCCTGTCTCTAATCTAACCTAGCTTGCCCTTCTCTAATCGAATCCAGTATGTTCGAGCCAGTTTCTGTCGCACCGCTCATACCCCCTTCAGGGGGCCTCCGGGGTCTCCCGCGGTCCGGCCTCGGCCTGGACCTCCACCTAACCTCTCACGGGACCTCCCTCGCGGTCCCCGCCGGCGCCTCCCCGAGGCCTCCGTCGGCCTTTCTGTGCCGCCGGTCACGGCCGGCTGGGTCACCGGAGATGGCCGCGACCTCCGGCCTTACCACGGTCCGTCTGTCACGCCGGCACAGTCACGATAAACCGGCCACCGACCGCGGCGGAGGGCAGGGCAGGTGGCCGTGCATGGGGACGTGTCGGGGGGGGGGAGGGGGCTCGCCGTGCATGACAAGATGGTAGATAGACGAGCGAACTGAGACGCCTTGGAAGGGCGCCTTGCCGTGGAGAAGGGACGTCTGTCACGTATGAGATGTGACAAACGACGTGAGGCCAGGCTCCGAGACGGGGTCGACGGGCTGGAGCGTCAGACCATCTTCATCTAACAGTCGCTAAACAGGCCACAGTCTGTGGCAGGCCTCGCCCGTTACCAGTCGAGTCTTATCACCGGCCATCTTCCCCGTGACGCGTTCAACGAGTCCCTGCCTAACACATCCGGTAGCCGTCGCGGGTCAGCCGCAACAACCACAGCTGCGTGACCTTGACCTCCGCGGTCCCTCCGTCGGCGCGGTCCCGGCGCGCCGGCCGTGCGGCCAGCGCGGGTCGGCCGGGTCGTGACCGGGTCGTGACCCGAGCCGGGGGAGCCGCTCCCCGGCCAGAGGCGGCCGCCAGCCCCGCCCGCCGCATTATTACCGAACTACGGGCGGCCGTGCGGCGACGCCGTCTCCGCCGATGACGGATGACGCCAGGGAATGCCCGCTACGTGGGAGCGTCGCCGCGCATTTGCATGGCGGGCGGCGGCCGTGCGACAAGACGGCGGCGACGACGGCGACGCTGAATGGAGCGGGGCCCCCGCGCGAGCGCCGGCGGCTCAGTCTTGAGCCCTTAGGGATGCAGGCTCACATGCGGACTGGTTTAGCTGTCTCCAGGAAGCGAGGTTTTCAGATGGTAAGACTGACTCCTTTAGAGCGCAGAATGAATGCCAGTGGGCCGGGTTAGGTTACCCTGAAAACGGAAAAATAGGGCTTTGCCAACTTTGGTTTGGTTTGCTCGAGGGTCGGGTATATTTAGTAAGTCGGCACCTTCTCGGTTAAATCCTCATATGCGAAAAATGAAAGTACTAAAAAGTCACCACAGTTTTGTTCTTCCTGTGAGTCCTCGTGCAGTCTTTCAATGCCGGCTAAAACCTGAATCGAAAGATAAATTCACATTGCATTACAAAAAAAAACGGTAAGAAAAGAAATTAAATCTGTCTTTGCTTCTGTTTAAAGCAGTGGATGTGCCACGTATTCAGGTCATCTAAGGCAAACGCCATTTTTGAGCCTATTGTTTCTACGCATCGCTGTTGGGATAATGCTGCATTTTCCAGAGCCAGGGAACAATTTCCTCTGCAGCCCCCTCCCCTTGCCTGTGCCGCCACTGGTTCCAAGTGTTTCTACGTTAACCGAGTTTGGTAAGGGGCAGTTTCAGGCGCGCATGGATGCTTCCATGAAGAAGCCGTTCCACCCAAACTTTTTCAATCCGAACTTTGTACCCGAGTTCCGAAGATGTGCCTGTCACGCTAATTCGCTTTCCAGGAGAAGTTTCTCCGACTGGAAAATTTATTGATGCGTTTCTGTCTCGGACCACACGGCTTGTTTTTGGCACTGCCAATGCACTGTCTCCTCACCGTTTTGTTCAGGCATTTATAAGACTCTTAGACGAAGAATTGTGGGAAATTTGGGACCACTTTTTTGGGGGTGTCCGACGGTGATCGAAACTCACACTGATCGCTGGATGGAAGATGTTTGAACAGTCTAAATGTAACAAATCCATGTGAATATGACGATGTTTGGTCCTCCGTTTTCACCCGGCGACGAACGGAATAAAAATCGGTTCGAATCATTTCAGCGATTCACTTCTGCATCTTTCGGTGACGTAATGCGACCACCGGTTTTCAGGGTAAATGGTGACTCGACGCTCAGCACTGAACTCAGCAAAACAGGTCAGAAAGCACCATCGCATGCTACTCAATTCGTGATGAGTCGCCTGATTTCATTGCACAATACAGGAGAGCGACGAGTGAGCTGTAGCTCGGTAACGACGACCAGAGATGAACGAGCGCTTTTGAAGCTGGTGGGATCGGTATCATTTTGAGAGAATTTGTCTGGAAGCCAGACAACAGATCTTTCCAAAATTATCCAGAGTTGAAAAGGCCGCGGTCCTACCTGCTCTCTGGTACGTCCATGACGGAGTAGTGGCAACAACCTTGGCCGTTGACGGGTGCGACACCCGCAGCGATTCAGACCCACGATCTGGACTCCGACCCCACACCGACCACGTCGAGTCAGAGCGCCGCCTTCGGGCCAACGCTCGGGCCCGGTCTGGTCTGGTCGTCGTCGGCGATCCGCGGGACGTCCCAGCGCGAGCGACATCCTCCGCCGTCCATTAATTTTGCCCGGATAGCCGGCTGATGAAGACAGAATGCCCGTGCGACAAATACGGCGAAAAACTCGCCCGGCGCCCGGGCGGCCCGTCCAAACAGCGTCACCCGGTGAATGCCAAACACGGCGATTTCTCAGCGCGCCCCGAGGGAGGCGGTCGGCGCACGTGGCGCCGACCGCCTGATTTGGCGCGCCGGCTCGGATTTTGGCGCGCCCGCGACCCGCCCGGCCGCGCCACTCAATTACCGAGACGTGTCAATACGTTGTCAGGCTGTGCGCGCGGAAAGTGGCGCCAAATATTTGGCGGTCGCTGCTGATTTCCGGCGTGGGCCGAGACAAACGGGCTCATATGAGGCGGCGGCTGCTTGGCGGCCCTCGGACGGCGCCTGTGTGAGGCGGCCGACGCTGTTGTGCCGCCAGTGTAATGTCCTCGGATGCTGAAGACGCCCTGGGCATATTGAGCACCGCGGTCTGGTGGTGTGTCCGCGACTGGGGCACGCTCACACGGCAACGGCTTGTCGACGCGCGAGCAATGTAGCTCCCCCGTGACCAGAAGTCCAGCCTCCAGCAGGACGGACCTGGTCGCTGCCTGGTTCATGGTTTGGTCCGTCCGGATTCCTCGTTTAGCTTGCCGCTTAACGAAGCGACAGACCCGCACGCACGCGGGCAGGATGTTTGATGCAGCGGCGCCCTGTTTGGCCAGGACGGGACGTGTCAATATTGGGCCGACCTTTTCCGGCCCGCACTCACGCAAGCACACGCACTCGCCCGGTGCGTCGCCGCTGCCGCCGGCCCGCCGTGAAAGGGCGCCGGCTCCGTTATTATTAGCCGGCCGGCCGCGCGGGGAGTCGCGGCCGGGTCGTCCGAGATAACCCGGCGATACCCTGGCGCCGTGGCCCGCCGGGGAGCGGGCTCAGAGCGGCGGCCGGCGGGCTCCGAGCTGGGAGCGGCGAGCGCCCGCCCGGCCCACACCAGACGCCGCCGCCGTCGCGGAGCCCGCCGGAACGGCACCGGGGCCCGCGCACTGGGCCGGCGCGCCGGAACGGAGCGGAGCCGGCCGCTGTTTGGCCGGCGTCATCGCGTCACGGAGCGGGCGGCGGTGCGGGGCGGGCGGCGGGCTCGGTACGCCCGCGACGAGCGCGGCTCTGCCGCGTCAGTCGTTACCGCGGCGCACCTCGGCAGACGAGGAATTCATTAGCGGAATCTGGCGGCGGCGGAGGAGCGCCGACGACGAGGCGAAACGAGGGAAACGGGGAGAAATAGCTTGCACGTTCCTGTCAGGATCGCCTCTTAATCAACGCTGAAGATCGAGGCGTGGATTTCCGGGCGTAACTAATTCATGGTCAGGTGGTGTTGAAGGACTTTATTACCCCACTTAAGCCCATCGAGGTAATGGCTACTGAGGCAATTGGCATGGAAATGGGCGGTAAACCACCTCCGAAATCGATAAAAACCGTTAGCTAAGTGTCAAAGGGACACCATACCACTCCTTAATGGGGCCAAACACGGCTGACACTGGAGAACAGCCGGGTAACCATATAAGCCCCATCGATCTCCGATCGGCTCCTATCCAGAATCTCACGTGCCCTCCTCGCTCACGCCCTGTCGATTGTGCGGGCGCCTCGGACTGACGTGCCCGCTGCGATACTCTGTACCTGTCACGAGAATTTGACGGAGTCGGGGCGCCGCGCGGTAAATCATCCTGACGCAACGGTAGAATCGTCCCGAACGCACACGGCGGCGGAGTCGGTCTCACTCGGCGGCGGAGTCGGTCTCACTCGGCGGCGGAGTCGGTCTCACTCGTCGGCGGAGTCGGTCTCACTCGTCGGCGGAGTCGGTCTCACTCGGCGGCGGAGTCGACCTCACTCGGCGGAGGAGTCGGTCTCACTCGTCGGCGGAGTCGACCTCACTCGGCGGAGGTTCGGCCTCACTCGGCGGCGGAGTCGGTCTCACTCGTCGGCGGAGTCGACCTCACTCGGCGGCGGAGTCGACCTCACTCGGCGGCAGAGTCGACCTCATTCGGCGGCGGAGTCGGTCTCACTCGGCGGCGGAGTCGACCTCACTCGGCGGCAGAGTCGACCTCACTCGGCGGCGGAGTCGGTATCACTCGGCGGCGGAGTCGGTCTCATTCGGCGCAGGTTCGACCTCACTCGGCGGAGGAGTCGACCTCGCTCGGCGGAGGAGTCGACCTCGCTCGGCGGAGCAGCTCCTCAGGACGCCGCGGAGGAAAGCGATCGGCGACAGTGACCAGTCACCGGCGCCGCCGAAAAAGGCGCACCGCCAACGACGCCCATTCAGCGCCAGATTGCATGTAAATCACGGCCTTTCAGATGGAGACGTCTAGTTGAAACCACAATGGCGCGCGTGTTTTTCCTGTTCGGGTCATTAGCGGGCGATGGATCCCGCGGCCGTGGGTCTTGTGGACTCGCCGGGCGGCGCGGCGCTGCGATGAGCGCGCCGTTCGTCACGGCGCGGGACTGGAGTGAGGTTAGGTGGTGACCAGCTAGCCAGCTGGAGGACTTAGCTTGTACCGTGCTGAGGTAAACTGGGTGCAGGTGACTGTCGGAAAACCCAGCTGTTACCGTGCTGGAGTAGAGGCGAGGTAGTGACGGATGCAAGTAGATGAAGTAAGTAAGAGAGCTCAGTCCACATTCTTCCGGATCATATGCAAGATATCAGGAAAAGGCAATGGTTATAAGGTTCATGAGGTACCGTGTTGAGTCGCTAAGCTTTGCCGGTCAGAAGGCCGGAAATAATCTTCTCTTTTGTGGCCCCGGTCAGGTTGCCCGAAGACTGTGAAGTTATTGTCTGAAGCCCGAGCCTAAGTTCAGTTTTGAGTCGGGGCGCGATATCGGAGGACTGATGGCCTGACCAGCCGAATCTTACGACGACATCGGAAGGAATCGATCGACTGTGCCTCGAGATCATGCTATTGATTTCCTGAAGGCATCCGCGGGGTCCAGGGCCATGATGGTTTTTCAGAAAATACCCCAGTGCCCTTTTGTTGTCCTGGTCAGGTTGCCCTAGGGTTTCTGAAGCTATTGTCTGAACCCTGTACCTTAGTTCAGTTTTGAGTCGGGGCGCAATATCGGATAACTCATGGCCTCACCAGCCGAATCTGATGACAGAATCCAAAGGAATCGATGAACTGTGTTTGAAGATCATGTTGTCGATTCCCTGAAAGCCTTCATGGAGTGCGACGCCATGATGGTTTGTTCAGCAATATCATGTGGCCTCAGGCAATCAGATGCCAGCTTCTTATGCAGACAATATATATTCATAACGCATTGCACTGCCTCGTCTGATAAGAGACGCCGCTGTGTGGCCGCCAATGTGGTTACGGAGCAGATTTATTGACTTGCAATGCAATTTCGCAACGATGGCGCGGAAGCCCCGACCATTTCGACGTTGAGTAATCATGAGGCATCTGCCAAGCGTAGTGGGCGCATTGTCATATTGGAAATCTAATTGTGCCCTGTGACAAACGCTATAACGCTTCAAAATGGAGGCATCGATTTTATATCACCTCTTCATATATTTGCAGCCGGGAGGTGGGTGATCAATTTAAGTTTGACAGGCAGCTTTACAAGAACATACATTCTCTCTTGTTTTTCATGCAGTGGCGAAATATGCAGAAGGATGAAATATCCGATATCTTTTTTTTATTAATTTATCGTCCCTGCTAAAACAGAAATCGTCCCTGATTAAAGCAAAGTACATATTTCCAGACAGAAAAGATTTCTTTGTTTTCAAACAGGTAAGTTTTCATTTGCACCGATCAAGCTTTGAAGCCACTGGATCTCCCATGGAGTGGCTTCACGTGCTTTCCTTCTCCTCTCATTAGTCCATTGATCACCGTAGCCTGCTAATACTGTGCGTTAAATCTTGTGAAGTGGACACTTCTGGCGCAATTCCCGTCACCGACAGGCTGGCATGAACCCACTGACGCCGCTCTCCCCGATAATTACGGCGGCGGACCTTTGGCCCAGTTCCGGGCCGTAATGGCCCACTGTGGAGCCAGTGACCCGGCGTGCTCCGGGCCCACTCACCTCCCAGGGTGGTCGCCAGCACGGCGGCCGTCACCAGCGCAGCCCTCATCCTGCGTCCGCCCTCCGTGCGTGCGGCGCGCGCGGCCGTTCCGCGTCCGGTGTCCGCTGGCCGGTGTCGGCGGTCGGCCGTCTGCGCACCGGTCACCGCCGCCAGCGCGAGCGCCACACTGCCGGCTCCTCCGGGCCGTGCTCGGCCGGCGGTCGGCCGCCAGGCGGCGCGCGGGTCGGTCGCGCGCGCCGCAGGTCAGGTCGAGCGGAGATCGGTCGGGCAGTTGGCCCAGGTCAGGTGGACAGGGGACGAACTGTCGATTGGGCTGCTCAGCACTCCGTCACGCGAGTCAGTCAGGTCGGGGAGCGGACAGGAGCTGGGAGTGATCAGACGGAAGATGGGTGTAATGCTTGAGGAAGGCAGGCAGGTCATGGGAAACCGGGACTTCATAAAATCAAAACTAGAGTCGGCAGAGAAGGCGGAGCCAAGGACCATATGGACTCGAACCCGATTATAATCGACCAGCTGTCAAAGGTGATGTACATTAACGAAGACCGGTGGCGGACCCAGGTATGCAGAATCGACCAATACCGACTTCAGGAAAGGACGGTGAATCCACCATGCAGGATCGCAGCTCGTCATAGCTTCCTTCCTGGCCACCAGTCAATGTAACGAGAATATCAAGTCGCGGTTTATTTGGACAAATGGATGGACTCGCCGGAAGACGGATGAGTTTATAAAACAAACGCTTCTGCGATACGGGATAAATCGTCAAGTCAGCCGGTGAATAAAGTTACGTGGATCCTTCACATGTCCAAAAATATATCCAAACAGGAATTTCGTAGGCTGAAACACGTCACACGATTTGGTAACTTGAGGCCATCTAAAGGAGTCCAAAGCGGCACATCATGGAAGTGCACCCGAAGTTTTAACAGCCGGCTTCCGTCGCAAGCTGTGACGTTTTGTAAGTTAGACACTCATTTGTAGAAAGTGCGCTGTGAAAGTCTCTGAAATAACAATATAATATAAATAACAATAAGGCATTTATTTCTGTAGGAAAGAGGACCAGTGTCGAGGAGAGGATTCATTTGGTTTCGACATGTAAGCATCGGTCAAAAAGGACTCTACGTCGAAATGAAACAGTTCATCGCCATTTATGATAACTGAGAAAAATCTAGAACGTTCCTCAAGTTTTTCGTTTCATTTTTCGTTCCAAGTTTTTATTCATATTCATTCTTCAACAGAATTAATTTCTTGTTAATTTTGTTTATGTTTACGATGAAGTGAAACGGAGTACGTGACGCAGTTCTCCATAATATTTCCTCAACAACTGCAACAAATACCACAGATGTTTACATCGCCAGAACTTTGGGGTAAGTAACTTACATAAAGGAATATTAGGAACTTATTTACACAAAGAATCTAGCCACGACCCTTTCCCTCCCTGTACTATTTTTAAACGGACCGCCAAGGTACCGAATAAAATGATCATCCCTTACCTTAAGATTTGAATACTTGGTGGTGGTCATTGCGTACATCCATTTTGTGTAGAACGTTGAGCCAGTTCAGTTCATCAGATTCTTGTCATTGTTAAGTGATTATCAATGAAACAGACGTTCATGAACGGTGATAGCTAAATGCGACTGCGTCTTGACTGAAGATCATGGGAGGGCTGGCAGAGTCTAGACATGCCTTTAGTTTTCCATTTGTTTTGCGAGGGATTCGGCACCACTAGCGTTGACTGGATACCAGAAGATTTGTGATGGAATCCTCGATATCCTCGCGGCATCCCAGTCATCTAAAAAAGTTGTGCTAGTGGGTAGTGGGTACACCCCTATTTTTTAGATATTTCCAAATTCTGCATTCCACACAACATGAACTGGAAAGAAATGGTTTGAAATATCAATCAACCCTAATAATTTTCGAAAATTTCCCGCCATGGATTGCGTGCATAACAGGAAAAAACATTACAAGAGAAGAACAATACAATACAATATTGCCATTTTTGCCACATTTCGGCGTCCGCGCGTCCTGCAATCGCTTTTTCCTGGACGTAAAATGAGTATGTCCACTTTTCCCGAAGGCGTACGTTTTCCTCCATAATCGCGTCGTAATAAAGATGCACGAAATGGAAAGTGTATGTGGTCCTTTGACGGTTGTAGAATTTCCACACCGCTAAGACATTATTTACCGAGACTGTCATTTTGATTCGGGCCTCAGGGTCCAAGTATTATGACATCGTGAAGCTGTAGTTGGCGACATCGCGGACACATGCAGCCGTCCCCATAAAGTCGTTCTACACGACAAAATAAGACACAGAAAAGGCCTTCACGGAACCCTTTGTGACGTCACCAGACGGCCAGCCAGCCGCTGGGCTGAGTGGGTCGGGGCCGGGCGGGGACAGGTGGGTCCTCTCACGAACCGGCGCCCGATCGGCGGCGACGAGCTCCATTTTTGATGCCGGCACCGTCTGTGACCAGCACCCGGGCCGCATGAACCCGCTTTACGGCCGGGCAAAGTCGACACGGCGGCGGAGTTCGTGGAGAACGCCGCCACGCCGCCGCCGACCGTCCGGGCTCCGCTGTAATTCGAACAAACCGTTCTAATGAGCTGACCGCGGCCGAGGCGGAGCGGGGGGAAAGGCAGGGAACGTCGAGTCGAGTGAGGAGGTCTCCACGGGTCCGACCCTGGCGCGTGCCTGACCCGAGAAAATGATGCAGTGGGAGGGGGAGCGGTGAGTTGCGAGACGTGGTAGAAGTGCAATGTGTCAACGAATGTAGACTGTAAAACTGGTTGAGATCGATTGTGCTGATCATCGCTGGGACTTTTCCAGAGCTATGGGAGGGGGGAGGGTCCTCATAGAATTTCAGACCGTTTCTTTGCAGTCATTGTCATAGCCGTAGTGTTAAAATCCCTGAAAATTGGGGTCCGGACCCCAGTCCCCTGGGATCGCCAGCCATGGCGTTCATGTCGTTTTCAAAATATGCATGGTACCAGTCGTGATTCAGTGGTTTGCTCTACGCCACATATTAACAACGCACACAAGCAGAACATTATCTGATCAAATCATATGAATAAAAACTGTGAATGCTACGAACTAGTACACTCTATGCATACACAGAGAGAGAAAAAAACAACTGAAGCTCATCACGAAAAGTCGGGGCCTGGAGGGTGCATGGTAGGCGCGCTTGTGAGAGAAAAAGCAGCTAGACATCAGTGAAACAGGGAGGTGACTCGGGACTTGAGTAAAATTCAGAAAGCTCTTATTACTCATTACTATCCCTAAATTAACTCCATCTTCAATACCCTGTCTGAGAGAGGAGAAAAAGGAATGGAGAGAGAAAAAGCAGCTAGACATCAGTGAAACAGGGAGGTGACTGGGGACTTGCGTAAAATTCAGAAAGCTCTTATTACTTATTACTATCCCTAAATTAACTCCATCTTCAATAACTCTGTCTGAGAGAAGAGAAAAATGGAATGGCCCGCCGATGGCCACCCCTGCCGCTTCTCCACTCCAGTCCGGGCCTGAAGAGGGCTCGACACGCTCCATCAAGCGGTCACTCCTCCCCACTCCACCCCGGTCGGCGACTGGAGAGGACTCGAAAGGCGCCACCGACGGCCGCACCTCCCCCCTCGCGCCGCCTCCGACGGTCGGCCGCCGACGGCGATCCACTTAACGAGATCAATCGGTGGTGAGCGCGGCCAGCGCACCAATAACCGCATTCGCTTACCTTTTGTGCCAACGGCGGCCCCTTCCCTCTGGCCGCCGCCTAACGAGCCGGCCGACGCGGCGGCGCGGCCCAATAGAATCATCCCGGTAATGTGACATGAAGCGCGGCGCCGGGGTCGACGCAAATCAACGGCCGTCGGCGCCCCCGTCCCCCGACCCCGCCGTCCGCCGCTGACGGCGGCGATAAATCGCGACCGCCGACGGCGCCGCCGCAGATAATATTTGCATGCATCTCGGCGGGATGGTTTCGAGCTGGCGACGGCCGATTGCTGCCGAGGCGGGGCGGCCCGCTCGGAATCGAGCGGCCCCTGTGAATTGGAAAACACTGGCCCGGTGGTGGAGTGGGGACCGCCGGCGGCTGCCCCGGCGCAGTCTGCGCACAGAGAGAGCAGCGCCCGCGACCAGCGAGTCGTCATCGGGCCAAGGCGGATCTAGAAAAAATTACTTCCTTTGCAGTTCTACGAGGTTCTGAGTGCACGGTTTGTAACTGTCATAACGTCATGAAGACATGAGAGTAAGAGACATCCCTGTTCCGCGCTTCCATCTCATTTTAACCGCGCTCGACTATAGGTCGAGGCCATGCACGGCCAACTGGGGAGGAGTTGACCGCCCCTCTAACCCACGGACGGTTAGTCGTACGATAAAAATAAGCACACCGTTAGAAAACTCTTGACGAGTAAAGCTCGAAACTGATCTCATTTTTAGTTTTGGACAATATTTAAGCCATTTACACGCTACATATGTCTTCTCATAGCCGTCTGCAGGAGACCGAGAAACGGCCTGGATCTCAAGGGCTGTGACTAATAAAGTCTAGATAAAGGCACCAGCGGACAAGCAAAAGTGCGCACATGCCGATACACCTCTAATTGCTCTGATTTGTTTAATATGTACGCGGAAACGTTGAGTTAAGGACACCGCGATTTTCGCACCACTGCTGGGCGGGCGCCGTAGGCGAGCGCGGTATGAAATTAACGGGAACTAATTTTGGCGTTCTTTCATGCTCGCGAAATATGCCTTTCCAAGTGTTGTTTCTTGATCTTAGTCGTTCTTGTGATGGTTTCTCGTGCCCAAATGTTGAAAAAAATGTTATCAATATTAGTTATCAATCTACACAATCGGTGGAGCGTTATTCGCGAGAGTCTGTTTACTTCCAAAATTTGCATTTTTTGAACTTTTTGGGCTTTTTAGTATTATTCACAATCGTGCGAAACAGTTCTGCCATTTTCTATCCGATCTGAGTCATTTTTTCGCTGATTTTGATGCCAGTGCATTTTGGCTCGTAACAGTTATTCGTGACCTGACCTCAGGTCAGTGGTCGGAGGTCATTGAAACTTTGCTCATTGACGGTAACTGGATGTCTGGATCTCCCCACACTCAAATTGTTAAAAAATTCCCTCAGTTTTCGAAAATTGACGACTCATGTTGAAAACGGGCTTCCTAGGTCAATGATCCGGGCATTTCCGAGATAAATCCGAGATAGCGATTTTGTTGCGTTTATCAAAATCTCTAACCCTTGGAAATTTATTGTGATATCATATTTTGCGAAAAAGTTACAGGGCGCTAAACTCGTTTTGGACATAGTTCCACTTGACCTGACCTAGAGGCCAGACACCTGAATTGCTTCGACGTCAAAAATTGGGTACAATGTGTAGAAATGATTAAGCAAAAGGTACACAAAGTTTCGTGGCGCTACGTTTGTTCGTTCTTTCGCAATCTCGCAAAAACATCGGAGAGCGGTCAACTACCTCCTCCCCAGTCGGGGGCAGGTTAACCATATTCGATTAAAGTTTCGTGCAGTATTCCCCACTACTTGCAGCAGTTTCAACAATGATCAGACGCGTCCTACTCCTCCCTGGCGGTTCTGTAGCTCTTTAAGAGGCGTACCGTGAGCGTGAGCGTTCTTTGTCGTTCCAACGCTGCCAAGAGCTGCCATTTGCCTGCGGTTCCTCCACCGTCAGGCAGTCGTCGCCGTCTTCATTCCTCGTCCCGACCTGCCTCAAGAAGAGCGCGTCGCCAGTTAGCGATGGCACATAAATATTCGGACCGCTCAAACGATGATGAGTGGCTCTCCCCGGAAGCAAATCTTCACGTGTCGTTAGCCGTGCATGCATACTGGAGACGTCCCCTGCGCGAAATGAATGGTAATTGCTCTCGGGGGCGAGTAATTGGTCGTCAGCTGCGTGCCTGAGGCAGGAGACGGAAAGTTCTGGCCTGGAATACCAGCGCCATGGGCGTTTGTGGTCGTTGCTGGTAATGAACGCATTCACAGACGGCCCAACAACCGGCGATACGCATGTCCGGAATAAGCAACTGTAATGGCTAATGAAGAACGGGGAAGCCAGCACGAAGCCCGACAGAACATCAAGGGAATCTGTGATTGTGAGCTTGCCGTCGTACCTTTCCGTATTCTGGTAGATCTGCTGTTGAAAGTTTAGCAGATCGGCTAATCTCTCGGGAAAATTGTCCTCCATGACATTATTTCCGAGAAGAATTTTCATGGCCTGCATTGTTAAATCCAGTGGTAAAGCTAGGTACGTAACACAAAAGTTGTTGCAAAGAAGCTACGCCTTTCTGTCAGATTTTCAACTTTTCAGTTCAACGCCCGAACGAATGAGTCATGTCCATCGCAATCGCTATCCATCGACGTAAGTTTTAAGACTATGTCAAAATCCCATTGTTGAGAACGTTGTTGAAAACTGTTGCTTCTCGTAGCGAACACGTTGTTCAATTGCTATCATTATTCCTTTCACAGCTATTATTCCTTACGTTCCACCCGACTCCTTACATTCTACTCCTTACGTTCTACCTTACGTTCTAAGATGACTCTCTGCAGGAGGACGCGGCAATCCCATCGTCAGGAAACTGTTTCCTCCCGAAATCCAATCTTGTTGACCACAGAGAGAAGACCGTCCGGAGATTGATTAAGAGAAGCGGAAGGCGGTTAACTATTCAGGCGCATCTTCACCCCGGCCAACCGTAGGAGCATTAACTGTGTGAAGCACCCCGTAAATTTCCCTTCCAGTTTGCCATCAGACGTATCTGGCCAACGCGTTCACACCTGGCCGACGCTTGTGCGATTCACAGTCATGGTTTTCCGCCGTCGTTGCAAGTTAGTCACTCATCCACACTCCATCGGTGTGTTTCAGCGAGGTTTCCTGTTTCAGGGGTGTGAGCAGCTATGAGCAGACCGAAAAACATGTTTTTGTTTGTTTGTCTGTCGCATATCTTGGTCTGCCTTCGTTGCCTGCAGTTTTCCTTGAAGTACGTTAAGGGACGTTACGCAGTCCAGTAAAATTTCTGCGATTCATCCAAATTGGATCCGCTCAGATAAATGCCTTGAACTGCTTAGTTCTGCTGCCACATCCTTGCTTGGATCTTCTTATTTGTATCTTAATTTATCATAATAATATCAGACATAGATATTATTGTCTGGTATTATCATAATAATATCAGACAAGATTTTCACCTGTGAAAATCTGGCCTGATACGTTCACGATATCAACTAGTCTAATTGTCCGCGTCTGAGACGTCAGAACATTTACGGCAGGCACCTACGTGCCTTCAGTTACAAAGCTGTCGGCGAGCGATCCTGCTTCGTATTCGCGGCGGCTCGTTCCCCGAAAAGAAAACACCTCGGCCGCCTCAGACGTTCGGACCGGCACCTGACGGCGCCGGAATGTGTCCGCGCCATTTTTGCCGCTGCACCTGACATTGTGCGCCCTCCCGTCGGCGCTCCTCGCGGCCAGCGCCCCCCCCCCCCGCACGTATTTTTACACCGATCTCGGGGGAGGGTCTACTCCCCTGGTGGTCGTACCGGGCGTGCCTGGATTATCGGTCGGCTACATTGTGGCCGCTCCAGAAGGGAGGCGGCGGGGTGGACTCGCGCCCGCTGACGGGCGGGCGGGCAAAAACTGCCGACATGCCGTCCGCAGACGCCCGAAATGCCGCAATGGAGTCATCGGCGTCCGCCGACGCGCGAACTGGCGCGCTGATCGCTGGCGGACGCGGCGCGGCCCGATATAAAACCACGGCAAGGAGGGCACTCTGCTCGTAAATAGCCGCGAGCACACAGGGCTCGGGTGTTGCCCGGTGTCTGGCCGGAGCGTTGTGCGCGGGCGGTCGGCGTCCGCGGCCGCCACGGTCGGAACCGTGTAGAGGCGCGAGGGTCGGCCTCTTTTGATGCGGGACATGAAAGGGACGCCGCGGGCGCGGTCGCCATGCGCCCACGGGCCTGCGCACGAAACGGAGAAGGCTGCTGCGATAGCTGGCAGCTGTTCCTCCTCAGTAGCGCAATGGGAAAGTTTGGTGCCTTAGAAGACCTGTTTTGCGCATTGCGTTTATGCTTATATATTCGTTTTTTTTTGTTCCTGTTATAGGTTCTGTTTGTTAAAATCCGCCTCCTGTGAAGTCAGCGTGGTCAGTTGCTAGGTGACCTGTGGACCAAATATCGATTGTCAACGTGACTCAAGCCCATCCTGCTAGGACTAGCGCCTTGGATTTCCCAACTTAGGTAGCGATCAAGACAACTGTATCCATGGGACCACGTTTGCTAGGTAGCGTGTCATGTGACGACTTTAAAAAAGTTCGGCTGTCTAAACCGATTCACTACCCTCCCCTTGTACTTTTTTGCCTAGATTGAAGTGACAGCGAAAATCATTTCATTTAAACTGGTGTGATTAATCGCTTCAATCTAAGATCCCCTACCTCCATGGCCTCTCATTTAAATCCATACGTCACCGACGGATTTTATCAGTACATGGCGCACGGGTGGCCCCAGGAGATAACATCATAAACCATTTATGCGTCACAATCGGGGCAGAAGACTGGAAAGCAGAGGCCACAGGCTGCTATCTGGAATCTGGCCTGCTAAGTCTGAGACTGGATCGATTGTTCCATACAGACAAGTCGCTGAGCAGCGCCTCTCCGGTGTAAAGCATTCTGCGTGGCCGCTTATCCCGGAACAATCATGGCAACATCAACCACTGACCCCCGCCGGGAAACTAATACTCCTGGGGTTTTCGGGATCGGAATGTTTATCATGAGAATTTTCTCCCACCATGTCACAAACGCCGAGACCCTCGCCCAGCTAATATCGTGGAATTCCGGTCTAGCGCCTGCATTCTGTCATATAAACTAGCAATCTGCGCCAGCAGCCGAATTAATATTGAGGCTATTTCTGGCAGCATTTACAATCAATGCAGATAGTCTGACTGCTAAAACCGCTGGAAAACTGAAGGTTCCGAGTTCGCCGTTGAAAACGTTACTAAAACAAGGATACTTTTCAGGAAAAGTGTTTAAAAAGTGTACAGACCCCGATATGAAACTCTGCGCAGCGTAATGGAGCAAAATACGATTTCATCCTTTTCAAGACTTTCGTGCCTATTTACATAATTACATCATTTTCTTTGCGTTCGACTGCATCGTACCACTTTCCCCATCCCCCTCCCGGAACGGTGAACGGGATATCCGACCACCAATAGTCCTTTTGCTGGTGAGTTCGTGCTCAGTCGTGCCGTTCCAGCCATCTCTTGTTTATCAGCGCCTGCTGAGGAACTGTGTCCACGAGGGGAGATGATCACCTGCCTGAGGAAAAACGCCAGCATACATCCACACCAAGACGAAAACACGCCTAATTGGTTTCCAGCTGCAGCCGGCAAAAAGCCGGGCATTTGTCTGACATTGAAGATGTGTCAAGAAACGAGCCGCTTTTTCAGAGACAAATCAATCTGGTGATATAGTTGTGGGGTGGTGTTGGGGAGTGGTGGTAAAAATAAACGAGAGAAGGGTGAAATCGTGGCGCACGTCTGGAAACGGTAGCTTGGACTAGCAAAAACTTCCAAGCACTGTGTTGGTTTGTCGTGATATTTGTCCGCAGGCAGTCTACTTAGTGCAGAAGTCTTTCACTCAGCCGCGCTGAAACAGCTGTTCACGAGCTTCTATGGTCCATCGGCCAGAAAATCGCGTGACTCTCCTACCTAATACTGGTCACTTCAGATCGGCTTTCGATTCGGCACCAGCCGTGTCAGACACTCATGGAGCTTTTCGGCGCAGAGAAGGCGTGTTTAACACTGGCAGCGACTGCGATGGTGGCGGCTGCGGCGGCGGCAGAAACAGCCGCCGTCGCGGCGACAGCAGCGGCGGCAGCGGTCCGCCAGCAGTCGTTTCTTTCGCCAGACGATCGTCAGCTCTAACGATTTTCGCTTCCATGCCCTGTGAGCTCGTCCATTTGGCCAATTATTCAGCCCCTCCTCGCTCTGGCTATTTGTAACGATGCAACAATCTGTTACCAACCCTTTCCTCACACATCATTACACTCATTATGAGCGGCCCCTGTGGAAACGGCCGCGCCATTGTCGTTGGCCGTCCCTCGACAAGGCTGTTTTCGCAAATGTGGATTTGTGGTGGCGAGGAGCTGAGACAACCGAGGGGGAGAGGGTTCTCGGACATAGCTCCATCCAGTTTGCTGACAGATGCCCAGCAGTGACGCTATAATACCTGCCACGTGGCAAAAGATGATGCTGTTGATGTGCTCTGACATATATTTCGGTAGCGGTTGCCTTCCGGTAATGGTTGTCTTTTGGCGTTGACCTTCTTCTTCTGCGGTTTGTTAAGCCCGTCATACACAGCCAAAGCCAGTGTTAATATTGCCACACAAGCTTTAGTTAACGTTAGCAGAACGCATTCCTGACATTTCTGACAAGCATCAAAAATTGCCGTCTCCTCCTGCAGGTTTTGGTGTTCAGTTTGATGTAGCCTGCCTCCTGACCGCAGCTTTACTGATTAGAGCTTTTCCAGTCGGTATCCAGCGCTGCGCTATTCTGCCGAGACAGCCCGATATTTACCCATTGGACCAGCTGTGGGTAAAAAGTATGTGAGGTGTCCAGGGGGCTGCGAATTAATGGAAACACTTGGGACACGAACAACGGAAAATTGCATGAAGCCTAGCACAAAAGAAAAACAAGGGCGAGCAGATCACAAAGACATCTGATGGCAAAAATACGGAGTATATGAAATGGCTGGCGCTTCGAAGAAAAAGCACATTGCTCGGTATGAGCATCTTCCCACATTTGCCACCGATCACGGTCGGAAACATCTGACCCATCGCGTCATCCTCCGTGAGTCGGACACCTCCGTGGCCGGGCCGGCCGGCTGGCCGCCAGGCACGGACCGGCGGCTGCTGCACCGCATCCTGATCCGGCCCGCGCAGTGGTGCACGGATACCGCCGACGCCGACGGAGCAGCACATCAGGCCGCCGGCCGCCGACACAGAGCCGACGGCGTCCGTCATCAGCGACGGCATCGCTGGGGCAGCGGCTGTCGTCGTGAGTGCCGTCACTTCCGAAAGCGGCGTTACCATCAGCGGCGACTGTCGTCGTTAGCGTGGTGACGTCACTCTCGAAATCGAAGTTGCCATCAGCGGTGACGGTCGCCATTAACAGAAGTGACGTCACCCATCAGCAGATGTTGCCTGCAACATTGGTGGCGTCATCCTAACAGCTTGTCGTCAGCGGCAATGACGTAACCCCTATCACCGGCGGCCGGTGCCTGACCAACGGACCCGTTAGAAAACCTCCCATTTGGCGTCCACCGTGCCCCCGCCGCGGTGACGGCGAAACAACGCACACAGCGACGCCGAGAGGCCGCCAGCTGTGAAACGCCGAAGAGTCAACAGTGTGGAATGGGGGAGGAGACAGCGTGTTCCAGAAGCCGGCGAAAGTTTGACGGCGCCGGCCGCGGTCCCGGCAGCCGTCACCTGGCCCCGGCGGGACGTGGTTAATCTCCTCATTATATGATTCGGTGGTTGATCAAGTGAACTGTGATCGCACGGCGGCGGCGGCGGCAGCGGCGGAGGCGGCGGCGGCCGACATCGGGGCCGACCGGGACGAAGAATGCCGCCGCCACCGCCGCCTCCTCTGTGAAAAGGCGCTCGGCTTAAAAGCCGTCCGCGGGGGCCGCGCCTCGTTTGTCTTCCGCGATGTCCAAACTTCCCGCTAAATTTCGCTAATTTAGGACCCAATAACGAGGTTCGCTCATAATATATTAGACGCGATTTGTGTAACTTTCCCAAAAGCCTTCGCTTCCGTTTCTGATAATGGCTTTAAGTGGCTGGATCGTGCATTGGAACTGCCTCTCTTTTGACAAAGAGCGTTTGCTAATTGTGCGGAATGGTTTGTATGTGACAGCGTCATTGAAGGTTACAATAAAAGTCGCAAACGTTGCAAGAAAAACGCTGTGAGAGTCATGCGTTTCGTGCATATGTTTCTGAGCCCGGCGGAATATGCATGCCGTCTATTTGATTTGTGTTCTAAAAGCATAAGGTTTTTGAATTTAGCTTCCGACAAATCAGTTATTAAACAGCACTCCAAAAGAAACTTTGCTGGTGGAATGGAGGGTGAATGATGATTTAATTGACGGCATTCTTCATTTCAGTTTGCGGCAGCTGGTCAACAGAGGAGGAACGCTAAGACGACAATGTTTCCGAGGTATGCACCCAACGGCAATGTTTTTTAGAAGGAGGTAGCTTTTGCTTGGCACGCCAAAAAACATAAGCAGTCATTGGGATTTTTTAATTGATTCTGCCAGGTTTCGTTGTGCCCAGTTTCGGCGTTTACAAAAAAAATGCAGTCTTGTTATAAACTGCAACATTTCAGTTGGTCAACTTATTTCGCGCAACACTGTTAACAGATCTGAAGATTTGAAAAACCATAGACCATAACTGATATATCTTACCTTGGGGCTGACAACATGCAAAATACTATGCTCTTTCACGAAAAGAAGCAGTCCAATTGTTCAAGTTATTTTACATGGCTTAGATCACTGACGTAACACCCTCCACGGCCACATCACACTAAATTTTGCGTGACAAACACTTTGTCCGAAATTGACGGGGGAGGGAGTTGAAGTATGGCACTAACCACATTATACAATTTATCGAAGGCCCTTAAGTTGCACGAAGTACACATAATTGCATTACCAGTGAAACCAGCTCAGACGACGCCAAAAAACCTTTGCTACAGTGCAAAAGTTTCGTCTCCCAATGTCAGTAAGAATCGCCATATATAACCAGGTCGGACATGGGTCAGACAAACCCATGGGCTTGTCATCACAAATATTGCCTAGTCTCAGGATGTCTCATTACCAACCCTGCCTAGTCTCTTGATCCCACAATGCCTGTCTTGTCGAGTCTGGCTGTCTTTTATTTGATTTGATTAGTCTGCCTGTGTCGCATCCGGTCCTGCCCGGTCCGTTTAACTCCCGCCTGGTCCAGGGTGATCCGCATAATTCCTGCCTTATATTGCCGACCCGATCCAGGCTGGTCCGTACAGCTCCCGTTTGGTTCTGTCGGTCCGAACAACTCCTGCCTGGTTCTGGCTGGCCCGGGCTACTCCGTGCAGCTCGACCTCGGCCTCCCTCCCGGGGACCAGACCGCACGGCCTGCAGAGACGGGCATCAATTCGCGACCTGGCGTCGCTGCCGGCACCGGGGTCAATACGAATTACCGTCACACTCCGGTGAGAGACGGCCTCGCGGCGCCGAATCGCCCTCCGGCCCGGGAGATTCGACTAGATTGCCGATAAGGCGCCAAAGGGCTCTGGGTACGGCGCCGCAGTTTATGGTCGCCGTCTCAGAGGGAAGGAAAATTGGGCCGAAATTCCCGCCGAGTGATGGCCTCGAAAAGCATAACGTGTGATCTCGCCTCGTGAATATCTCAGGATCGCGTGTAATGGCTGGACATTTCGTCACGTGGATGTACGATGCCGCATGTCAGCATTCGCGGCTTCGTGATGACATTGATGACTTCATGGAGGCTTCCTGGTACCAGTCTTACTTCTACGAGCCTGAGAACATCTCTGCCTCGGCCGAATCGGCCGGCATAATGAGCCTGTCCCAGCTGCACCATCCGGCGCCCGGCAGCACCCAGGAGCCGTCCACTCAAAACAAAGTATCTCTCACGTCCGTCCTCCCACGCGGCCGCCGGCCCGGACGCAAAAACACTGCCTCCGCCGCGGCCGCCGGCACAGCTCGTGCGCCAAACCGCGCCAGAAACGCCGCTAATCGGCGCGCGGCCGCTATGAGAAATGACAGTCGTCAGCCGGGGCGGCCGGAGCCGCGTCCTGCGGCGCGGCCCGTGCCATCAGGGGAACCGTTGTGCCCAGAGGAAGGGTGGTGGCCGCCGGCCGGCGCCCTGAGACGCCCAGCGCTGAGCCAGCCGACCAGACAAGCTGCCAGCCAGCAATATGGGTGCAGGGGAGCAGAGACAGACAGGATATTTCAATAATGTGATGGATGAGGTACGCAGCGACGCCGAGCAGTGCCAGTCCCGCGCAGAATTGATTGATGGGGCGATCTGCGGTGGCTGAGAGTGATTTTATTATTGGATAATGGTTTGCAGGCATCGTTTTTAATAGATGGATCCCAGTGTGATTCTTCAAAGCCGCTTTTTATTTCTGCACGGTTGAATGGGTTTGGCATTTCCGAGACGCTCCGCCTTTGCAACAGCAATGCGATAACCTTCCATAGCAGCATTTATTTGGCATCGGGCAAGTTATAGCCGGCGACCATATGAAATCGGGGAACGGCACCGCGACGCTCAATCCGCCGCACGCCACGGCAAACGATGCTTTCAAACGGTGTACTGTCGGTCGCCGTATGGAACAAAAGGTTACCGGGGGGCTGAGCACGACAACGAGTATGACTTTCCATGACTCGTTACTAGCGTGGTGCATTTTGATGACAGGTTGACAATGATGGAACTCGGTCACTGCATTACCGTAAAGACGGACCGAGGAACCCAGGGGTTACAAAGCGGGACGAAATAAATCAAAACACTGCGACGCAATTCGTAGTGCCATCAAGCAAGATGTTTGAGGTGGTCGGGTCGGTTACCACGAAGCAATATGAAAGAACGACGCTGAGTTGTAAAAAAGAACTGTGATAGGGGTCTCTAGATCGCAACATCCAAGGGCAAGCCCATATGGACATTCAGCGGAAGGATTACCAGACCTTTGAAACATACACCGGAATTTATCAACAACGTTTATTGATGCCTTTGAGGCACTACGTGTTTAGCAATAACCATTAAAACCTTCATCAACAAAAACGAAATGAACGGAAGTTTTTGCTAAAATAATGACCTTCCAGCTGAGTGACGTAAAAGTACGGGCTATCAGTAGCGGCGAAACGTATTCCGGCAAGAGTGGGAGGAGACATGGGCTACTTTTCGAGCCATTTCTTTCCATGTAACACCATAGGTTTAAGCCTAAATTTCGCCAGTTATGGAGCCATGGTGTTCCCGTCCCCCCATTCCGCTGCCCATGTGAGATATAAAAATAGATGCACGAATGCACGATATGTATATACTTGCCCTATCACTCTGCTGCATGAAAACTATGATACGTGGTTCTATCTTTATTCCAACTGCTTTTTCTATATACAATTGTGATTAAAAATTTGCCTTTTTAACAAATAAATAACATTTCTAAGGCCTGGAGGAACACTGATGTAGGACCCATACCAATATTCGTAGGCCTATGGCACAACCAGACCCTTAGAAAACAACACCCCTGAACAGTGTGCCCGTTTGACCACAAAATCTGCCACGATTTCTTTTCAAAATGTATCAGGTCATTTTGCTATACTGTATGTTTTTGTCTATCTCTCAACTATTGCGACCGTTCTTTTCGCTGTTACTGCTCATTTCCGCTGCTAAAACCGGCAGAAAATATGGGAGTGGGCAAATTTGGTTTTTGACGAGCTAAGATCGGTACTGGGGGAGGAGGGGAGGGGGGCATGGCTCCTCAAAAAGAACACAGATCGACATCATCGACATCTCTGCTATGCATGAGTACTCGTTAGATCCTGTATATCTATATCGTCAACATTGACGCAGTGACACAGTTTGAAAAGTCATGGCTTGCTCGTCGGTAGCCTTGGTATACAAATGCACATTGGTTAGGTACGCGGTGCAAATCTAAAAATTTATTTTTTTATGTTGGGCAACTGAGCATGTTAACTGCTGCATCAGTGTCATCTTTTACCTTACCGCAGTGTTAAGTTTCTCTTTGTTGGCTGGCGTCTTCTGGCAGAAACAGCTGAATAATTTGGCGCCAAACTTGTTACGGTAAATCCTAACACATGACGGCTAAATTGGAGGCAATGATCTATCGTCGAATATTATACACTAGGCGTCGGAGTAACGGGGAATCAGTGACAACTTGGCTGCCATTAGTCATTAAAAGGTTAATCTGGGGTACGTCTCCTCAGAGATGTGCTGGCTGTGCAGATCTGAGCGTGAAAACATCTAGCCTAAGAGTATGGCCTGAAATTGTGTCGTATTTGCATTGCGCGGTGTTATAAGCAATATTTTGGGGATATCAAGTTTTGGTTTTGCAGTCTCGGCGACCATTTGATCGCCGAAGCATTGGTGAATGTCTACGGAAGTAGTCGACTGCTTAGTCGGACAGCCTCGCCCACCACCACATGTGTTTTTTATCGGCATATCCAGATTGTCAACACTGCTGACGGTTGCGCAAAACATCGGTTGCATTGATGTTTAATCATTTTTCATCGTTACATGAGATGACACAGACAGGGGTTCATGGTTTGTTATTTCCTGGCCGTTTGCTAATTGCTTTATTTACCGCAATTACCCTGGAAACAAATAAAATGAAATTGACGAAACTCCCTGCATTCTGACTCCCAACAGAAATACGTTGCATGCTTAACGGCTCGACCAAATGAAGACGTCTACACATGGGTATCGTTCTGTGTAAATGTTTGAGGAGCCGAGCAGAGGGTCCGACAAGCCAACCTCACTCAACTGCCGGTCTCTCAACTGATTTGGCCCACTTTATTTCGACGGAATATATATATATATATATATATATATATATATATATATATATATATATATACCACACTTCGCACACCTCGGGGCCGTAAATTATGTATTAAGACTAGAAGTTTCGAACCATTTCGGCCTCTTATCATTGTTTTACATAGACACTTTAAGGTATCTATACACATCTTATATGTGCAAACGCACTTTAAGGTGTGCATTTCAAACTTTGTTGAGGAGCCGGGATGGCTCGAAACTTTTAGTTTTAATAGTTCTATATATAGTTAATAGTTTAATAATTATATAGTTAATATACACATTATATATAGTTTATATATAATAAATAGTTTAAGAGTTATTTTTAATATATAATTTTCGACTCCGAAGTGTGGTATCTATTTCAATATCAATGCAAAACTAAGTGCATTTGTTTCGAATATATCTATGCATATATAGGGGAAGGTGGGGTAAGACGGACCAGCTAAGGTTTGAAGTCACATTTCTCGCTACCATGCTATCCAACCTCACATTGTTCATAGTCTTCTGAATGTTGATTCTTTCCTCTTTTGATACGTGCAGACGCTGGATTTGAAATTCAAGAAATTTAGGTGGTACTTGCTCTTAAAGCGGGACGAGTCAAAATCAGCGACAAGAAAAAACCGCGGGGTAAGATGGACCACAAGTGGTTCGTCTTACCCCAGCAGTGCCTGCTATCCATTTATGTTTGTATAACTTCTATACTCTTGTAAACCAAAGGAAAAAGAGCGATAAAATAACACAATAAACGTTTATTCTGTACTCAGATATGTGATAGAAAATGAACGAAAAACAAACAAGGTGCGTGTTGATACTATCGTTTGGTATAAAATGCATGTCAGCTCGGCACTTAGACGCATAGTTCACATGCGAACCACTCATCTTCCTCCCCGATTCCCGCACACATATCATGCGCCCATTTTTTGCAAACGCTGCAGCGCACCCATCCCTCCTCTGATACTGAGCGCGTGAAGCTGTCATTGCAGTAAAGACAGAGTGTGTCAGGATCTTCATCCTCGTCACTTGATAAGACATGGTCGCGTACTTTAGGCTTACGGTTCTTTTTGGATTTCTTTTCTTTGCTGTGTGCTTTCCTCTTTTTCGTGGGCGCCTTAGCCTGTTCTTTTTCTTCTTGCAGCATCGTTTTGTACGGAGAGCTTGTTAGCACTGCACATGCTCCCGTTATGCGACGCCTCTTCGTTTTGCCGTTCTGCGCTTGGCGGGATGCTCTCGGAACCGGGATGATGTGATGAGGTGAGACAGCGAGACCCTCGTGGCTGTTGCTTGGCAAGGGTTCATCTTTACTGGATGAGTCTTCTGCCTCAGATGTAGGGAGCTGGTGATGCGTCTGCCCTGAGCTGGTTGAAATCGTTGCTGGACTAGCAGCAGGGAGCTGGCTGCGCGGCTGCCCTGAGCTGGTTGAAGCCGTTGCCGGACCAGCAGCAGGGGCTTGTCTGCGCGGCTGCCCTGAGCTGGTTGAAGCCGTTGATGGACCAGCAGCAGGGGGTTGGCTGCGCGGCTGCTCTGAACTGGTTAAGGCAGTCGCTGGACCGACGTCCTCATCCAGTCTCTCTGTGACTTCTGCCGCAGCGAAATCTTCCTCCCCGAAGACATCACGGTTGCACGGGAAGATGCCAGTCCGGCGGAATGCGTTGATGGCAGTCGTTGGAACTGCAGCCCGGAGATAGGCCTCTCCGAACAACTGGCCAACCTGGTAAACAGTCACCACTCTGCCGGGGTTACTTCTGAGCCATTTCTCCACTGCTTGGCCATAGAATGTGTTCAGTGGAAGCATGAAGCCCACATCCAGAGGCTGCATCTTGTGCGTGCAGTGTGGGGGCAGCACGATCATGGTCACGTAGTTCGCTCTAGCCAGCTCGATGACATCCAGGTTCTTCGTGTGGGTCACGTGACCGTCCAGGATCAGGAGAACCGGATCCTCCTCGGAAGGTTTAGCATGGCTTAAGAAATGGCGGAACCACTGGGTAAAAATGTCGGTCTGCATCCAGCCCGACGCATGGCAGGCGTGTCCGGTTCCAGGTGGACAGCCATCCAGCAATTCAGGTTTCATCCGAACCCGTGTGAAGATCAGAAACGGTGGGATGTAGTTGCCTCCTGCAGCCATACAGACCACGGCCGTTGTGAGGATACCACGCTCCGCTGAGGTCAGGGTGCCGACCTGAGACTTCCCTTTGCGTGCGAAGACTTTGATCGACTTTGTCTGGACAGTCGTCAGCCCCGTCTCGTCACAGTTGAAGATGCGGTGAGCCGGAAACTTTGTTATGTCCATGTCATGCTCTAGAAGATCAAAAAACTTCCCCACGTTCACTCGATTAAATGCCCTGGCCCGGGCTGCCGATGTCGCCTCAGGCACACTAAGCGCCACCTCCGGATGCCTGCGCTGGAATCCGGCCAACCAGTCTTTTCCGGCGAGACCGCTCTCCTTGTTGAAGTTGTGAGTTCTGTTATTCTTTTCCGCCATATCCCTGTTCCCGGCAGGGGGGGGCGGAATCCGCCCCCCCTCGGGTTTTTTGCTTGCCAATTCCGGGCTTTTTGACGCAGCTTCACGAAACTTGGTGACTTTTCCTAGCTATTCCTTCTACGCGTCGTGACAAAATTTCGAAATTCTATTTTGCTCAGGGGCGGAGCCAGGCAACGTTTTTGGGAGGCACCTCAGGTCATTTTTGGCCATGTTGAGGGTAAAAGGAAAATGTCTGCCAAAAACAGAGTTTTTAAGATAGAACTTAAAACTTTATATGAATATATAGCTAAATAGTTGGGCAATGTGCATATGCAATTTTGTTTATCTGAGGTCACTTGACAAGGTCAGGTCAAGGTCAAAAGTCAAAATTTGTTTTTTCGCAATAATTTCGGCGCCGTTTTTTCAAATGCCAAACCCGGAATATATATGACGTAGAAAGATGCCCTCTACTTGTGTACCAAGTTTCAGCTTGATATCAGGTCAGGTCACGGAGCTATGACCTAAAATGTCAGTGCACGTACCCTATATCGCAAAAGCCAAAAAATGAATTTTTTGGAATAGAGTGAATTTCATCGATTAAAAACGTTTACAGATAATATTGAATGCACACGACATCATTCCAGGTAACCCCAAGGTCACTGGAGGTCATTTAAGGTCAAAGGTCACAAGTTGATCTGAGAAACGTGTGACCATGACAGTTCCCCCTTTTTTATGTCCCTGACACCGCCTATGCTAACATTATACAAACATTGTAATGCGATTTGTACTTCTTTAGCATAACATGACTAGCAGAAGCTAAAAAAGTGTTTTGGCGTCTTTTGTTCATTCCGTTATTGGAAAACTAATCCCCCTATTTTTGAAACCCTGTGAACGTCCATGAATTTTCTCAAAATTTCAAATTTGCATACCCATGGTGAAAGCCCTATTCATAATCTCTCGATTGATGCCAGTTTCATCGAAATCGGTCCATAAACAAGGGAGTTATAAGAAGTCAAAAAGTACCCCTCATTTTGACATTTTTGCCCCCTGTATCCACAAATTTCAAAATTTTGAAAATTTGTTTTTATAAAAATGTAGTTCACGTCACGGCAAATCGATTGCCGTTTGTTGCGATGAAATCGGATAAGTAGTTCTCGAGATCTCAGGGGGGGGCCGAATCCGCCCCCCCTGCCGGGAATCGGCCATACCGTCTAGCCCTCCGGGAATAGGGATATGAAAGGCCAGGTATCGCACGTCTTTGGTTGTTAGTCCGAAAAACTTGCTCTCCATCATAAGGATGTGGTTTACCAGCTCCTTCTCCTGAGCTGGGCTAAACACAGTCATCCTGGAGCCTAACAGCTTATCAGTCCCCTTGGCACATTTGTTTTGATTTTTCACCCTTCGCTTCAGGGTTGTCTTGGGGACGCTGAATGCTCTGGCAGCTTTCAAAAAACCCATCGATTTTGATTTCACAGCTTCAATGGCTAACGCCATTTTCTCCTCGTCCCAACTTCCACGATCGGTTTTACGCTCGTACTTGCGCGGCATCTGCAAAAATATTAAAAAATTAGCTTATTGAAATTTGTAGATACATAGGTACTTTAAACAAGTCACAGTGTTTTAGCGAGGTTTTGTATCTGTGGGGTAAAATGGACCACCACGTGGTAAGACGGACCACTAGTGGTCCGTCTCACCCCAAACCTAAATTTTGGAAACATCATGACGTAGATACTAAATAGCCCAACATTGCGAAAACTTGCCTGCCCTAACTTGTGCTTCTATCATTGCTCTTCACAGCAAAATACAAAGAAAAATTAATGATGCAAAAAACGCGTCTAAATTTAATCATTCTTAGACCTCTTACCTTAGATCAGCGCGACGAAAAAGACCATTTTACTCATTAACTCAATATCCGTGCGTCCTGGAACCATTAGCCCAAGATGGCGACTGGCGCGAAGGAAAACAAAGGTAGTTAGTGTATAGCGTAGCAGATGGCAGCAGCGGTTCAGCCGGGAAGGCTGGTGGTTCGTCTTACCCCAGTGGGCCGTCTTACCCCACCTTCCCCTATAGATGGTAGACAGTTGGGTAGATATAGATACAAACGATATGATCCGTACATGTTGGTACGACCACTTTGTTGCATGACATTCATGATTCTTGGTTCTATTTTTCATTCCAACCGGCCCTTTTCCATACAAATGAGATTCATATTTTCTTTTCTAATAAAAAAATTGTAAGACCTGGAGGAACATTGGTAAGACTCATATCAGTACTGGTAGGCCTCTAGCATTACCAGACATATAGAAAACGTCGCCCCTTAAAAGTGTGTCCGTTTGACCACAAAACCTGTCAGTATTTCTTTTCGACATAATTTTGATCATTTTATGTTTCATTCCATGCTTTCTGCCTATCGTTATCTCGTAATAACGAAAAGAGGCCGCTCTTCGTTATCACTGCCCATTTTCCTTGTTAAAACTGGCAAAAAATATCGTGGGGGGGGGCAAATCGGCTTGGGGGCCAAAATCCACATAGCAGGCGGGGAGGGCATGGCCCCTTCGAAAGAATCCAAATCGACATCCCTTCTCCTCAGCGACAGAGACACCTGACTGCATTTTGTTTTAATATGATGCGGATAATGGCTCCTTCCAGAGCTCGCGCTATCTGGGTACGTTTAACCCCAATTTATTGAATCCTGCGTAACAGCCCGGTTTATTTATGAACAGGCAGACGCTAGGGAACCACCAACAAAACTGATCCGTCTTACAGGCACGAAACAAGTCGGAATTCAGCGTGAGGATGCAGCACAGGGTAAGGTGGTGAAGAAGTCGAAAGTGAGATCGAATGCATCTTTATCCGAGCATATTTCTTTAATGGCGTAAATATATCCACTATGCTGAAACCTCTCACTGGTGTATTGGGACGCTGGAGGGGGGGGGGGGGAGAAAGGAGGAGCAGCGGCTCCAGTTTTGGGTGAAATCTAACACTAATCTTATGGCGATGCATGGAGAGAAGCGAGGTAAAAATATTGTTGCCCCCATCTCCACAGTTTCTGCCGCTACTGTTGGTGTATGTCATAAAATGGCAGTAAATGAAAGCATAAAACATACAACGGCCAGCACTAGCAAATGTCAAAATGGTCAAATATGGGCCGATCGCAGTTTTCTTTACGAAACCGAAACCATATGAAGCAGGTAGTGATTCACATGACTTTCGAAGCAAATGAAATAATAAATGTGGTTCCTTATTTTCAAATATTACACCCTGACTCCGGGTAGAGGCCTTTTGACTGTACGTTCAAGTTTCTTAAGCCTAGCAGGTGTGGAAATACACCTAACAGGGCCTTGCCAACTCATCAATACGTCACCACTGTCAGGAGTGGTTGACACCTCTGTGTACCTCTACCTTGTCGCTGGGTGCAATAATGAGAGGCTGATGACACCTCAGCACTCATCTGTTCACTTTCTGGCCGCGGTGATGAGGCCCTGGTGACACCTCTGCTACACCCATCACGCCGAGAGCCACGTGACGATCTGACGTGAATCGGACTCCATTAGCCTGTCCTCTGGGACCTCAAAGGGCGCCGCCCGCGGGCCGTCGGCGCTCCCTGCGAGCGTGGCTGATGAATGGATAAACCACGCGCGCCGGCGCCGGCCGGCCGGTGCAGAGGAGGACCCTTTGTGCCCCCGCGGCTCGGCGGGGATCGGAGACGGGCCGAACGGCCGCGGCGTCCTGCAGTCAGCACCGCCGCTTTTGTTCGTGCTGCGTTGCGTCAGCGTGCACGCAGAGGGGAAGGCGGGTGTCTAATGCAGTGATTTGTGGGGCGTGGCGTGCCTCGGCGACGGCATAAAGGAGAAAATCGGGAGGGAATGTATTGAGGTGTGAGTTACGCCTCACCGCCGCTGGACAGGAAACAGCTTGCACGGTTTATGCTGTTACTGCGATGTTCGTCATTAAAAAGGCGCCCGTATTTAGTGGTCAATGGTTGTCATGCCTGCTACATACTGTGATGCCAAGTCCTCGTACCTAAAATATCACAAAATGCGTTCGCCTCTTTGAGAAGGCTTCGGAGATGATTTCATTCTTTGAGTGTGGAGCATTACAAGCTCTTGACTGGTGGCAAATAATTGTTTGCCACCCAGACATGTATCGTAATCTAGAAAAGAATGTTGGACCTCGTTAGATGCAGTCCAGCAGTTTAGACGACCATGTTCGATACCGACTCTTTCACATCCAGATTCGCTCCGGCTCTGGTGTCCGGCTGCGCGATAAAATGTCGCATTTTAGTAACCCTTAGTCGCATACTCCCTTGCGTACGGAGACTGAACGAGGAGAAATGAGCAGCGAAGCAGGTATTGCCATCTGTCTGCAGTTTGTTTGGTTCTTAATTTCGAGGCCACTGACACGGAAAAGATATGCGGAAAGATGCAAGCTGAAAGGTTTGCGATGACTCATCTCAGTGTAAAAATGCTACATAATGTTATGATTAATGCTCAGTTGTTTCCATGAGTGTAGAATTGGGTCAAATTTTGGTAAGGAAAAATCAACTCATCGGACCCTAAAATGCTACATTGATCACGTATTTACAAAACTTTATTTTATAAAGTAAGAAAACACTTTGAATGGGTCAAATGTTGGCATGGGATTCCATACCGAAAATTTCCATTGGTATGTAAAGCTCCATACCAAAGGCATACAAAGTTACACTCCTAGTTGTTACCTGACTGCCTACAAAACAACTCTGTGCATTCTTAAATCTATGGAAGATAGGCGATTATTATGCTTTATGCGAACATGATTTATGCTTGCTTCCGTTTCGGAGGGATCGATTCAGATTTCGACCCATGGCTTGCAGAATCATTCTGATCCTGACTCACCGAGGTTTCAGTCTATCGACTCAATCGATTTCGATTCCGACTCAGAATGAAATTAGTCCATTTCGGGATCGATTACAATAAGGTCCATTAGATTGGAGTCAACCGTTCAAATCAATTCCATTTCCAGTTCCGTAAACAGCCGTGTGATGCAGCTCCGACTCTGATTCCTGGGTTACCAGTCGAGTCGATTCCGATTCCGACTGGAACGGAAGCGATTCCGGAGTCGATTCTGATTCCGATGGAAATGAGCACAAGTCTGTATGCGACACAAACGACACGAACTTCGTCCATGTCCTTTCCCCATTGTTAATATTTCGAAATCAAAGAGTTCATGAAACAATGAAACTTTAACCTTACCAATCTGATGGTTTTGTAATGCGTCTAGTTCTGGCTTAAGCAGCATTTCGGTGTCCAGTATTGGCTTATAAATAGCTGCATCGAGCTGTCCACCACCACAGATGGCGCTACTGCTCTTTACAATTAACGTAGAGGACGGTGGTAGGGCGAATGCCCGGAACGTTAACGTCTATGCAGAACTACCAGTCAAAAACATGACGTTGTCTGCACTGCAGGTCCGCAAACAAGAACACAACGCAAATGGAACATCTTCCACGGGATCGGGCACTGACGAGTGTTTAGTGCATATTTTTCCCCCAGCATAAATGGGTGGCGACTGGTAGGGGGCAGCTGCTACCGGACAACTCACAAGACAGCTCTCTGCCGTCTAACTGGGATCGAAAATGGTTGGCCCCATATGAAACCAATTCCGGCGAAATAGAAATAACGTACAAATATCTAAAAATGTTAACTACATGACTGATGGGAATTGGGATCTGCTGTTCTGCTCGTCGCCGGGGCTCGGTTCCAATTGTTCATCGCCACGTCAGGGCACAGACAAGTAAAGCAGGTCAAGCAATCAAATCAAATGAGACCCTTCGAGGTGGTCTACTAACTTTTCTTACTAGAAACAAGTTTTGCTCGGTTCCTTTCATTATAAACAATTAGGCTCGGTAATCTGAGATAAAATACGTGATCAGAAGTGTTCTATGTGAAATGGTACACACTGTACAAAATTTGGATCCCAACTGATCCCAAAAACATCGGGCATGTAACGCCCGCTGTTAATAACGCAGCTTATTCAGAACGATGCATGCACGGAAACCAACGCAAGGAAGTAACACGTGTTGGCGCAAGCGTGGGTACTTCGCAGCATCCCAGTCCGCGGATGGTCTCTTCCGTCCCAACGAGGGCCATGAAAGCATTCCATAACCAATTAATGATGACATTTCCTATCATATGAGCAACACACAAGCCCTTCCGTCTGCAGCAGGCACTACGTCGGCACGCGTGTTCCAGTTCCTCCGACAGCGGAGTCAGATCCGTGTGCCAGTTCCTCCCGTGGAGCGTCGTCCACAGTCTCTCGGCCTCGGCGGCCGCACTTCCACAGACCAGCGACAGCGTCCCTTGCGCACCACGCCAGAGTCCCGTCAAGGACGTCAGAACCGCACGACAGACGGGAGTCGCTTCAGCAATAACAGGAACACCTCTCAGGAACACCAGAGGCGTCTCTCGGGGGCATGCGGGCTGAGCGCGGAGCCGTCCCAGGCCGGATGCGTCTCGACTTTAGGACACTGGTCCCGCCATCCTGGCTGGCACCGCTGCCTGCCCGCCGCCGTCACACCGCGCGGACGGTCGCCACAGTCCTCCATAGCCCTGCCGGTCACCAGCGGGGCCGTGGCGGGTACGGCCGCTGCTCGTGGCGGCGCCGCTCGTGCGCCGCCTCGCGTCGGCGGCGCTCCCCCGGCGCGTGACCCTGCTCCCAATGCGGTTGCCAGGGCGGGTACAGGCCGCCGCCGCCGCCGCCGCCGTAGTGAAGCTCCTGGCGGCCGGTCTGCCGCTGGTCTCGGTGGCCGCCGTACTGCTGGTCCCGGTAGCCGCCGTAGCCCTGGTCGGGCCGGCCGTTCTGTTGCTGCTCCCGTCGGTCGTGGCCCTGCCGGTGTCGGCCGTTGTAGCTCTGCTCGCGGCGGTCGCCGTAGTTCTGCTCGTGTCGGCCGCTGGGCCGCTCCCGGCTGCCGCTCTGGCTGCTGGCCCGGCCGCCGCCCAGGTCGCTGAAGCGTCTCTCAGAGCGGCCGTTGGACAACGCTTGTTTCTTGGCCTGTTGTCAGACGGAGGTTTAGCAGCTGTTGCACACAGGCAACGCAGAAACGTTAAGGTGAAACTTAACAATACATAAAACCAGCATTGACTGGATGTGCACAGATGATGTACTGCATAGGACACCACATGACATCATAAGCAAAAATGGTGGCAGGCATAACAAAGTACATCACATGGCACACCTAAACAGCACAGCATGCCCCACAGCGTGTGCTTACGACAAATGCCTTGAAAAAAGCAAACTCGGTGTCTATCCCTGAACTAGCAGAGCCTGTGGGTTCGTACCTCCTCGCCCTGTGCCTGAAGTCGCAGGGGACGGCCGAAGAGCTCTGTTTCGCGGTACAGTTCCAGAGCGTACGGCACCGACTCCTCGTCTTCGTACGTGATAAAGGCAAAAGCGCGAGGTTCTGAGGTTTTCTGGTCTCGTGGCCGGTGCACTCTCTCTAGTGGGCCAGCCTGTGGAAAGGTCAAGAATGTTATCCTGTACAGCAGGCAAGCTTTGTGATTTGACCTAGCTGGCAAACCAGGTATCCCAAACAGGACTTTGTTACGAATGTAAAGCCCTGGATGGCAAAGGCCACTGCAATGGAGACATCCAGGTGCAAACATTATTGACCTTTAATCATTGAAGAATTAGGAACTCTGTCTTTCCTTCCCGGTTCTTGCTGGACAAGACCAAAAAGGGTACAATATGATAATTGGGATGTAACCATACATTGTGTGCCGAAGGTTGAATGTGCTGATCTGTCAGAGCTGAGAATTCACATACATTATGGGATTCAAATCCTAGGGTGGATAGATCAGGCCCACCTTCAAATTTAAGATTAAAAAACACTCATAGATTCAACTGTCTGCATCAAAATCTCAATTTTTTCATCTTGTACTTCTCACTTTTATATCAGTTTCATTGGTCTCTGGCCAAATGTTCTAAACACTTCTGCCAGTGGTGCATTTCTAACCTGGCCAGGAAATGGAGGGGGCACTGGTACCAGTTTATCAAAACATTCAAGCTTTAGTTTTAGTGAGGTATAGGGAAAGTATGTCAAGGTAGGCATGACACCACAACCTCTTCCCTTACACCTGTTTGTGCATAAAATAGAAGTTGGGAGGTGGTGTCCTGCCAACCAAAAGGTTACTCTATGAGTGGCTACAGAGACTGTCTTACTTTGGCTCCCACAACAAACTTGCAAAACATGTTGGTGGCAGAGCAAAACCAGTAACCAAGGCAGTTGGGCTCCACCATAATGAATAGTGTAATAAAATGCACCACTGGCAACACAGTCCAATGCAACACCAACACCTATGTGTGACACTTGGCTTATTTGAAGAAAATTTGAGCCTGCAGCACAGCGACGGCGGCAAAGGGGGGGGGGGGGCAGGAGGGGCGGCCGCCCCCCAGCCGTCAGGCTGGGGGGCAAAACTATGTTTTTGCCTCCCCAGAAATCTCGGTCACTGCACCAAGCAAAATCGTGAAAAATCAGCCTTACGCTATTAAAAAAAGAAAAAATCGATGTACGAACCGAAAGAAAACGTACTCCGAACACACAAGAAGACTTTGTGCTACGAAGAGAGGCCAGTGATCTGAATGAGCGTTTAGAAGCCCCTGATAGCTTGTACGAGAATTCACAGTTTGTTTCAGGAGGGCCCCCTATAGACCCACAAAGGACCCCTGCCAGCCTCTGAAGGGACCTCCTTGTGGTCTGGAAATAGGGCCCTGCCCCTGCCTCCAGAGGTCGACACAGGCCCTTAACAGACAGACAGAATGCCCTCTACAGATAGGCAGTGGCCCCCTGGCCAACAGGTGCCCCTAAACGATTGTTCAGGAGCCCCTGCTTTCCTGTACAGATGCCCCTGCCGACCTGTAACAGGCACACACCAGATCGCCAGGAACATCTTTACAGGTGAGCATGGGCCCGTTGACACTTCAGCGAGGTACCTTTACAAACCAACAGTAATTTTAACCACATGGGGTCCCACCCATTACGAGGGCCAGGCGTGGATCCAAAGGGGGAGCAATCAGGGTGGCCGTCCCCTCCTCCCTGAGGACTGAGAAGGGGCCCCTGTCAGACTTAAAAGGGGGCCCGAAAGGCCCGTATGAGCTTCACGGGGTCTCTATAAAAACCTGACATGTTCTTGATGCATTCAGAGAGGCCTCCTGGAGGGCTAGATGACCTCTGAGACACCAAAGGACCTCTGAGACCACAGCAGGGTCCCAGTACGGCAGACTGTTCCCGAGACCGCCAGATGGCTCACAGGGCCCCTGAAACGGCCAAGATGAGGACAGAGTCTCTAGGGGGCCCCTGTAAGTGAAAAACTGAAGGTTCTTGATGTAGTCAGAGGGCCTCTGGGAAGGTTAATGAGACCCTGACACGGTAAGATGGCCCCGAAGATCGAAAGAAGGGACCTTGAAACTCTTCGAGGGCCCCTGGGACTGTAAGGGGCCCCAACACGACAAAGGGTCCATGAGACCACTAACACTGCCAGAGAGGCACCTGAGACGGAAAGAACTTTAGATGGTGCCTGGCACGGCATAAGGAGACCCTGGCCAGCAAGAGGGGCCCACTGGGCGGGGATTCGTCGATAACCTACTCAGTCTCGAGAGGAGCCACAAATGGACTACATTGGCCTTTTTGAAATCTTTGGGTTCTGGATGCTGTCAGGGGTCCCCGGGAAGGTCAGGTGGTTTCTGGGACGTCAAGATGGGCCTGTACACCTCAGATGACCCCTGTGAACGCCAAAAAGGTCGCAGGACCCCTGCGAGACAATGACGATAAGAGTGCATCTGAAACGGTATTTGGGCTTTATGGGGGCGCTGGGCGGACAGAGGGTCCCCGAATGTAATAAGTGGGCTCCTGGCACGGGCAAGATCCCCCTGAGACTGCCAGCGAGGCCCATGAAGCGCCAACAAAACGGCTAGGGTTGTCACGGCTAGAGGGGTCCCAAAAGACTGCCAGATATACCTCATGTAACAGAGGAAGACCCCTGATACAGCCATGAGGACCACCGGACACGTTCAGAGGGTCTATGACACTGCACAGGGGCCCTGAAATTGCCAAAAGGTCTTTTGTAACTACCAGATGCCCCCTGAGATGGCAACAATGTTTCCCAGAGACGATAAGAGGGGTATCCAGGACCACAGGGGGTCCACTGAGACTGCTAGAGAGGGACCTTTGAGACTGCTAACTGAAAGTCTCTAGCAATAGGGGCCACTGAGACGACCAGAGGGGCCCCTGAAACTATAGACCTTGAGACGTCCAGACTGCTTGTGAAACGGCCAAAGGACTTAGAACGATTGCAAGAGGTGCCCCTGTCACAGCAGAGAAGCTTACACAGGGCCCTTTTTAATGCCTGAGGGGCTCCTTAGACGGCAAAAACGTCTCAGGGACAACAGGAAGGAATCCGAGATGGTTTAAGCGTCCCTGAAACTACTAGATAGGAAACTTCCAAAGGAGCACCTGAGACGTCCCGCGGGACACGTGAATTGGTAAAAGGAACCTGAGACCACTACAGGATCCTGGCACGGCAGACTCCCCGAGACCAACAAAAGTACTCTTGTAATTGCAAGAGGAAACCTAAACTAAGCTGACCTAAACTGAACTAAACTAGACTAAACTAACCTAAACTAAAAAAAAAAAAATCCAGAAGCTACGGGATTGGGAGGGGGAGGGACAGACGGGCTCCTGAACCAGATACAGACACGACATTTCAAATGAAGGGAGGGACCGGAGCCGCCTAAAATCTCGCCATTTTTGTCACATTACAGGCACTGTGTTCGGAAACAAAACGCAGAATTTTCTCAAATACAATGACGCATTTGAATTTTTTGGTCACCTTATATATACATATATATATATACTAAAAAGCAGAATTACATCATTTTCCATATCTGGAGGGCAAAAAATGGGGGCCCCGCGCTGACCATTTGTCTCCACCTCCCTCCCCCGCCTTAGCGAAATCTTGGATCTGCCCTTGGCGAGGGCTCCCATTGGTTTCGAGGGTCCCCTTGATCAGATTTGCCCTCCCCCTGGGCGGAATCCCGGCTACGCCCCTGACCCATTATGTGAGAGATTTGGCACTGGCATTGTTACGTAATGTGTGTGAGGGGGACAGGCAAAGCTGCTTTGGCAAGTGCTTGAGAGAATGATTTCATTCTTGTACGATAGTCTATAGGAGCTTTGTTACTAAGCATTGAGTTAAAATCTAATGTTGTGGGAGGAAACTGCCTTTCAACCATTTACAAATGTATTTCATAATAATGATGAATTCGTGATGTAAACACAAACATCATAACAAGCAGAAGTTTGCATCATTCGCCACTTTGAAGATGGATGCCCAATGTCAAAGGCCTGAAAAATGGCAATGGGTACAGACCTGAACAGAGAAATCAACGCATGTTGGAGAACACAAGCATGCACTAGCGCCAAAACCTGGAAAAAAGGTTTGCTTATAAAAAGAAAAATTGGGCAATAGCAAAAAAAAACGAAGTTCAGTTGTTTTTTTCCAAATGGGGAAGAACGTAACCCAAATGAGGTCGGCTGTTGATCCGACAGAGCTTGCCCCGCCTGCCAAAAATGCAATCCGTGGTCCCTGCTGCAGCACATTTCAATACATTTATCATCATATTTCAATGATGGCCTTCAGGATTTAACTGTAGTTTTCAGGATTCAAATCCTGATTTCCAAAGCCCAAGTCTTCATTTTCATGATTTTTGGATTCATAAGATTCAAACTGACTTAAAAGCCATTTGAATCCTGCAAATCTGAATCCTCAATTCTAATCTCTTGCCAATCATTTTCCCACTAATTCAAACAGCAAAAAAATGTTTGCATTACATTTATGCATGGGAGGTGATTTGTTACTTGCAGGTACTTTTGAGGGCAGTAAGAACATAATCATAATCATAATCATAATATATATATATATATATTTATAGCAATAAATGTAATACATATAATAAAGCATATAAACTATAGCACACCCACCTGAAGGAAGAGTTCATACAGAATACCATCTTTCACCTCACTAGACAGATTGCCACACCATATCGTACGCTCTGGATCCGACATCAGTACCGTTTACATTCACCTGAAGGGAAATAGAGAAGAAATAAGGAAAACAACATTGCAACAGCAAAAATGCTGCATATTTCACCCAGCAGCTTAGCAATTGCTGAATATATTCTGGAACTTGACTGAGGTGTCATCTTGATGCTATAAAACCCATAGTTTAACAATGGATTTGACTGCCTCTGCCAATGAAGTTATCATACATTACCAAAGGCAGTCAAACTGGGCACAAAAAACACCACGTTTTATCACCGATAAAATGTATCTAAATGTGTTTAAAGGCATACAGACAATATGCCGATACTACACATACCGATCAGATGACAAAGTGCACTATCTGTTTGTAACTTTTACGAGGTGTACCACCACGGCCGGAATTCAAGGTCTGTGGAAAGACTACGGCACTATCAAAAATGCCCGAGACGAAATTCAAGGTTTGTAGAAAGTCTACCGTACTATCGAAAAGGCCAGTGACGTCACAGAAGTCCAAGTACAAGTTAAATGAGTCCTCTCAAATAATTTGTTGTCCTCAGTGTAGTGACGCCATTGATGGGTAACTGGGTGAGAGATCGTATGAAAAAAGGTGGCAAGCCAAGGGCTGTAAAGCAAAAGATCGTGTGAGATAAATATCAAAGGACTAATGTTGCACCGAAGGCGCAACCCCGCGCTGGAGGCGCGGTGCAGGATGCTTGAGGCCACAGGTCGATAAGACGGTGCGACTGGACTTGGCTCCCTTCAACAAAGCGTTTCGGTCGCGCGGAACATGGTATTAGGTTATTTATAAATAGGGTCCATTTAGACGTAACCTAATTGGGTTAGAATCGTATTAGTTAATTTGTATGACTCCTTATTACCGAATGAACACTTTAATCGTGAGGCTGTTTACTTATAGCCTGATTATTAGGCTGCATTTAAATAGCGCGCAGTTAGATATAACCTAATACCGTCTTTAACGCGACCTAACTTTTTTTTACTGGACAGAGCTGAGTCCGAGCGCACCCTTTTATCGGCCTGCGGCCCTTGGCATCCTAAAACATCGTCTCTGGCGCGGGTTTCGCTTTCGGCGCAACATTTCTCCTTTGATATTTATCTCACGCGATCTTTTGCCTTGCGATCTTTGGCTTACAACCCTCTATCATACGACAGTAAATACGGCCTATTTAGATATAACCCAATACCACGCTTCGCAGTGGCGTAGCCAAGCGGGCCAAAGGGGCCATGACCCCCCCCCCCAAGAGGGCTCCCCGGCGGCCGAGCAGGCCCTCCTGGGGTCGAAGGTCCAAGTTGTTTGAATGGCGTTAGGTGCCCGGAGGACGTCTTATGCTGTCTGACACAGAAAACTAAAACAAAATAAGAATATTTGACACATTAAAAAAGGCTTACGGTCTTAAAAAAGCGTACTCCGAATATAACAGAGGGTTTTGTGTGCTATGAACAGAGGCCCGTGGTCTGAATGAGTGTTTAAGTCCCCTGCTAACTTGTAGGGGAGTTCACTGCTTGTCTGCGGAGGGCCTTCTGTCGGTCCATACGGGGCCCCTGTCAATCTCTGGAGGGACCTCCTTTCGATCTGTAAGAAGGCCCCAACCTTGCCCTCCATTGCCATAGGCAGTACCCTCCCATCTCCTTCACAGGCTAGCAGGGACCCCTAAAAGTTCATTCAGGGCCCATGCTTGCCTGTAAAGATGCCTCTGCCGACCTGTAAGGACACCTTCCAGGTCGGCAGAAACGTCTTAACAGGCAAGTAGAGACCCATTTACACTTCAGCGAGGATCCTTTACAAACCAACAATTATCTTAACCACGTGGGGCTCCACTGTTTCAGAGGGTCAGGCGCGGATCCAAGGGGGCGATTTGGGGCGATTGCCCCCCTCCCCTGATGTCTGAGAAGGGGATCCTTTCAGACTCAAAAGGGGCCGTATGAGCCTCACAGGGCCTATGTATGTACCTGACGGACTCTTGATGCAGTCTGGGGGCCACCAGGAGGGTTAGATAACCCTTGAGACGCATAGAGGACCCTTGAGGCTCCCAAAGGACCATTGAGATCACAAAAGGGCCCCAACATGCTAGGGTGCTCCTGAGACCGCTAGAAAGGTCTCAGGGCCCCTGAGATGTACAAGATGAGCACTGAGTCCCTCGAGCGGGATAGAGGCCCCTGGAATGTCATACGGGCCTCGAATGGCTTTCATGGGCCTATCTGAAAAGCTGACGGTTCTTGATGCAGTCAGAGGACCTCCGGCAGGATTAATGAGGTCCTGACACGGTAAGATGGCCCTAAGATGGATAGAAGGGCCTATGAAACTCTCCAAAGGCCCCTGGGACTGCAAGGGGGCCCCCAACACGGCAAAGGGTTGATGAGGCTGCTTAAAAGTGCCATTATTTCATTATCGGCTTCCGGTATATCGACGTTGGCTACCGGTATATCGTGGTTTCAAAATATGACAGTTCTTATTGATGTGTACCAATACAGTTGCTCAATCTGTATGTTGGTTTTGAAGGCCTGTGAGTCGTGAGTCCACGCGCAACATCGAAACAGTGTAAATTAGAATGTTATACGAGATTGTCCCGAGAGCAAAGAAAGCTATGGGCTCTTACAAATAATTTCCGAGCGTAACTCGGGAATTTCTTGGACCCGACCGGGTTCTTTTAGGTACGTGTAAAGAACCCAACCGGTTCCTCACCATAAACTTAAAACTTCGTGCGGCTTTCATCCAAACCGGAGGGGGTTCTTTTGCTATTCTCGTGTCAAACCGACAACTGGCATGCATTCTTTTGGGATTCTTCATAACATTATTCTAGTGAACTCTAAACCTGGTGTTATTCTTCGTGCAGAAGTTGAGAACGCTATCGGTTCTTTTGACAAGAATGCACGGAGTTCTGGCAACAAGAACCGTGGAACTTCTGAAAAGCAGTGGCGTAATATTTTACCGCACCTTGGTTTAAAGAACGGCACCATTTCTATTTCTGAAAACTTTTTTGTAAATGGTTCTTCAAGGGTGTTTTCATTGTAGGCACCCTCTTAAATTCCTTCCGTCTCAGGTGCCTCTCTGGCAATTTCATCGGTCTCATAAACCCTTTGCCATGTTAGGGCCCCTTGCGGTCCCAGGGGCCCTTGAAGAATTTCAAGGGCCCTTTTCCATCTTAGGGGCCATCTTACCGTGTCAGGGTCTCATTAACTCTCCCGGAGGCCCTCTGACTACATCAAGAACCTTCAGCTTTTCACTCACAGGGGTCCCCTAGGGACTCAGTCCTCATCTTGGCCGTCTCAGGGACCCTATGAGCCATCTGGCGATCTCAGAGACCTTCTGCCGTGTTGGGGCCCTGTTGTAGTCTCAGGGGCCCTTTGGGAGGTCCAGGGGCCCTCTATGCGTCTCAGAGGTCATCTAACCTTCAAGGAGGTCTCTCTGACTGCATCAAGAGCCCGTCAGGTTCTTATAGAGATCCCGTGAAACTCATACGGGCCCCTTAGGGGCTCCCTTTAAATCTGACAGTGGCCCCTTCTCAGGCCTCGGGGGAAGGTGGCGATCGCCCGATTACTCCCCCTTTGGATCCGCGCCTGGCCCCCGTAATCAGTGGGCTCCATGTGGTTAAAATTACTGTCGTTTTGTAAAGGGCCCTGCTGAAATGTAAAGGAGGTCCATGCTCGCCTGTAAAGACGTTCCTGCCGACCTAGCCGGTACCTTTTACAGGCTCCATGTGGTTAAAATTGCTGTCGTTTGTAAAGGGCTCCGATGAAATGTAAAGGGGGCCCACGCTCGCCTGTAAAGACGTTCCTGCCGACCTGGCGGGTGCCTCTTACAGGTCGGCAGGAACGTCTTTACAGGCGAACGTCTTTACAGGCCTCTCCTCAGAAGGCTCGTAAGCTTTCTTTAATGCTTAAAATATTTCCATTTTGCTTTAATTGTCCGTTTCGGACAGTGTAAGACGTCCTGCGGGTGCCTCACACTATCCAAAGAACCGGGTCCTTCGGCCCCAGTGGGGCCCGCTCGGCCGCCAGGGGACCCCGCTTGGCCTCCAGGGAGGGTCATGGCTCCTTTGGCCCCCTTGGCTACACCAATGTGTGCGTGTGCGCGCGTGTGTGTGCGCGTACGTCTACGTTTGGGTGTGCGTGCGCGTGCGCGTCCGCGAGTTATGGAATTTTGGCCGAGAAAATAAACGTTTGCAACTAGAATAAGCACAGTGTTTTTGTCGTCTGAATGGTTCCGAGAATGCATGTAATGTACGGCTGTATTAATTTACACGGAAAGCACCTCGGCTGTCTGATCAGGCCCAAACCCTAGTTCACCTTGTTATTAGTATTGCCACATTCTACTCAGGTTAATCCAAGTACAGATCTGTTGTTTGTCCATGGACAACCTGGGTGGGCCCACAGTGAACTGACCATTCGATTGGGTGCCCGCTGCCTGGAATCGGCTGGGGCTATTCGGAGTAAGGTTAGGTTTGCCCATGTACAACCCGCTCGGATCCACACTTCTGCTATGTTAAGGCATATCTCTGCCCTGGGATAACTGCGGCAAGCCCGTGCAGTGTTCGGGCACACCTGAACACAAGTTGGGTTTACCCGCTCGGGCTGAAGTGTGGCTCCGTTTGGTGCCTTGCGTCAAACGCGGAGCAGACCCACAACGCAGCGCGGGTTAGACCAAGCAAGCAGCACGGGCTGGCCCGACCACAGCCCACGTGGGGCCACACCAAAATTGCTGGCTGGGCACAAGCTTTTCTTGTCATCTTAATCCTATTCCCGTTTAATAGGGATTCATATTTCATACTGAGAACACGCTTCGGCTTCGGCGGACGAATAATAGAAATTGTTTCCTCTGCTGGACAACGGATAAGGCAGCGATGGAAAAGACCGCCGGCCAACAGCTATTTGGCGGAAGGCCAAGAAAATGCCAGTTGTAGTGTATCAACCGTACGGTATTTGCGATGATGCACGCCGAGACTGCTGAGCACACAATGTTCTTTTCCTTATATGAAATATATTTGGACAAATTGGTAATGCAAGCCATCCGAGCTTAAAGCCTCTTTCATCCCTAGAAAGCACTTTTTTGGAGATTCCGCGGAAAAAAATATTAACAAACCGCAAACTGCAAATTTCTCCTGGTTAGCGTATGAATTATCCTTAAGGAGCGGCACCACAGAACAAGAGCACTAATCGCAAAAGACATTGCACAAATGTGCACACACGCAGAACCAGGTACTATGCATTCCCTGTTTGGGACGTCGAATGCAAATAGATGCGTCCCTCACACAATCCAGGAGCAGAAATGTACCGCGGACGCACAGCTTACGTCCGTAACACAGTCGAGAGCGCTCCACTATCAGCGATAAGAAGTGTCCCGTACCAACCCGGGGACAAACGTGCTACTGGGACATCCGCCTAGACCGAATATTCACGGCCACGGGACCAACATCTTACGATTCTACGGTGTCAGCCGATTTCCACATTTTCTGGTTACTTCGCGGCCACTGCACTGCATTGCACAGCCCAGCGAGGCCAATGCGCAGTGCATTCTCATCATCATACATCAGCTGCGAAACAAGCCTTCGTCGTCGTTCTGAGCACGGGCTGATGGCAGCAGCGGGCGTCGGTGGCGTCTTCACCGCACCTTGACTGAATTATAACTCTCCACGTACGTCGGACGCTTCGTTCTCTAGGCCAGGGTCCTGGGACCGGCCGAGGGCCGGAAGGCCGACTCTTCGGATCTCGGCGACGGCCGGAAGTCGTTCCGCCTGGCGAACCTTGACCTGGTCGCCTTGCCGGAGCTGCCGTACGAGACCGGCCCGACCCGCAGCGCCCGTGACCACCCGAACGACGCCTGGTGCGACCGCGGCGACGACCTGAAGCCGGGGACCTGCCGGCCGAGGACGCCGCCGCGCGGCCGCGGCCGCAGCGCCACTCCGGGCAGGATCGCGGCGTCGCCCACGACGCCGGAGGACTCATCGTACCGCAGCGACGGCCGGAACGGCCGGCTCTTGGCCGGCTTCGACGCGGCGCCGGCCGCCTTGCTCTGGGTCCGCGTCGGCGCCGCCGGACCGTAGCTCGGGCCGCTGAGTCCGTCGTCCCCGTCGCTCTTGCCCGGAGGTCCGCCCGAGCTGACGGCGTTGCTCAGTCTTGGACCGGAGGCGGCGACGTGGACGGCTTCCTTGCTGCGGCCCAGCGAAGCCGGCGGCGGCGGCGTGCCGAGAGGGGGAAACAGCGGCAGCGGGTCGCCGCCGTCGCTCAGCGGAATGGCGCCCGCCGCCAGCTTCTCGTTCAGCTGCTTCAGAGCCGCCCGGCCCTGAGACGCCGAGGCGACGGACACAGCCGCCAGCGCCATCTGCGTACAGATATCCGAACTGGTCAGAAGACTTCACGCTCGATACTACTCGTTGAGTTCTAAAATTCTGAGCTTTAATAAGCACAAGCGTGCATACCCAGTAAGCATAACCGTGGTGGCTCAGCTGAAACATCCGTGGCTGTACTGCCACATCATCCAGGAAATTCATACCATGTAACCATAGGCGAAGGAGCGGGGAAAGGGACCGGGAGTCCATTATTCCCCACTATTTTTGGAAATTTTTCATTAACCCTACGGGAAAAACGTCTTTCGCCCGCCTGTGGTTCGAATGCGTCTTTTTGTGGTCATCCGCTCCTGCATACAGCGCTAAAGGTTTCGTTCGGAGATTATAACCAAACCGAATTAACTCCTCGCTCCGTACGTTACTTCTCTTCCTCTCGAATAAACAAAATTGCCAGGCGATATTCCTGTTCTCCATGGCAATCATGGGATTTTTGTATCCGGTCTTGTTTCCGCAATGCAAGAGGCAATGCAGAATATCTAGAAACTAGCATTGCAAACGATCAGCACACGACTGCGATAAACCTGACTCAATCCAAAACATAAGTCGTCTCTGCCACAATGCATTTTCATAAAGCGTGCATGCGTTGGACAGATGTCGGCGCCTAATTCAGAGTACGTTAATAAAAACAAAACATTTCATTGACTCACGGTTATTGTCATCCTCCTCATTATTACTCCGGACCGGGTCGCTGACTTTGCCGTTTCGACGGGCTTGACAAACAACCAAAGTCGGCGAACTTCTCTGTTAAGCTAACAACATGGAAACGCGTCTTCACGCTCTTGGCGTCCACTGCTGCCAGTCCGCGAACCACTAACCCACGAAACCACGAGTCCACGAGCTTGCACAGGCAGTTAAACACTCTCGCTCGGAGCTGCGCGCACGCCCGCCCTGCGCTGCGGTGCCGGGTCGCGTTCTGACGGGGCGGTCCCTCGCGGTCGGAGCCGCGATCCCCGCGCTGCGGCCGGCTCCGGGAGCGACGCCGGCGCCCGCCTGCTGCACTGAGTACGACCTTCGGGGACCGATTGAGACTTGACGCTTATGCCGGCTGCCGGGGCCGGAGGGTGCTCCTGCCGCTGGCGCCCGGTAACCATCAGGCCAGCCTGAGCCAGCCGTGCCGACCGCCGCCAGGGCCAGACATGACTCTGGTTTCATCAACTGAATGTTAGTCTAATTCTGGCTCACTTCGGGCCGGTCATCTCAGGACGTGAGAAAAACTACGGGTAGCGATTTCTTTATTGTGTCTGTTAGTTTATTTTGCTCTGCTTCCCTGGTCATAAAGCCGCCGGCTGCATGTTTCCATTTGTCCCCACTTAGTAGCTCACGAAAACAGTCTGAATATGTTACATCAGCCAGAACACATACAGCTCATTTTGGGTCATTGGCCTCAGTTATTCTGATGGTTTTCACGCTATAAGCATTCAACATTCACTTCGCCAAGGCTGGACATGGATCCGACCGTATGCAGAAAGAACTGGTTCTCGCATGCCGCAGTGTCCTTGGTGTTCTTTGTTTATTCATGCAGTTATTTATGCAGTTAATGTTCAGATTAGTGTCAGCCCTGGCACTAGTCTAAGCATTAACTGATAGCATGAACATGAACATGAACATTAGTTAACATCCGGGTGGTAGTCCTCTGCGTTTCGAGCATTTCAAAGAGTGTGACATACATTTGAAAGTCCGTAATCCGTCCCAGTTTACTTCACGGGTTCCAGCCTCTGCTTTTACCACGAAAGGACCAAAAAGCAATTTGCTTTGTCAACGTGCGCTGGTGGACGTTGTAAATCTGCCAGATGCCTTGTTATTTTCACCTATTTTGCATGTTCTATAAATTCGAGGTGACAGGACCTACTCCACAGAGAAGGAAACTGGCGGGATGTCCTCCAGAAATTTTGATAAAAAATTATCACAATACAAAATTAAGAGAAATGGTCAAACCAATAAGTGCACGTCACTCAATTGTTTTTTTTTTATCGACAGAAAAGTTTACTTTGCCATCGTTTCTCCCCATAACGGTTCAGAGGAGAAACCAATTGCACGTTCTGGCTCTATACGGGTACATAGTTCAAGGCGAAAATGGTCGCTAAAATCAAGTACCTCAGTCTGAACACAACGTTTATTTCGATATCTCAGCTTTGGCCGGGCGGCGCAGTGGCCAAGAATATCAAACCCCGGACAGGGGGGCGCAGGTTCGAGTCTTTTTCCATGAACCGACTTCGTTTACCAGTGACTAGAATCCCACCCATTGATGAAACACTGAAACGAGCTGAAACTGAAACCGGAGCCCAGTCTGGCTGACTGCACAAGTTTTGCCATGCTCCGCGTCGACCTGCGTGACAGTTCGGTCGGTAACTGGCTCAAACAGATATGAGGGCACAGCAGAGAAAAACTTGGCCGGCAGTGAAAGCCGCTTTCAGCAACCAAGGCTCTAGTCCCAGTGCCTATCGCCGGCATCAACATCAGTTAGGAATCAAAATGGTATTATTCGCCAGTTAACTGTGGCTCAGTTATCCGTTGCCGCATGGCGTGGGGAGTTCAGGTTGAAAGTGGGCGGCCCGTTCCATAAATGGAGACAAGGTAGCTTGAAAATGGCAAAATATGCGTAACGCGATTCGTAGAAAGTACCGCACCAAAGGTGATCTCTGGCTCTGTTTCGTTTCGATATAGCTCAATAGCTTCGAACATTAACTTCGATAGCAGCTCAATGATGCATGATACGCAGCTGCGGTGGTCTAGTGGTTAAAGAGCCGGACAGCAGAATCCGATGCGTGGCAGGCACTGCGGAGAGACCGAATCCCAGAACAGGCACCTGTTTTTGACACGATACCGAAAGACTCAACCGCTCACGGGAGAGTTGAAGAACACGATGAAGATCCTCCAGCGCCATCTAGTTCGATGACTGGGTCAAAATTACTCCGTGCTTGGGAACACTTGGATGGCGTGGTCAGAGTCCGGCAACAAACTCGGCTTAGTGTTCACTTCCATCCCAACGCCACCCACTTAAATACGCATGGGCTACATTTACAATAATACTAATAGCCCGAGCACGACCGTCGGTCGGTTACGATCATGCGCGACTGAGGGGGAGCAGTTGGCCGCCCCCCTCTAACTCACGAACGGTTGGTCGCACGATAAAAAAAATAAGCACACCGTTGGAAAGCTTGTGACGAGTAGAGCTCGAAACTGGTCTCATTTTTAGTTTTAGATAGTATGTAAGCAATTTACGTCCTATATATGTTTTCTCATAGCCGACTGCATGAGACCGAGAAATGGCCTGAATCTCAAGGGCTGTGACTAATAACGCATAGGTAAAGGAACCAGCTCACAAGTAAAGGTCAGCAAATGCCGATGCACATCTACTTTCCCAGATTAGTTCAATATATACGCCGAAACGTTGAGTTAAAGACACGGCAATTCTCGCGCCGGCTGTCGGCGTGCGCCGCAGCCGTATGCAGCAACAAATTGACGGGAACTAATTTTAACGTTCCTTTATTTTCGCGAAAAAAGCTTATCCATGAGAATTTTATTGATCGTAGTGGTTCTTGTGATGGTTTTTCATGTTTAAATTTTGGAAAAATTAATTTGCAACCAAATCTACAAAATTAGCGGAGCTTTATTCGCGAGAGCCTGTTTATTTCCAAAATACGATACTTTTTCAAACTTTTTGAGGTTCCTGGTATTACTTACGTCTGTGCAAGCCAGTTCGGCCATTTTCTACCCATTCTGAGTAATTAATCGCCGATTTTGGAGGTGGTACATTTTGGCTAACTACAGTTATTCGTGACCTGACCTCAGGTCAATGGCTGGAAATCATCGATACTTTGGCCAATTACGGTAACTAGATGTCTGGTTGACTCCACACTAAAAATGTTATGAAATATTTCGTCAGTTTTCGGAAAAACGGCGACATGTATTAAAAATGGGCTTCATCTTAGGTCAATGACCCGGAAAATTCCGGAAAATCTAAGATAGCAGATTTGTTTCATCTATCACGATCACTAATCCCTGAAAGTATTATCGAGATATCTTGTTTTGCGAGAAATTTAAACGGCGCTAAACTTTTTTCGACATAGGTCTGTTCGACCTGACTTACGCCAGGCACCTGACCTGACCTGAGGTCAAAATTTTGACCCAAGTTGTAAAAGTGATCAAGCAAAAGGTACACGAAATTTCGTGGCTCTGTATTTGTTTGTTCTCTCGTAATCCCGGAAAAACCTCAGGGGGGTGGTCAACTCCCCCCAGTTGGTGACGGGATAGAAATACATATCAATTCAGGGTAAGTAAAAAGGATTTTTCTGAGTTATTTTTCAGATTTTAGAATAGACACAAATAAAAGGTCATGAAAATGAACATGAATCACGCCTGTATTAGTTACGTCAGATGACGACCTTAACGGAGGTTATGTGCAGTAGTGCTGGAGCGTTTCATAAATTTAGGAGCAAATGCGATTCTAAATTCCTTTCATTCTACGCAGCGTCATACGGCTAATTCTTTTTTCCAAGCATGAGGGCAGAGGTAGGTTTTCTCTTTCCCCGTGGCACCACTACTGTCCGTGACTGAGGCAGACGTCGGGGCACTTTTGCGCAATGCTGAATCGTTTGGTAGTCCGTTAATTTCATGATTTCGGCAGAAACGCCTCCTGGAGTGTAAAAAAGCGTGGCAGCCCCATTGAGCGCAAATAAATTTTGTTGTAATTTGCGTACATCGTTTGCGTTGGGTCAGGGTCTACCATTCCAAACCCACAGCCGAATCTATGGGCTTGCAGGTGGGATCAGAAATGGGTAATGCCAAATAAAGATGTGGTCGAATCTGCAGACCGAACCTAGAAGGACTTCAATTTATTATCGCAGATGGGACGCTTCTGGATCGGCTGACCCAAAACGAGTTCTTGGTACTCGTCGACACGGCGGTATTGGGTCTGAGCTTACGGCTGGTCTGGCTTGATTGCTGCCCTCGTTTATTCAGTTCGCTTTCAAGCTACCTGTGTAAACCGGATCCGGGCTGCACCAGCTCGTGATAACGTTACCGGCACGGTGGCATTGTCGTCGCATTTATCGGACCATGTTGCAATCAGGCTTGATTCGTTGCAACTTGGTCCGCTGGAACAACGTACAAATTAATTCCTCAAACTATGAAGGGGAATGATGGTTGATGAATTATCATTTTCCGTGCAGGACCGCGTCGGCATTAACCTTTTGGCCTTTCCTTGCATGCTTTAATCCTTTTAGAGAAAAATGAGCAATCAATTGGAGTGAACTGTCAGAGTCTTAAGATGCCCTGAGACAGTCCCGGAATGAAATGTTCATAAGCGTGCCCTACATTTTCCTCGTAATAATTGACGTTAAACGGTTAAGTGGTTAAGTGGTTAAGTTAGTTTAACTTCAGCACCAGAAAATCTCAGAACATATACGACACCAAGCTTCTTTCAAACAGGCATCGCAGCAGCTTTGCGCCAGGATTGCTGATTTTATTCTTTCAGTTCCTTTCACCCTTGGCCTGTTTCTACATTGCGGATGGCTTATTTGAAACAGCCCATAGTAGTAGCCAATGGGGGCCGGGAGGCCCGGCCCTTTCACTTTGGGCCAGCATTTTTTGTGAGAACCAGTGCACATCGTCTTCCCGGCAAGCGGTTTTTGTATGATTTCAGCTCACATGGAGCTCTAACCCCTCCCCCCTTAAGAAAATCCCTGCTGCGCCCCTGAAACAGCCTGCCATTTCGCTCCGCCGGATAAGTAAACACGGCCGAGCATCGCATTTGGTCGGACCTCGCATCCATCTATCTGATCTTGGGCGGGCACCAGTGAAGGCCGCGTCCTCCCCCCCCCCCCCACACGCACAGGATCAAACGAGCACCTGTTTGGCCCGGTATAACGTCCGTCGCCTCACTTCGCCAGGATCACCCCGCCAGCTGACACGCTGGCTCACAGTCACGCCTCCTGACACAGATCCGGCCGTGACCGTCACGGCTGGCTACACCGCAGAGGCCGCCGCTGCTGAGCCTGGCTGCGTCAGCGGCGCGTGGGGACCGACTCTCGCCGGCGCCCCTCCCACGGTCGTAACTGGCAAACGGCCGCTCCGCCTGCAGTGCGGAGGTCGAGAGCGGCAGCACGGCCGCCCGAAGGCCGACGCAACTCGTGGCGCCCGCTCGCTGTCGTCTTGACTCGTGCTCCGGTCATCCTCGACGCGATGAGGTCGCCCGCGCGGCGAGGAAACCTCGCAGGGTGTTTTGCGCAAGCGGCTCTTTTCCGCCCCGTACGCCGGCGACCGCCGGCTGAAGGGGAAAGTTTGCGACTTTTCCGTCCGCACCAGCCCCAGTCCGGTTAGTCGTGGTGAGTTCGATTAAACAGGGCCGCTGGTTGGAGCGAGCGGCTAGGAACAGCGAGGCGATGTCCTCACGGAGACGGCACTTAGTACAAGAGTCGCTGCTGATTTGAATGGAAAGCGAATTTTTTATATTCATGTGCATCAGACGTAAATGTGCGATGCACTTATACTAACGATAGCGTTATCTCGCCTTCACCCCTCAATTACAGATTTCTCGCGCCGTTTGAGGTAAACAGAACTGGGCGTTCCGATAGCTGAACAATGCTTTACTTAATTGCTTAACGACATTTAAGTACGTACTTATTTTGTAAACATAGCACTTCGTGATCTTGGTTCAAATACCCACAGAAATCGTTTTCCAAATTGTGGATATTTCTTTGTCCTTCCCACGGCCGAGCAGGTAGCTGCTGAGAATGCAACTGGGTACATCAGGCTCGTGAAATATCTTTGCACTGGTGGGATCATAAACGCGATTTGGTAGCCAATGCTGCCACCAGCCCGTGACTACCGGCACCACAAACTGTGCGGTAAATGGCGAGCGATTGCGCAGTAGATGAGGTTCGACCTTCACAACAACTTAGGATAGTCAAAAGTCCGTCAGTTAAACGCTTCGGTTGGAATATGCTTCGGTTCCCATTCTTCCAAAGGCAAAAGGTAACTAACATTTTTAAAAGCACCACTAGTTGTAAAAACAGGCACTGTTTTCCAGTACTTCTTTAACACCGACACGCACCAGTCTGTCAGAACGTTGGACCTGAAGTTGTTAACGCTGCCTCAACTAGGCAACGTTGTGCACGGTACCCGGCCGAAAAGCGGGCTCCGAGACTGGACCGTGGGAAGGGCCTAACGGTGCCTGGTTAACACCGTCACACCTCAGCAGACAACAGCTTGTAGAAAGTGTCCCTGACCGCTCATAAAGTGGCATATGGACACCAAAATGCGTTCCGGATGTCTGCGCCATAAAATATCTTGCGGAATCGTGTACCATGAACAACTCTGCCGGACTGGGGTTCAGTCAAGATTCATCACCATTGCCACGATCTAGTAGGAATGAAGGTGACATTACGACTTTGGGGGCTACAATATCCTTACGTTATGAAACTTGCACTGTCAGCAGCCAGTCGGCCGCGTCAGTCATACCTCGCGCCCCATTTATCGATGACACACGTCACATGTCCAGGATGCCAGCTTTTTCACGTTCACTCTGATAGCTGACGAGCGTCTGAGGACAGGTAGGTCGCCACACGTACGACAATAAATACGACGCGCAGGGACGGTGGACTGCATTTTCCGCTGGGGGGAGGCCAGCTCCATCGGATCAACGGCCGACCTCATTTGGGCTACTTTCTCCCCCCAAAAAACATGACTGAATTTCGTTCTTTTGATATTGTCCAGTTTCCCATTACACAAACAAACTTTTTCCCCAGATTTTGGCTCTGGTGCACACTTGTGTTTTCTAAAATGCATGATTTTTCTTATTCAGGTATGTACCCATTGCCATTGTTCAGGTCTTTGCCCTTGGGCATCCATCTACATAATGGCCAATGATGCAAACTTTTGTCTCTTATGTTGTTTGGGTTTACAACACGAATTCAACATTATTATAACGTATTTGTAAACGGTTGAAAGACAGTTCCCTGGCACAACGTTAAATTATAACTCGAAGCTCAATAACAAAGCTGTTACGGACTATCACACGAGGGCGCAATCATTATTCAAGCACTTGCCAAAACAGCTTTGTCCGGGCCTCGTCTAGCATGTTAACTGGGGGGGGGGGGCTCAGCCCTGCAATGGAGTCGCCAGCCCCCCCCCCCCGTCAAGGCAAAACCAGGTAACTGTGGGGGACAGTCGGAATGTTCAAAATCATTAAGTCTGAAACAAGCTGACGTTTTTCTACGGAAACATAGTTTTTTTTTTTAATGCGAAGTCGTCGCAGAAATGCACAATAAATATCGGGCTTTCTGTAGTCGCATATGATTTTTCTAGATGCAAAGGCGATTAAATCACAGGTGGCAGTGTATGGAAATACCATATGTTAATACCACTGTCATGCTGCAATGACAACGAAAGGGAAAACCGAAAATAATGCAATCGAACTATGAGAGGGAAAGGGGCAGGGTAGATAGGCTACAGGCAAAAAACAAGACGAAAAAACATATCTTGTACGTAGCCATATACCGAAAACCAACACTGTTGTAGTTCTAAGTGGTCTGCTTTTGAAGGACTTACGTTTTTTTTTAAATCATGCATTTTGCCTAGGATATGACCGTTTTTCGCAACTTATTGCCTTCTTGTGAAACATAAGCTCGTTTTAGCCACACAATCAAATAAACTTAGAGCTCACTGAAATGCAACATGACCTGATATTTTACCCCACATGGCCTATAGAACCTCTTGGTGCGATTTTGAAGTCATAGTGCCTTAAAACCAGACACTTTCTTAGAAGCGGAATCAAATACGTTGAGACGACTTGTTCGATTACAGCCAACGAACACAAACCATCGAATGAGATGAAGAACGGCGGACGGAAATTTTGAACGGGAAAATACGAAATGCCGGATATCAATGTGGGATTAAGGTGAGAAAGCCATTATTTCGTCGAACAAAGCATGGGATGAGAAGACATCAAATGTAAAATGTTCAACATCAGTATCGAAGCAGTATAAACACCAACCTGCCATATAGTAAACGATTGATGAGTGAATGACAAAACGTCGGGGTGGGAATCAATAACGCATTGGAGAAATATTTAAGTGAAAGATATCGCAATATGGACACCTAGTAGCGCACGGACACTGACTTTTCCGTAAAACCGTACGGGGACATTTCAGCAGGACCATCGTGAAATCTTTCCATGGTTTACACATAACCTTCGAAGTATCTTCGCTATTTAGCTAAAATTGAAATGAATTTTCCGGTTGTCTCAGGGGCTTACTGAACTGAACCGACTAGAAAAATACCCTGGTTGCACCACTGGACCTGATGGTGTGGATCAAAAATGCTGACTTTTCACGTCATATGAGGTAGAGGATTCGGGTCCTGGGCATCGAAAATTGCTCATCCTGATTCCCCAGTAGTCTTTTGAAGACAACCTGTGACTCCTGTTGCCAGGGATCTTTCACCTGATAATAACGCATGGCAGTGGACTACAAAACGTTTTTCCAGCGTCTCGTATAGAATAATCGTAGAACATACCGCCGATCTCCGGCGGCGGCCCGCACTTATTACCGTATCTGCCAAAGACAGTCATCTTGGGAAGAGCTTGAATTCCGTCCGTGATTTTGACAGACAGAAGTCCTGACCACCTCGCCATCAGGTTCATGCCTTGGTATAATCTTCATCCTTTGAGATACCAAGCTGTTACATATTACCCCACTCCATGGTTTGTAATGCAAAAGCCGGCCATTCTTTACCAGACCATGTGCGATACCCGTCCCTGATACAATGATGTAAAGTATAACCTCGCGATTATTTGTTCATCCAACATTTCGTCCCGCAATATACAGTTGCCCTGTTTAACCCTATTCCCGGCAGGGGGGGGGCGGAATCCACCCCCCCCCTCGGGTTTTTTGCTTGCCAATTCCAGGCTTTTTTACGCAGCTTCACGAAACCTGCTGACTTTTCCTAGCTATTCTTTCTACGTGCTGTGACAAAATTTCACAATTCTTTTTTGCTCAGGGGCGGAGCCAGGCAACGTTTTTGGGAGGCACCTCATGCCATTTTTGGCCATGTTGAGGGCAAAAGGAAAGTGTCTGCCAAAAACAGAGTTTTAAAGCTAGAACCAAAAACTTTATATGGATGTATAGCCTAATAGTTGGGAAATGTGCAGATGTAATTTTGTTTATCTGAGGTCATTTTACAAGGTCAGGTCAAGGTCAAAAGTCAAAATTTGTTTTTTTTGCAATAGTTTCGGTGCCGTTTTTTTAAATGCCAAACCCGGAATATACGTGACGTAGAAGTGTGCCTTCTACTTGTGTACCAACGCTTCAGCTTGATATCAGGTCGGGTCACGGAGCTATGACCTAAAATGTCAGTGCGCGTACCCTATATCGCAATAGCCGTAAAATGAAATTTTTGAAACAGAGTGAATTCAAATGATTGAAAACGTTTAAAGATAATATCAAACGCACACGAAATCATTCCAGGTGACCCCAAGGTCACTGGAGGTCATTTAAGGTCAAAGGTCACAAGTTGATATGATAAACGTGTGACCATGACAGTTCCCCCTTTTTCATGTCCCTGGCACCGCCTATGCTAACATTATACAAACATTGTAATGCGATTTGTACTTCTTTAGTATAACATGACTATCAGAAGCCAAAAAAGGGTGTTTGCCTCTTTTGTTCATTCAGTTGTTAGAAAACTAATCCTCCTATTTTTGAAACCCTGTGAACGCCCATGAATTTTCTCAAAATTTTAGGTTTGCGGACCCATGGTAAAAGCCCTATTCATATTCTATCGATTCATGGCAGTTTCATCGAAATCGGTCCATAAACAACGGAGTTATAAGAAGTCCAAAAGTACCCCCCATTTTGACATTTTTGCCCCCCTGTATCCACAAATTTCAAAATTTTGAAAATTTCGTTTCATAAAAATGTAGCTCATGTCACGGCAAATCGATTGCCGTTTGTTGCGATGAAATCAGACAAGTAATTCTCGAGATCTCAGGGGGGGGGCCGAATCCGCCCCCCCCCCTGCCGGGAATCGGCCATACCGTGTAGCCCTCCGGGAATAGGGTTAATGCTTTGCTTCTGACATTTTGTTTTCAAGATTTGTGCACTCGATATTCCACCATACGACATTTTGTGGGATAACTGTGTCATCCCTGGTTCCGACGATAAACGCGGGCTAGAAACCAATGATGTGTGGTAGAAGGCATACATAAATCACATGGGACATAACAGAAATGTGATCAGTTTGACAGTTTCTTATCTTAACCATTGTTGATTTTTCCTACAAATGTTCTAATGCTGTATAGCCAAGTTTATTGGTCATGACGCGGAGTCTACATGTCTATAGCCCTTTCCTTGTAAGTACCATGCGTTCGTTCACTCTCTTATCCTTATCATTATTGATTTCTCATAGTTGTTTTAATGCTTCATATGTAAGTTCATTGGTCTTGACGCGGCACGTAGATATATACACTCTTGCACTCGCAAGTAGTATATGTAGATATATACACTCTTGTACCCGCAAGTAGCAGTGTTTCGTATCCCTTTGCATCTCACATTGCCATCATTTCAAGGGGTCCCTGTATCTCACGAAACCGCCTCCACCGTCGTAACCACTCACATATTACTTTGCAGACGTTAGCGATTTGTGAAGTTAGGAACGCCCATAGGAGCAGAGCATCGTCTAGATACCCGCCGATGAAAGCAAATCTTCCATAGGAAAGATAGCGCGCTTCTTGTTGCATAGTGAGGGACAAGTGTCGGTGACAGTCCTGTTCGGAAATTCTCAGCTCCTGTTGGGGACATGGTCGCTACACACTACACAGACCACAGAGTTCGTAACATGAAGCAAAGAAAGACTGTATTAACTTACATGTACCACAGGAATGACACCAGAACATCTGAAAGTGCACTTGTGAACCATTCAGGTGTTCCTAGCGTCACAAGGAACACAGCCAATTAAGCAATGCAGCAACGTAATATTGGCTTAGCCAGCCTGAGATCGTTCCTCCGAGTTTTGCGGAAGTTGACTTTATGACTTAAGTATTGCATTTTAAAAAAAGTGGTAAAACAAATCTCGATAAAGTCGGGCATGGTTATTAGGGCCGATTTTGTGAAGAAATTACACCATGTTAAATGATGTTATTGTGCGATACCTCTTCCTTTATGTCGCATGCGGTTATCATACGCATTTTGTAGCAGAACATTGTTACCTAGCCCACGTTTGTCTTCCAAGTTGTGCATTTACGACATCCTCCAATGGACTTGGCTCCGCTTCTGTAAGAATGCTACTGATACATACGTGACCCGAAAACCGCACCTTAAGGTCAATGATGCCATCTGGGGCAAAATGCAGAGCCAGTTTTGAACTGGCAGGGTCAAAACATAGGGCTGGTGTGATTTAAACGACGTTATGGCTCATGACAAGGTCTGCAGTAGGCAAAAACTATCTTTCGCAGGGCAAAAATGCATGGTTTGAAAGGGCCATTTCCACGTAGCGAACCACTCTAAACAAGTACTAAAATATTGCCCCCAGGGGCTACATTAACGTATATGCGATTTTTCCGTGATTCCGTTTTTACACAACGTAGCAGGCAGGTGTAATTGGAATACCAAGTTTTCAGACCCGAACCCTCAGTCAAAATTCCTTAGACGAGGGCCTGGCTTTGGCTGTCTCCCCCCATACACATAATGACATGATACCAGCACCAAACTTCTGACATGTAGGACGGAACCATCTTGCCAGAGTGCCCAAAGGATTAACAATCAGTACCATGCTGAACACCACTACGCATGGTATACAGAAAAGAACCTCAACATACATTAAGCTGAGTGACGTTAAAAACACATAGGGCTAATGTGTAATAAATATAATATAATTTCCCCTACAGGGCTAATGTTAAATTTACAAAAAGTGGAGCCATGGTCCCGCTCTCCCCCTTCTCCCTGTTCCTACGCCCGTGTATTAATGTCCACAAAAACGGTTGTATTTCTCTCTATTGACGTCACGTTTGGTACAAAAGGCTGCCGCGCACACTAGAGCTGATTACTCCTGAAATCATCTCCAGAACGTCGCGTCTTGAAATGGGCACCGAGTCCCATCAAATTTAATGACTACCATATCTGGAAAACCTTCGGATTTGCATTATATTTCGCGAAAACAGTTATCGTCTGTTGCCCTTGCTCCAACAATGATTTTCCTTTTTAATAGGAAAAGGTTGATTTCTCACAATTTTGCGTGGTGCAGTGACCACAATTTCTGGGGGAGACAAAAAGTTTTGTCCCAGCCGTGAAGCTGGGGGGGGGGGCGACTGCCCCTCCTCCCCCTTTTCCGCCGTCGTTGACGACGCGGTTGTGGGAGCTGGACAGCTTTTGAAAAGTCTATATGATCACTGCTATAGTCTTTATCTGCGCGGTCGTGGTCGTGCCTTTTTATCATAACCAACGCAAGACCGGAAGGGCCGTGATAGCATCCTAAAGTACAAGTCGGAGTCTCTTGTGTTTGGGATTACGTATCTGATCGCTGGCGGCTGCAGGGCCATTCAGCGATGTATATCGTGACGCAGCTAACACAATTGTTCCACGATCCTTAGCCGACCTGAAACTGATCACGCCTTTCCCGGCCCTCACCTGTTGGTGGATCAGATGATTCAGAGTGTGCATTACTCGCAAAAGGACTTTGTAACCAGATGTCCACACTGGGATCTCCATGTCATATTCACACGGAGACAGATGAGGTTCGAGGGTTTCTGACAGTACCTGGCATGCCACCTGCGCATCCGGGTTATCGATGTTTAAAATCCATGTCAATGAAGTCGTGAAATAAAAGGGACCGCCAACTACCCCTACATTGGGCCATCAAAGATTCGAGGCTTGTTCTGTCTGAAAATTGCACATGAAAGTCTTTCACGGACCAAGAAAATGCTCGCATCCAGCAAAACCCTGGATTAGGGGTTCTGGGAACCATTGGAACTGGACATTGGCTCAAGTTTGAATTAACGTCGCATCGCCATACGTAAGCATATAATGGAATCATATTTGCCGAAAAGAGCCTCATCAGTTTGGACAGATATCCAGTTGCCTGAAAGCGGCATTTACACGAGGTACGCCATACGGTAACTCATGCTTTGATACAAATCACCATCAGCCGAGCTATATTTGCTATTGATGATACACCCAAATGGCTGGCCGTCTCCAAGAAGCCATATTTAAAAGCGTCCAACATCTCAGATTCCACTGTCTCATAATTCGCTCAAAGCCTCGGTTATTCTGTCTTCTTTCCCAGGGGAGCATACAACTAAACGTGAACATATATGTACTCGTACTCGCCTTCCCCCCATCAGAGAGGGCCTCCTTTACCCCAGATAAGAAGACATCACTTGTAGAGACGGAGACAGGTGGCTATACACGTGAAAGCGCGGAGTGTGCGAAATCAGCCGACATCAGCAATAACGTGAAGCCATCCTCCGCCACGAACAATGCTTCCAGAACAGCAGAAGTAGTTAAGTTGCACCCTTTTTCCTCTACCTGGACGGAAGATTACCAAACGCCACGTCCTACCCTGGTTTCTATTTCCGTGGAACGACATCTGCGATCAGAATCACTGAGATCGATATAAACTCTCGCCGAGGAACGGATGTGTTCACGTTCGTTCACGGCGTTCACATCTCAGCAATGATTACAATGGGCACTCGGCAAGAGGCAACGCACAGGCGAATCCACCACGACCAACGCGACAAGTGTCTATGATTTGTCCTGGCCCTGGCATTTGCTCTATTCTCTGATGCCAGCAACGTTGACCAGCAACGCCAAGGCATCAGCATTAAATATTTCTCATCTCTCACGTTGTCGATCATGTCATCATACACTCCAGCCTACAAGCTTTCGTACAGGAGAGACAGGGAATGTCTAAATGGTCTAACGCAAGGCAGTAACATTCCAGCTTCCGGTGGAACTCACAGGCGAGGTCGAACGCTTCGTTAAGCAAGGTGAAGTCGGCGCTTCTCGCCCGGCATGAAACCAAGTCCTACCGTCACCGAACTGAACAGGCTTACTCACTGAATCCACCGGTTCGTGTCCAATGTAACGCTGGCAATGGTCGCAGTGTCAGCAGTACACTACGGACGAGCAAAATCACGTCACAGGACACATCAGACTTCAGCCCGGTCCAGGAGACACAGAACACACCCACACACAATGAGCTATGAGAATGTGGGGCTGGCCTCTGAAAGGTAACATAGCCTGGCGGTGCGTTCTATGGCGGGTTCCAGAGCACAAACCGTCCACTCACACCAGCGGCGGCGGACACAAGGTGCCCCGCTCCGTTCGCGCCAGCGCTTGATTCCATCCGCCGGGTACAACCTCTCCCGACGCCAGGCACCGTCTTCTCACATCAGTCGGCACAGACTTACAGAACATGGCACCGCCAGCTTGCACGTAACACAGGCACAATCGTTTCCCGACAACTTACTTCCCACTCATCGATATCGAATTTCGACACAACCACTCACGCTTGCACACACGCAGAAACACATGGCGTAAATATCACCATACGATGGCGCCCGAAATAAACATGAATTTGATTGTTCGCTGGCACGCCACCACGAGGAAAGAAAACGGCAGCGGAAAATCAAACGAACTCACTCCGCTTGCTGCCCGTTTTAGTGGAGGGTACGACCTATATTCAAAGATTCTCGACAAGCGCACCTCTCACCATCACCCATTCCATATCACATGATCCGAGGTTTGTACAATGAAAGCCTATCACAGAGCCATCACCGCATCCACGCAACGCGCGACCCATCAAAAGGCGGTGGTCTCCAACAAAGGCAGCGGCTCGGCCACCATGATGCATTTCGAGGCTAACTATCGATAAAACGTGTTCACGCTACGGCAGCAATCTTTCCGGGAGACCGGCCCGCCAGCACCCGTACGAGACGGGCTACGTCAGGAAGAGCACGAAGACGAGGAAGAAGGTAATGAGCACGCCGAACACCTTGACCATGAGCCAACGGTTGGAGGAGACCGACTGGAAGTACTTGAGGATCTCCGAGTGAGCCGCCTCCACGTTGGCCGACGAATCCTCGACGTTGGCGTCGATTCTGGACGGAGAACCACATGGTCGTCAGGGGAATCCGGGGAACGTTAGTCTCTACACCGAGTCACAGAGCAGTTATCGGCATGGGTACTGCGTAACAGACGATACCTGACAACAGCCAAGCACGCCGGAGAAAACAGACGACCCAGCAAAAGCTAACTTGTCATTTGTTCATAAAATCTATCGTAATGCTGCCATGAAACACTTCCTTAGTCATGTGGAAAGATTTTCTTTTTTTAGAAACAGGCGTGGAATTCCAGATATCCAATTCGGCCCCGCGACAATTTCTGCGCGCTGTCACCTGCGGACCATCTCCTCCTGTTCCTGGACCATGTGAGCCAGCTGCTGGAAGATGGCGCCCAACTCAACCACGGTCGACTCGATGTTTTTCATAGTTTCCGAGCGCGCCTGGTAGATCGAATCCTGCCCGGCACACATCGCCCACCGTCAGTCGGATCGTCACAGCGTCTCAGACGCCGTCACAGACTTATTGTCAGAGGGACGCCGCCACAGGGGCACCACCCAAGCGCAACGTTCAAACCACCATAAACAAGAAGCCTCAGTTAATACGATCTGTTCAGAGCCCCGCCACCGCTGAAAGCACCGGATTCAGTTTTGTCCGGGAGAAACTGCGTAGAAACGCATACAAAAAGTACAGGCGAACACGAAATTCGAGCCTTCCCACTATACGGCGCAATCTACCACGTAGTTCATCGCGAAAGCGTACAAAGGCTAAAGACTTCAATCCATTTCAATCAAACAAATTCCACACCCAGCACGCCTGAACGTAACAAATCGAAGACCTCCCTTTCGGCCACAGTCGCGATGGCTCTACGCTCACGGGAGGGAGGGAAATAAGGGGGGGGGGGCGGGAGGCAGCCGCCCTCACCTGCTCTTCCATCAGCATCATCTGCGGCCGGGCGGAGCCGTCCATGTCGACGACAACGTCGCCGCGCGCGGCCGCCTCGGAGGCCAGCAGCACCGAGCCCTGGTGGTAGCCCTGCAGCGCCGACGGCGGCAGGCTCGACGAGACACCGCCCTGCGAAAACTGCTCGCGCCGGCTTCGCTGGCGGCGCAGGTTCTGGCCACGGGCGACGCGCAGGGTCAGAGGGATACAGCAGAGGGCCGTCTGGCCACGGACAGCGCGGCCGGTCAAGGGGACACGCGCAGCCGGCTGGCGGGACCACACACGGCAGGTCGTTCGAAACTCGCGGGGCGGGCCGGGGACAACACGAAGACGGGCTCAAGAATCAAACCCAGATTTGGCGACCAATGCAAGCTTAAAGCTGCATAGTCAAAACTGGTACATTCTTCTATGATATGGACAGTGATAGCAAGTTTGCGCCTACTAACCAGCATTGGACATTTCAAAACTTAACGAAAACATTGTCCACGAGACCACTTGACTGAGTCCACGACAAGATGCATGAATCATATAGAGGACACTATCGTCATTTTCCACAACAACCAGCGCTTCACGCCTGCAGATGCGCACAAACCCCTCACCTCTGTTCGAACCTCCAACACGCCCTTGAACTGGTTCGACATGGAGGCAAGCTTCGACTGTAGCGTTACAACTACGTTGCTGGAAAAGTTCTGCACGTGTTTGCCGCTGGCCGAGCCTCGGCTACGGCCCAGCTGCTGCAGCTGCAGGATCTGCTTGTTCAGACTGTTCATGTCCTGTTTGATGATGCACGTCAGCTCCTGAATCTCCAGTGACCGGTCGTCGTACAGAGACTTCCGCTTGGCCACTGGGAACGAACAAACAAGGTTAATGACGCAGGAAGTCCAGAATCACGGCTACTGCACTGTCACCATGACGGGAGAATGTAAATCTTATCTATTTGTGTACAAGTGCGGGCCACACCTGTGGCCTTAATCACAGCTGCATGCTAGATCAAACTGGAAGGAAATGCACGAAATACATAAACTGGACTTTGCTTTCCATTCTTGCCAGACAAGTGGCCTTGGTCTCAACAATGACCATCAATTAATCAATCAATCAATGAACACATTTTTATCACTGTCTAATGCAGCCTGCATATTCCCCATATCAGTCCCATTAATCTCAAAAATGTCCTAGCCAACCCATCCAGGCTGTGGCACACCAGACAAAATCAGACAAGCCACTCACACATGGTCAACTTCTCCAGCTTGGCGTACGTCTGCGTGATGTCCTTGCCGATTAGTTTGGCAATGGACATGAATTCTGCATGCTGCTGCAGGCCGTGGGGCCGGGCGGCGCGACCAGGCGACGGCGCCGCCTGCCGCTCGCGCAGGGAGCGCACCACCGTGGCAAACTCGCCACTGCGGTCCCGGCACGCCACCACGTCCGGCTGAGACGCCATCTGGGCGACCAGCTGGATCCCTGAGTAGACGGCCACAGCAGCTGCACCTGCAGATCAGAGTGCTGCTGACAGTGATACAGGTTTCATGCAATGTTCTATTTTGCTTCCAGAATGTCATATTTAATATCATCAACAGAGACAAAGATAATCTCCTGAGGGATATCATCACAAGGCTAATATGCAGTGAGCTAGGTTACTGTCAAATACTGTTCTTCTGCTCTAAGAGCACTTTTCACACTGTCTCTGATATAGAAGTATTAAATATGATCTGTCTACCAGACACACCATTGTGAGACAAGGCATCACAAAAACTACTTTTAAGTGAAGAACATATCTGTCCTCTGACAAATGCATATCCCAAAATTAAACAATGCATGGCAGAGCAGAGCATTCTTCACATGAATGGCAAAAAATGTCACATACTATATTTCAGCAAGATGCATCCACTCTAACTCATTTTCCACTGCACAAACATCAGACACAAACAATGTAGCTCAGCTTACTGATCAACTCTATCTCATTTCCAATATCATATGTCAAGTATATGCATCCAAATTGAGCCTACTCATCAAACAACAATTAGGTTAGATGTTGGTTCTTTCCAGTATTGCCATTTTTGAGTAACACACATATCTGATAACAGTTCATGCACACAACTGTTCCTTGTAGGTGATATTCAGGAGTCTTATATGAGAGTATGAAAACTGCCATGAAAGCAGATTTCTACTTAGTTTTGCCACTTATACTTTATGTCAATTTGATAACTGACAAACATGCTGGAAATATTACTGTTATACTCACCAAACCTTATCAGAAGTCCAGAAAAACCTGGCCCACTGTGTCAGAACACACAAATAATCTTAAGACTGCCTTTCACAAAGCATACTGAAGCAAGCCAATAACTTCATGAAAGCAGAATCTCTATTGGCCTTCCCAGCCCTGTGCACTTGGTCTGCAAAGTGTTCAGCACAAAACAAGTCCAACATGGTCTAAAAAGACAGGTATGTTGCAAAGCAGATAGCTTTATTAATATTCAAGCATATCTGCCGTCCAAAGGTAAAACAGGGTATGTTCAATTTTTGGCCAAAATATGATTTTTATATCACTAGATTCGTAACGACGAAGCGCATCTACTGGTAGCAACGAAAAATTCGTCTTGTTTGTACCTAAAAAATTCCCTGTTTGTACCCAGGCGACTGTGAGCATCAGCCATGATGGCAAAAAAGGAGATGGGTTTTTCTTAAAATTAAGCAGAACTGGGAACTTTCTGTTAGCAGGATAAGATTTATTATGCTTTATTGATTTCAGTGATGTGTAATTTGCCCATTAACATGTATCGCAATCCCCAAAATTCATCCAAATGCCAAAATGGTTCTCCTGCACAATTTTTTTCTGTCAGAAATCATAACATACCCTTTTTTACCTTTGGACGGCAGATATAATAAACATGATTTACTTAACTAAAATAAGTCTCTCTCAACATAACACTGGATGCAAAACAATTCTATTGGAATATTGCCTACAACCCAAAAATTCATCAACACCCCTTTTTGCATGATCACCTCTTATTTTTACACCATTTCTGGGTAAATCCATCAAAATTCTCTGACCCAACCATCAAAATGGATTTGCAGGATAGGAGTAATCTGTCATGAAAACAGCAATGTACAATAACACAGTATCATAAATGCATTAGATTTATCATTAAGAACACTATTTCAGACCAAGCAAAAGTTGTTGACAAATTTGTGTCAAACTGATGTTGGCAAATTCATAACTCTGCAAGCAAACGACTCTGTCTCCATGCAGTACGAGGCAAGTGTGATGCCATAACTGACTGAAATGCTGATTTAAATAGTATTAATTCTAACCAAATTTGGCAATATTTATATGGCAATATCACAAATTCACCTTTTTACACACCACTTTTGCTATATCTAAGACAAATTCAATAGCACATAGAATTTACCATGAAAGAGAGAAATAGTGACACTGCCAGTATGACTTCCCAAGGAAATGGACTTGTATTTCACCATCAGCAAACATGACCAGAACTGGTGGTGCTGTCTTGTTTACAATGCCTTTGCTCCAAGCATGTCCTATGTAGTGCATAACATTTGATGACATCATCAGTAAATGATACTTCAGGTTGAGGCAAAGGCACAACTTCATGCCAGAGGTATGGTATAAGATATTTGAGACCACAGGCTGATAAAGGGTGCGATCGGGCTTGGCTCCATTTAACAGACATTAGGTCGCACATCTAAATAAGATAATTAAGTTGCATTGGGTTAGGTTAGGTTAGGTTATATTAGGTTAGGTGAGGTGAAGTGAGGTAAGAATGGGTTAGGTTGATTCAGGTTAAGTATCTTATTGATCTTGTTTATTATTCATTAAGTTAGGTTACACTGATGATGTTATAACACCCAAATACCTCAACATTGGAAATTGCCCTATTTGAATTCATGACTGGAGAACCCCAGCAGAAACCAACCAGACAAATGGTGCAGCAGTGAGCTACAACTAGTGACTACATTATTTCATACTTTTTCAGTTTCTTTGCCTTGGAATGATCTTATGCAGTGCTGGATCACCTTAAAACCATCTGTTGCATGATTTTTACTTTTTGTAGGAGAAAGGCATTTGATGAAAATGTGTTGTATGGTCCAAAGTTTTGCACAAAAGTTACATGCCAAGAACAAAAACCTAATTTCCTACCAGACCTGGGATATGGTTGTTACCATTTCAATTGGGATTGCAACATATCCACAAACTGCAGATCAATCACATGCATGACACAGGATGTCTAGGGCCTTGTCTGCACTGGCTCCAAATACAATCAGCTGCAAGACTGTTTTCAAATAAGATCAGTGCCACAATTAATGATGTAACACAACTTAGCTAAACGTACCACGTAGAGGCCCCTCAAACCGCTAGCTCTTGATGGTTACACTTTGATGCAAGACCCAAGGCAGCAAGACCATTCAATATGCTCAGTTTATCGTGAGTTAGGACGCGCAGTCTCTCGGGCTCAAGCGTTCGTGTCTTCAATCAAGTCTTATGTCTCGAATATGTTTGTTTGTTTGTTGTGGGTTAGGACGCACAGCCTATTGCGCTCACGCGTCCGTGTCTTACGTCAAGTCTCGCGTCCCGTCGGGCGTCAGTCAGTCGTCTCGAATATGCATTATGCTCCATGAAGCGATTTTAGGCAGATTTGTCTCAAGCGCGTCGTTATGGCAGTCAGTTCGCGAAATGCCAACTCAACTTTTGTCTCGAAACTAAAAGGCTATCATTTGTACTCGTATCGATGGAACAATATCAAATGACCCTGCGATGCTAATTGTGCTTAAACTTACCACTAGGACAATGAAGCATTTTGGAAAACCAAACCAAAACAGTGCAGCAGTTGGAACTGGACTAATCTGTTCATAAGGGTACTGGATGTGATCGTCTTGGACAACCTTTTTTTTGCAAATCAGGAATACGTGGCATGCGCCGTACGGCTCCCCATGAGAGGATGCAACATAGGATGCTTTTAATCCCCTTCTTAATCCAGAAAATAATCAGCTACTATCTGCAAATGAGCATAAAAATCTTGCTCATCCAATAACAGACATACGATTCCATATCTGAATCCAGAGAAATGAAGAGTGCTGGTCTTGAAGTGCCAAAGTTGCATCCGGAGTATATGTTTTGGGAATCGTAGGCACAGGCCTCCCACTTCCCATAATTCCAGAATCCCAAGTAATTGCCTAACCATCATGGTGCCAAGAGACGCGCAATGAAGTCACCCAACGCCTCTACAACTAGCACGAGTTCGAAGCACGAAGCATCGCCGAGGGTCAGCACCATCTTGCAAGTTCTGACGGCTGACAAAGGTGTCGCGAAATACGACGCCACTGAAAGGCCTATCAAAACGTGGCCCTCTCGAAGTTCGAAATAAGCTGAGACGGTACTGGAAAGGGACAGGGAGGTGGACTGGGACTGACCAAGAGTTGCCTGGGAGGGAACAGGGACAGAGAACGAAAACTGGGTCGGGACAGATATGGAGGACCTGGATGGGACAGGGAGAAAGATGGGGACTGTGACAGGACGGGCATGGTAGGGTCAAGGGCGGCGGAAGCGGGGGGGGGGGGCAATGTCAAATTTTGCTATATGTCTCTGGCATATGGCGAACTTTATAGGAACAACCAGCAATTATATGTAACTGGCCTCATATTTAACCCACAAGAATACATATAATGTTTGCTTTTGCAACATATATACGATCACTTTTCCGTATTCGTGCGAAATCGCTTTGTATATAATGTAGACCGCTTGGTTCAGGGAGGGGGGCCATGGCCCCCATGCCCCCCTGGCCACGTCCCTGAAAAGAGGGCCTCGTGTTGATGACATTGAAAGGTGGTTCAGCGACTAGGACTCATAATTTTCAGGGATCTCAGAATTAATGGACCTGGGTGGCCTGCCCTGAAACGGAGTTCGAACTCTTTTAGGGGGCCCGGCTTAGGTCCGAGAGAGTGCCCCATACCGATTACACTCAGAGGTGGTCCAGCGACCAGGACCTGACAATTTTCAGGGGGCCTCGCAGAATTAATGGACCGGGGTGGCCTGCGCTAAACTGGGGTTCAAACCTTGCTGGGGGCCAGGCTTAGGTCCGAAAGAGGGCCTCATACCGATTATCACTCAAAAGCAAAGCACGGCCCGGGAACCTACATATTTTTGAAAGGTCTCATAGAATGGACCCAGGGGGCCGTGGACGTGGCTGTGGACGTCAGGACTTCACAGTTGGGCCAAGCTGTGCCGCACCTGCCGAGTTTAGCGGTTGAACGCCAGAGTTCGCACAACACACGACTAGATCGTGGACTTCCCCCGCCCGGTCAGGCGAAATACGACTCCCATCAAGTGAAACATGGGCCTTTTTTGGGATGAGGGCCCTTGGTAGGAAAGGGGGTCTCTCAAGATCAAGGGGCCTCGAAATTTTGTTTTGCCCCTATGATCAGATACGATTAGCCGCCACTGGGTAGGGTGGAATGATTTGGGGACGGTGTGATGAAAAGGACTGGGAAGGGGAAGGGACAAGTTAGAGGGTGGAGGTGGGACATGGACGAGTAAGGGGACATGAACAGGACTGATTTTTTATTTTTCATTTCATATTTTTACATTTCACGCGAAAGGCAGGGCAACAGCATGAAATAGGAACGAGGAAGGGGACTGTAACGGGCCAGGGACAAGAAGTAGATTGTAGTAGATGGGACCAGGAGGAGGAGAGACAGAAAGGGGGAATAAGGATGGGATAGAAGAAAATGCAAACTGAAAGGGGACTGGCGCAATGATGAGATATTGGACGGGGCCGTTATCCCGGGGTTAACTGTTGGGTTTTGACTGGGGTATTGAATGGGGTATTTCATCACCTTCCAAGGACCGGGACCTTGAACACCTCGGCCCTGTTTATCTCGAGAACTAACCACATGATTCAGCTCATTCAAACGGCAACTGTAGCCCTATCCCCCTATTTGTCCTAGATCCGTCCCCAGCCCCTTGTTTGTCCTTTTCCCAGCCCCTTCCCTTTCCATCATTCTGTCCTAATACCCTTCCATGCCCATTCCATTAGCCCTCATCTCTCTTCCAACTCCATCCAGGTCCTCCTCTATATCTCTGTACTGTCCCACCTTTTGTTGTCTGTGCCTGTTCCCTGCCAGGCATGCTCTGCCTTTATTCAGCTATGCTATGCCTTTTTCCATCATTCTGTCCTAATACCCTTCCATGCCCATTCCATTAGCCCTCATCTCTCTTCCAACTCCATCCAGGTCCTCCTCTATATCTCTGTACTGTCCCACCTTTTGTTGTCTGTCCCTGTTTCCCGCCAGGCATGCTCTGCCTTTATTCAGTCCCAGTCCACCTCACTGTCCCGTTCCAGTACCGCCTCAGTTTACTTCGAGTTTCGAGAAGGCCGCATTTTGATAGGTCTCCCGGTGAAGCCATATTTCACGGCACGGTTGTCAAAGCTTAAAAGTTGATGTTGACCTGTCTCTCGGAGATACTCCATGTTTCACACTCGTGCTATTAGTTGTTGGAACGGTGTGTGGCTGGACCATTTCAGGGGGTTATTTTGAGGAAGTTGTTGGGTTGGCAAGGCACTAAATACATTCGATTGAGCTATTCTTGAATTGCTTACCTTTTGGTAACATCATGGCTTGGTAACTACGTGGATTTCTGGACTTATGAGAAGTGGGAGGCTTGCACCTAAAATACCATGTTTTGAAGCTTAGCCATCTCCGGACCTCAGATGAATTCATGATGTGGTCTGAGCGGGCCGTCCTGCCGTCGCCACGTGTGCCGATCCTGGATCCAGGCAGAGCCGTTCCCGCCATCATTTAGTTTTAGCCTTCACAGTGTTATTTTAACGTCGGGGCTGAGGAGCCGACCCCGGGCGCAGATCGGGTTTCAGGCCGACATGTGCGGCGGCGTCGGGGACAATCGGCGTCAACGGCAGTCGGAAATAAAGCGTGGAGACGTTGGGACGCGTGTCTGAGCCTGACGGGCAAAGGGTCGTCGAGACGCGGCCAGACGAGGCGGATGCCCAATCATACCACACATGAAAAATTGCGCGAATCTTTCCGACCGGATAAAAGAACTATGCCAAAATAATGTCACGACCACTAAATCACTCACAATAGTGTCAATGTGGAAAAAACCCACGGCTACCAAATGAATCAACAATCGACCGCCCAAGGTGACCGGGTAAGCCGTTCGCGCCGCCACCTCAGATTTCGCACTGCCGTCTACCTGATGTTTGCGCGCCACCTATGTCAGTTTCTTATAGTTACCACCAGATGACGATACTATATCACTGGTAGGTTCGCTGTTTGTGGTGGAACCGAGAACATATATTTCCATTATCATGGGCGGTGACACCATGGGAATAGGAAAAGAGGGGCTCAGGCCCTCATGGCTCCCCATTGCTGGGAAATTTAACATAAGCCCTACGTGGAAAAACGTCTCTGCCTCCCCCTCACCTTTCTGGATGCTCCTACGCCCCTGGGTGCAGCCGTGGGATACAGATTGTGATACCACATAGTGATTTGGTTGTGGGGCACTGCCTTTACCCAGAACCCCCTCTAATGTAAGCCGTGAGGTGACTCACCCCATAAGTTATGATTACTTACGAGCTGCTCACGGTCCGTAACATCCGTGGGTGTAACCACCGGGGGCTGTGGGGGATATGCCCGCCCCAATGTTGGCAAAATGGGCTTTTGTTCCCTCCCATTTTGTTAGGAAAGTGAGCTTTTTGCAATTTCCCGTCCAAAAATAAGATCTTGGATCGGATTGCCCCCAGATTCTGATTTGCCTCCCCCCATTTCTGCAATGTGACTACATCCATGGTAAAAGCCAACGCTGAGGCTAGCTTTATCCAAGACGGAGGAAAATTCCAACATTCACGAGTACATTTAGAGGAGGACTAAGAAGGCTTTTTATTTTTTATTGTAAAACTCAACATTTACTGAAGACATCGTCAATTTTCCGTCTTTTCGGCCAGATAAGCGACAAGTTTTTTTATTGTTAAGACCGTAAATTGCAAAATGGAGTGGTCCTAATCCCGGGAGAAACCCAGTTTTCGAGGGAAAGGAGGGGTCTCCTTTCAAGAGCTCATCGTCTGGGCTGCGCCCCACAGTCGAAAACCCGTGGCGCCGCCACTGTCCTTTCTATTGTAATTTTGAGCTCAACTGAAGGTACAATGCGTATGGCAGCGCATGCGCACCGGAGGGGAGTTACTCAAATACATAAAAATACCAAAATGCTGGGTGGGTGGGTTTCTGTCTGGCCCGAGACAGAAAGGGTCAGCCCGTTTCGGGCGGCCGTATCGTGGAGTCCTACGGTGTGCGGCTTCCGGTGCACACCATTTCTACGTGTCGGCCTAGATTGACGCCTGACCGGCTTGGCAGGCAACGACACATCGGGCCGGCCTCTCCAGGCTGACTCAGGCTGTCAGCAGCCAGGCTGCGTCCTCGTAAGGGTCACTCGCGTCAGAGCCGCGTATGCTACCAGCTTCAGCAAGAGTTAAGACTCTCCTGGACCTCCTAGTTGAGTGCCTGGAACTAAATGACTAAATCTGGACAAAAATTGGGAGCAGGGTTCAGAGTCGTCCGAGCAACTTCGGCCTCGTGTCAGCGCTGTTCACATCACTACTAAGTTTAACGCGCTCGGACTAAATGAATAAAACATGTGTCATTTTTGACCCGTTCTAGGTGAACATCAGATATGATATATCACTCTCAGCTGTTGGGTAGAAATGTTATCCCATTAGATGTATGCCACTGGGTAAGTTTAGAGCAGATCCATAGCAGTTAGACGACGAATTGATTTCATTGTGATGACGTCTGATGGCCTTATGTAATAGGTGAAAACATTACAGACATGCATCTGACTTGAAAAGGTTTTTATACAATTGGAGCCACTTAATTCATTCACAGACATTTGTATTAACAGTTTCGTTTGCGAAGAAAAGGCGTTTGTATTTTTAACTTTCTCACAGGGTTGCTGACTACCGAAAGCGATGGGACGGGGGGGCGAAGTCATGGAGCAGCCAGAAGGCACCCAGGGTTTTTTGTATGCGATAGGTCACACCAACACTCACCCAGGGGTGTCGATTTGTATTCTTTTGGAAGAGTCATTCCCATTCCTCTCCCAGTTTGAATCTTGACCCCTTCAATTGCTAATTTCGGCTCACGCAATATTTTCCGCCCTTTTAGCACAGGAAATTGGCAATAATAACGAAAAGAACGGCCGCAGTAGATAAGATAGGTTTTCGAGCAGAAGTTCATCAAACTAAAGTTCGAGTTCGGAAGGACAAAAGTTCGCCGAACAAAAGTTTGTCTAGAGCACAAGTTCGTCTCGCAAAAGTTCGTATGGACAAAGTTCGTCGAGGACAAAAGTTCGTCTAGCACAGAAGTTCGTTTCGGTAATGTTCGTCTAGGACAAAAGTTCGTCCAGCAAAAGTTTGTATAGGACATAAATTCGTTTAGGACAAGTGTTTGTCCACGACAAATCTCGCTGCGTAGAAATTCGTTTTGGACAAAAGTTCGTCTGGTACAAAAGTTCGTCTTCGGGGCAAAAGGTTACGTTAGCTTAGGTTAGGTCAAATTAGGTTACTATTTTAGATCCCTTCCTTTTCTGATACGAGCCTTAAGTTTACGAGCCCTTGGCTATGAACCTTTTTCCTGACGAACATTCTCGCTAGGAACCTCTGCGGTACGAACCTTTTGCAATTCGAACCTTGTCCATTAGCGAGACGAACTTGTCTTAGATGAACTTTTGACCTTGACTAACTCTCGTTCTAGGCAAGTTTCCGCATGACAGACTTTTGTCCTAGACAAACTTTTGTCCTTTTCGAGCTTTTGCCTTATACGAACTTTTGTCCTAGACGAATTTCTGCGAGATGAACTTTTGTCCCAGACGGATCTTTGCCCTAGACGAACTTTTGGCCTAAGCGATCTTCTGCAAGACGAGCTTTTGTCCCAGGCGAACTTTTGTCCTCCACGAACTTTCACCCTCGACGAACTTTTGTCTTAGACGAACCTTTTCAAGACGCACTTTTGCACGACGAACTTTTGTCCGACAAACTTTAATCCGATGAACTTTTGTCAGACGAACTTCTGCGATGTGAGCTTTCGCCCTAAAATCAGGAGATAGGAGAAAGTATAGAACAAGGCATAAAATGATATAAAACATTTAGCAAATAAGGTAACAGATTTAGCAGGTCTTAAGGTCTGTAGGACTCGGTCTCATCGAGGTCATGGCATGTGCGCGAGTACGGCATTCCTTATCTGGGACAACATAGATGATGCTCTCTCGCAGTGCTTGTCTAGTCGTGTCTTGAACTGACTGATGGAATCAGCACCCACTGCTGCAGCAGGGAAGGCGTTCCAGTCGATAACGGTGCGTTTGCTGAACGCGTTGCGTTGAACTCTAGATGCTGCTTGCGGCTTACTTATCTTTCAAGCATGCCCTCATGTGTGTGTGCGTGTGTCGTCAAGGTTAGAAGCTCCTCTGGATCTAGATCGACCCCACCATACAGGAGCTGAAAAGTCCGGATTACAACGCCTCTCCTTCTGCGGTAGTATAATGATGGCAGCTCCAGGACTGTCAGACGGTCCGGGTACGGTAGATGGCGAATATTGTCCACCAGACGAGTCGCTCTCCGCTTCACCCTCTCGACCTTCCTCTGGTTCTCCCTATTAAACGGGCCCCGGATGACGTTACCATACTCGAGATGCGGACGCACCAGTGCCTTGAACAGGAGCGGGAGGGTGGTGGCGTCGATCTTCTCAAACGATATCCGGACGACTGCGAACATCTGGTTGGCTTTAAAAACAGCTGAGGCGGCATGCTTGCGGAGTTTGAGGTCAGAGTCATCTTCAGCGCCAAGATCTCCCTCCAGGAGAGGATGATCGAGGGGGTTCCTCTCATATTATACGTGTACCTTGGCTGTGGGAACCGACGTGCAGGACCTTTTCTTTCCCTTCGTTAAAAGGTAACCACCACCTGTCCGACCATTCGACTACAGCATCCACGTCGTCCTGGAGAGCTTCAATGCTAGAGGTGAGAGGTACTTGGTTGTCGGTTTTCGTGAGTGTGCAAACACCTTTATTGGACATCGTACTGCGTATGGCAAATCGTCGATGAAGACCAAGAAGAGCGGCGGTCTCAGGACCGAGCCGTGGGGGACTCCACTGGTGACGGGTGCCCGGTCGGATCGACACCCGCCAGTTACGACCCTCTGACGGCGACCGGCGAGAAATGCCTCGATCCAAGCGAGAAGTTTGCCTGCGACACTATAGGCCTTCATATAGCTTCGTGAGGAGACATTGACGAGGAACTGCATCAAAGGCCTTTCTGAAATCGAGGTTGATGGTGTCGATCGGGTGCCCCTCTTCCACTAGCTGGTCCAGTCCTCTATTACTTCCAAGAGCTGGGAGCTGCACGATCTCAGGCCGGAAACCGTGCTGATCACCTGATAGCTGGTGAGTCGAAGTCAGTATGTGGCGACAGATTTTAGTCAACAAATAGTCAATAAATAGCGGCAGACCTTTTGTTGAAATGGGCACACTGTTCATGGGCGTCGTTTTCCATAGGCCTGGTAGTGCCAAAGATCAGTCAATATTGATTTGAGCCCTGACAATGTCCTTCTGAGTCTTACCAATGTTTTCGTTAGAAAACAAATCTTAAACCACAGCTGTACGTAAAAAGGTACATTTAACAGATATTTACATATCGTGTATATTTACATTTATCTAATTACACACACACACACACACACACACACACACACACACACACACACACACACACACACACATATATATATATATATATATATATATATATATATATATATATATACATATATATATATATATATATATATATATATATATATATAAGATAGAAAGATAGATACATCGCTTTATACTTTATTCCTTACTTTTTACCTGTCTCTCATCTATTGCGGCCGTTCTTTTTGTTATTATTACTCATTTCCCTTTAAACCATCAGAGAATATTTCGGGGACCAAACCAACATTGGGGACCCCAAATCGACAGTTGGTGAGCCTCTCAAAAGGATACAAATCGACAACCCTGAACAACAGTGTTGCCGGTGATGATCTGTCTGGTAATGTCTTGTTTATGTTTTCGTGTCGTATGCTCCCTGGGTGCATTGTTTCTCAGATGCATGGTTAACCTTCTTGATGATGATGTCACCGTCATGCCAATGTAACTTACCCCTTGCAGTCTACAACCTGCATCCGGCATGAAAACTGGTAGACGACGTAAGTTGACTTTGGGTGGCTTTTGACTGTCGCAGGACTAGTTTTCTTTACCATGCTAACTGTTTTCCTGCTCTTATTGTGTATCGTGGGTTGGAGCTTGTCTTCACTGCTTTTGCACATCACGTTGCCAACGACTTCATCTTTCGTTAGGTGCTCATCAACTTCATAGGCAGAGGGCATTGGATTTTTGTAATAGGAAGCAGCTTATCTTTTATCAGATGGAGGCAAAAACAAACACAATCAAAACACATGGTGGGACAATATGGTTTATCGGATTGGGCATGGTGGACTGAACATTTGCTTTGCAGGGATTATGAAATAATCTGAAGTGCTTATTTGCATAGTAACAGTAGTTTCAGGTCCTAAACACCGCCAGAAGTCGTTTTGGCCTCTCATGCCAGCCCAATAGGCGGCGTCCAATAAGATCCAACGGAAAGCAGAATCCACTGACATGACCTCTTTTCATGTCCCTTTTAAAGTCAGTGAGTGGTTTAAAAGGGTCAAACGAAATATCGCCGTGTAGACAAAGGACCATGATAAACGCCTCTCGTATTTTAGGCCCTGGAATGGCTTGACAATGGTACCTACTCTTCTCCCCTGTGCTGTCCAACGCGGCCAAAAGTAAATGGTCCCGAAGATTAGCATAAGATCATTTTCAACGCTTTATGGTCATCTTCGAGTTCTTATGCACCGTAACGGCTGTAGGTAGTCATAGCAGCACGATTTTAGAACGATTATTTGGAGCTGATTTTTTTGCCGATCATGAGTGGCTGTCATTTGCTGCATTTCTGGGTCAGTTTTTCGGTTCTCTATTGTGTTTGGAATAGCCCTGGCAAAAAAAGATAAGTGCGCGACGATTGTGTGTCAGCGGTTCCAAACATCTCTTATCGTAATCCAAACCATCTTTCGCCGAAAATAAAGTGCTACGACTACCGCGTCTTTGAAAATTCCCACAAACCTTGCTGCGCTGAACCTCCGAAGCTGACACAGAAATCGATCCATCAGTCACAAGTTTACCGATATATCATGTCAGACGTTTATTCGGAAGTACTATCACTGGGGTCAATAACAGGTGTTGCGAAGCCAAACTTGTTTCGGACGTCTGTGCCGCCCTTTGTAAAAACCGGACAGAACGTCCTTCGCAGACTGTGGCGGGGGGTAGAGGGCGTTTTTACCAGACATTCAAATCGCCACGGGGGTAACAGCTACGGACGTCCGGAACTGGAGGCCCCCCTCCCGTCTAGTGCATCTCCTGCACCCCTGGGGACGGCCTGAGGGCGTCCGGGCGACCGGGAAATGCGCTGGGGCCGGCTCTCCCCCCAGCCGCGCCCTGCCACGCGCCGCCACGCTACTCAGGGTTGCTGAGGTCGATGGTGCCGGCGCAGTCGCAGTACATGCAGTAGCGGTAGCGGGCCAGGTAGGTGCAACCGGGCTTGCACTCGTCCGGGTCGCGTCGGCCGCAGTTCTGGCGCACGCCGCGGCCCGCTGCAAGAGAACGAGGCGCCGTCAGCGGGCCACCCGGCACGCAGCCTCGGCTTCAGACGCACGGTGGCACTGAGACACCGGCTATTGCTCAGGCTGCCGGCTGCCACTGCCTGGCCGCCTGCGGATGGGAGCTGTGCGGAATGACGTGGGTACGGAAGCTATCACCGGCCTCCGTGTGTGATGGAAGGAGGCCAGAGGCGGCGACTGCTTCCGGATTACGCCAAGGTAAGGCGGAAATCAATTCATGACGACCGAAAATAAAGCCAAAATGTGTGCATGCAGACTTTGGAAGAGCGGAGGATGTCTCTGACGCAATTGGCTTCGATTCATATACGAAATCCTTTTCAGATGCGGACAATTCATCAAAAGCGTCACAAGCAGCAGCGTACAAAATGCACAGTACAGATAATGACTTCTCGCCTGCTTTCCAAGAGAATAACGCTCTTCGTCGAATCCTCTACGAACTCCTCTACGAATCGAACTGACAACTTTGTCTGAGGAAACGCAACCCTGCACTTGGCCAGTGGCGACAGGCAAGGCGGAGCGCACTTACACAGAACACCCCTGCCGGGGACCGGGGTGCTCTTGGGGAGGTCCTTGCAGTCCAGCACGTTGCAGTGCGCCGTGAACAGGCCACCAGAAGGAGTGTCACAGACGCATTTCTGGCATCTTCCGCGTAGATCCAAGTACCATGTGGATCCCTGCGCACAGTCTGCGGAGGAACACGGTTTGCTTACCGCGTGGTCAAAACAGAAATGCTTTGTTGGAAGCTGAGGGCCGCTAATGGAACACCGCAGTTGAGAGCAACGCTAAGGATGGCGCGAAAACAAAACACCTAGAGTGATGACAATCATGAATAATTTGGAACAGTTCATCCGGCATTATCCAAACAAATGCTCTATTACACAGTTTGCTTTTGGAATGGTAATGGAATAGAAATATGTGCACTCTCGTCAACTTCAGTCCGCTCCGCCTCCTATTTCCAAACGACTGTCTATTCACTTGTGTTTGTTGTAAAAAAGCAACAATGAAATTCGTTAAAATGACGACGGCATATAATGAAAGCAGGATTCATGCACAACTCCGAAAGTAAAGAGAAAGTTGAACCAAATGCGATATAAAAAAGTCATAAAATATGTCATAAAAACCAGGATCGGCGGGAGAACTGAAGGTTCTCAATTTGTCATTAAAAAGACGAGTAGGCACAGAAAACCCAGGACCGGCGGGAGAACTAAAGGCTCTCAACTTGTCACTAAGAAGACGAGTAGGCACAGAAAACATTCTGCGTGCAATACTTGCCGACATTTTCACGTGCGACGTGCCGCGCCGCAAAGCTCTCACATTTGTGAGCGTCCAAAACTACAAGCAAAAGGCCATGAGCCGCCTCGGCGCGTCCTCGCCCATGGGCAGGCGACGTCCGCTGCGGGCCGGATACTCACTGGCGATGTTGCCCTTGGTGCAGATCCTGAAGCCGGGCCGGGGAGTCACGCTCGTGTCGTCGACGTACTCGATCGGGCACGGCGTGGTGTCCGCGTACTCGATCTGGTTCCGGTTGACCGGCGCTGAAAAGGCAGGGCCGGCGTAACCGGCGTAACCGTAACCGGTAACCGGCGTGCCGTCGGCAGGAGACCGGGACTCGGCAGGCTGTTCCTGCTGGTCTGACCCAGCGCCGGCGAGGTCCAGTGACAGGCCGCCGAACGATGCGCTCCGGATGCTCCGAGAGGCAAGAACTCGGTGCCTGGGTTCATCAGGGGAGCAGGCCAGGACAAACACATATCTGTCAAAACATCTAGGCAGCTCGAGGCGGAATTTTCGGCCATGGCACTTTCAAACATTGAAGGTATTCGTGAATGCTCATACAAATCACGCCCTCCTCGGACTACTCACGGAGCTTCTTCTGTGCAAGGGCCATGCCCACCAGGGCCGTCAGGATCACCAAGCGCTGCATGCTGGCTGTTCGTAGTGTCTCCCCGTGTTGGGTCTCGGGCCCGCCCCAATATATACCCCGGCGGCGGCGGCCGTGCGCGCCGCTGATTGGAGGAGAGCCGCGCCGGTTCGGCCGCCCGCAGATGAAGTGGCCGCAGGACGGCCAGGCCCGCTCGTGTCGGCTGCTTCCCGGTAGCGCGCCTTCCGACCGAGGCCCGGTCCGGGTCGGCATCAGGTCGGCGACGGCGGACAACAGGTCTGTTCTGGCTGGCAAGGGTGTCCGGGTGCTGCGCGCGAAACGTGATTCGGCGGTTAGAAGCTGTTATGTGGTCCTGTGGCTTCTTGGGCTTCGGGCATCATTTGAAAAATGATGTGGTAATCTTAATGCCACTCACCTTGTCGCAACAAGAAGTCGCCACAGATAATGCAACCTGAGAGAGTTTCCCAATTTGAAGGCAATGGCTTCATTTGAGTTTATTTCTCGGTTCGTTCCCTGCGAGATGGGAAATGAGAAAGGCTCGAGTTCACACGGTGTGCATATCATTTACCACTTTTCTGAGTGCCGTGAGACCGGCGTTCCATAGCGAGAGACTTTCAGAGATTCATCTGACGTCAGTTGGTAGCCTACCGTCTTTGTGGGTGCATTCGAATGTCGCTGACCTTGGGTGCAGCATGGATTGTGTGCATACATGTCCATGTTACATACCAAAACCTGCTGTAAACGCTTTCTCATATTCTTGAGCATTTTACCAAGCAGTCATGAAGACAAGCGACGAACTTCCCTCGCCCTTTGCGAGGGCAAGGGAAGTACGCGCGTTTGCGTTTGCTGCTACTCTGTTCAGGATGTCTGTTTACTTGCTAAGATCGTCACAGCCTGAGGATTCATGAAAAGGCTAATGAATGATGCCAGAATTCATCTTCCTCTTCCTTTCTGTGCCGCACTTCTACCTATTGCATGCTTTGCTGAGCAAGTTTTAGTCGGTTAGAATGTCGACGAGATGCAGGACAACCGTACAAAACATCGTTTCACTTCGTGACTACCGCGATAGCCACCAACTCCCTACTTTGGGGAAAAAAGGAACCGTCTTTCTGTGGACATTCCGAAGGACATTGCCATGCTTGCCGACCGATGGCCCTGGCTTTAGACAGAATCATTGCATGTAACGCTTTACGCAGTTCAATGGTCGACTGTGGTCCCACCTTCCAGCATACTAAGAGAGACACATGTGCATCCAATAGGTCGTAGTTTACGTAATGCCACGGCAGCTTTTGGGAGGACAACTGCGTGGCTACTCTTCACTAGATTTCTGACGACTGCCGCGAGCCTCGTCGCCGGCGCCGACCGCAGCCCAGAGCGGGCGGTGACCAGAGCGCTGCGGACGTTTTCGGGAACCGCCCACGTCGCGGTACCACCGACTGGTGAGCACGGGCCCAGCTGACTCAGCTCGGTCGCAGAACATCCGCACAGCTCCCGCTGCCGGCCGCCGTCAGGATTAGCCGCTAAGGCCGGCGCCGCATTATGTGCATTATGCAGAGGTTCATGGTCAGATTCGGTGATGCAGCAACGGCTGGCAATCCGACGGAGCGCCGCATCTATGAAATTCCGCGAGTGCGGCGCGCGCCGCACGGCGACGGCATCGGATGCTTCGCAGTTACCGAGCGGACAGACGCCCTCTGCAGTCGATGGCCGCCGGTTCAGTTGATGTGCACAGACGTTTAAAGAACATTTTTTAATGCAGTTACGGCTTTTGTGCGGCTACTGCATGCAGGAGCCAAGTGAGTTGCACGCAAATGATAACTGAATGGCTTGGCCGCCAGCACTTTACCTCTCCTCATAAACTTCGAAGGCTCCCGTCTACCGCGTTCGCTTTGATCCGTTTAAGGCAAACACACCACGCTGTATTAGGCATTGGAAGGCACCGGTACGACGCTGAAAGGCTTGTGGCTTTGGTAAAGTTTGGACTGTAATAGCGTTTTGTGCGTCTGGTCAATTTGCCATCGGCCTGGGCTGCATCGCTCTTGTAAATCTTTGTCCCGCCCCCGACTGGGGGAGGGAACGGTTGACCATCCCCTGAGGTTTTTCTAACATTGAGAGGGAACGAACAAACACAGCGCCACAAAATATCGTGTACCTTTTGCTTGACCATTTTTACACCTTGTGTCGAAGTTTTGACCTCAGGTCAAGTTAGGTGTCTGACCTAGGTTAGGCCAAGCGGACCTATGTCCAAAAAAATTTAGCGCCCTCTAACTTTTTCGAAAAACGAGATGTCACAATAATACTTTCAGGAATCACAGATCTGATAGATCCAACAAATCTGCTACCTCATATCTTTCGGAATTTTCCGGGTCATTGACCTAAGGTCAGGCCCATTTTTAAGACATGTCGTCGTTTTTTTCGGCAATTCAAGGAATTTTTCATAACATTTTTAGGGTGACGTGATGCAGACATCTAGTTGTTGTCAATGGGCAAAGGATCAGTGATTTCCAGCCATTAAGCTGAGGTCAGGTCACGAATAACTGTTGTGAGCCAAAATGTACCACCGTCAAAATCGGCGATAAATTACTCCGAATGGGTTGAAAATGGCAGAACTGGCCTGCACAGACGCAAGTAATACCAAGAAACTTAAAAAGTTTTAAAAAGTTGCATATTTTGGAAACAAACAGACTGTTGCGAATAAAGCTCCGCTAATTGTGTAGATTGGTATCTAATGATTTTTTTCCAAAATTTAAGCATGAGAAACCATCACTAGAACCACTAAGATCAATAAAATTTACATCGATAGGCTTATGTCACGGAAATAAAGGAACGCCAAAATTAGTACCTGTTAATTTCTTACTGCGTACGGCTGCGGCGCCCGCCGACAACCAGCATGAAAAATTGCCGTGTCTTTAACTCAACGTTTCGGCGTATAAATTGAACAAATCTGAGAAATTAGACGCGTATCGGCATGTGCGGACCTTGACCTGTGCGTTGGTGCCTTTACTTATGCGTTGTTATTCAAGGTCCTTGAGATTCAGACCGTTTCTCGGTCTCATGCAGTCGGCTATGGGAACATATATTTAGGGCGTAGATGGCTTACATATTATTCAAAACTGAAAATGAGACCAATTTCGAGCTTTACTTGTCACGAGCTTTCCAACGCTGCGCTTATTTTTATTGTGCGACCAACCGTTCGTGAGTTAGAGGGGGACGGTCAACCGCCGCCGCCACCCCAGTGGGGCGTGATCGCCGCCGACCCACCGTCGGGCGCGGGTTAAAAGCGTCATTTACGACAAATGCTGCATTTTTGCCCATTTAGCATTTCAAGAGAATTGACATTCAGTATATGCAAATGTGAGGAACACCTCCACGGTCTTTTAAATTGTGACTGGTTCACTGACATACCTTAAGCCTCAGGTGAATAAGGGTGAAAGAGGGTGCATGCGGAAACCGATAGGACAAAAATGGCTAGCCTGTGTCTCCTTTCCCACCAAACACAAATTTGACGACAGTTAGATTAATTTGAACTTTGTCGATTGTCTTGCCATTGCAGCACACCCGTTATTTTCTTGCTCAGATAAAAAGTGACGCTCGTGTTTGTCCAAAATGTTTGCATCAGTTTACCGAAAAGAACTAACGGACTGGCTGGCTTCGTACTTGGGTAATTCACCATGTTAATATTAGAAGATCAGGGTTAGGGGTTCCCAAGTTTTCTACTCCTTGAATTAGGCGAGGCAGTTGTCTGGTATTACACCTTCCTTATCCATTAACTACCTGTGCTTGTTCGTATTCCACAAGAACACCGGTGCAGTTGCCGCAAGCTCTCAGCCCCCAAGACAAAATGAGATTTTATCGGTTCCAAGCTCAGGTTAGCTTTGCAGTTATCTTTCGGCACCATCGGTTGCAAACAGGACTGCAGCGGATTTGAGTAAACCGTCATCGCCCTTGACTGCCGTTAGCTGACAGATCCTCCGAACTGCAGTTTCGCTGCAGGATTCCATAAATTTCGCCTCGCTCGCTAGGTCACGGTCGACTGGCGGCCCTGGGATAGACTGGGCAGCTTCTGGTACATCAAGGCTTACGATGCCAATTCACGGCGTTCTTCAGTTCCGGTTAGCCGGGATCCTGCTTTGTCCCAGTTGCCGGTTTGCTGGCGGGGATTGTTCAGTTGTACTTCCGAGGCTGCGTGCTTGTGCCTCTCAGCCATAGAACTCAGTGCTGACCACTGACATTGCTCAGTCCTTAGCATTAGCGCAGCAGGAGATCAGAGGAGTCAACTGACCCTGGCCCCCCCCCCTAATGTTTACAGGTTTCCAAAAAAATGGCTGCAATCACAAATGATTTGTTTAAAAGCCTTGAGTCTTTGTAACTCAAAAATAACGCAAGCTATTTTCAAAATTTCTAGGTGCGCTAGTTGGTATGGTCAATTTCACTACGTCTGTAGTGCATTGCTAACAGTGGCATCAAGCCTTTCTGTTTTAGCTACGACCCCCCCCCCTTACGAAAATCCTGGCAGCTACGTGCACTTCCATATATAGTTCAAACCTAGCTATCCTGGGTTTCTTTCCTATATTGAAACCTGATAACAACACTGTTAGCCTTTTACTAGTACGGCAAAGAAATAGCGGGAAATGTTCATCATTTCGGAATTGAACTGTATTTGACTGACACGCCGAATACGTTCCAAACCAGAAAACAAAATTTTGACTGCTTAGGGTCAAAAATAAAAAAAAACACAGTATGTACTCGTATTACAAATAGAACCCTAGGCACGAATGGGACACTTCAGTAATAGTCTCATATAGCCGGTGGGAAGCGAAAACACACAGAAACTCACGACGAGCAGTCAACTATTTATTGACAAAGAAAGGATTCGACATTCTATACGCCAGACGCCGTCGCACAAGTCTTTACAGCGCCAATCTGATCCACCTCGAGGCTGAGATCCATGTTGTGCATGCTTACGTTTCCCTGACACGAAGCAAGCGCATATTCGAGCATGTGTGAAATCTGGGTAGAGGGGTCCTATGTAAAACCACGTGCTCTGCCGACACCATGGCCGGAGATTTCCGGAAATTATTGGAGGGATCTGCATAGGATTTCAGACAGTCTCCTTCCAATCATTGTCATAGGCCTAATGTTCTCTTAGGCACATGAGGTTAGAGGCGGAGCTTCCAGGCCTTCCTGAGAGGCCTCAATGGCCCTCCGAAGGGGCCTCCGAGGCCTGTCTTTTGGAGGTCTTTTTGAGAATCCCACTAGAGGCCAAAATCCACCCGCATGGGGATATATGGGCTATTCTTTTATTTTTTCTCCATCTTGCGTTTTCACAGACACGTAGCCCTGGGGTTTGGAAGGGAGTGAGAGCCATGCCCCTCCCCCCGAGCCAAGTGTTCTGCACTAGATATCTAGCGATTTTTCGGGAATACGGAATAGTGAACATTTATGTAATGCAAAAGCAAACGTCATATGTCTTTCCTGCGCATGACATATGAGGTCAGTTGCATAAAATTGCTACTTTTTTATGCAAATTTTGACATATTCCAGTGGCATCAACAAATTTGACATTTGCCCCCCCCCCCCACAGTGAGGAAAATGTTAGCTACGTGCCAGCGCCTTCAAGCCTGGTTTCGATCCAGTAGTCTGTAAATGAACCCAGAAAAAACGGCCTTCATGGTTATTAGCACCTACGGCTTGATAATGAAACGGGGATTTTGTACATGAACATTTCGAGCTCCAGCATAGTCCCAAAAAGTCTGTAAAGGTATTCATGTAACAGTCAATCAGCATCTTACCTGGAAAAACACATATTCGCCATTGTTAAAAATTGTTTCCATTTCACTCACGACGTCATGAAAATCCTCATCCATGCCATGTCCTTCTTCGTATCTTTTGCCTTATCAGTGTATGGGGAGGAGCCGCCAGCGGTTGCCAAGTAAGCAGAGTGCAAAAGGTGTTAAACTTTGCTACGAGGCTGGGGAAAGACGCGGGGACCACATTATGCCGGCTCTGTAGGCCTTGGACTTTTTGGGAGCCGTGTAACGAGCCTGGTCAAAAAGCGTCACCTCTTAACCCTATTCCCGGAGGGCTAGACGGTATGGTCGATTCCCGGCAGGGGGGCGGATACGCCCCCCCCCTGAGATCTCGAGAACTACTCGTCCGATTTCATCGCATCAAACGGCAATCGATTTTAAGTGACGTGAACTACATTTTTATAAAAAGAAATTTTCAAAATTTCGAAATTTGTGGATACAGGGGGGGGGGTGAAAATGTCAAAATAGGGGGTACTTTTGGACTTCCTATAACTCCGTTGTTTATGGGCAGATTTCGATGAAACTGGCATGAATCGAGAGATTATGGATAGGGCTTTTACCATGGCTCCACAAATTTGCAATTTTGAGAAAATTCATAGGCGTTCACAGGGTTTCAAAAATAGGAGGATTAGTTTTCCAACAAATGAATGAACAAAAAAGGTAAAAACATTTTTTTGGCTTCTGCTAGTCATGCTATGCTAAAAAAGTACAAATCGCATTACAATATTTGTATAATGTTAGCATAGGCAGTGCCAGGGACATGAAAAAGGGGGAACTGTCAAGGTCACACGTTCTTGAGATCAACTTGTGACCTTTGACCTTAAATGACCTCCAGTGACCTTGGGGTCACCTGGAATGGTCTCGTGTGCATTCAGTATTATCTGTAAACGTTTTCAATCATTTGAATTTAATCTATTCCAAAACTTTATTTTATGGCTATTGCGATATAGGGTACGCGCACTGACATTTTAGGTCATAGCTCCGTGACCCGACCTGATATCAAGCTGAAACTTGGTACACAAGTAGAGGGTATCTTTTTGCGTCATATGTATTCCGGGTGTGGCATTTAAAAAAACGGCGCCGAAATTATTGCAAAAAAAACAAGTTTTGACTTTTGACCTTGACCTGACCTTGTAAAGTGACCTCAGATAAACAAAATTTTGTGTGCACATTGCCCAACTATTTAGCTATACATCTATATAACGTTTTAAGTTCTATCTTAAAAACGCTGTTTTTGGCAGACATTTTCCTTTTACCCTCAATATGGTCAAAAATGACCTGAGGTGCCTCCCAAAAACGTTGCTTGGCTCCGCTCCTGAGCAAAGTAGAATTGTGAAATTTTGTCACAGCGTGTAGAAAGAATAGCTAAGAGAAGTGGCCAAGTTTCGTAAAGCTGCGTTAAAAAGCCTGGAATTAGCAAGCAAAAAACCTGAGGGGAGGCCGATTCAGCCCCCTCTGCCGGGAATAGGGTTAAAGGTGCACAGCGCTTCCCCTCCGTTACGTGCCTGTCCGCTATACGTACTCTGCTGCGATAGCTGTTAACACAGGGCTACAAATCTGCTCCGCCTGCAGCTGGCGGCGACCCAGCGGCTTTCTCTTCTTGACCCGCATTGGCCTCGAATCACCTGCCTCGAGCGACCTCCAGTGCCACATCATTTGCATCGCTTCTGCAGCACTTAAAGCGCTTGCAGCTGTGATCGTCTGCTTGCGTTCGTACGTGTGCCCTTTAACTGATCTGACCAGTTGCGTTGTGTTTTTGTGTATCTTAACTGTAATCCTAACGAGAAGGTGGAACATTCCCTGCGTGGACGCCTTTTGCCCTCGGGGGACCGGCTCCGGATCCAATTTCGCCGGACCGGGGCGGGTCATGAGACCCCCTCCCAAGATATCGAGAACTGTAAGTCGCACAGAATAAGCAAAAAATGTCATTGGGAAGTTCTTGTCGAAAATAGAAGAAATCATGCAGAATTAGTCCACCAGGCCATTACTGAGGTCACCAGAGGTTATCTTAGGTCAAATCACCTGTTAACGTTTTGGGGGAGAAAACCGTAATAATCAAGTTATTTGCTTGTCCCCAAAGAGATTAAACATAAAAAGAAGGCCTGGTGTGCCTACTTGGTTCAGAAAAAGAGAACCTGAACACCATTCATTTGGCCGTTGCACGGAAAACTGAACGTGAAGGAAAAATATCTCCTTCTTGTGAGTCGCGTTTTCCCCAGTGCAAAGGACTGTGTTTGGGCTACATCACACCGTAAATGTGCTTGGGATGCATATTACGTATGCATTCATTACACTGCGGCCAGACAAGGTCAGTCCACGCCAAAATGTTGACGCATAGAAGTCGGGAGTTTCTGGTGTCTGACGTAAAGTCTGCTGCGCTACTGTTGATTAGTCACGACACTCAGGGGTTGAGCTTTGCAAAAAATGATTGGGGGGGGGGGCGGGCAAGTGCTCATTTCGACTAATTCTGATGATTTTGAGGCCAATCTTTCCATGCACAACCATGGACGTAATGTTAAAAATCCCAAATAATTGGGGGCCTAGGTCCACGAAAAATCCCAGAGTTCCACCCATGACGACACTGTACAAAATCATCCAACAGCGGTTCATACAATATCCCTTCTACGTCATGAAACCCATGCCCTGACGCGTTAACTTCAAGTCTACTGGTCGGCGGACGCGGCTAGAGTGTAAACGCACAATATGTGACGGGAAGTTATTTAGCGATGGGAAAAGTTTTTATTTTGGCGACAAAAATGTGGGAATTGGGGCAGTAAAAACAGAACAGAAAGTAAGCATAGATGTGGTTCTTGTCATCTGTTGCCATACAAAAATGGTGCGCATTGAAAACAAAAAGCATTTTTCAAAATGTCAAAACAGGTCAGCCTGGACCAAATGGATTAATTCAATCCTGGAAAGTAAGTTTTTACCATGCATCAGTATTTCTAAAGCACACGTAGCTTCGGGTAAACACTTAAAGATTACAAACCGATGAGTCATATTTGGCTGCGGATCTGAAAGTTTCGTTTTAAACGTGACGTAGCCCCAGGTCACCGGTCAAAAGTTAAATTTACATGTGAAAAGGATGCAAGAACCACTGGAACGTATATTCGAACTTCAAAAACCACTGAACTGGACCCACAGTCTTCACTGACAGCTTAAAAAGGACGAAACTTTAGCTGACCTAAAGTAAATGACCTTGACATTTCCGAAAAATTCCAGATAGCAGAACTGTCGCATCTAATGTGTTTTGTCAATGTAGCAAGTTGCTTAATGGACGCATTTCGCAGAAAGCTATGACACTTAACTTTTTTGGAACATGGTCTTATTTGACCTGTCCAGGATCAGTGACCTGAGGTGTCCTCAGGATGAAAAATTCACAAAATGTGTTGAAAGAGATGTGCTAAAAGGCGCGCTAAGTTTCATGTCTCGGCGCATCTTCCTTTTCCTGTCGTCTTCGAAAAACTGGAGGGAGGTTCCCATGCACCCCCAACAAGACTAACCCTGTTTCCTCATGGAGGTGACTTCAGAAGCTGGCTTCCGGTTTTTTGCGCGCCATTTCCTGGATTTTAAGCCACCTTCACGAAATCTGGTGTCTTTTCCAGTATATTCTTCCCTCGTATTATGTCAACTTTCATTTTGTTTTGCTTTTGGGCGGAGTCGGACCGAGCTCTTGGGAGGGACCTCGGGCCATTTTTGGCACTGTTAAAGATAAACGAAATATGGCTGCCTGAAAATGGAATTTTAAGATACAACTTAAAACTTTACATGCGTACACAGGTAAATGACTGAGTAAACACACAATAGTTTTGCTGACCTGAGATCAGTTTGCAACGTCAGGCCAGGGTCAAAAGGAACATCTGATTTTATGTAAATCTTTTTCACTTTTCAATTTTGAAAGTAACAAAGTCGGAGCATACATTACTCTGCACAGTACCTTGCACTTGTGTTTTAAGTTTTAGGTTACTATCAGGTCTGGTCATAGCGCTATGGCCTAAGAAGTCTGCACCCTCACCCGGTATCACGGCGGTCATGAAAAACACCTGAAGAAATATAGCTAACTGAAATGATTGGAAACGTTTTCAGACACTTTCAAATCAACTAAAGGCTGTTCCACGTGTTTCGGCAAATCTGTTTGGTATAGATTTACATTAATTCTTATACAGATATTATATAAATAGATATAGATATCTATTTCGCATAGATGCATAACTCTTAAAAGGATTTGCATGAACTCTTAGGTCATCTGGGGGCACTTCAGATCAAAGAACATAATTTGCTCTGATGAACATGAGATCATGATAGTGCCCCTTTTTCATGTTCCTGGTGCCACCTTTCCCAACATCATGCAGACAACGTAATAAGATTTGTACTTCATATGTATAACATGACTAAAAAATATAACAACTGTTTTTAACTTTTATGTTGACTCGGTTTTCAAAACAATATTATCCCACTTTCCAAGCCCTGTTAACGCCAATGAAATCCTTATCCTTAACCCGCGCACGACCGTCGGTCCGTTTCGAACATGGGCGACTGGGGGGGGGGTTGGCCGCCCCCTCTAACTCACAAACGGTTGGTCGCACGATAAAAAAATAAGCACACCGTTCGAAAGCTTGTGACGAGTAGAGCTGGAAACTGGTCTCATTTTTAGTTTTAGATAATATGTAAGCAATTTACGCCCTATACATATATGTTTTCTCATAGCCGACTGCATGAGACCGAGAAATGGCCTGAATCTCAAGGGCTGTGACTAAAAACGCTTAGGTAACGGTACCGGCGCACAAGTAAAGGTCCGCGGATGCCGATACACGTCTAATTTCCCACATTTGTTCAATATATACGCCAGAACGTTGAGTTAAAGACACGGCATTTCTCGCGGCAGCTGTAAGCGTGCGCTGCTGCCGTATGCAGGAACGAACTGACGGAACTAATTTTAGCGTTCCTTCATTTTCGCGAAAAAGACAATCTATGTATACTTTATTGATCTTTGAGGTTCTTGTGATAGTTTTCGTGCTCGCATTTTGGAAAAATTCATTAGTTACCAATCTACAAAACTGGCGAAGCTTTATTGGCGAGAGCCTGTTTATTTGCAAAATATGCTACTTTTTCAAACTTTTTGAGGTTTCTGGTATTACTTACGTCTGTGCAAGCTGGTTCTGTCATTTTCTACCCGTTCTGAGTCATCAATCGATGATTTTGAAGGTGGTACATTTTGGCTCACTACAGTTATTCGTGACCTGACCTAAGGTCAATGGCTGGAAGTCATTGATACTTTGCCCAATGACGGTAACTAGATGTCTGCTTCACTCCACACTAAAAATGTTATGAAATATTCAGTCAATTTCCGAAAAAACGACGACATTTCTTAAAAATGGGCTTGACCTTAGGTCAATGACCCGGAAAATTCCGAAAAATCTGAGGTAACAGATTTGTTGCATCTATCACATTCACTAATCTCTGAAAGTGCTATTGAGATATCTTGTTTTGCGAAAAAGTTAGAGGGCGCTTAACTTTTTTGGACATAGGTCTGTTTGACCTGGCCTAGGTCAGGCACCTGACCTGGCCTGAGATCAAAATTTTGACACAAGATGTAAAATTGTTAAAGCAAAAGGTACACAAAGTTTCGTGGCTCTGTGTTTGTTGGTTCTCTCGCAATCCCAGAAAAACCTCAGGGTTGGCAGTCAACTGCCCCCCCCCCAGTCGGGGACGGGTTAATATTTGGGCCAATTGGAAACGACCCATCGAAAGTCACTCGATTTATGCAAATTGCATCACAATCAGTCTAAAAACGGCGTGGTTATAACAAGTCAAAAATACTTCCTTTTCGACTCTTTTTTCACCCCCTGTATCCGCCCTTTTCAGATTTTTTTTGAAAATTTCTTGTTACAAAAATATAGTTCAAGGCATGGTGAGTCCAATGTCGTTTGTAGAGATGAAATTGCACGGGCAATTCCCGAGATTTTGGGGGGCAAGGGGTGGATACCCTTGCCCTCCCGCGATTCAGGGGGCGGGGGGCAAAAAAGTCCCGTCCCATGCAGGAATTTGTCCTAGCGCTATAGGTGCGGGAATAAAGTTAACACATACATTTATATCTCATCGCTGTCACCGACAGGAGAGAACTTCCTCGGGCTTTCCGCGATGGGGCCTTTCCCCACTGGCTACGTTCCTTTTTCACAGGACGTAGGCGTAGGCGTAAAAGACGATCCAAGACAGGCCCGAAATGCCAGCTTACATATCCCAACAGCTCCTTCAAGGACATACCCTGCGCGGGACCGTTGGTGCTTTGCTTCCTGTACAAGGGACGCTATTAAATGGAGTTAGTATCAATAAATTACAGTTAACAGTAAATAAAGTTAGCGACAGTCATGAAGGTTTAGGTAGTTAAATGGATTGCGCTGCCATGGTGCCATGGTCATAGCCGATAAGCGAGCTATGTGCAGTTTGTTAAAATGAATGGTTTGGGAAAAAAGTTTGATGCGTGATGCTATGTGAAGACCAGTTCACCTCTCCATTTCTCCGACATAGTTGTGATGTATGTTGGGTAATATTCGAAAACAGATACTTACAGGATGATTGATAAAATTCATCTTCCAGCAATATCTCAAACTGAGTTCAGCTTTGCGTATGCGTAATGGTATTTGTACTGCAAACGTATGTGTAATGGTGGTATCGTGGTGTCCGCTTGCAGGGCAATGATAGGTGATGCTTTCATTGCTCCCACGGCCAGTCGTATGAAACTGTTTTGTACTGTGTCGAATTTTAGAGTGTGGCTTCACTGGCTCCTACATACAGTATGCATCTGAAATCGATGATAGGTAAAACAAGGCTTTGTATAGATGTAAAAGTGTAGTGCGGTCGGCGCCAAAACGAGTGCTCGCAATACGTTGGAAAAGGTTGAGTCTTTTCCGGCATTCGATTTGTATGTGCTCGAGATGTCGTGGGATCGAGAGCAATGGATCGAGTACGACGCCTAAAAACTTAAAATACCTAATTAGTGGGATGGTATGGCCGTCCGACTGCAGTCAACGTGCATAATCAATGCGTCTTTTGTGTTTGGAAAAGATCACGACTGCTGATTTTTGAGGTGAGAAAAATAAACCGTTGTTTTCGGACTAAATTTCGGCTTGTTGCAGGGCTCCTTGGATTATGGTCAGCTACACGTTCAGGTCACCGTGTGTGCACCAAAGGACAGTATCATCTGCATATATGGAATGTGATATGTTTGATGGAACTTGATTAAAGATATCGTTGACCATGATGTTAAAACTTGCCGGTGAAAGGCAGCTACCCTGAGGAAAACCATTCTCTAAAGTAAAATTGGCGGAATGACCGGCACGGCAACGAACTCTAAAAGTATTGTTTCCCGATAACAATGCCACCAAGGAACTTGCCATGTGTCCTTTTATGCCTATACGGTGTATCTTTCCGATTAAAGCGGGTTATAAGCTATGTTGTATGCACGACGTATGTCAAGAAAAACTGCAGTTGTGTGTTGCATCTTTTTAAATCCTTTGCGAATATCCGTTTCTAAGCGTGTCACGTTATCTATGGCACTGTGGCTTTCCCGAAAGCCGCACTGAAACTGTGATAAAACGTGTTCCTTTTGTAAAAGCCAGGCCAACCTCTTCACAACCATTCGTTCGAAAATCTTTCCCAGTTAATTTGTCAGAGTAATGAGTCTATAATTGCCATGGTTGCCCATATCTTTTCCAGGTTTTGGCAGTGGAATTACGGTGGGTGTTTTCCATGAGCCTGGAAATATATGTGATGTCCAAAGGACGCTGAATAATTGTAGAATGAGTTGGAGCATAGTGTCCGGTAAGTGCTTGGACAAAGCATAATGTAGTTTGTCGGGACCACCTGACGTGTTCCCAGTATGTGTTCTGGCGTCTTTTAGTTCCGAAAAAGAGAGGAGCTTGTTGTAAGCTTCCTGGTTATCCGATAAAAAGGCGTCAGGTGGTAAAATAAATGAGTATCGTGCAAATGTGCAGAACTCGTGGCCTCATGTTCAGAACTCAAAGGAACTACAGTAAGCTATACCTTGAACTATTGCGTTTATGACCATCGATGGTTCAGATGCAATAGTGCCGTTCATACCTAAAGCCGGAATAGAGAAAAACGTTCGATTCCCTGGGAGTGTTCAGACTAAGTTCCAGATTTCTCCTAATGGATTTTCTGTGTAAAATGCAAGATGAAAGAGTGCCATGAGTTCCTTTTTGCAGTGCAAAGGATTAAACGAGCTCTAGCACGCTCGCGATTGCATTCAATGCGGTGTTCCTCGTCTCTGTGTCTTAGAAAGGCGCGAAAAGCTCACTTTCTTCGCGCCACTGCTTGGGCGACAGCGCGGGACCACCATGGCACTTGACGTTTGGATGATGATAATGTGAGAGGAACTGTCGAAGATGCCGCTTGTAAAATGCTCTCGGTGATAAAATCAATACTTTTAACCGGGGAGTCGAACTCAGCTAGTTATGCGTAGCGCAACTGGGTAAAAACGTCTTACTTCGCTCTTTTTAACCCGTGCACGACCGTCGGTCAGTTACGATCACGGTCGACTGGGGGGGAGGGGGCAGTTGGCCGCCCCCTCTAACTCACAAACGGTTGGTCGCACGATAAAAAATAAGCGCACCGTTCGAAAGCTTGTGACGAGTAGAGCTCGAAACTGGTCTCATTTTTCAGTTTTAGATAATATGTAAGCAATTTACGTCCTATATATGTTTTCTCATAGCCGACTGCATGAGACCGAGAAACGGTCTGAATCTCAAGGGCTGTGACTAATAACGCATAGGTAAAGGCACCAGCGCACAAGTAAAGGTCCGCAAATGCCGATGCACATCTAATTTCTCGGATTTGTTCAACATATACGCCGAAACGTTGAGTTAAAGACACGGCAATTTTCGTGCCGGCTCTCGGTGTTTGCCGCAGCCGTATGCAGTAAGAAATTAACGGGAACTAATTTTGGCGTTCCTTTTTTTTTGCCAAAAAGTCTGTCCATGTAAATTTTATTGATCTTAGTGGTTCTTGTGATGGTTTTTGCATGCTTAAATTTTGGAAAATTCATTAGTTACCAATCTACGTAATTGGCGGAGCTTTATTCGCAAAAGCCCGTTTATTTCCAAAATGTGCGATTTTTTCAAACTTTTTGAGGCTCCTGGTATTACGTACGTGTGTGCAGGCCAGTTCTGCCATTTTCTACCCATTCTGAGTAATTCATCGCTAATTTTGACGGTGGTACATTTTGGCTGACAACAGTTATTCGTGACCTGACCTCAGGTCAATGACTGGAAGTCATTGATACTTTGCCTAATGACGGTAACTAGATGTCTGCTTCACTCCACACTAAAAATGTTATGAAATATTCCATGAATTTCCGAAAAAACGACATTTCTTAAAAATGGGCTTACCTTAGGTCAATGACCCGGAAAATTCCGAAAAGTCTGAGATAGCAGATTTGTTGCATCTATCGTGATTACTAATCCCTGAAAGTATTATTGTGATATCCTGTTTTGCGAAAAAGTTGGAGGGCGCTAAACTTTTTTGGACATAGGTTCGCTTGACCTGACCTAGGTCAGACACTTGACCTGGCCTGAGGTCAAAACCTTAACGCAAGGTGTAAAAATGATGAAGCAAAAGTTACACAAAGTTTCGTGACTCTGTGTTTGTTCGTTCTCTCGCAATCCCAGAATAATCTCAAAGGGGGGCGGCCAACTGCCCCCCCAGTCGGGGGCGGGTTAAATTCCACCTTGGTAAACCCCGTGGCAAAGCATCGTTGGTGGATAGAAAAGATATGTGTATTTTAGTGGGATAATGGTCACTGTCATATACATCACTGTCTTCTGACCATTCAAACCATGTTCCTAACGTTGGCGAACACAGCGTTAGGTCATTGGCAAATTTCGTATTATGGCAAGATGAAAAATGAGTTTAGCACCATTGTTTAGCAAAAGCAGGCCTTTCATATCAATAAAATCTGCTATGATACGGACCCTGTTGTCGACGGGTCTAGTGTTGTTATTCCAATCGGAATGATGGGTGTTAAAATCTTCCATGATAATGTAAGGCTTTATGAAATGCGCTACTAGTTGGCCGAGATCATTTCAAAGTTCATTGTCATCGCCGTCGGGAGGTAACTATATACTGCATACATCAATGTCCCTTCGTTTAGTCGTACTGTGCAAGCGTCAGCTTGTATGTCACAGCTGCGTGTGATAGGGGAATGGAAAAAGTCAACTGCACCGTGGGGTCTCAGTCCATCTAAAACGTCAAAACGATGTAAATTGTAAGTGAAAAGTGACATATTGTAATTGTAGAGTGGGCGAAACCACGTTTCTTTGTATGGCGATGATGGCAGGTGCTAAAATAGTAAAAAAAAGTTTGATCTCAGCCCACTTTGATAAAAGCACTCGACGGTTTCACCTGAAGTAAAAGAGACATAAAATGTGTTTAAGAGCGACCGCCATCAGTACCTGTTGGTGCTGATGGTCGGCCGTGGGAGCGCGCCCGAGCCCCGATCACCCACTGGTCGGGTCTGGTCCGGGGCCTACGCTCGCCGGAACTGCCCGGCCTTCGGCCGTTCTGTACCCGGGCCAGTGCTGGGAGGTCGCCCCGGCTGGGGCCGGCTGTGTCCGCCCGTGTGGACGGTCCCGCCCGGGGGCTGGGTGACCGGTCGGCCGGAGGCTGGCCGGCTGATCCCGCCCTCGGGCGGGTGACAGCCGTCGGGCCGTCGGGCCAGAAGCCCTGTGACGGGGCCGCCGGTTAGGTTCATGTTTGTGCCTGGTTTGCTGTTGCTGTAGAGGCCGAAAATGTGCGTGAAAAAAATTAAGTGGTGCCAGTTCAGGAAGGTTATCTGTCTGTGTGTTGACTGACGTTGTTTTTGTTTTGGCTCCCTGAGCAAAAGTTTTGCCAGGTGATGTTTTGTGCGCCAGGACAGCTTTTCGTGCTTCGAGGACATCCCAGTTTCTGCTTTTACCTCGCAGATTTCCTTTTCACTTTTCCAGATGGGGCACTGAGTGGAGCTGGTGGTGTAGTCAGTGTTCCCACAGCTGAGGCACTTCTGAGACGAGGTGTAGATGGCTCCCTCGTGCGAAGCCTCTCCGCACTTGGGGCATCTGGCTTCTTGCCGGCAGTTTCTGGAGCCGCGGCCGAACCGTTGACATTTTAAACACCTCAAAGGGTTGGGGATAAAGACGCGCACATCGCAACTGAGGTATCCAGCGACAAGAGTTTCTGGGTGTTGAACGTCAGCACCAAGAGGATGGTGTCACGTCGCTGACCGTCTTTGAATGTGGTCAGTTGATGGACGTATACCACATCCTGTGGTTGCAGCTCTTCCTGGATTTCAGCCTCTGGCACAAACCTCAACTCAGGGGCGAGCACAGTGCCTTGACTGGTGTTTCGGGAGGCATGAAGTTTCACAGTGACGCTTTGGCCACAAAATGAGGATGTTTTTAGGAGTGCTTTTGTTTGCGTCCTGTTCGAGGTTTTGTTAATGAGAGAACCGTTTGTCGGGTCTTCAATTTTTAGGTTGGCAGCCGAGGATCTGCAGATAGCCGCCAGCTGTTTTTGCGGACCAGAACACGTTGATACGGCGGAAGGGGACATCTATTGATTTTGGCTGAATAATGACGTATGATCCGAGAGAATCTATGTCAGCGTCAGAGGGTGTCGAGCTATCGCTGGTCGGGTTCGTGCGGCGGTCAGTGGCGGGAGCAGAGATGGAGGTCGGACGAGTCACTGGCGGGCGTGTTCGGTGTAGGGAAGACCGGGGTGAAATGTTACATTTTTTACCTTTTCGATCCTGGAACGAAAATATTTCGGGTTGGCGCACATTTTCTCGGGTTTTCACACACCCTGATATTTTCCTTTGTAGCGGATGTGAAACGATCCCGAAATAACGACTTTAAGGTACCGAAATTGCTGTTTCAAAAAGTCACTTCAGCTGTTACAATTAACCCCAGGTACGGAGTAAATTGTAAGAACACCTAGGGGTAATTGTAACATGTTAGCGAATGGTGCAGTGGTGTAGTGAAAGCCACTTTTGTCGAAAACAGCCTTTATTGAACAACACTGTCTCTTACATCCTGAGCCTTTCCTGGATTAAAATCACAGCTCCAATACAAAAATACGATTTCGCAACGGCGTAAAGCTCAAGTACTCCAACAGCTTTTCGTGAATTAAATAATAGCTCTTCCTTTCTCAGGCCAAGAACCGACGCTTCATCAAACAAAATGTGATTTCACAACAAAACAAAGCTCTTAAACATAAAGCTCTTTCTGGATAGAACATCACAGCCATCTCGGGCTTAGAAATTCAGTAACGGGACCTCTGAGGTCCAACACATACCTTGAGTATTTGTGCTGAAGTAGAGGAAACACAACACCTCTAATATCTCTGACGCTCGGTCTATCATCGCCCACTCGGTGTCTGATTCACAGTTTTCGCATATGTAAGCCCCATACTTTTCGACTGCGGTACACGCCTCGTGGGTCCACATTGCGCACATTTGGCACCGGATCCACCTTTCTTTGGATCGGCTGTTTTTGAAGCTTTCAACGCAAGGCAGAAGACGTCTTCTTCATCATCACTGCTGCTTGCCCTGCGTGCTGTCTTCCGAGCCCTCTTCCCACCAGCCTTCGTCTTCTTCTCTTCATGCTTGTCCTTGTCAATATTGATCTTCAATATTGACAATATTCAATATTGTCAATCTTCGATGCCTGTTTGCAATCCTTTCGACCCTCTTCTAGCTCTATCGCTCTCTTTTCTGGAGTGTCAGTCAGAATTGCGGCCTTTCGCTTTCGACCCGCACTGCTGTTTTTTCTTGGACCTGCCTTGGGTAGCGGCCAAATCGCTTCAGGGGTGAGCTGGTTCGAGGCGATCCCCGATGGACGAGACTGTTCGATCCCCGATGGACCAGGCTTGTCGATCCCCAATGTATCAGCCTCTGCAGGAATGGCATTTATCATCCATGATGCATGGATATAATATTGTATTTTCAATGTAACATTCAGAGAAAGGCAAATTAAACTACATACAGATGTCCCATACTTCCCCCAGAAATATCCAAATGAAGTCAAACTAGAATTATTTAACCAATAAAATAATCAATGAATGGAATAATAGAATATCTTAATAGATCCGCTGTGAAGGTAAAACATCTACGGTAAGACCACGGTGACTAGGCGCCAAGAATGTAACCACGTCTTAAAATTAAAATTGACAAAACAGTACCTAAGAGATAAATCAGGGACTGGTGACAATAATACCGTAAGTATGATTTTTAAATGATGTTGATATTGAATTTGGGGGCAAAATTGCATGTTGATTAATTGGACGGGGCATTTTTCCATAGCCTCCGCCCCCAGTGGTTACATTTATGCCAAGTGCATTGATATTTTACGTAAATGTAAGTTTAATGGTCTGGTCATAGGGGTCAATTGTAACAATTATATTTGATCCCAGCAGAAATGTTACAATTGTCCCCGTCACGTCATGCCATCTTAGAGACAAAAATGACGCAAAACAAGGCGGCGTGACCGGCAACTGATGCAGTCATTTTTTGACCAGGTACCCCCACCCACCCCACACAAACTCTTAAACCCGTGTCTAGTAAGATACGTGAATGAGCTGATCATATTAAAAAATAAACAAAGTTACAATATACTCTGAAAAACACAATTGTGAACAGCACAATCGACTCATCCGCCGGACCGGCCTGAAACCCCATGAGGAAAGGAACAGCTTACTGCGCATGTCAAGGAGTGCCTCCAGCGTCATCCATCTTAAGTTTCGAAGTTAACGCTTCTGTTACAATTGCCCGGCGTTACATTTGACCCCGGTCTCCCCTAGTATCCATGTCGCGAGCAGGGGCGTGATCAGATGGCATGCGAGGGTGAGCAGCGTGTATAGTGATGGTCGTATTGGTCCATGAGAGGTCAGGTTTTTTGTACCGTGTCCCGGCGAGGAGCAAAGTTGGGCAATGGCATTCTCGAACGGTACACTGAGAGCATGGGTTGGCATCTGTGGTTGCAATCAAAGTGTCGTGCGAGGCGGAATCAAAGTTCATGATCGAGTTCGTGCCTGGTTCAGTGTCTGAATCATCATCCTTTTTTCGTTTCCCTCTCTTCCCCATCATGGGGGAGACAATAGTCACGAAAAACCACACCGAAGAGCCCACGGAAAATTCAGCGACAAGGATGATATATGAATATAGGATACCTCTATCGATCAAGATGTCTAGTTTCATGACAAAACCCATCGCAACATGAAAACAGGGATGTTATAGTGGAATGATATGTTGTCAGTCGGTTGTGAAGAGAGTCTGTCCATTATTTGCCACATGATAAGTTATGAATTACATGAGCGTATTGACAGGAAGAGGCAAATGACGATTGAGATCAAGATAGGGATTACTGACGACAGCGACATCTATCGGTCGAAATGAGAACTGGTCTTCTCACTGCATACGAGCGCAGTCAACCCTTCACTCCGGAGCAAGGAGCGAGCGCCCGGCCGGGGGTCTACCACGCTATTGCACAGCACGGAAGGTTCGCCACTAAGCTACTGGTTTAACGTGCGTCCTCCGGCCGGAAAGGGCATTACCCTGAAGCTTAGTGGCATAAGTGGCTTTGGCAAAGTGTCTAGTGCCACACATGTAGTCGGCTATGAGAAAACGTATAGGGCGTAAATGGTTTACATATTACCCAAAAATAAAAATGAGTCCAGTTTTGAGTTCTGCTGGTCACGAACTTTCCAACAGTAAGCTTATGTTTATCGCGCGCTCTACCGATCGCGAGTTAGAGGGGGGAGTGGGGTGGTCAACCATCCCACTCAGTCGGGCGTGCATGGTGCCAACTGCCAGTCGAGCGTGGGTTTAAGCTCAAGAAAACGCATACAAATCGGGTTTGTATTGCATATGATTCAATATCTTGGTTCAGAGAACTGTGATGTCTGTTTGCCTGAACGATGGTAGAATATTAGTTGTCTGGTGAATGGACTACAGGCTCTGTTTAAGGCGTTTACCAAAATAATCTGAGTTGAAATGTACGACATCGCAAGTGTGGTTCAGTCCCCGGTAACCAATACTGAGAGTAACCAACGTACCAGTACGTTGTAACCAATGTACCAATACCAGTAACCAGTACCGGAAACCAAGACTGCCAGCGGGGTTCAGTGCTGGTCACTGCAGAGCAATCGCTGGCGTCGTCTTGTTCCCACTACCCAGTGATGAACGCCGTAGCCACTCAACCCTGCTTCTAGTGGCGGCTGTTAACCCGTCCCCGACTGGGGGGGCAGTTGACTGCCCCCCCTGAGGTTTTTCTGGGATTGCGAGAGAACCAACAAACACAAAGTCACGAAACTTTGTGTACCTTTTGCTCCATAAATTTTACGTCTCGTGTCCAAATTTTGACCTCAGGTCAGGTCAAGTGCCTGACCTAGGCCAGGTCAAACAGACCTATGTCAAAAAAGTTTAGCGCCCTCTAACTTTTTCGCAAAACAAGATATCTCAACAATACTTTCAGGGATTAGTGATCGTGATAGATGCAACAAATCTGCTATCTCGGATTTTTCGGAATTTACCGGGTCATTGACCTAAGGTCAAGCCCATTTTTAAGACATATCGCCGTTTTTTCTGAAATTGACCGAATATTCCATAACATTTTTAGTGTGGAGTGAAGCAGACATCTAGTTACCGTCATTGGGCAAAGTATCAGTGACTTCCAGCCATTGACCTTAGGTCAGGTCACGAATAACTGTAGTGGGCCAAAATGTACCACCGTCAAAATCGACGATGAATTACTCAGAATGGGTAGAAAATGGCAGAATTGGCTTGCACAGACGTAATTAATACCAGGAACCTCAAAAAGTTTGAAAAAGTAGCATGTTTTGGAAATAAACAGGCTCTTGCGAATAAAGCTCCGCCAACTTTGTAGATTGGCAACTAATCAATTTTTCCAAAATTTAAGCATGAGAAACCATCACAAGAACCACAAAGATCAATAAAATTTACATAGATCGCCTTTTTTCGCGAAAATAAAGGAACGCTAAAATTAGTTCCCGTCAATTTGGTACCGCATACGGCAGCGGCGCAATAACGGCTGACGGGAGAATTACGGTGTCTTTAACTCAACGTTTCGGCGTATATATTGAACAAATCTGGGGAAATTAGACGTGTATCGGCATCCGCGGACATTTACTTGTGCGCTGGTGCCTTTACCTATGCGTTATTAGTCACAGCCCTTGAGATTCAGGCTATTTCTTGGTCTCATGCAGTCGGCTATGAGGAAACATATATAGGGCGTAAATTGGCTTACATATTGTCTAAAACTAAAAATGAGACCAGTCTCGAGCTCTACTCGTGACAGGCTTTCCAACGGTATGCTTATTTTTATCGTGCGACCAACCGTTCGTGAGTTAGAGGGGGGGGCAGTCAACTGCCCCCCCCCCCAGTCGCCGGTGTTCGGGACGGACCGACGGTCGTGCGCGGGTTAATATATGAAGTTTCCCAATGCATAACACCCGACCCGGTCTAGCCTGGCGTGGACGACCACGTTCAAAGCCACAGCTGTCCGTCACCCTGCGAGGTCTGACGTCACACTCAGGCGGTTTGACGTCAACGGCCGGGAGCTGGCCCCACGTGGGACCGGTCGGACGACTGGACGGAGCCGTCTCGCGATGTAAGGCCCCTCTGAGAGCCGGCCGGAGACCACCGTTCACTGATTACCTCGGCTGGTGCCGCACGATTCTGGATAGGCCTGCGTGGTCGTGACAAGCCGCCTGCAAACTTCCAGCGAAAGTTCCGATCGTTCCTTAAGTTCATAGCTTCCGCGAATGAAGATACCATGAAGATTTTCCAGCTTAAAAAAACCACTGTGGTCGTCCTGGGCTGGTATATTTTTTATCTCCGGAGCTGGCGGCGTTCTGTTCGCTTTTCACTCGAAACTTCCAGCGGCCTTTTAACCCGCACCCGACTGTGGGTCGGAGCCTTGCTCACCCGTCTGAGGGGGATGGCCGCCCCCCCACTAACTCACGAACGGTTGGTCGCACGATAAAGAAATAGGCACGCTATTGGCAAGCTCGTTACGAGCAGAGCTCCAAAATGGTCTCAATTTTAGTTTTGAATAATATGTAAGCCATTTACGCCCTATGTATGTTTTCTCATAACCACCTGCAAGAGACCGATAAACGGCCCGGATCTCAAGGACTGGGCGCCGAATGACCCTGCAGTCGGTGCGCCCCTAAGCCCCAATAACCAACCAACCAACCGATCTCAAGGACTGTGACTAATGTCTAAATAAAGGCACCAGTGGAGAAGTAAAAGTCTGCACATGCCGATACACCTCTAATTTCTCTGATTTGTTTAATATGTACGCGGAAACGTTAAGTTCAAGACACGGCGATTTTCGCACCGCTGCACGGCGGGCGCGATAGACGAACGCGGTGTGAGATTAACGGGAACTAATTTTAGCGCTCCTCTATTTTCGCGAAATATGCCATTCCAAGTGTTGTTTCTTGATCCTAGATGTTCTTGTGATGATTTCTCATGCTTAAATTTTGGAAAAAATCGGTAATTACCAATCTACACAATTGGCGGAGCTTTATCCGTAAAAGTCCGTTTATTTCCAAAATACGCAATTTTTTTAAAATTTGTCGAAACAAGTATACCTTTTGCGTTATGCGTAAAAGTCCGTTTATTTCCAAAATATGCAATTTTTCAAAATCTATCGGAACAAGTATGCCTTCTTACGAAAAAAAAAACAATACGCACATTATGTGCCACGGAAGATAACTGTTACAGCCAATACCAACAAAAATCTCCTCGTCACTGTTTTGCCACACGTTCATGAGAAAGTCTTCAGTGTGTAGCGTATTGAAGAAGGCGTTGATGATGACAGCACTTGATATCAACCGAACTCTGCATGCGATTTCATGCAGCAATGCAAGCGCCTGATTGTGCAATGAATTCTGAAGTGAGCTTGCCCTGGCCCTGCTGATTCTCCGAAGTCACGCTACGTATGCTGTTTCCAATGAAATTTTACACAAGCGTCTCAAAGCCGCATGACTGCCGAAAAGTGTCCTCGGCTACATGCGCAGAATACATGAACTCAATTAATTCCCTTCCCAAAAATACTATCTACGGCGCATGAGCAAACCAAACCGTATCTAAGAACGTGCAGCGAATAATCTTACAAACTGAACCGATCCTCCACAGCAGGCACGCGTTCCAGCCCGAGTTGAACTGGATGAAGCGCACTGGTATGGCTGTCAGCTTTAAACAAAGCCACCGACAGGAACCGGTCGCCGCCGCCGAGTACTGGTAACGTCCCCTTCATCCCGAGCCCTTGATACGGTGTCGGCAATGTGGTACCGAACGGACCGAGCTACTGTTGGAAATTCGTCGTGGCCTTATTTGTATTGCCCAATGGAACGCTGTAAAGGGTTTTTGCAAGCACTGTCTGTAGATGGCATTTTATGAATGCTTGTTCCCTCGTTCGATTGACAGGGGATATATACTTATGTGTGAATATATATATATATATATATATATATATATATAAACATATAACAGATCGCCGACCTCATATGACCTTGGCATGGGTGTGAACCGATATGGAGTTATTTTCTCGCCTATTTCAGTAATGCAATCACTTTTACCTTTCTCAACGATCATCAGCCCAGTTTGTGACAGTCGAACATCACTGTGGTCGTTAACAGCGTAACAAAAGCTAATAATAGTGTTGGACTTTCTTTGATCTGACTTTAACATCAAGAAAGCAAAACAGTCACTGACTGCAGTAGTCCTCGAATTTCAAAACCAGGTCGCGACAAAAGTATGGTTTGTCGGCCGAAATGTTATGATACCACCAACTACCAGATACGACGACGGGGGACCTAGGAAACGATAAAGTACGCGCTCTTCTTTCCTGTAACCTGAAAAGTCACTAGATGGTTTGAAGGCGGTATATCGGACATTATTCGACGAAAGAAATGTGAAACACGTTAGCGTTTTTGGGGTGTGTGACACGGGGATGGCAGCTCTTCCCCCCACACCTTTGTTCGGAGCGTAGGAATTGAATCCCTCGGTACTAGTACGCTTGCTGTAGACCGCGAAAGCGATGGCAAGTGATAATCGTAACAACTGGTAGTCGCAAGCTACCACTTTCACTCGCCATAGCTTTTGCTATGTCGTATATATATATATATATATATATATATATATATATATATATAATTATATATATATATATATATATATATATCGATGAAAAGGGCATAGTAGTTGATAATCGTTGAGAAAGGTAAAAATTATTGTCATTACTGAAATAGACGAGAAAATTATTCTATGCAGGTTCACACCCAATCTAAGGTCATAGAAGGCTGGCGACCTCACGTGATCTTGGAGAGGTCACCGACCTCTCAACCGACGAAATGTTGTCAAAGATATCTTCAAAGAATCTGTATCAAAAACCGGCTTTATACCCAGTCAGACTTCTGAGGAAGAAGCAGAACTGCGAGTCAGATCTAAAACAGCGGCTTGCAGGCCTTTGGCCTTGCAGGCCGGGAGTGATTTCGTAATTCTGTGATCTGAGATGCCCTGATTTTTTTAGGGCGCGGAAAGAATGGAAGGTTAGTCAGTTTCCAAATTTCAAGCTCTTGATGCAGTCCTTTCGCCAGCAATCTAAGAAAACCCTAACGATGATGGCAATCAATGTCGTTATCCTGTGAGGGTTTGGGAGCAGTCCATCTAGTTGGAAATCTGCGCGGATATCTTCAGTGCCCAGACGACATTCCAGCTGAGGCTCGTCTAGCCCCGGGAGATTGAAGATATTGAGGAACTGACACCATAAACCGCACTGTGCCGCAACTATATGCGGCAACTATTCAAGGCTGTCCTGTGGATAGCAGGATACAAATGGTCCACGACCTGTCTTACCGCACAGTTTTTACTTCGGCGGGTTGGGAGTGTATGGTCCGTTGCAATGCCGTTTTAGAGAAATAACTAATATTTCTCCAAACATTATATATTTCATCATTCTTATACACGGCATATATAAGGAAACATTATAACGCAGCAAAGCATTCCTTTATCGCCACCTTTCCCGACTGCCGACATTTTTAACGTTATTCCGATTCTCCTCCCCTCCTACGATCTCGAAAACTATAAACTAAAAAAAGAACAGCAGAAAACGGCGTTCGATAGCCTGTAGCGAGATCTACATTTCTAAAAAAGAAAAGTTGAAAATTCTGAAAAGGGGATAGAGAATGAACATGAGGGTCTAAGTAAGGGTTTACTTATACGAACTTTCTTAACACATTTTATGACCGAGTTTGTTTTGCTTCATGTCATTCTACCGTAGACTGATGGCTCTATCACATATGATAGTAAGATGTCGATTTTCGAAATTCATAGTCGTGTCCAGGGTACATGAAAAGAGGTACACAATCTTTGGGAATGTTAATTCATTCAACAAAATGTCTTGAAGCTGGCAAGCTTCCTTGTTCTTCGGGAAACGTTTCCATAAGTGTTACAGCCAAATTATCATTTTTCCTTGTCAGATTTGTCATATGTCATAAATACTTATCACAAATGCCCATAGGCGGGCCCAGTCTCAAGAAAAACTGGAGCATTTTTCTGCATGGTAAACCATTGATGATTGGCGATCATATTCAGACACATTGTGAGTACCTTTTTGTGTCGTGCTTGAAATTCGTGTTTTGGTATTATAAGCGCATCACATTTTGAAATAATAGAGTCGTAGGTGTACCCAAGGCACATGGACGAGACCAGGGTTGGGAGGAAATGTTAATATTATGAATCTTTATTTTTTATTTTGATGTATACATAACTATATGTGATATGTATAAAATCAAAAAAAGTTTTATTGTCATATGTTCTGAATCTGGCGAACTGCGTGTCAAGAAAACATCTCCGTATATGTCACATGGCATATTATGTACACACTGCAAGTGCACATAGGCGGATCTAGGTATCAGAAAAAGAGGTGGCAATAAGTACATGGTGATAGCTGTGTTTTATTCTGTAAATCGAGTCTTAATATATCAGGAATAAGAAGAAATAAAATATCCCTTTCACATTACCCTAGAGCCGCTCCTGATCTGTATTTTTATGAAATACATAGCATTTGATCGTGCCATATGCGGAAATGTTATCAAAACGAATCACACAGATACAGATGTCTATTAGGCCTACTGAACGTGTTACTGGACGAAATATGCGTCCAAAAACCGATGCTTGGAGACGCCCCTGGAAGAAAATGCAATCACGTGTTAGCTATGTTTTCTTCATACAATGAGTCATAATTTGTGAGTAATAGGAAATATAACTACCCCTTCTGCATGCCCCTAGATCCTTCATGGACCAACACTTTTTCTTTAAAATATTTGAAAGTGTGCGGGTTGCAAATATTTTGATCATACGAATTGTCCATGACATTATAAAGGATGTCAAAATAGTACACTACCTTGTCGAAGTGCGCGATCTCCAGAAAGCGCGAGACTCTTCAAGCATGTCCCACCAAAACGGTCCTGGAACCGCCTCTGCCGGGGATGGCGAACGAAAAACCGGAGATGGACAAAATCTGCTTCCCTTCCTCTCCTCCAGCACGGAATAAGGTTAATGGCAAAAGAATGCATCATTAGATAGGTTCTAAAGACAAAACCCAGCATTGTTTGCCGAAGAAAATACACAAAGATGCTGGTGCAGACATAGACGTGATGGAGCTTATTCTGAGGACAAATCTTTAACAAGGCACTTTTGTTTAATTTCAGAACACTTAACCTGAATCTGCACTTACATTTGCGTTGACATGGCCATATAAATAAGGACGCAGGTAAAACAATGACGTCATCAAAGGCCACAACCATAAACTTGCGGTAAGTTTCCGTGCAATGTCCATGCCATTAGAGGCGGAACGTGTTCCGGCAAGGGGGGCACCGACTATTTCTCGAGCCACTTCTTTCCATACAGCACCATAGGGGCAATGTTAAATTTCACCAGTTAAGGGGAGGGGCTCGGTGCCCCGCGCCGCCCCCCCCCCCATTCCGTTCCGCCGCCCATGTCTAAGGTCATTTCAAGGCGTTCATCTCTGCAACGTCTTACGGTCATTACTAATTGCCGCCGAGGTCTTAGGCAGAGGGAATTCTACTTGAATTGTGACAAGTCAAATGAGCTGCCCACACCAACCCTGCTGTCACGGTTTTGACTGCAAAATAATGTCTCATTGACCTGGCATGGAATGGTTATTGCTCTTCTTTCACAATGATATTTCCTAGGTTACCATGAAAAGATACTTTGATGATGATCCGTTTGCAAGGCGGAGGGTGAGAAAGGAAACTGATATAATATATAAGGATGCATTTCCAGATTTGAAGAGAAACGCAATGGACTTTCCTCGTCACACGCCCCGCAAGGATGAAAATAAGGGAGCAAAGCGATCTGCTACATAAGACCTTTTTGTTGCCCGTTCCTGCCAAAGTTCTGGCCTTGTCCATGGTTTGTGCTTGTGCGTGACCATGTCCTTTTTTCTTTGTGATCTGGAAAGCCACCCTGAGACAAAGCGGTATGTGCGCAGGCGGCATCAAGAGGAAGGGTATTTCTATGTCAACCACATTCTAAAATATGCATACGATATTCTTCATGATGCTCATTGTCAAATGCTCGTTCCAGCCACCTTGCGCCACGAATGTCACGGCCACGCCACGAGAAAAATCAATCTCGAACGGACACATTTCGTATCCGTTCGATTTTTTCACGTCCGGCATCACTCCAGTGTGTGTTTTTTTTTTTGTTCAAACGTGAGTGTGACACCCATTTTGCAGATTTTTTTTAATGTAGAGGCGCAGCGGCCCCTCAGTCACTACTTTAATATCCCCGCTGTGAAGATATTGACTGCGATCTCCAGCACTGAGACAGGCGGCTTTGACAAAGCTCGTTAGACAAGGAGATTGTCTGAATGCTATGAGTATGCTTATTGAAGGCAGCAGTATAAACTTTCGCCTCACACGTTGTCCAGAAATGGTTTTATCGAATAGCTGTACTATTTTGTCGGAACTAAAGGATTATCTTGCATGCAACAGCGTCCTAAAATGAACGATACGCAATATCTATCATACATTATCGCAAAATGCCAATGCAGAAGTTAGATGATCTAAACATTGCACTGCAGCTTCCTTGGGCGCTTCCCATCTGCTGCAGAAATCTTTTTGAGCGCGTAATGTTTATGTTTCAATTTACGTTTAAATGAAAAATATTCACTACCAAGATCATGAGAGCGTCTCTCTGAGGTCCCATCGCCGCTGAAGGTCGCCGTTTAAAAATGTCAAAAGCTATTTAAGCATGAGAAATGGTCTTGCTGAGTATGTAGTACTATGCAGCATGTAGTATGAGAGATGTCAAGTACGACCTATAATAATGACGAGGTACGGAGAAAAGTAGCAGTTTGGAACAGAACAGGAACAGTTTGGAAGTTATTCCTTTTGGTAGAAAATAACTCAGACCATTCTCTTTGTGTGCGGCGAAAGAGAGAGATATAACACGCCTATTAAGCGGACTGAATAGTCGCGTTAGGTGCCTATTCGTTTCGTAGTTTTCTTGACAGTGAAACGTAACCGGGTCTCATCACTATGCGTAATACTCGTAGGAAAAGTAGAAGAAATGAAACAGGTTATCTCCGAGACTGCAAAAAAGCCGAACAAACCCGCAATCTGAGTGTTATCGCGCCTTCCATTTCCAGCAACCGGAACAACCGCGACCTAGTCGAATGCCAACTGATTTCCTCACAATGCATAAGCAAAGCACAATGCACTCAGCAAAGAAAGTAGAATCAATGACGTACACTGCCTCCGAGATGCAAAAAAGCCGAACAAACCCAGTGTCTGGTGGTGTTACCGCTCAATTTCCCGCAGCCGGAAATCTCGAGAAGGTGCACCGTGCCCAGCTCTATCTGCCAGATCGTGCCCTCCGAGACGTTCGCGATGTCGCGTGCCGCTGCGGGCGGGAGGGGGTGCCGGGGGAGGGGAGTCACGCTAATCCCCAGCGCCTCGCGGCTCCGGAGGCCCTGTCTGGGCGCAGGCAGCCTTGCGTCAGGCGGACGAACCGGTTGGCGAGCCTACTAAGCACGGCCGCGGCGGCGCCACTGAATTGGACAGTTCGCCGGAAAATCTCGTTATCTGGGCGATCATCGCGGCCGGGCGGCGCACTCGGCCCTTTGCGGCTGTCAGTGCGGCGAGGCGCCATTCCCGTGAAATGGACGTGCAGGAGACAGGAGACCGTCGTCAGCAAGTTGTTTGCTTGCGCTCCGCAAGCAGCTCGCCTGGAAAGATGCGTTGAAAAGTTTTCGGTGGAGGCCCGTTGAAACTGCACTGAACAAAGATGTCTGGAAGTTTCTCGTTTTATTCCCGAAATGAGATAATTGCCGATTTTTCTGACCAATATTGTTTGGTTTTAGTACTTCATGTTTGGATTTAGTATTTCATCATCTTTCCAATTTTAAATTTACCGATAACGAACAATAAGAGGATTATGGCTGAAACCGATGTTTGCGGACGTCTAACACGAGTCCGGATAGCCGTAATGTATTGTCTGAATTATGTTCTGCAGTGCAATTGATAGGCCTTCCACGCTGAAATTATACACCAAACGGCAATATAAACTGACCGTACCCGACTCCGCGCATTGTCGTTCTAGGCGTTCATAGTGACCATTTAAGATGGTGAAAACCTCGAAATCACCGTGAAAAATGAAGAAAAGCCCACTATCGGAGTCAAAACAGCCCGGAATATATAACGTCCAAAGCTGGCGTTTGCAGACATCCAAAACGCGGACAAACTGTTGCAATGCATTGTTCGTACTACGTTGTACTTGCACAATAATTTGTTGGGTTTTCAACGTTGAAATAACGCACCAAACAGTATTGTAGACGGTCCCTGCCCGAGATTGTCCATAGTGCGCCAATTTTGGTAACTACTTTTGACAGCGAGGCCAGATCTTTCAGAGGATAAAATTACTTTCTCTATTCTGATTGCGAAATAAAAGAAGACAAAAGAAATACAGCGCAACACAAAGCAAAAACGAATCTCATTGAACTGAGCTGGGGGAAATGTCGAAAACTCGTTTGCGGTGCAAAAACCAACCCGTTGGGATCTAGGTTGCAAACACCTGAAGAAAAGAGTCGGTCTTTATCTACAGCAATCGTGAGTCAGTCAAGGCAACGAAGTCAAGGTCATCGATGTTGGTGGTGATTTCACCGTAAAGTCGTCAATCGAGACATCACAAAAATATTTCTACGCAGTTTGTATTCTCCTCTAGTCAAATCAGTTACATAATCAGCGACCTCGCAATTTGCCAGCTTCTCTTAAAACTGTTTCGTTGCAATACATTGACTACATTCAGGTGAGACTCGTGACTTCTCAGCAACAAAAGGAAACAATAAAAGTGATAAAATGATATTTGGTTTCAAAGATTAATCGGAAGGCTATATGAAGACCAATGTCGATTTGAAGCCCTTAAACGCACTTGCAACGACGAACTACTTTGATGAAGCACGGTGGCAATGGTATAAACTTAACTTTTCGAGGGGATTTTGTAACATACGCTATTTTCTCAGCGGTGATTTGCACATGCTATCCAAATATGGTCTGTTGTAACAACTCAGATTTAAGTCCTCACAAACCCGAGGACTTCTCCGCATGCTACAGCACCGGAATCGATCTCGGAAGTTGTCAGTTTGTTTTAAGCTTCGCAGTTTCCATCTGAACCCGCGCCGGACGAACAGGGTGGACGTCACCCCCAATCGTGTTTCCGAGACCACGGCAAAATGGCGCACGACAGCGCCGTGAAGTTTAACTGAGTCGGCGATACATTCAGTGCGCATGTTGTGCTGAAAAGACCGACTCCAGGCCGTGTCAGGTCACCGAGCTACGACGCCATTACTGAAGATTTGAAGAGCAATATTTGCGCCAAATGTCGGCTTTTTACTGTAACGGCAGATGGTGGGCATGCAGTCAGTTCAGAATGGTATTCCACATGCAGGTCACTTTAGATAGGCATTGCACGTTGTGATAAGCCTTTGTGTTTTCTAATACAGTTTTAGTAGAAATTTTCTGTTATTTATTTAATTTTTATTCAATTCTTTTTTGTTTTCTTTATTTTTGAATTATTTATTGAATTCTTTTATTTAATTTTCTAATGGGGCCTTCTTGTGACAGGCCTAGTCGTTTCTAACTCCGAGCCGCTTTATAGTTCCCAAGCATAAAGTTTAACCTGACCTAATAGGCCACTGGTTGGCCTGACGGGGCGCCCCTGGTACCGTTGGATTCCTTGGGTGCACAGTTATCGATTGCTTTTTGTCCAGAGATGCTGGCTCGATTAGGGGCCAAATGGCGAAAGGTGCCTACCACCAGCCCCCCTCCCCTCCCCCTTCTTTATCGGTGCGAGTGAAAATCCCTTCCGTCTGGCGCGGGTAAAGCATTTAAATTAAAAAGCTCACGTCGAATCACATTTGCAATTCTTCTGTCGAGAAAACGGCTGTAGTGAGTCCACTACTGCGGCCTCGCTCATGATAAACATGTTAATAGTTTCATCATTTTAAGTGGAAAAAATCGATTTCAAACGGGCAAAATAGGTCGTGCACTGCGGCTAGAAACAATTGGGTTTAAATTTGAGGTATGTTTTTTGGGAGCTGCAAAAAGGAGAAACTTCACCACGTTTACATAAAGTTCATGAGGTTTTGCTTGCTGGTTGGTTGGTTGGTTATTGGGGCTTAGGGGCGCACCGACTGCAGGGTCATTCGGCGCCCAGAGGTTTTGCTTGCGTCTTGGGTTGTGTTTGCCTTCTGTCAGAGCCGAGTTACACATCAAGCATGCTTTTTCAGGCTCCTGAGTGCCTTCACTGGGTCTTAGTAGAGGATTCCTTGGCAAGGATAATTTCCCTGGACTTGATGCCTGTCTGGACAAAACCATCCCTTCTACGAAGCTGATCCGCCGACAACAGAGATAAGCTGAAGATCTGTGTGATACCATTTTATCTGTTTCGGGGTGTATTCGTTCCGTCACCATTTTTTGTTTATATACTATGTATACTAATAGATATCATGATTCTTCAAATCATTTGCTTTTGTGTGTACCACGCGAGAAAACAACAGTCATCTTCTGAATGGATCAGTCTGACTTCAAAACATCGCATTACGTTACCAGGAGCAGTGAAGCCATATAGTATGCATATTATCTGATACCAAGGGAATTATGCAGCGTTACGTATTGGTATCTGACTGGCTCATCATCACGTTACTTTGACTAATCGTATACAACACCTCAGAGAGTCTTGATTCGGCGTCGCTTGCCGTGACATGTTGACAGAAAAAAAATTATTTTTGCGCATCAAAATGTTGAAAAGCAAATAATGCAACTGACTTTCCCGAAACAAGAAACGCATTCTGTTGACAGTTATCAGAACGAACCTGTGAGCAATGACAACACTCCAGGTGGAGGGGATTTGTATCAATCAAATGGTCTTGAAAAATAAGCTGGCAATGCCTCCGACAGGGTAGCAGATCATCACCTTCTGCCGTGATATGAGAAATGTCTATAAAGGCTCCAGTTTCCCAGTTGCATGCCGCCATAGACTGCTGCTGTATTTAGGTATCCTGTAACGGTGGAAATAGTTCTATGACAATCTGTTTCGCCTGAGATTTATATCAGGGTATCCCGCTTTTTAGAACACGTCTTAGGCTTAGACCACACCTTAAACCACGACACTGCAAGGTGTTACAAGTCCCCCGAGAAACGTTTATGGTATCAGTGCCAGGAATTACAAAAAGCATGCCGTTTAATACATCCTGCGGTTACTGCTGGCTTTATGTAACCACAGATTACCGCGAAATGATTATGTGGACACTCAGGGAGAGATTGCAAACCAAAACAACAATGCCCGGAAGCGCCTGAAAAGTTTCGTTGCACAGGACAATAACGTCTTAAACGTCCTTTGGTAGCTGAGACGACTGGTTTCCTGTGTTTTTTCACGGTGGCCTGTCCTGATGGACATCTCAGCTTAAGATCCGGCACGGCGACGCTACCGCTGTCATTCGAAAATTGGCTTCCATCACAGAGTTACGGGGAAGTGAACGCCATGACAACGGTAAAGAGATAACGGACGTTTTTCGTTGTCTTGAAGCAGTTCGCCACTGTTGGTTTTTTTTTAGAAATCGTTTAGTCGGTCAGAGTAGCACCGCAGTTGGGATCACGGTTTCTAAACAAGGAGACAAAACTCTTATTCGTTTGCGCCGTTAACAGTCAGACAAAAAAAATAACAATAATTGAAACATCATGAACAAAGGCATGGCAAAATTTTGTCGACGGGAAAAAAGATATGTTGCGTAGTTGTTACTCTTGAATGTCATGCACAACGATACGGGGATAAGGTCGCACTCTCTCTTTCATAAATTGTTTTACATCAATACATAGAAAGGAAAACTGCACATTTAGTTTTACGTTATCAAGTTTATTGCCGAAAACTCATCCGTTTTAAGAAGACGCTTGTTCATTTTCTCTGCTGACAAATTAAACGAAGAATGATTGACTCCAGTTTTGAAAATAACATTATTAGTGCCACTGCTGACACAGCACTCACAGACCAACAAATTAAACTACGATGAGAGCATGAACAGTCAACACCTTATCGGTACAAGGTGATGCACCGGTGATTAACAAAGTTTTCGGCTATGGCGTCGAGAACGCGAGAATGTTGCACTTTTACGGATTCTTGTCCAAAAATGTAGCAATTTCCAGTTCGGTCCCATAAAAATCCGTGCTTTCTGAAAGGAGCTTTGAGCTAAGACGATAAACAAAATTCCATGTGCTCAAGAGACCACAAACCGTTGTAATCTCATTCGCTAGTGAAAAACTAATTTTACCTTGGCAAACCTTAAATGGCTCATGGCAGGCGAGTGATAGCCCAGGCTTGTGCAACTAAATCGTCTCGGGCAACTGCGAAACTGGGTCTCTCGGTGTTATGCCCAGAGGCACTTTTATGCGTTATTTTCCCCCGTGTTTCATTTCCGCGATATGCTAAGCTCCAGCCAGCATTCTATATCCCTGCAAAGTCAATTCAGTTTTGCGTCTTGACTCTGGGAACTGTAACATTACTGAAAAAACGAGGACGACGACGAGGATGACGATGATGATGATGATGATGATGATGGTGATGATGATAGTATGGCTTGGAAATGGTCGCCAGTTCACTAGTTTTAAGGCGTCACCATTGCACATTCGAAGAGGATGTTAATCAATGAAAGTTGGAACAGAAAGTAACTGACAACGGTGGGGTATAGTACAAACGGCATATTGTACATTTACAGTGCGGGTAAACGCACAACACTTTGTGAAAGCACTACTTGTATTTAAACCACTATCAGGCTAGAACTGGTCACTGAGCTTCCTTTGCTTGGTTCGATGCGCAGATGCGTTTGTGATGCATATCTCAACTTGGTTATAATTCGTCCCGGGCAAAGACTAACTTGATGTGGGTACAGCCAAATGGCAATCACCTTAAATGTTCTCCTTCTTCTTCTCTCCTTGATCAGTGTTTTGTAAAATAAATGATGGAATCAACTCGCAAGCACAAGTTCTGTGTGGCGCAACATGCGTCACATCATTGGTGGCAAACGATCTAACCGAAACGTAGTGCCATCTATCGGTCCTGACGTTCTCAATAACTTCTTCGTCAAAGTGGGACCTTGAGTGGCTGCCGAGGTTGCCGGACGTGGTGCTGCTTCCACCCTCCCAGTCCGGCTGCCCCGTGTCGGTGCATGCGCCTTCCGGGTGCAGCCGATCTCCTTTGACCACCACGATTTTTAGCATGAGGAACTCAGCAGTGTGCGGTACTGACGGACTCTGCGTTAGAGTTTTTATGATATCTTTTAGCTCAATTGGACAGGTCCCACTGCACGTTGTCAACGCGTACCTGACAAAAAATGACGCATCAGCCTCAAGGAAACATGCTATTGTACATCCCATCTTCAAATCTGGTGATTCTGGAAACCCCTCCAGTTTTTTCTTTATCCTTCCTGTCATTGCCAAGATAGCTGAGAGAGTTCTTGAAAACCAACTCTATCACTATCTCTCCTTTAAGCACCTCCTTGCTCCTAGCCAGCACGGTTTTCGGTGCCTCCATTCTACCGAAAACGCTGTCCTCAGCGTGTCGGACAAAATTTTATCAGCTATGGACCAGGGCAAAATTTTGCTTCTTGTCTGATTGACCTCAGTAAATGTTTTGATGTGATTCACCATTCCAAATTACTCACAAAATTGCAGCTTCACTGCATCAGCAGTGAATGGTTCAAAAATGATCTCACTGGTCATACTCAGGGTGTGGGCTTTGCAGGCACTTCCAATATCAGGCAGATTTCCGCTCCGCGACCCATTAATCAGGATGTCTTCCAGGGTTCGTCCCTGGGACCCCTGCTCTTTCCTGTTTTTGCTAATGACTTCAGCCTGCATGCCACCGGTGCTTTTGTGGCGCAATACGCCTGCGACACTCAGGCTCTGGTCACTGGCACAAAATCCGAGTTTTTCTCTCTTGTTTCTGACCTTGAGACCGCGTTGGCCCCGTTGGACGAGTATTTTGGCTCAAATGGTCTCACCGTCAACGAACTGGAATTCTAGCTTATCCCCCTGGGAACTCGTCAAAATATCCGAAACCTTCCTTCATTTTCTGTAAAATTCGGGAATACTTGTATGAATCCCGGCCCTGAAGTTCAAAATCTTGGAGTCACTTTTGATCGTTTTCTGTCTTGGGACTCTCTTATCTCTAAACTTTCACAGAAATGTTTCGGAATTCTTACCGGTATCTCCCATCTGCGTCGCTGTCACCCTTCCGGTACCCTTCCTCTAATTGTCTCTGCCCTGGTTATCTCTCACGTCCGGTATTGCTTCACAGTTTACGGAAACGGTTCGGTCAAAAACATGACATGCAAAAACCGTGCAGAAAGTTATCAGTTTCGCTGCACGCGTGATATCCGGGAAAAGGAAACATGCGCACATTTTGGCCGTGCGGGAAAACCTGGGCTGACTCCCTTCCCATGGCTTGTTTGAGCACCAGATAATGACATTACTTCATAAGATCCGGTGTACGGGCGAACCAGAGCACATTGCGGCATCGTTCCGTCTGAACAGCGAACGGGTGGATCACGCGAGACATACCAGACAGGATCGCCTGCTCAGCCTATCTCGCATCCGTGGTTCAATTGCCGGCAAGAGGCAACTCGTATACCACGCCGCCTCTTTGTTCAACACATTGCCACCAGACACCGCTTACGTACGTGGCAGCCTTCTTTTTAACGTTTTTTTACAAAGTTGAGTAGCTTGACCTGTGGAACGAGCGTACTACATGTGTGTGTGTGTCTTACCTCTTGCACCCTTCGTATGTGATGACTCGGGATCAAAAATAGCCCCTGTCATGTTTTGGTGGATGATCCCATGACGTAAATAAATGGATAAATAAATAAATGCTCTAAGCAGGATGACGGCAGCTTTTAACGTCCCAGTTGAGCAGCTCGGGGGCTATATATTCTGCAACACTGCAGAGTATTTTGCCACCTGACACCTGGTGATTTAGTGGCGTCATACACTCCCTCCCCCTTCCTCAGCAACTCGGTAACCAATGAACCGATTCGGCTAATTCGAACGACAGTCAGTTACCCTCGATGATATGACGCCGGTATGTTACATATCAGACCTCATTGTCGTACCCCAAGTCACAGATCCTGTCAAAGGCCAAAATTTGGCCTTGGACCAATATTACAATGAACACCGCAGTATTCTTACGCATGGTCCAACCATACAAGATTCCATTCACATAGAAACGGAGGAAAGGGGGTCATGCCCCGCCATGTTGCTCAGTCTTGCCTCATTTTTTCAAACGTTCTCATGCACACGTTAAAACCGATATTTTTGTTCTGTTATATATTTATATGATATATAAATATATATTTGTATTATATATACTATATTATATTATATATATATATATATTTGTTTTATTAGTTTTTGCTCACGCTCAGCGCGGTCTGAGTCGCCGCGACCGACACAAGAAATATCGCACAGACGCGCGAACGCGAACGCGACACCAACCTCTGACACCCTGTCGGCACTTCCGTCAGTTCTGATCGTCGATCCCTTTACCGGCATCCGTTTCTGGGGAAGCTAACTGAACCGCCAAGTCCACACCTAGGTCTAAAACTGGGCATCACGAGGTGCCTTGTCGGACGTCGTGCCTCTCTCGCTCGAGTGGCGGGCTGCCGGCACGGTCAGTCACCGTTGACGTCCGGTCGCCCTTTCGTCGGGTCACGGCGCTGGACCGCTGTGCGTGCAGAGCATGGTCCGGTTCGTTCCCTGCCACCGACGAACGAATCGATGGGATATTTCCACGGTCGGGGGCTGCCGCCTACGAATGGATTCCAGCACGGCTTTAGTGTCCATTGGCGGCATCCAGTGCCGCCACTGACGCAAAACCCGAGCTTTGTTGTGGCGACCCAGAATCCTTCGCTGGCCCCAGCGTGACACCTAGTCACCTGGGGTTGGCAGTATGCTATTCGTCCTCCGCTGAGTTGCCGTGTATTGCCCGCCGAGCACGACCTTACTGTCCGATATACTGCCGCGTACTGCCCGCCGAGCACGACCTCACTGTCCGATATACTGCCGTGCACTGCCCGCCGAGCACCACCTTACTGTCCGATATACTGCCGTGTACTGCCCGCCGAGCACGACCTCACTGTCCGATATACTGCCGTGCACTGCCCGCCGAGCACGACCTCACTATCCGATATACTGCGCTCCAATCCGGAGAGTACCAACAGGAAATGGCTTCTGCTGTTTGCGTGCCCGCCGTCCGCCATGGCTGCTGCGCCACGGATATTCTCCCCGTCTGTGTGATTCTCTGGGACATTAAAGCCGCCTCCGTCGCACACTTAAAACCCCGACGACTGACGTCATGAAATTACATATTCAGATATGCAGAAACGTCACCAGAACTGCCGCATGACCCTGAGCATGTCAATAGCACGAATCACCCACGGCCAGGGTATTCGCGCCCCCGCGAGTGAGAACGCCAGATCTCGATCCCGGTGATACGCAGCGACGGAACCGGACGCGTGCTGCACATACGACCGGCAGAGGCTGCGGTCGACTGGTACATCGCACCTTCACAGGGGCTGGGCCCTGCCTGTTGACGCCCGGACGACCGGCGAAGGCCAACTCCCCTCCCCGAGCCGTACAATCCGGCTCAGGGGCACGGCCAGGATCGCCGGCCGCGGAAGAGAGAAGTCTACTCCAGAGCTTTCGCTGCACCGAGCTGCAGCCTCTGGATCGAGCACGCGAGGAACATTAAACCCCAAGTCCTGTGCTGACGACAAACATTGCGTCTTGGGATTAGCAATGGGTGAGCTTGTTTTGTCTCCGTATTTTTCGGAGACGGTAAGATACAAGTCGAACGATTAGCCATTCTCATAAAATCGAGCAACAATACCAATCATGTGATCGCCTTTGGGAGGATAACGCTACTGAGGGAAGTGCAGGGAAGGATAGGGATCTGCTAGTGAAAAGGTGCATTTACACGACCAGTGAGACGTCGTATGAGACGTATGACGAACGAAAACAGCTGCGTTTGTCTTTAATTTCGGAAGTGCATTTTGTAATAATCTTAGCACATCTGTTTTCCTTTGCAGCATTTCGCATCGCAAAAGGATATTCATCGACCTGTTTCAATATTTTGCATCGCCTGATAAACTGGGAAATAGAATGTTACGTGCACCGAGCTTACTGTTCGCAGTAATGCCTGCGTCATTAAAAAACGTGTCATTCAAAAACGTACAAGGAAATGCTGAAGAGCAAAATCAACTGTAACAAAATATTCCAGTTATAAAAAAGTTACAGCTGACGCATACCATGACGCATGAGTGTACTAGTAAAGAACTGAGTTATCTTCTGGTAGAACTGCACGATTCGGCACCAGTTGGCTATAAGTTGTAGGCGCGCAAAGGCGTTACGTCCAGAACGGGCTGGAGAGTCCTCTCTGTGTTTTCTGCTGCTTAGAGTAACTCTCCCTGCTTATGGCCTTTTTCGTTACTGTTTTATGATATTGAGCATAGCTGCTAGCATCTGCTAAGGCAAACAAAAAGTAACTGGATCCGTAACGCGCATGTAAATGTACACATTACCATGCATGCGAAAGAAATTCAGATGTTTGGCTAACGGGTAGTTGGCTTACTACAGCGTTCCGTCCATCGCACACAAAGCTTGAAAGCACAGAAAACGTGGGCTTTGTCGACACGTCTTTAAAAATCAAGCGGTTATGCCCGTCCCGCTGGGTCAGATAAACTTTTACCACTTTCTTGCTCATGCGCGGAGGCAGGAAAATGCGATTTTCCCACCAAATACCTGTGACCTGAACAACTGAGATCTCTCGTTTTCACTGGAACTAGTTCAACAGCGCAGGGAACTTTTTATTTCTCAGGACGCTTCCATCCGCTGTTCAGCACTTTTGGACTTATCCTTACAGCAGCTGTTACTGAATGAATTCAAGTGGGCAACAATAATGGTGACGAGAGACAACTATACAACGTTATACGTAAAACTTCTTTGCTGAACCTCGTCTGTCAGAGTTGTCGAGTCACTGTCATGCTGGAAAAAACACACGAAATAAATATAACATAACGCAGTGCATGGATAGTCAGCAACACATTTTCTCAGCCAGTTAACCGTCATAGTGTGACAAACATACTTTGTATTTCACCATACCTTGTTGTGCAGAATCTCTTGTCTTCACCTATTGTGCAGATATATAACTAAAGAGTTGTTTCAAGATTTAAGCGCAGAAAACCATAGCAAGAGCCACTAGCATCAATACATATCGCTTTTAAGGCTTATGCCGCCAAAATAAAGGACCGCTAGAATTAGTTTCCGTTAACCCGCGCACGACCGTCGGTCGGCCACGCTCGACTGGGGGGGGGGGGCAGTTGGCCGCCACCCTCTAACTCACGAACGGTTGGTCGCACGATAAAAAAATAAGGACACCGTTAGAAAACTTGTGGCGAGTAGAGCTCGAAACTGGTCCTTTTTTTATTATTTTTAGTTTAGGATAATATGTAAGCAATTTACGTCCTATATATGTTTTCTCATAGCCGACCGCATGAGATCGAGAAAAGGCCTCAATCTCAAGGGCTGTGACTAGTAACGCATACGAAAAAGGCACCAGCGCGCAAGTAAAGGTCCGCAAATGCCGATACACGTCTAATTTCTCGGATTTGTTGAATATATACGCAGAAAACGTTGAGTCAAAGAAACGGCAATTTTCGCGCCCGCTGTCGGTGTGCGCCGCAGCCGTACGCAGTAAGAAATTGACGGGAACTAATTTTAGCGTTCCTTTATTTTCGCGACATAAGCATATCCATGTAAACTTTATTCACCTTAGTGGTTCTTGTGATGGTTTTTGATGCTTAAATTTTGGGAAAATTCGTTATTTATCAATCTACACAATGGGCGGAGCTTTGTTAACGAGAGCCTGTTTATTTCCAAACTATGCAATTTTTAAAACTCTTTGAGGTTGCTAGTATTACTTACGTTTGTGCAAGCCATTTCTGCCATTTCCTACCCATTCTGAGTAATTCATCGCTGATTTTGACGGTGGTACATTTTGGCTCACTACATTTATTCGTGACCTGACCTCAGGTCAATAGCTGGAAGTGATTGATACTTTGCCCAATGACGGTAACTAGATGTCTGCTTGACTCCACACTAAAAATGTTATGAAACATTCCGTCAATTTCCGAAAAAACGACATGTCTTAAAAATGGGCTTGACCTTCGGCCAATGACCCAGAAAATTCCGGAAAATCCGAGAGAGCGGATTTGTTTCATCTATCAAGATCACTTATCTCTAAAAGAATTATATTATTATATCATTGTATTATTGCATTATTATTATATTGTTATATTTTATTATATTATTATACATTATTATTATATTATTAAGCAAAAAATCACATTTTTATCAAACGTTTATATAATGTTTCGTCCACACATGAGATATCTTAAGAGATAAGTATGGATCAACGACATTTGTCTGGTTTAAATAGAAAAAATAAAGCACACAGTTAGTAAAGACATGGATTTTCTGATTCGCACACATACTGAAACATGGACAAGAAGCGCCGTTTATCATGGCACAGTTTATTATGGTACCGTTTATCATATACACATGGACAAACATAAACCGCTAGGCGCCGTTTATCCGTTGCCCTCGCCAGGATCTTTGTTCGAAGTGATGGTGCGACAGTCAAATGTTCCTGGTGGTTCTATGTGAGTATATAATATATCACACTTATCCAAAGTGTCATTAGAATTGTTTGTGGTGTCATTAAGGAGAGGGCCCTCGATGTTTCCAGAAAGCCCTAAAACATTAACCCTATTCCCTGCAGCCGGGGGGGGGGGGCTGAACCCGCCCCACCCTCGGGTTTTTTTGCTTGCTAGTTCCAGGGTTTTTGACGCAACTTCACGAAACTTTGTGACATTTCCTAGCTGTTCTTTTGACGTATTGTAAACAAATCGTAATTCTATTTTGTTCAGGGGCGGAGCCAGGCAACGTTTTCGGGAGGCACCTCAGGCCATTTTTCGCCCTGTTGGGGGCAAAAGGAAGACGTCTGCAAAAAAAAAAACGTTTTTAAGGTAGAAATTAAAGCTTTATACGGTTACATAGGCAAATAGTTGGTCAAACTACAGGTACCATTTTGTTCGTCTGAGGTCACTTTACAAGGTAACGTCAGGGTCAAAAGTGAAAATTTGGTTTAATAATGATAATTTTAGCTTTAATTTTTCCAAACTCGAAATATATATTACGTAGAAGGGTGTCCTCTACTTGTGTACCAAGTTTCAGCTTGACATCAGGTCGGATCACGGAGCAATGACCTAAAATGTCAGTTCGCGCACCCTACATCACAACAGCCGTAAAATGAAATTTTGGAAATAGAGCGAATTCAAATGATTGGAAACGTTTTCAAATAATATGAAGTGCATACGAGATCATTCCAAGTAACTCTAAGGTTATTGGAGGCCATTTAAGGTCAAAGGTCGCAAGTTGACCTGAAAGGCATGTGACCTTGACAGTTCCCTTTTTCATGCCCCTGGCACCTCCTATCCTAAAATTATACGGGCACTGCAGTACGATTTGTACTTCTTCAGCATAACATGACTAGTAGAGGCTAAAAAAGCGTTTTAACTTTAACCCTATTCCCGGCAGGGTTGGCGGAATCCGCCCCCCCTCGGGTTTTTTGCTTGCCAATTCCAGGCCTTTTAACGCAGCTTCACCAAACTTGGTGACTTTTCTTAGCTATTCTTTCTACGTCCCGTGACAAAATTTCGAAGTTCTATTTTGCTCAGGGGCGGAGCCAAGCAACGTTTTTGGGAGGCACCTCATGCCATTTTTGGCCATGTTGAGGGTACAAGGAAAATGTCTGCCAAAAACAGAGTTTTAAAGCTAGAACTTAAAACTTTATATGGATGTATAGCTAAATAGTTGGGCAATGTGCATACAAAGGTTTATTTATCTGAGGTCACTTTACAAGGTCAGGTCAAGGTCAAAGATCAAAACTTGTTTTTTTGCTATAATTTCGGTGCCGTTTTTTTTATAAAACAAACCCGGAATATATGTGGCGTAGAAAGGTGCCTTCTACTTGTGTACCAAGTTTCAGCTTGATATCAGGTCGGGTCACGAAGCTATGACCTAAAATGTCAGTGCGCGTACCCTATATTGCAATAGCCAGAAGATGAAATTTTTGAAATAGAGTGAATTCAAATGATTGAAAACGTTTACAGATAATATTAAATGCACACGACATCATTCCAGGTGACCCCAAGGTCACTGGAGGTCATTTAAGGTCAAAGGTCACAAGCTGATCTGAGAAACGTGTGACCGTGACAGTTCCCCCTTTTTCATGTCCCTGGCACCACCTATGCTAACACTATACAAACATTGTAATGCGATTTGTACTTCTTTAGTATAACATGACTAGCAGAAGCCAAAAAAGGGTGTTTGCTTTTTTGTTCATTCAGTTGTTAGAAAACTAATCCTCCTATTTTTGAAACCCTGTGAACGGCCATGAATTTTCTCAAAATTTTAGATTTGCGGACCCATGGTAAAAGCCCTATCCATAATCTCTCGATTCATGCCAGTTTCATCGAAATCGGTCGATAAACAACGGAGTTATAAGAAGTCCAAAAGTACCCCCATTTTGACATTTTTGCTGCTGACATACCCCCCTGTATCCACAAATTTCAAAATTTTGATTTTTTTCATAAAAATGTAGTGCACGTGACGGCAAATCGATTGCCGTTTGTTGCGATGAAATCGGACAAGTAGTTCTCGAGATCTCAGGGGGGGGGGCGAATCCGCCCCCCTGCCGGGAATCGACCATACCGTCTAGCCCTCCGGGAATAGGGTTAAGGAGGGCTCCTAAGACTGGAGGAGAGCCCACTGGATTCTTCTAGAGGATCCTCTTGAATTCATCTGGAGGGTCCATGAAGTATCCTGTTGGGCTCGCGAGGAGCTTTTGAGGGTGCCCCCTTTATTTTCAAAAGTCCCACAAACTTCCAGGAATGGATTCTCTTAACCAGACGAGGAAATCCTTCTGTAACTTGAGTTTGCTTACTGGCAAGTACCGTCGTTTGAAAAAGTTGCGAAATGCTTCATCAAATTTCAATGTCATTTCAACCATGGGACCCAGCATAGCATCGTGGGCTCCCTCAATCCTGATGATTGAGGGAGCTGAAATCATCACTGGGAGGGGCTGAAATGAGCTCTGAGGGGACGCGCGCGCGCGCCCTCAAAAGAATTTGAAATGAAGTCCCTGCCCATGGTTAGAGCACTAGGGATACTTGTTATGAACCTACCTTCTCTCCCATAATAACCAAGCTTTCTATTGAGAAAGCTGGTCTGGATTCTCTGTATTTACTGCTCTGGCCACTGGGGCCCCACTTACGGTAGAGCTCCCACTTTTCCTGAATCTAAATGGTCAAGCAGCCTGCCTGGAGCCAGCCTGCTTACATTTCCATTGCACTGCTTTGATGATCGCCTAGTTACGCTGTTACGATGCCCGGCTCTGGCATCCGGCAGCCATTCCAGGGCAGAGATATCTTTCCTGTCAGGAGCTACCTGGCACGAAAGGTATCTTGGAAAGGCCCCAATGTCCACTGAGCTTTCCAGGTCAGTGGACATTGGGGCCCTTTAAGGGCATGCCAGAGGCCCGGCCCGGGGATTTCCTTTCCCTACCAAGAATTTCTGGAGTTGGGATGATAAGACCCCTGGGTCCCTTGGTTTACATTACGTCAGTGGGGCTTCCTTTTGCGACACACCTACACCATCCATGGCAGGAGGACCTTCACTTGCTGGCGACTCCTTTGGAGGGCATCCTTTCCTGTACTCGCCTATGCCTTTTCCAGACACGTAGCCAGGATTTTGCTCGGGGGGAGGGCAAATGTCAAATTCTGTCATATACCACTGGCATATGACGAAGTTTATAGGAAAAAGTGGAAAATCTATGTAACTGACCTAATTTTTAACCCATAGGAATACATATAATGTTTGATTTTGCAACATACATTTGATCACTACCCTGTATCCGTGCAAAACGACTATGTATCTAGTGTAGACTGCTTGGTTCAGGGGGAAATGCCCCCCATGCCCCCCTTGGCTACGTCCCTGGCCTTTTGGCGGGCATATGCCGGGGGGCTCACTTATCTTCCCCAGGAAAACGTTTCAGGGGGATCCCTCTACTTGACAGAGGGATCTTCGCCTGGGGTCTGAGGCCGTTTGCGGTCTAATGGATTTGCCTTTCCCAACCATGGGGGTCTTTAGGCAAATGCCAGGGGACCCTCCGTGGGCCCTTCCCGACACACCGACACCATCCCATGGCAGGAGGATCTTTCCTGGCTGGCGGCTCCTTTGCAGAGGAGCATCCTTTCCGGCACTCGCCCTTTGATAGGTGCGTGCCGGGGTACCTACTTACCTTTCCCGGGCAGGGGGCATCCCGTTATCTGCCAGAGGGGTCTTTGCCTGGAGCCTGGGGGCCCTTTGCGGAGAGTGTGTTTGCCTTTCCCGGCCAAAGGGGCCCCTTTAGGCCAATGCCAGGGAGCCCCTTCGTGAGCCGAAAAGTTGGAGGGGTCCCAGGACTCCTAGGACCCCCTGGATACGCTGCTGCGCTAAACGCTTTGTACATACTTCGCCTAGGTCCGACATCTGACCAGACCTGAAATCAAAACGGTGACAAGATGTAAAAGGTGAAGCAAAAGGTACACAAAATTTCGTGGCGCTGCGTTCTTTCGTTCTCCCGCAATCTTGGAAAAGCTTCGGGAGGGGCGCCGGTCAGCTCCTTCCTGCAGACGTCCAGCTCCTTCCTCCAGGCCGGGTAAATCCGGCACAGGCTGGCCATATTGGCCACTTTTCGCTCGCTGAGTTGGGCGTCAGCACGTTCAGTAGAGGCCCGATGCAGCACCGACATGTATGTGTTCCATTCGCTTTGTCTGAAGAAAATTGGAGTCTAGAGCATATCTCAACAGATTTATTGGCATATTTAAATGGAAGCTAGCAACATTCAGCTGTGATTCTTAGGATTCGAATCCTGATTTTCGAGGTAAGAATCCCCGTTTTCGAGACTCGAGGATTTGCAAGATTCGAATCAATTCGAATCCTGCGAATCCGAATTCTCAGCTCTAATAGCGTTCCCTAGTTTTCCCTCGAGTGCACTGTCCGTAGATTAGGAATTATTTTCGGCCAGAACTCTTCAGCGGCTTAGCGCTGACAAAATTTCACTTCGCCCCCGCTTAAAATAAATCCACACATGGGGTTCAATAACAGGGTGAGCTAAAACCAATTCTGGTTTGCACGGTCATTGCCCAATTCCACACAGTGCTAATCGTGCGTGTCGTAATCTTTAACAATCATAGAGAACAATGGAAGAGAACACGACTATAGAAGAGAAACGCAAAATAAAATCATCCGCAGTTCGATACAGTTACTCCTTAATGAAAACGGTTTCATTTTACAATAGACTATCAACACTCCTAATCGTGAGACTATACTTCAGAGCGAAGTAAAAACGATATGAAACAGCCATGAATACAAGTGGTGCGCTTTTATCGATGGCAAATCTAAGCATCGACAAAATAAGCATCGATCCATGTTCCCTACCAGCGGGGTGCACATATAGTGACGGTGACGGGCATTGTTCCGGGGAGGACCAGTCGGAAATAGTGCCGTCCCGTCCACTAAACCTTCAGAGATTCCAGCTCACATTGTCTATGTGCGCATCTCCAGCATACCCGTAGAACGGCCTCCTGGTCGTAATCTTAAGCAATGATCTGCAAATTGCTCTGCTTCGCCTCAAGGACGCGCGGCCCTCGGCACCACCGCTTCTTCCTCATGAAGCAGCTGATGATGAGGCAATCGATGATTTCCACGAAGGTGAGCAGCGAGCCGCCGAGCATGATGCCCAGATTGCCTCCAACCTCGGCCACGAACGTCTCCAGGGAATAGGCCTGCTGCTCCGTGGTGAGCACCTGGACGCCGGGGAGCCAAACCTCCACGGAGGAGGAGTCGCGGTCGCGCAGAAACGGCATCGCCTGGTAGACGGTGGTCTCTTCCAGGTGCCACTTCTCGTGGAAGTCGAGCTGATATTCGTCAACGGTGCAGGGCGGCCGGCACTGACAACCCGAGGTCCAGCGCCGGAACATGGCCTCCGTGACGTTCCGGTGGACGTTGGATACCTTGGCGAGATCATCCAGAGTTCGGCAGGATTGCATCCCGGCCGAGTATCGATCGACGAGGACCCAGGGAACTGTACAGTTCACGGCATCTGACGTCTTTGTGTTGTCCCATATGCAAAGACCCAGACAAGCAACGAAGTTGGGCTGCGCTCCTTGGCCCTCCTGGCATTGACCCTCAGATGGGAGGGATGATCTTGTGGTGTGAGACAGTTTAACAAGGTGTTTTCGGTTTGCGAACACCCGTAACCAGGAGACCTGCCCGGTGAACATGATGATGTCATTGAATCGAATATTCCGTGCGTGAAAAAAGATCCACCAGCCATCGTGTTCGAACTCGCCCAACGTTTCCGACTCCATCAGAAACAGCCTCAGTTGCCCGCTGGTCAGGTGTTTTTCTACGGTCACGTTCGATTCGAACGTGGTACACCGCCCGTAAATCATGGTGTACTCGTCTCGAAACGTGCCGACCTGTTGACACAGCTTGCGTCCCACCAAACACCTGGCCAGCATATGGTTTCGTTTGTACGTGGCCCTGTCGTAGAAATCTGCCAGGTCGTCGAAGGTCGACCAGTTGAGCGCCGCGAAGCCCTGCTCGCGCCAGTCAGCCCAAGTGAGGTTCTGCAGCGTGTGCTGTAGCACCCGGCTCTTCCTAAAACTGTTGCCGTGACAGACGGTAATGGACGGCACGGTGATGTTGACCAGCTCGCGGCGCGACCACGTGCGGATCGTTCCGCCGGTCGTGGCGCGCTCGACGCACTGTTTCAGCTGAAAGCAGAGCCAGACCAGCAGGCTGCTGATGACGAGGAACCAGGCGGCACGCCGCAGCCAGAAGGCACCTGCCGCGCGAGGACACCTGATGTTATCACTCGATCCCAGAGTAGTTGGTATGAGATAGTCGCTTGTCAGAGAACACTGTATAACGTCAGTTGAGCCACAGATCAGTCTCCAAGAGGTGGTGGACCATTGCTTTCGCCATCCAAGGCGAAAGCAAGGGAAGGGGTTGGGAAGGTACGAGGACACCTCTAGTCATATAGCTTTGGAAATTTAAGACATTGCGCTGTGTGATGTTCCATGAAAAACTTTTTCAAATGGCATTTCTCTCGCACCTCTGAAACAATTCCACCTCCACTGTGGTGGTCCAACGGCAAACGCTGCATGACGTCATCCAACGACTGTTAAACAAGGGAAGAACAAGGAAACGATAACAACTCTCGTTGCAGCCTGCCGTTGCGTGACGACATCCCAGACACATCCAGGTCGAAAAGGTGGCGGTGAAAACAACAGGAATTTCGCGTACTCATCACAAGAGTCGCCTCGCAATTTTTAGGTGTCCAGACGGGAGGAAAATCGAGACGCACAACGCAGGAGAGAGGTCGTTTCTCAAGTCATCATCGCACCGTAGGCCAGCGTAGAGAACAAGCAGCACCACAGCAGAAAGGCCGGTCGGCTCTGCTGACATCTTCAGCCATCGGTGAAGCGTCGCAGCTAGAGTGCCTTTATCCAGCCACCACTTACCTAAAGCAGCACACGTCTTTTTCCCAGTGCCAGCGCTAAAGCAACAGGAACATTGCACCGGCGCAGCCAGAGAGGGAACGGGGGGGGGCCGGACCCCCCATAAGGCCCACGTTTTTTGTGAAAACCATTGCACATCGTTTTTCCATCAGGCGGTTTCGCATGATTTCAGTTCACACTGAGCTCCCCCCACCTTAATAAAATCCTAGCTGCGCCCCTGGAACACTGTATTCCTACAGACAGGTGTACGCAGCAGTTGCGTACGCTTGACTGATCCCCGGCAACTGCTGCCGGAGCCGGAACGCTGATTGGCTGGTCCGGCTGCGCCCCGAGGTATGGCCTGGCCTGGCCTGGCCTGGCCTGGAGCGGTACGGTCGGCAGGGAGGGACAGAGGAGGACGCTGGGAGTGCCATGTTGACGGCCAGAGAACCCAACAGGAGCCTCCTATTCCGCCACTTGTCCAGTGACCCGTGTTGGCCTGTCGGACTGCTGCATTGAGGGCTGCCCACACCGGGCCGGTGTCGCGCACTGGCAGCTCGAGTGTTGTGGTCTTGCTGTTATTTGTCACGGAGCAGTTTTACAGTGAGTACATTGCATACAGGACACCGTACTCTAATGTCTACCATGTATTTACCTTTTTGCTGTGTTTTAGTCTTGACCTTACGCTTCCTCGAGTATTTTTGTAATGAGTGCCTTATATGTATGTACGATTAACATGTTATCTTACACTTGTTCGTTGCTAGGTTGAACCTTGGTTAGATAAATAACATGAACTGCCAGCATTATTCCATTCTTATGGTCATTTCTATTATTTTCCATATCATTATTCCTCTCTGCTTCTTGATACTCAAAATGTTTCTCATTTGAATTTATTTCATCTCTCATCTGTGACTGCCTTTGTGGCCTTCGTTGACCATAGAATAATCAGAAGTTGATGCTATGACATGTGCCCCTCCTAAATGCCAATATGCAATAAATGTTCAATGCAGAACTTGCCTTTGTTTGTCACATCTTGTTGTTGGGAAGGGCGTAGGAGTATCAAGGAAAGATTATGGGGGGGGGGGGGCAGAGACGTTTTTGTCCATAGGACTAATGTTAAATTTCCCAAGAAGTAGGGGACATGGCCTTCCGTCCCCCTTCCTGTTCCTACACCCATAGTTGTTGGCTATGGTAATGAGCCAGTCGTGAAATCTTAGGATACAGAAATTTCATCTATAATTGCCGTTGTAAACACATTGTCAACGTCAGATAACTAATAAACAATACAACTAAGGGGAACTACATGGCAGGCGAGCTCGTGCTTTCCAGAGTCTAGCATGACTCCGAACTACTTCGGTCTTCTATTGTTACAAAACTGGCCAAAACACAGACCAGAAAAGGAGGTGCTGTACAATACATTTCAGTCACTTTCGCTTGATAATTCTTTTAAATAATCTCTGAGACAAAAAAACGATGTGCAGGCATATAACGAATACCAATATTCATTCATGCATTATCATGCGTTGAAACAACAAAATTGAAATTAAATCAAAAGAAGCCCCGAACACGGTAAAAGATAGTGTTTGGAAAAGCAATTTCTGAATTGCGTGGAAGAGCGTTGTATATCAGTATGCGACCAAACGATGTTGAATACCGGAAAACTTCGCCTGAAAGATCCTTACTGTCGCCTCGGCAACATGCCACGCAATTTTAGGTATATTGCACTCTCAAGGGAACGTAGAAAGGAATGCACAATTGGGATGCCAACCATCGACATCATGAAAAAGTGCCTCATAGACAGTCCGAAAAGGGTTCCTCGCCTAAGATTCGATCCCACAGCCTTACGCTCCTAAGTCAAAGCATTTAACGATGCGCTAACGCGGCCGGTCAGGCGTCCGGCAAACCTCAGAAAAACGGGGAATCCAATGCAAGCATGTTTTCACCCGGCACGCCACAGGAGTATGGCTCATGTGACGAAAACAAAGTTGCTGTGCCAAAAGGCAATGAAACGAACTATCATACGGTGCGTTAATGACTGCAAGGACGAGGGGAGCTGAGATACAGTTCTGTGAAAATGAAACATTTAACATGCAAACACCATGGGTTAGTAGGAAAAGTACGCCATGGGGCGCTTATGCTGCCAGCTAACTTCGGTGGGGCCGATTTGTCTGGTATAAATAAATACAAAAATAAAAAACAACTCATCAGGATAGTAAAGACATGGATCTTCCGGTTCGCACACATAATTAAACATGGACAAGCAACACTGAAACAGTACACGGAAGATCACTTCAGCACCTATTCACATATTCACAGTGTAGGTCCCACTGGCGGCCGTTCAGTCAGCTGGAAGGTTCCACGCGCGTCAACCTGACGATTAATTAGTGGGTTTATATCCCGAATGAATATGGCTTCAAGAGCCGCCATGCGCCGTTTATCCGTTGCCCTCGCCAGGATCTTTATGTCCGAGGTGATACTGCGACGTGTTCAATTCCACATGATCAAGTGCTCCTGGTGTTGTTGTTCTGTGTGAATGTCATTGGAGTTGTTTGTGGTGGCTTTAAGGAGAGGGCCCTTGATGTTTCCAAAAAAAACCCTGAAACATTAAACAAACATTTTTAAACCACGCTATGGCATTGTTAAGAGTTCCTCTAAAAATATGATGATCAAGGGCCCGCTCAGAGAGTTGAGGGCCCGCAAAAACTCTAAAGGGCCCTCTGGATAAATTCAAGACGGTCCTTACTGTGGTCTTAGGGGCCCCCTTTGAATTCATCTCGATTGCTCGACGGAGTTTTTCATGGAACTCTCAAGTTTTTTGAGAGGGCTTTTGGTACCTTTAGAGGGCCCACAACCATTTCCTTGTCCGACTTATAACGACGTTCCTCAGTGTGGGCCCCCTGAAGGTATTAACCCTATTCCCGGAGGGCTAGACGGTATGGTCGATTCCCGGCAGGGGGGGCGGATTCGGCCCCCCCCCCCGAGATCTCGAGAACTACTAGTCCGATTTCATCGCAACAAACGGCAATCGATTTGCCGTCACGTGCACTACATTTTTACAAAAAGAAATTTTCAAAATTTCGAAATTTGTGGATACAGGGGGACAAAAAGATCAAAATGGGGGGTACTTTTGGACTTCTTATAACTCCGTTGTTTATGGACCGATTTCGATGAAACTGGCATAAATCGAGAGATTATGGATAGGGCTTTTACCATGGGTCCGCAAATCTGAAATTTTGAGAAAATTCATGGGCGTTCACAGGGTTTCAAAAATAGGAGGATTAGTTTTCTAACAACTGAATGAACAAAAGAGGCAAACACTCTTTTTTGGCTTCTGCTAGTCATGTTATACTAAAGAAGTACAAATCGCATTACATTGTTTGTATAATGTTAGCATAGGCGGTGCCAGGGACATGAAAAAGGGGGAACTGTCACGGTCACACGTTTCTCAGATCAACCTGTGACCTTTGACCTTAAATGACCTCCAGTGACATTGGGGTCACTTGGAATGATCTCGTGTGCATTTAATGTTGTCTTTAAACGTTTTCAATCACTTGAATTCACTCAATTTCAAAAATTTCATTTCATGGCTATTGCGATATAGGGTACGCGCATTGACATTTTAGGTCATATCTCCGTGACCCGACCTGATATCAAGCTGAAACGTGATACACAAGTAGAGGGCACCCTTCTACGTCATATATATTCCGGGTTTGGTATTTGAAAAAAGGTGCCGAAATTATAGCAAAAAAACAAGTTTTGACTTTTGACCTTGACCTGACCTTGTAAAATAACCTCAGATAAACAAAATTGCATCTGCACATTGCCCAATTATTTAACTATACATCCATATAAAGTTTTAAGTTCTAGCTTTAAAACTCTGTTTTTGACAGACATTTTCGTTTTACCCTCAACATAGCCAAAAATGGCATGAGGTGACTCCCAAAAACGTTAACTGGCTCCGCCCCTGAGCAAAATAGAATTTTGAAATTTTGTCACAGCACGTAGAAAGAATAGCTAGGAAAAGTCACCAAGTTTCGTGAAGCTGCGTTAAAAATCCTGGAATTGGCAAGCAAAAAACCCGAGGGGGGGCGGATTCCGCCCCCCCCCTGCCGGGAATAGGGTTAAAGGCCCTTCCAAAGGTTTAAGAGATTCCCAAGCATTTCGATGGTTCCTCTAGATGAATTCAAACAGACTTTCAGGAGAGTTTCTCCTTGAATTTACACAGTGTTCATAAGAGTTTTTCTTCTATGCGGGATTCTAATTCTATCTGTTTCTTATTATCTATTCTAATAATCGGGATTCTAAGCGTTTTAGGAATGTGCTTGATATTTTCAGAGGGCCGTAAAACATTTACTCGTCCAGTTCACCCTTCCCAGAATATATGTGGTGCCTCTGAAAACACCAAGAGCATTTGAAATAAATTTAAGGAGGGCCCCTCAAACACCACGGAGGCCTCTTTCTTTTTTTAAGGATCCATCTAGTTTGTGTGTAGTGTCAAGCCTTTTCAGAAGCTCCTTAATGTTTTCGGAGGGCGCCTTTTTTCCTTTCCTCATCCGGTCAAAAACTCCTATCCTCAGTGTTTCAGAGACCCTTCGAAATACCAACGGGTCTCCCAGATGTTTGAGGGCCGCACTGAAATTCCAGTGAGCCCTCGAGAGGAATTCAGTGAGGGCCCCTTAGATTGTAAGGGGTCATTCCTTGGATTCGTCGAAAGGGCCTTGAGAGTTCTTCTGTGGGGCTGTCGATCTTTGCAAGGAGTCCTTGATATTTTCAAAGGGCCTCAAGGATTTCCTCGTTCGGTGTATTCTTTCTATGTCTGAGGTACTTTCTGAAAATATGAAGGCCCTGTAAATGAATGCAAGGATTTCGTTGCAAGTCATATGGAGGAATTTTATTTCAAAGAAATTATTTAGGCCTTAGGGAGGAACTAGTTTAAAGGGCCCTTTGGTGTCTTGTAGGCCCTCAAGCGTTTCTACAGGCCCCTTGAGACTTTTAAATGGAGTATGCTGCTGGTCTCTCGGGCTTTTGAGGGTGCCCTCACTATTTTTAAAAAGCCCTCAGACTTTCAGGAGAGGATTCTCTTAACCAGACGAGGAAATCCTTCTGTAACTTGGATTTGCTTACTGATTAGTACCGCCGTTTGAAAACGTTGCAGAATGCTTCATCAAATTTAAATGCCATTTCCATCATGGGCCCGGACATAGCATCGTGGGCCCCACTTCAAGACTGAGGGAGCTGACATCGTCATTGGGAGGGGGCTGAAATGAACATTGAGGAGAGCTGCGCGCCCCCCTCAAAGAATTTAAAATGCGGTTTTTGCCCATGGTTAGAACGCTAGGGATACCTGGTACGAACCTGCTTTCTTTCCCAAAATAACCAATCTTGCTATTGAGAACGCTGGTCTGGATTCTCTATATTTACTGCTCTGGCCAGTGGGGCCCCATTAATAGTAGTGCTCCCGGTTTTTTCTAAATGCATTAGTGATCGTCTAGTTACGTCACTACTATGCCCGGTTCTGGCATCCGGCAGCCATTTCAGGGCAGAGATACCTTTCCTACCAGGAGCTTCCTGGCAAGAAAGGTATCCAGGGACCCAGCCAAGGGAATTTCCTTTCCCTGCCAAGAATTTCTAGAGCTAAGGTGATGGACTCCTGGAGCCCTTGGTTTACATCATGCCACTAGGGCTCCCTTTCCGACACACCTACACCATCCGTGGTAGGATGACCTTCACTGGCTGGTGGCTCCTTAAGAGAACATCCCTTCCTGTCCTCGCTATGCCTTTTAGCAGGTATATGCCGGGGTTTGTTGACCTTTGCCACGGACACCTTTCATGGGGCACCTCGCTACTTGCCAGAGGGGTCTTTACCCGGGGTCTGGGGGCCCCTTGCGGTGGGATGGATTTGCCTTCCCCATGCAGGGGGACCCTTGAGCCAAATGGCACGGGGCCCTTCGTGGGCCCTTTCCGACAAACAGACACCACTCCATGGTAGGAGGACATTTCCTGGCTGACGGCTTCTTTGCAGAGGAGCATCCTTTCCTGTATTCGCCTTTTGGTAGGTACATGCCGGGGTATCCACGTATCTTTCCCGGCCAGGGGGCACCCCACTGTCTGCCAGAGGGGTCTTTGCCTGGCTCTGGGGCGCTTTGCGGAGGAGTGTTTGTCTTCCCCGGCCAGAGGGGAAGGCCAATACCCCCTTCGTGGGCCGAAAAATTTCGGGGGTCCCAGCATACCTAGGACTCTCCAGGCTACGCTACTGGACGGCAGTGGTGACATTCAAAAGATAAAGGCCCCTGACACACGGGGACACTATCCGGTCCCGCAATGATTACATGGAGCAGCGAGGGCCCGTTACACGTAGGTCCAACGCCAAGTCCACCGTCAGCTTTTTGCAAAGGATGGATGTGCCTCCCGAAGCCCGTGTCCGTATTTTTAAAATGCTTACATTGACAAACAACAAAGTAATCTGCAAGCAAAACGGAACATTCTGCACAAAAAAAAACACATACAGTACAACACGGTACAACGCAATAAAACACGCCACAGAACAACAATACGGAATAAACACCTTTACTGGACGCAAAATTATGCGTCTATTGGTGATTGTACTAGACGTAACAAGTGCCGTGGATTATTATTTCCAAGCTTGTATTGATTTTATATTCCAGCCGAGCACGACGGTTCAGCGCGCATTAACGCGTCCGACGATGCCATGATTGCTCATAATTCGAGATCTGCGTGTACCGTTTCCAGCGACTGACGTTCGAACCCACGCACAGCCAACCTCGACATGCTCAACGCACGCAACCGCAGCTCATTTATAACGCCTATTCGAAACTGAGGCTAGGGTCGTTTAAAGGGGACTGAAATAGTTAAGCGCCTTCTGAGAAGCTCCCATCTCCCGGATATTGTGTGTCAATATCTGAACTGTATCTACAGTTGTGGCTTGGGCAATCTCTCCGCAGCCATTTTACAAGCCCCGTGCGAGAACCCTCTTGGTGTCAAATCCTGGCAGCTTTCGGACGGACGCAGTACACCGCCACGCACCTGTTAGCCGGAAATCAACATAAAATGTCCTGGAGACATGACATTCTGCACCTCTTGTTGTTGTTTAACAGGTTATCGGCGCTCAGCAATTGCCGTACTCACCTGGGTTGCACACGAGTGACACGCCGGTGATGCTCAGCTGATTGAGAGGATTCATCACCTCTGCCTTCTCGTCCCCGAACCACTTCCTGTCGGTGGTCGGAATCTGTGACGAATGCTTCATGGTCATCTGGGATATGTGCAAAATGTTAAGGCGATTCCTGGAGAAATACACCGACGTGCACAGCTCTTACGTGGTGCGCTTCATGGACCGCCTTCACACAGGTACGATTTTGCAGCTTTTGTTGTTACGATTTAACTACTGGGAAAGCGATGAAGATGGCTGAAACTTGAATAAGGTCTGAAATCAGCATTAGCGCTCAGACAAGAGAAAATGATTTCATGTCTAACCGGAACAGCACTTTTGGAACTTCCGAAAAACAGTGGAAATCCATCGGAAAGCATTTTTAGCGTCATGAGCTTGCGTTTCCACAGTGCACCGTCCACCCACTCCTTGAGTCCCAGTCGGCAGTCCGTCAGGTGGTCGTCTACTCACTTCGCTAACCGTGTTGAGTCGGCCGCCGCCGGCAGCCCCGGGGGCCGGCAGGGGCACCACTACTGACCCGTGACCGGCGCCCCGGCTGACCCAGGCGGTGCGAGGCGCGCCCAGCCGCACGGCCACGGTCGTGCCGTCCTGGGCCCTGACGACGGCCCGGCCGGCCGGCCCCCGCCGCGACGCTTTGGCTGTCGAGCTATCGTGGCGCCCCGGAAGCGGCAGCCGGGGAAACTGTTGTCGATTGCGGCGAGGCCGTCGCCGGCGACGAGGCGCTCGAGCAAGGTCGGATCCAGCCACGGACCGACAGGGAGACGCTGGTTAACACTAGGCTTCATTTCATTTTGTGCGGTACATACTTTCCAAGACAGGAAATTATGTTTGGCTGATTACAGATAGAGCACATGCTCCTAATGCCCCCTACACCTCCTGGGTACGCCACTGCGCCTCAAGTTACACCGTGCCCAGCGCTCGTTGGTTATGGCGGAGGAACACGGACCAGAAGACCAGAACAAGGTATGTTCGACCGTGTCAATGTTGCTAACGTCAGAAGCTTTTCAATGCATTTGTTGATGTTTTGCGTCGAAGATGAATTTGACTTTCAAGTCATCAGCACGTGTAGGCATGGAACAATTTGGCAGTCCCGTAAAAGTATAAAACGCAAAGCCAAAGACTCATTGTTCTGCACATTTTGCGCCAGAAAACCTTCTGCTTCTTGAGAAAATATCGTCTAATTTTCGGAGAATACTAAAAAAAGTGAAAGAGCTGGTGGCATCGCGAAGATTACATAATGGTGGTTGACCTTGAGCTTTGCTCTTGACATTAGATTAAGATCCACATGGGGGTCAAACTAGATGAATGATACCATCCTGGACACGATATTTGGTATATCAGGGCAAATAGAATCGGAAGCTTCCGTTCAATGACTATGGTCACAGTGTTTACGCATACTCCCTGTTTTAGACAAAATTGTAGAATGAGCGAAACTCGGAAACCTAAGGCATAAACGACACATCTACTCCGTCTTCAGTTCAGATATCCAACCATATCAAGTTACATGCACTCTTTCACAACGAGGACTTCATACTTGATGGTGGACGAGTCGTCATTGTGGGGTTTCAAACGTCATTGATCGAGACAAAGCGGCTGAGTTTGGTTGAGGCCGATGGCTGAGATGAGGCAGCTGAAAACCACCGATAGGTTTTGTCCTCTGGTAGACTAGCCCCTTCCGCGACCGTGGACCGGGAGGGTGCCTGAATTTAAGGTTTTGAACTTCTGCACCGATTGCGGTGAGAAAACACCGAATATAACAAGTAAAGAGAAATAAAGAAATGTGCATATGTCTTCATATCTATGTTTTACTAAAGTGGGATCGATATTATCCCGGCCGTCACGGCAGCAGATTTCCCGACGCTCGACGGCAGCAGTGAAATGCGCTGTACTGTTACGCGTTGCTCTGCCTGCCCGGCCTGCGCGAACAACGGCCGGCCGTCTGCAGTTAGCAACAGAGGAGGGGCAGGATGTATCCTCTGGAGATAAGTCGGCTCAGCTCTGCAATGGGCTGTATCATTGGCGGAGCCAGGGAGGGGGCAATATAAACATTACCCTCTCATCGCTCATTTTTACACACATTGCTTCCAGACCTGTGACAAGCGCAGTACGGAGGAAGACAAAACGCACTAGAATATTGAAAGTCCCCTCCCATTAGTCTGACTGGATCCATCGTTTGGCTGCATTGTTAAGAGGCTTACATCAGCAGCCCGCTGGCTTGTTTGTCGTTCTTGGGAGCCATTTATCCACTCGTAAAAAGGTACGGAAGTCGTTTTTCTGGATCCGTGACAATGACAGTGGATGAGAAGACAACAAGGTGTTTCCGTGTTGAGCGTCAGATAAGCAGCATATGAATGACCTTTTCACTTGCTGAATATTTCAATCTGAGGAATAAAAAAAACCACAAGATACCTTTTTTGCTACGGATTTTCAGAGTTCTGTATGGATTGCGGATATTTCCTCAATAACTGACTTCCAGCAAATGCAACACAGCTTCTCACATCAAGTGAATTCTGAATTTGCAAACAGTATACGTCTTCCAATTATTTCAAGCACGCAAAAACCGTCTTGAAGCTTGCTGTTTTGTAAGAGGAAAACCTTCGCGTTCGCTGTTGCCCTATGCGACCAGGACGTATAAAACCTACCCATATCGTTGCTTTTTGTCATAGTGGCGCCAAAGTGGGCCAATGCACTTTCCCTAGACACTAAAAAGCATGCCAGGTAAGTGCAATCAACAACACAGGCACAGCAAGGGGGGCTGGGGTTCCAGGCCCCCCTTAGGCCCGATTTTTTGCGAAAACCATAGCAGATTGTCTTCCCCGCAGGCTGTTTTCGTATGATTTTAGTTCACGCTGGACTCCGCCCCTTAAGAAAATCCCCTTAAGGAAATTCTGGTTGCGCTCCTGATCAGTACTGTCCGTCATGACCTAATTACACAACGACGACTTCTTTACTCAGGTAAGCACAAAGCTGCGGTTGATAAATCTGGCAGCGTGCAAAACTGGCGAGCTGCAACCAGAAGATAACTGGCTTCACAAGGTCATCGCCACCTCCAGCCAGTACCTCAAATGACGAGAACTGCTATTACTCAGTTGTCTGGTGACCACACTCATGATTTATGGATTCAGCATACGTGTAACTTATATACATAAGAAATGTCACGTTTCTCATTCTCAAAAATTCCCGAGCCAGTATCTGTACCTCTTATGATACCAATGGGTCGGGTTCCTATTGTACGCATGATATGTTTGAATTGTGTATCTTATTTCTTAAGCATTAAATCGAAATTAAATCCGATTCCTTTTGTGTACGTCCTTTACTGTACACATATATATATGTGAGGCCGTGTGGCTGCACAAAATTAGGAACGTCTTTGCACGTAATTCGGTCGCCGACTTAAGTCACTCACTGTTCAAGGTCGTTTGACAAAGAAGATGACGCAAACATTTTTTATGTCGGAGAAATGGCGACGATGTTGGGCAAAGGGATAACAACAACTCTTCTACGACTACGATTCAGCAGACTGACCTTCCTCATGCACATAATGATATGGTCTCGACTGCCGCAGTATGGGATAATGATGTGTTTTAAATATAACCGTAAAGTTCTCCTCTCATTAACCCGTCCCGACTGCGGGGCAGTTGACTGCCCCACCTGAGGTTTTTCTGGGATTGCGAGAGAACGAACAAACACAGAGTCACGAAACTTTGTGTACCTTTTTGTTTCATCAATTTTACATCTCGTGTGAAAATTTGGACCTCAGGTCAGGTCAGGTGTGACCTAGGTCAGGTCAAACGAACCTATGTTCAAAAAAGTTTAGCGCCCTCTAACTTTTTCGCAAAACAAGATATCTCAACAATACTTTCAGGGATTAGTGGACGTGATAGATGCAACAAATCTGCTATCTCAGATTTTTCGGAATTTTCCACGTCACTGACGTAAGGTCAAGCCCATTGTTAAGAAACGTCGTCGTTTTTTCGGAAATTGACGGGATATTTCATAACATTTTTAGTGTGGAGTGAAGCAGACATCCAGTAATCGTCATCGGGCAAAGTATCAATGACTTCCAGACATTGACCTGAGGTCAGGTCACGAACAACTGTAGTGAACCAAAATGTACCACCGTCAAAATCATCGATGGATTACTCAGAATGGGTAGAAAATGGCAGAACTAGCTTTGCACAGACGTAAGTAATACCAGGAACCTCAAAAAGTTTGAAAAAGTAGCATATTTTGGCAAATAAACAGGCTCTCGGCAATAAAGCTCCGCAATTTTTGTAGATTGGTAACTAATAAATTTTTCCTAAATTTAAGCGTGAAAAACTATCACAGGAGCCTCTAAGATCAACAAAATATACATGGGTCGTCTTTTTTAGCGAAGATAAAGGAACGCTAAAATTACTTCCCGTCAATTTGGTACTGCATACGGCAGCAGCGCACGCCTAGCAGCTGCCGCGAGAAATGCCGTGTCTTTAACTCAACGTTTCGGGGTATGTATTGAACAAATCTGGGAAATTAGACGTGTTCGGCATCCGCGGACCTTTACTTGTGCGCTGGTGCCTTTACCTAAGGGTTTTTAGTCACAGACCTTGAGATTCAGGCCATTTCTCGGTATCATGCAGTCGGCCATGAGAAAACATATATATAGGGCGTTAATTGCTTACATATTGTCTAAAATATAAAAATGGGACCAGTTTCGAGTTCTACTCGTCACAAGCTTTCCAACGGTATGCTTATTTTTTGTCGTGCGGCCAACCGTTCGTGCGTTAGAGGGGCGGGCGGCCAACTGCCCCCCCCCCCAGTCGCCCATGTTTGAAACGGACCGACGGTCGTGGGCGGGTTAAAATAATTGATCCTTTATATATCACGTAAATTATGACCTGTTACGGTGGGGATATGAGGCTGAGCTGTGGGAGATGTTAGCATAACCGATTTCAGTTAATGTTTTCATTTATTATTTAGTATGCTACGTTTAAAATACATTTTTATGCAACAGTGAAACCTTACCTCACCTTACCTTACCCTGTACGTAATTAAGGACGCCACTTGGCTTGGGGGACCCGCTGCTATCGAGTTCCTGGCACATTAAGCTGATGATAACAAATAAAAACGAAAACATTCGTTTGGAAACTAAGCTGCTTCCATTTCCATTTTTTTTATTGCCCAAGTCTTTAGGTCTGGCCGAACAGGAAGTTAACAGAAACTACAAACAATGCCTGATACGATTCGTTCCTTCATCAATAAACATAAATCTCCTGTGTACGGAGAATGGGAGGGAATCTTCGAGGCGGCAGCGAGTTGTAAGAATTTGACCCTATTCTCGGCAGGGGGGCTGAATCCGCCCCCCTCGGGTTTTTTGCCCGCCAATTCCAGGGTTTTTAACGCAGCTTCACGGAACTTGGTGACTTTTCCTAGTTATTCTTCCTACGTACTGTTACAAAATTTTGAAACTCTGTTTTTCTCAGGAGCGGAGCCAGGTGACGTTTTTGGGAGGCACCTTAGGCCTAGTTTTGGCCCTGTTGAGGATAAAAGGAAAATGACTGACAAAGATAGCGCTTTTAAGATAGAACTTAAAACTTTGTATAGATGTATTGCTAAATAGTTGGGCAACATGCGAATAAAATTTTGTTCATCTGAGGTCACTTTACAAGGTCAGGTCGAGGTCAAAAGTCAAAATTTGGTTTTATAGTAATAACGTTGGCGGTTTTTTTAAAATGCCAAACCCAGAACACATACGACGTCGAAAGGTGCCCTCTACTTGTGTATCAAATTTGAGTTTAATATTAGTTCGGATCACGGAGCTATGACCTAAAATGTCAGTGCGCGTACCCTATATCACAATAGCCATGAAATGGAATTTTTGAAATAGAGTAAATTCAAATGATTGAAAACGTTTACAGACAATATTAAATGCACATGACATCATTCCAAGTAAGCCCAAGGTCACTGAAGGTCATTTAAGGTCAAAGGTCACAAGTTGACCTGAAGAGCATTTGACCATGACTGTTCCCCTTTTTCCTGTCCCTGGCACCGCCTATGCTAACATTATGCGAACACTGTAATAAAATTTAGTGTTGTTTAGCATAACATGACTAGCAGAAGCCAAAAAAGTGCTTTTACCTTCTTTCTTCATACAGTTTTTGGAAAACTACTCCTCCTATTTTTAAAACACTGTGAACGCCTATGAATTTTCTCAAAATTTCAAATGTGTGTATCAATGGTAAAAGTCCTATCCACAATCTTTCGATTCATGTCAGTTTCAACGAAAACAGTCCATAAACAACAGAGTTATAAGAAGTCCAAAAGCAACCCCGATTTCGATATTTTTCCCCTGTATCCATCCCTTTCAAAATTTTGAGTGCCTTTTTTAAAAATGTTCTTCACACCATGGGAAATCGATTGCCGTTTGTTGCGATAAAATCGGATGTGTAGTTCTCGAGATCTCGGGGGGGGGGGCGAATCCGACCCCCGTGCCGGGAATCGGCCATGCCATCTAGCCCTCCGGGAATAGGGTTAAGCAATACTCTATGGCCGGCTTTTCAAATGTTTGACGTCATATGGGTGGTAACACTAAACAAGGCTTTGTCACGTCCGGTAATCGGTGTAATACGAAGTGATGCAACAGATCGAAACTTCACGGCGAAACCGGCCTGTCCATTGCTGCTTATGTTCAAGGAGGATACAGCTAGTAATCAGTGCTTGGACGCAGCAGATACGTTCAACATTAATATGTTACCCAGTACTCATAAGTATTGAAATGCATATGCGATGCATGACACAGATCTTTAGTTATATTCTTCTGCCGTGGACATCCGGGATATATGGAAACCATATCGTGATCACGAGTTCACATTTGCATTTTTAGTTGTGTATGGTGCGTATTTAATTCGCCACTTATTCGTGATCTGAACATAATTTTGCGCCAGCGGCAATCTGTAAACAGACCTGAAGACAACGGTCGTGCAAAAAAGGAGGATCCATGGAGAGGTTTTCATTGGTGCCAATGAACTGAGAAGACGTCCACTGATTATTGACGAGAGAAGCATCCTTGTGGATTTCCAAAGGCATTCAGCAGGAACACAAGAACAGCCGTTTGAACAGTGACAATTTTTTGTGTCATGTGTTTCTATTCGTTGGTTTTGACGAAGACATGCACTGCTCAGATGAGCTGGTTCTTCCACTATCCTCGTGAATGTCGGTCTTGACGCTGATAAACTGGCTTTTAATGATGGCTATGTGAGCAGAGCGAAAACATTCCTGGGGTCCAATGTTTTTCCTTGCACGCAGCTTCGGCCGCATCTCTCCGTGAGGCCCAGCAGACCAAACTCTGGGGGGATGAAGCCGGGCTTTGTCGCAGTACAGTGGACGTACACGACACTGGCAAAGCGTGAATAAAAACAAGCCTTTTGTTTCACTACAAAAATGCAGAGATAAATACCAGCGCCACGCTTCAACACCGGAAGGAACATCATACACCACGGCGCATATGCGTCTAACCTTGCGTCATCATTTCCTACCAAAAAGAAGTCGATCAACAGTATTCAGAAAGAAATAATCATTATTTGAGGAAAACTGTTGCAGGACAGAACAAGCCGTTGCATCTTGACTAATTTACTCACATCATCGTGTTGACAATATTTTAATCACTTTCCAATTAAATTGCATGGAAAATCCTGTGCTTCAGCACTTCACTCATAAACGGTAATGAGGACACGATCGCCACAAAATGATGTTCAGTCAATTCCACCGGCCAATTCCAAGGCAAAAATACATTTAATGGCACCACAAGGTTCCCGTTTCATTTGGTTGATTACACTCTATGAAACCCACTGTATTAAACTGAACGGGAATTGTTCATGGCCGTTGATTGGCAAGCCCCGTAATTTTCACCGGCATCTGCGTCGATCATAAGAACGCCGGAGCCTCTGCGACGCGTCGCTATCGATCTGCCGTCTACCATTCACGCTGAAAGAATGGCGGAGCTACTGATTTTGCGAAACAGCACAACTTTTCCTCGTGCCAGATGGTATTTTGTTCTTCGACATAACAGGAGGTGCGGCCTTTTGTCAAGTCATTCAGACTGCGCTGCTCATTCTGACGGTTAATGCCATCTATGTTAACCACCTTTATCATTACTTCCATTCTTGTGATAGGTGGCGCTATCTTCCATCGCAGCAACGTTGCGCACTTCTTTAAACGCCCTGAACTGGTGCCTTGTGCCTTTTTCGTTTTGACAGTCTCTTCCAGCGAATACTTTATATTGCGCAAGGCACTAGCCAAAAGCTCCGTTCCTCCGTGCTGCGCGTCGCGTTTGGCATGACTCCCGCCGATCGTTACCACCCTCTCTCAGCTGCCCACCGGCAACTTCGGGCCTCCGACCCAGTCATCAATCAGCGCCCGTCACTCCATTCGCGGCGAGCGGACCAGCTGGCGCCGGCGCAGTCCGTCGCTACAGGCACTTCATGGAGAAGGGGAGAGCCAGTGGCGTCTCCTGTTTCGGCGTGGCCGACAGCCGCAGGGCCCTGCCCGCCACCGGCGGCGGGCCGTCACAGCGGCCGGACCGACACTGGCCACCCTCCAGGCAAAACTTGCCGGCCTCCAGCTTGCGCTCGCAGACGCCGCGCCGCACGCGGCAGTACTGGGACGGGAGGCACTCGCCGTGGCGTCTGCAGACGCGGCAGACGCGGCCGACCGGCAGCGTGGCGCACTCGCCGACCTCGCAGTCGGCCGTGACGGCGCACGGCTGGCCGGGCGCGGCCGCCGGTCGGCACACGCCGCCGCGGCACACCTCGCCGGGCCGGCAGCCGCCGAACACGGAGCACGACGGCGGCGGCGGCGACGGCGGCGGCGGCGGCGCGCAGCGACCGGCCGCCGTGCACGTGCGGCCCGGCGGGCAGTGCTTGTCCCGGCGGCAGTCGACGCAGTGGCCGCGCCGGCCGCACACGCCCGAGCGGCACTGGACGCCGCGCGAGCAGTGCGCTCCGGACGGCGCGCCGGCCAGGCACGAGCCGCCGCGGCAGAAGTGGCCCCACCGGCAGTCGTCGTCGGCCGTGCACTGCACGCACCGCGAGCCGGCGCACACGCCGCCGCCGCAGTCCGAGCTGGAGCGGCAGCCTCCGTAGCACCGGCCATATGGACACGGCTTGGGTCGGTTGACTGGCCTCGGCTTTGGTTTCACACCGCCAGGCTTATTCTGTTGGCAGAAACACAGGGTTCGCTCAGGCACGGAGCAGCGCTGGTGTTCATTTTATATATTTGGAGTTTGGGTGCGCCTAAGAACGACCAACAGAAACTAGCTACATTATTGTTTGTTGGGATCTGCAGCCACGTAGAGAAAAAATGGTACATTCTTTTGACAGCTTCGTCGATAGACCTGAAGCACAGACACTGTAATACATAATAGCATCTAGCGACGGTAAAATAACCATAAATACAAAGTCCGGGTGGCATGAAGATCTCCGTGAAAGGCCGAAAGAGTTGGAACGAAATAAAATCAGATAAGAGATACAATAAAGGAATCCTGAATGACCACCACGAAATTCGAATCCCGCTATCAGACACGAATACTGATTGCATTTTGATTAATTTTCCTCACTTACTTGCAAAAACTCTAAATTTTGAGATTTTTCCAAACAAGTATCGTTTTAGGCGTTAATTCAACTTTTTACCCCCTGATGATCGCGTCTTAGTCCGACGACCGGATAAAAATATTTTCTTAGTCCACTGCAATGTCACTGCATGCCGGGAACGTTGGTAACTTCTGGTACACCTAAGTGGAATATCGCTATGCCGTTTCTGCGGCGTCAAAAGCTAGAAAGCATGCATATAAACGTCATGGAAATATGGATTCTTTTTAGTACATCAGTCTGTCTGTCACGATGCTCGACGTCTTCCAGAAGTCTGAAATTGCGCCATTATAACAATTTTTCTCCCGTTTACCTCCGCCTGCGCTAACTCTGTGGAGTCGTTGAACTTACAGTTTATACCATATATATGTATCGTGTCTGTACACATATCTGCATGGCAAATTTCGTGATGATATAACTGGGATTACCCAGTGACAGCATGAAACCGTTCTGTTCTGTGTATAGGTACTGACATGACCATGTATAGCTTGATCTGTAAGATTATTTGTAACATACCGACTTATGGTTACCAGACATTTTTAACTAAGATGAACGAATAATGCGTAAACAATACACTAAAGGCGGGCGAAAATATAGACTACCATTTGACACATTTTTTGCCGTAATAACGGCAGAGGTTTTTCCCTCAGTTTAGAATGAGCAATACCTATGTTTCTGTTTCATCTCTCTATCTTGTTTGAACCGAATGACAGACAGACATGTCTAGCCCTCACCCATACTAAAAATGGCAGGCACAGGCGATGGTTAACAAAAGAGGATTCCTGATTCCACAAGCGCATTTTTACTCACATGTTGATTAAGTCTTTTGGAGTAAACGTGAGTGAGAGTGGTCTGATTTTATGGAAAGTCAAGACAGGTGTGCTGTCACAGTTTCATATGCCTTGGGCCTCATCTTAGGACATCAGCGGTGATCATCATCAGTCTTTCAGACCGTAACAGCCGCTTAACAACCCAGGCCAACTAGTACTCCAAAGAAGTATTCCACTGTCAAAAAGTGGCAGAGAATACGCTCGAGAGTTTTGGGAACCACTATCTTCGCGCAGCCATTTAACAACCTAGGCATCCTATCTTTTCAGACAGAATGCTGCTCTATCAAAACCAGGTCAACTAGTGCTCCACGGAAGTATTTTACAGTCTGAAAGTCAGAGAGAAGCCGTTCGAAGATTTTAGGAACCACCATCTTCTTGTGAGTACGTCAGTTTTAATATGTCGAGGACAGGAGTGTCGATTTTTAGTATTTCTGAGGAAGCCCTAACTCACCCAATGTGAATGTTACCCCCCATGATGATTTTGTCCACCCCAGTGCCTTATGCCTGCTTTAACAAGGGATACAGAGGAAAATTACGAAAGTAATGACCCAATAATACATACATGCACACACACACACACACACATATATATATATATATATTTTATGTATATATATATACTTTTTCGTCTCCCTTATCAAACTGGCTCGGAAACATGACTGCATGACCCGATGGCATGGGTTTCAAACTGAACCTAGCTTGTGATCTTGACCTTTGATGGCCTTGGTTAAGTTGCACTCAGAATGTGAGGTCGGGCATCCTGGTACATATTGCCATGCAAACTTCCGTCTGCTTTTCGTTGTAATTAGGTGGCTATGGAGAAAAAAGTTCAGTTTCGGGTGTTTGACCTCATCTATGAAGATATGTAACCCAAAAGTAAAAAAAAAATGTTTATGGCACAAGACCTCACGAAATGGCACTGTCGACTGAAGTGGAGACCAGTGCTAGGAAGTCCTAAGTTAGTTGTTCTAAAGAGCGGATGCATTTTTCATCTTGTTCCGTATCTTTGAAGAAAATGTTACCAAAACAAGCCGTAAATTAGTACATAGTTATTCAAACATACGAAACAGGATAAAAATGCGTCCGTTCTTTAGAACGACTCAGCAAAAGCTCATTGATGAGGAAGACTTAATCCGCTGAGAAACACGCATTTGGGGGGAGTTAGGGTGACGGGCCCTTGGCTCCTCTTTCAATCGTTTACACAAAACGACACCCCTCGTCGAGAGTCAATGACCGGTTTCAAGGAATGTTAAAACATCCAGTACAGGAGATTTAAACGCTGATCGGCACAGCAAATGTAAAACGTTGGATTACACCACGCTGAAAAAAATCCCTTGCACTGAGCTGGTAGGACGACAAATTCCGCAGCCGGTCACCAATTAAGAATTTAATAACACCCAATGGATGTTTCGCGACGTATGCAATACGTAAGATTAAATGGATCATATTTCAATTTGTGATCACATTTCTAGCCACACCGCAGCGGAACCACTGTCCCTTCCTGGACCGACTTCAGATAGCTCTAGGTTTTCAAAGAAGCGCATGTTGCTCTGGTAGACGCTCTCGTTGGATTTCAGTCTACATGAGCGCTCCCAGGAGCCGGCATCTTTTTCAGACGTCCAAAAACGGGTAGAATTCAGCACGGCTGCACTCGAGCGACTCCGGCGGCAACGCTTTGTAACACTTTTGAAAAGCGAAATCAGCCTGCGTTCCGTCGACCTGTTCACCTCTGGGGCAGGCCGAAACCAGATTCGCTCGCCGCCAAATCTGGACTGATCCCGGGTCCTGACATGGAACCGGTGTCACCAGTCTGACCTGCTGGCCGCCGCGGCGGCTCGCAGGCGGCTTCTGCGTCCAGTTTCACTAATCGCCGTCGCCCAGTTCCGGCCAATTTCGCCGGCCGCGCCGCGCCGGGCCAGCGGCTGGAAAGATGCGTCGCGCCCACGGAAAACCGGGTCGGATTTCTGCAGCGGCGCTGCCGCGCGCCGACGAGCTGCGTTCTCCGGCGGCACAGCGAAGCGCGATGCTGACGAGAGCTTGCAGCGCGGCAAGTGCCGCTGCGCTGCCCCGAGACGTCCACGGCACGGCTACGGCACGCCGCTGGTACTTGACGAGAATCGATTGCTTCTCGCTTGAGTCCAGTCCAATCAAGGTCGTCTCGTTTTGTTGCAACAAATTCGACGGAGCCTGTCATCAACCATCTGTCAGTTCGCAACATACTGCCGCGCAGTGGGCTGCAGTCGGTCTTTAATAGACTACTGTATAATAATCATTCAACCATAGTCTATCCACAATGCATACTTGCAATGTGATGATCCTGTGTGTCATTGTACTCTCATAATCGGATCTTGGGAGTCTGCACCAGGATAGCCTTGGCACTTCGCTTTTAAATGGCCTCGTTATTTAGAATTAAACGTCAAGAAGATTAAACAGGGGTGGTTGTCGAACCGGATATTTAAGCCTCGCGACATTTCTCGTGCCAGGCTAGTTTTACTTTCTCTTCACTTCTATGTCACCGCAATGTGGCCTTTTTGCTGAAAATAAGCACCGTTCCCGCAGTATCGTCGCTTTGTGCACCCATCACAAGCCGCACTATTTTTTCGCGATGCGCTGCACACAAAAGCAACACCTCAGTGCAATCTTCTCCTTCCAAGATCTCGTCCGGTAAGAAAAATAACAAACTTCACATGATCAGAATGCTCTCACAAACTTGCCACCTGGGCCTTGCACGCCTCTTACATGAAAGCCATTCAGCAAGCAGTACGATTTTTCAAGTCGCGTGTCGCTGGCACAGAACTGAGCGCGGACCACGTAACAAAGACTGCGTTGCTCAACACCTTTAATCTGACAATGAGTGGCGTATTTCGCCACATTATTCTCACGAGGAACATGTTTTGCCCTTCCTTTGTCTATCTAGAACAGCAACGGCGGATTTCATTGATTCAAACGGGTTTCGAAAGCTCGTCACCCTGAGGCCCCCAGACATTGTCAGTTCGTTGACCTCAGGGTGAATGATGTCAAACATGCCACACATCATAAGGCAAGTGATGACGTCACAGGTCGAGTCAAAGCCAAAAACTGGCGCTAATCGCCGCCTGCCTTACTGAGGCGCATTACCGGCATAATGGTCGACATTGGGAAAATGGAGTGTCAGTTCTGCTTTTGTTACAAGAAACCATATTCTTGCAATAATGCACCGGTACCAGCCCAAGTATCGATGTTCAATGAAATCAAAACTGCGACATTTAACGTGTGTCTGACATAAAACGCCGCCAGAGGCTCAAAAATGAAGTTAATAATTTGTATATGCACTTCTTGACCGTTTGAGGCACCTTTGTATCAGAAAAGAAGCTAATTCAGCACCGTGTGAAAGTAATGGCCGCTGCTGGCGTCACTTGAGTCAAATGTGACTTCAGAATAGTCAACTGGGCTTTTTATCAGCCCTCATGTGATTCGTTTTCGCAATTTCCAGTAGAAAGGCCGTATTTCCTCTGGTAAATGCTTGAAATAATCCCATCCGGGACGACATGAAGGCCAAGTTGAGGGTTCTGTAAGTCACGCGTGTTATCAAGTTAAGAAAGATTATTTATAAACATACCGAGGTTCATATAGTGCCTGGAAGCTGACTGCATCTGCGATTCAGGTTGACGCAATATGCCCCGACCTATGACCACCCTTCATATCAAATCTGACCTTCAATCAGATTTTTTCCAAAAGGTAGCTGGGTTATTCAGGCAGGGATACCGACAGACTGATATTGTTTGATCTTGTTGTTCGAAAGTTATGTTAGTGTTATGTTAGAGGTCACGCTGGGAAAAGATGGCGGTAAATGGACCCTTTTGCAGTGTTTTAATGACAAGTTTTCCTACCGGAAATTCTACTTGTAAGCTACTTGTTAAGTGTTCAGATTAGACGCTCCAAGGGAAAAAGTTAAAAAAAAACTGTGCTCCAAGGTGCAACGTCAGATGAGTCCGTGTGCACATTTCTGACGAAAGTTATTAATTTTGCATCCTATTTCGGTTTCACAGCGTATGCCAACAGATACTGAGCTAATGCGCTATCCGTCTACTTTGAAATCAGATTACGAATGGATCTCAAGGTTTGGATGAAAGTACTTTTGTCCTCTTTTACTGCAAAACTGCGCCGTAAAGGGCCTGAAATACGGTTTGTGCCGTAAGATTTGGACAATTTACAAATCTCACGAAGCGGCAAACACTGTAACGCGAAACAATGGACCCTGCGTGGAACGGCACCCAGCAAAAACCCATAACCCGCGCCCCAGCTCTGAATCCGGGCTAGAGCCCTTGCAGTCCACCGACAGATGACAGCGCCGCTCACTGACAGCATTTCACGAGAAAAGACCTGACCCTGACTGCTTCCCGCGTCCAGCTTCCGCACGTCCAGCTTCCGCACAGGCAGCGGTGTCCCGATCGAGACGACGACTGCGAAATCAGCAGCCCCGGCCGCGCTGAACCCTCTCCCCTCCCTCCGCCTCCGGCCAGATGGCTCCAGCCCCCTTCCCTCCCTCCGCCTCCGGCCAGACGGCTCCAGCCCCCTTCCCCCCCGAGGCACCGACCTTGCAGTAGGCGCCATGGCAGGACAGCGGCAGTTCCATCATGACCGGGACGATGATCTCCTGCGCGGACGGCGGCGGCGGTAGCTCGCCAGTGTCCGGCCGGCTAGGCCACACGATCGGCCGCCCGGGCCACACGTCCGCGCCGCTCGGCGACAGCAGGCCCGCCAGCCGGCTGATCAAACAGTTGAGGCCGTAGCAGTCGAAGAAGCGCGGCTTCTTGCCGGCGGCGTCGGCGCGCGTCGCCGGCTGCGGCTGGTTGGCCGGAGACGAATCGGAGACGCCGCGGCCGACCAGCTGCCGACGGACGGGGAACGGTCAGCGGGAGACGCCACACGGGCGGCCGCACGCCTTCGTGGTCGGGTGGCTCACCACAGGGAGCAAGATATATCACTGCATAGTTCACCGTCTGAACTGCGGCGAGAGCCCTGAACCTCCGACAGAGGCAGAAGTCATTTGCAAGCCGTTTCTCTTCGCGTAACGCCTTGTGATAATGTTACCTCTTCCCACATTCAAGGCGACCTATATCTTTTGTACTTCCGTCGTCGCTAGACACCGATCAGACAGCCAGTGGCGTAGTACAAACAGTGACCACCTGGCAGTAGAGCGGTCAACAGTGACCACGTGACACGCATTGAAATGCTCAACAGGGGTCGCAGACTGATGTTAGACTGGGAGAACGTCACCAGATCCCGGACAATGTATCATTAGACATACGTCAGACGACGAGCTGCGGAATGTTTAAGTTACCAGGTTACAGAGATTTGGAAAGATTTGCACTCACCTTCCCGTCTGCACATGTATATGCCTCCGCAATGAATGAAATATATTCAGATGCACGTCACATGGAATCGGAGGACTTTCAAATATGAGATGACGCAAAATGAATCGAAATAAACATGAAAACCGCGATAGATCAGCAAGCACAAAGGGTCAACTACTGGAGACGAGATTGTGGTCAGGTCAGCGGGCTCATTCAAAAGAAATGTCTAATGGATGGGATCAGATGGGGTAAACGATCACCGAGTAACGGCACCGGGGCGATATAACAGCGAATGTCTGTGACATTTAACGGTTAGAATCGTCGTCAAACCTCACGTAACCTAATTTTCGATGTAACGTCCATTATTATGGGATAATGCGTAATGGCCTTTGCAGATGGCCATTTTGGCTGAGCGAAAGCACCTCTGAAAAGTGCTGACTAAAACCGGGAAAAATAAGATATAAAAAAATATAAAAATAGGATAATAAAAAATAAAAAGACAATCTATGTTAATATATTGAGTTTATATCAATAGTTATGTTAATGTTGTAACCAGGGTTAAAACAGACATGCTGATTTAACACCTCAACTGGAATCTACCGAGGTATCTACCATTGCTCCAATGGTGGGTGTCGTCCACTGCCGGGCATGGTCGGACGTCAGCCGACTCCGTCAGCTCGTCCAACGACACAGGTAATATCTCGCTAAAGAACTCAATGTCTAACCTAGCCTAATTTCCGTTTTGTTTTGTGAAATTATTTCATGTATTTAAACAGACGTCGTCGTGCAATTTAAGCCTGAACGAGTTCAGTTCAAGCAAACCGAGACAAAACGCAACTGATAAGTCTAACGGGTCCACGGCTTGGGCTCAGTAATGCGATTGCGGTCATGTCGTGCACGATCTGAAGACTCAAAGGCAATATGCGTTTTCCAGTATGCATCATCGTAAGCAAATGCGCTGCTAGCTCCTTCCACTGATGACTTTTTAGGCAAACCGCACAAAAAATTGCAGGCAGATTGCAAGGGTTGCATAATACGTCTGGGGCAAGAGGGGCTCTTTAAAAACTGAAATTATTACCTCTGATGTTGACTGGGACATTTTGTCACCTGGTTACAATACATGTTTTCTCATCTCGGGAACCAATCAGCAGATTTCGATGATTCCAACAGACAACACTCCACCCTGAGGTTTCGAACATGGCCTGTCTATTGCGTCGAGGTCAATGATGACGTTACAGGCAACAAAACTGTATGTTTATGCGGAAGATAAGCATTGCGTAACCCAGACGCAACGTTACAATTACAACCCAAGCTTATCTTGCTCCGTAACTTATCTTGACCTGTGACTGAGCCGTCACTGCAGCAGCACCACTGTTCCACACAGTTCGTCCCAGGCGGGTTTGACTTACGCCGACCAGCACCACGATGAGCCACGCAGCTCGCATGACGCCGTGAGACAGTTTCGGCGCGGACCTGGCGTCTACTGGCACCGGCGCGGGGCTCGCTCGAATGTATAGCGGCCGACGGACGCGCCACGGCCGGCGACGCTTTCACGGCAAACCTGGCCCAGCGGGTCGCACCTCGCCGCAGAGTGCCGGGTCAGCCGGCGCGACCGGCTGGCCTGCCGGGGCCCGGCCGTCAGCGTCCTGCTCCCGGCCGAGAGCTAGCCACAGGGGTGAACTCCTGCCGGAGGCGGCGCGGTGATATTAGGGCGCTGCTGCGCACCAGCCGGAACGTAGCCCACCGGTCCGCATCGATGTCACCGGCTCTGCTGACACCTGCCGCGGCTATTCGCCGTCCTCTGACTACGTCGTTGTCCTCAGGCTGTCCCTGGTCCCCGAGTATGCAGTTGTTCCAGGGTTATGCCGAAGAATCCAGGTTGTTCTGTTGCACCCGAACATACATGTCGGTCCTTGGCGCAAACTGGGACCACAGGAATGCTGTCGCTCCCCCCTCCACCGCCTCATACCTGTATTCAAGACTGGACCGCAGAAAACCGTTCTGTGTCAAACCTTGGTCCCAGCCAAGCCTTGGCTAGGACCTCGCCACGGCTTACCATAATTGATGATGCATTCCAGAAAACTTAGGCTTTTACTTTCGCTGATAGAGAGCAGAAGTCGTTGGCTACTATACGCAAGCACGCACCTCTCTCTCTAAAAAAAAAAAAACTGATGAATGCGTGATTGCAAAACCATCAGGGTTTGATTTCCGCCTCGGTGTTCACCGTTAGATCAACGCCACTGCAAACAGACAGAGCAGCGGCAGCTCAATTCTCAGCCTTTGTTTCCAGATGTTCTGCACGCCGCCTTGCAGAATACAGGTCAGGACTTGGCTATCTCAGTTCATGATACATGCTAAAAGGTAACTTTCCGAAGGGAAAGACCTGTGGGGGAAGGGGAAGCATTTGTTCTGTTCAGTCCCAGTAAGATCATTGAGATGGCTGGGCCGCAAACCTCAGGTCAACTTGACACGGTCTACTGTGGCGGCTTTCAGGAAAAGGCAATGTTCACCCACCGAAAGATCATCGATTTTGTTAAGCATTTAACCATGCTTGCGACACCTGCCGTGTCGTATATTTCAACTAAGATTGCTATGGCTGACGCACCCCAAACAGTGCCCAGTAGTCCAATGCCAGTATCCCATTCAACAGGTACCAAAAATTTAACCGCCGCTCCGGACGGCAGACCTCACAAGTCTCTGAACTATTATAAATCGTGCAATGTTCAAAGGAAACTCAATTTTTATGACGTTTTCCTGAATTTTAATCCAGTGATCTAACTAACGAACTTCATGACTGACGTTAACTCTATTTACTGTCTACCGTCATTTACTGTCATTTACCCCATTCACTGGCACCCCTTATATAGGAAGCTAAGCACAAATGGTTCCGTGTAGCGTACGTCCTTTAACCCGTCTCCGACTGGGGGGCAGTTGGCTGCCCCCCCCCCCCGACGTTTTTCTCGGATTGCAAGAGAACCAACAAACACAGAGTCACGGAACTTTATGTACGTTTTGCTTCATCATTTTACATCTCGTGCCAAAATTTGGACCTCAGGTCAGGTCCGGTGCCTGACCTAGGTCAGGTCAAACAGACTTATGTCGAAAAAAGTTTGGCGCCCTGTAACTTTTTCGGAAAACAAGATATCACAATAATACTTTCAGGGATTAGTGATCGTGATAGATGCAACAAATCTGCTATCTCAGATTTTTTGGAATTTTCCGGGTCATTGACCTAAGGTCAACCCCATTTTTAAGACATGTCGTCGTTTTTTTCGGAAATTGACGGGATATTTCATAACATTTTTAGTGTGGAGTGAAGCAGACATCTAGTTACCGTCATTGAGCAAAGTATCAATGGCTTCCAGCCATTGACCTGAGGTCAGGTCACGAATAACTGTAGAGAGCCAAAATGTACCACCGTCAAAATCGGCGATGAATTACTCAGAATGGGTAGAAAATGGCAGAACTGCCTTGCACAGACGTAAGTAAAACCAGGAACCTCAAAAAGCTTGAAAAAGTAGCATAATTTGGAAATAAACGGGCTTTCGCGAATAAAGATCCGCCGATTGTGTAGATTGGTAACTAATGATTTTTTACCAAATTTAAGCATGAGAAACCATCACAAGAACCACTAAGATCAATAAAATTTACATAGATAGGCTTTTCACGAAAATAAAGTAACGCTAAAATTAGTTCCCGTCAATTTGTTACGGCATACGGCTGCGGCGCACGCATACAACTGGCGCGAGAATTGCCGTGTCTTTAACTCAACGTTTCGGCGTATATATTGAACAAATCTGGGAAATTAGACGTGTTCGGCATCCGCGGACCTTTACTTGTGCGCTGGTGCCTTTACCTATGCGTTATTAGTCACAGCCCTTGAGATTCAGGCCATTTCTCGGTCTCATGCAGGCGGCTATGAGAAAACATATATAGAGCGTAAATTGCTTACATATTATCCAAAACTAAAAATGGGACCAGTTTCGAGCTCTACTCGTGACAGGCTTTCCAACGGTATGCTTATTTTTATCGTGCGACCAACCGTTCGTGAGTTAGAGGGGCGGGCGGTCAACTGCCCCCCCCCCCAGTCGCCCATGTTCGAAACCGACCGACGGTCGTGCGCGGGTTAAGAAGCTGTTGTGATTTGCAAGCTGGCATTTCGGGCCTATTCTAGGATGCCCTATGAACATGGACGTAGCCAAGAAGGAAAGACAATGGACTGGGTATCCTCCCCATTTGGGCTAAGCAGGCCCCATCAACGAGAGCCTGAGGAGCTTTCCTCCTGCCGGTGACAGGCATGAGATGTGTGTGTATGTATTTATTATTCCCGTTCCCATAAGGTCAGAGCGCTCTCCCGTATGGGATAGTCGCCCCCCCCCCCCGAGATTTCGAGAACTACCCGTTTAATTTTATTTCTTCGAATTCAGTTTTCATCTACGATGAAACCAAACGCCACAGGTTCAAGGAAACTTTAACAAAATAACCAGCTTTACGCAATGTAAGAAAAATCTGGAAAGTGGAAACGTCGAAAAAGGGGCAAGGTTTATCTTTGCAGTCATTTCACGGAAGATTTGCCATATATAATTTAAGTGGCAGCCACTTTTGGCGGGGCTTCCGGGCGCTATCTTTTCCCCCGTCGTCGTCGCGATGACTGCGCGCGTATCGCGAGTGGGGTAAAAACGTGTTCACCGGAAAAGTAAAAACTGCTGGCTGCGCTGTTCGTTTCACGTAATCACTAAAATGAAGATGATAAATATAACTCATGTTGAGGATAAAGAGGTTTATCGCTTTTTATGAACAAATCTATGAACGATAAACTGCATTAGCGATTACTTACCACTAGTATCGCGACTTTTCCGGGCGAATATCTCGTTCCGCCGAGCAAGGCGCGGAGCGCTTTCAGCTTTCAGAAGGTGTAACGGATTTATGAACGATAAACTGCAACAGTAACGCAACTTACGAGGCGGAGAGACAAGTACAAAGACAGCTGTCATTCCCCGCGATCTAGGGAACTGTTTATTAGTTTGACAGTGTTTAATGGAAAGAGGCGGCTTAAAACATATTTTTCTGCGTGTTAGAAAAACCGTTCCACAATTACCTAAATCCACCAACGCTTTGATGCTGAACAGTGGCGTGTCTGGAGGACGGGGCCTTCACATCGGGTGATGCAAAAATCCGGTCATGACTTTGCAGAAATGTCGGTTGGCTTCTTGCCATGCAGAGGGGTTTAATCATTACTGTGTTCTGAGTAGGACAAGACTAGGACAAGAAGGCTGGAAATACCTCATCCCGACCCCTGCCGAGGGGGGAAGGGGGAAGGCGTCACACATCCTCACACTTCTTTACGGAGCGTATATCTCCATGATGAAATGGCGCTACGTTTTAAAACTTTCGGTACATTTCGCTACTTAGCTGTTTCCATTTTAGAATTTTCTTTTGCATAGATGATCCTGGGCCACGTCGAAATGTCGTCAGCAAGATATCGATGCACACACAGGATTTTGTAGCTTTTTTTAGTTTGTTTAAACAAAAAATGAAACTTTCAGCGACACTAAAGCATAGGATTGAATGAGACGAGAATCCAGACCAACATGCCGCACGAAACACGTCATTGATACAATGTAGGGGAAAGCGTGGCCAATTGTAACACAGGTAAACTGTTACGGAAGCTTTTTATCCAGCAGAGGCCGCTACTGGGTGGTGTCAGCTCCTCGAAAGAGACTTTTTTCCATTTAGACAATAGACATATAGACATATAGACTCCATATAGACAATTTTCCAACACGCTGTTTCTCACGAAATGGTGGCGTGAACGGACAGGTCAGTGTTGCTCCATGAGGGCGAATGTGTTTTTAGGGTTCAGCAAACGCTGCGACTTTCAGATTATTTCGTTTCCTGTGGTAGTCGTATACGCCGAGGGCTTGAGCATTTTCCAGATGAAGCTTGGCTTATTTGTCCACAATGCCGCAGCCTAAATGCTAGCCTGTGAGACTGCTTTGTCCATGTGACCGGTTGAAGATGGGGGAATGGGAAGACCCGGACCAGTTGAAGATGGGCGCATACGGGGCGGAATGCAACGTTTTCTGAGGTAGACTAGAACAATTTCAAAAGTGCGCCCAATGACTGTAGCATTTTGCGACAAATGACATGACACTGCCTAGTTTCGACCTATTCATCGCTCAATGGCAACATCAAGTAGCTATTTTTCCACAAAAAGAACGTGATGTCTAGTATCCTGGGTTGTATGATGATATTTGACCTCTTGGTCACTGTATTTGCCAATTAAGTTGATTTTGTTGGTCTTCCTTGGTTACCATGGTCAAAGAGCTAAATCGATGATGGGCTGTGGGGGGTGGTTATTTCTTCAAAATGCAGTTATGCCATGAATTTAAAGATGCATAGTGAAGATCGATTATTTTTAATGGTTTTTGCCATATTTTTTCAGGGTGGTTCGCTACCGAGAGCGAACTACAAGGGGGACACTGCTTCGCGCAACTGAGCGGGGCCGAAGCGGTCGAAGCTGGGGGAATCACACGGAGGGTAGGGAAGGTATATGGGACGTGTCACATCACGCTTAGCCGTTACGTTAGACAGAAAAAGAGGAGGGAAATAAATCATAGTGGGATGCAAGCCAGCCTCAAGGGTCTTTTCAGACACGAGGATGAGGACGTTTTTTGGGCCTGCCTGTTCAACTACGATGGAATATACCTTGGTACCTATACCTTGATCTCACCCCTCTGGATGTGCGTAAACTGGCGTATCAGTGGACGGGCCCAGAAAGCTGAAAATGTCAGTCATGGGCCGAAAAAAAGAAGGCTGGCGTTGCTTGGTTACAAGCCTCTCTAAAACGGCATTTGGTGCTGTCTGTCCGGTCTCCCAAAGCTAGTCTCTCTAGGGCCACCAGTTTCATCAAAGAAAGCGTGAAGAGTTCTTTCGACAAGCTAGGGAGCGTACTGGACAAGCATAAGCGGGAGCAGTCCAGAATCTGGGACTTGGACGAAACGGGATACCCAATCGTTGAGACGCCGAGGAGCATGGTGGCCAGCAAGGGGGTCAAGCAAGTGGGAGGAGTGACCTCAGGGGAACGTGGTCAACTGGTTACAATGTGTAAGGCCGTTAGCGCCCTCGGAAACACCGCCTCCGATGTTCGTCTTCTCACGACTTAAGTATCGTGAGTCGTCCATCAGAGGCGGGCAGACCGTCTGCGTCGGGAGCGCAACAAGGGTGGCCGGATGAAGGAGCCAGACTTATCTCTCTTCACAGAACATTTCGCCAAGCATATTAGGCCCAGTATCGATTCAAAGATGTTGCTGCCGCTCAATAATTATTCATCTCACCTGTCTGTGGAAGTTCTGGACCTGGCGAGAAAGAGTGGAATCATCATGCTATCCTCCCCCCTCCGAATGCTCCGATCGACCACATCCCCTTGATCGGAGCGTCTTCGGGCCGTTCAAGAAAAGTTATTCGACCCAGCTAGATGCGTGGATGCGTCGCCGCCTGGGGAAGCAGCGACGATACATGACATACCAGATATCTCGTTGGAAGCGTGGGGAACAGCTGCAACTCCTGCAAACATCAAGGGTGGATTCCATTCGGCCGAAATCGGCCCCTTTAACCCGGACAAGTTAACGGATCAAGACTTTGCTCCGAGCTATGTCACTGACCGTGACTCGGGGTCCCTCGCAAGTCCCCAGTGCGGTAGGCCCGTCGCATAATGTGGAATTTCCTTTTTTGCGAGATGAAACCTCGGGTGTTTTTTTCAACAGCTGGGAAATTTATGGAGTGTGACAATCCATATGTAACAAGGATGAAATTAAGATTCACCTGATAAGCATGGCTACGTGTGAAAATAAGTCGCTTGGCGATTCCTGGAAACAACCAGAGAAAAGATAATGATATCTATAGCACGAGTGGCATGTTTCTGAGCAAAGTAAAAAATAATAATGTGGTCACACTGTTCTTAGAAATAGTCACCCAAGGTTTGCTAACCCCAAGAAACGCAGAAAAATCCCTATTCTGCACTTGGAAAAAGTCAGCGCTGCAAACCGGTCGCAGGACGTCAGGACCGGACTTAAACTGGTTTGACCTAAATGGTTGTGCATCTGGTAACATAATGTATATATATATATATAACATTGTATATATATATAACATATATTATATATATATATATATAACACATAAAACGGATTCATTGTGCACCTGGTAAAGAGGGTAATCATATATATATATATATATATATATATATATATATATATATATATATATATATATATATAACACATAAAACGGATTCATTGTGCACCTGGTAAAGAGGGTAATCAAGGCAAAGGGATTTGATTCAGTTGATTCATTTTCGCAAGATAAAGAATAAAGTCGTTTTCGATCAAGTAAACAAGTCGTTTTGTGCTTTTTTTTACTCTGTGTAACTGAGATGCGCGCTGCAATAAATAACTCATTCTTAATACCGCGCGTTTTGTACGAAGCATACAGGAGCGCTCAGTCGTTGCTTTTGAGAAATCGAAATCAAGCTCTTGATTCCTGGACTGCAGTGTCCATGTGCGTTTTGAAACAGAATCTGTGCTTCATTGCGGCCACGTTATAAGAGCTATGGATAAGGAACATTTGTTGTGGTTTTATCAGCTGGATAACAAATCACATACGTTAAAAGGAAATGCTTCCGCTCGATGCTGAAGCTTGTGTTGAGTTTGAGTTTATGTAAATCAAGAGAGTTATACTGTAATTCTTGGATCTTACTGGATGGCCTCTGCAAGATTTCGTAGGATTTTGTAGATTGCGCGCAGGCAGCTCAATCGTTTTTCGGGGACTAGTTTCGGGAACTTAAGTTTGTCAGACTTAAGTTCGTAGGACAATAGTTCATCGGGTAATAGTTCGTAGAGACAAAAATTCGTCGAACAAAAGTTCGTCTAGGGCAAAAATTCGTCTCGCGAAAATTCATATGGACAAAGTTCGCCCAGGACAAAAGTTCGCCCAGCAAAAGTTCGTATAGGACATAAGTTCGTATAGGACAAGAGTTCGCCCAGGACAAAAGTTCGTCTCGCAGAAATTCGTTCAGGACAGAAGTTCGTCTGCGACAAAGGTTCGTCTAGGGCAAAAGGTTAGGCAGATTAGGTTAGGTTAGGTTAGGTTAGGTTGGGTCGGGTTAGGTTAGGCTAAGTTAGGTTAGGTTAGGCTAAGTTAGGTTAGGAGGGTTACCATTTTAGGTCCGTTGCTTTTCTGATACGAACCTTTTCAGATACGAACCTTAAGTTCCCGAACCCTCGGTTAAGAACCCTTTCCCTTACGAACGTTCTCCGTTGTGAATCTTTTTCCTATGAACCTTTTCAATACGAACCTTTTGCAATACGAACCTTTTCCATCAGCGAGACGAAATTGTCCTAGCCGAACTTTTGCCGTTAAAGAACTTATGTTCTGAACAAACTTCTGCATGACGAGCTCTCGTCCTAGACAAACTTTTGCTCATATGAGCTTTTGCCTTACACGAACTTTTGCCCTAGACGAACTTTTGTCCCAGACAAACTTTTGCCCTAGACGAACTTCTGCAAGACGAACTTTTGCTCTTGACGAACTTTTACACGACGAACTTCTGCACGTCGAACGTTTGTCCGACGAGCTTTAGTCCGACAAACTTTTGCCCGACGAACTTCTGCGATGCGAACTTTTGCCCTAAAATCGCTCAACCACCGATTTGCCAACTTCCAGAAGCCCAACGAAACGTCCAACAATCATTTTCAGGCATGTTTAGCATTTGAGTCGTATACTGAGGCACCACAGGATTCCACATTCTGCTGGTGCCTTACAGAAGAATTCGCGATTCAGTGGAAAACAAAAGCATCAGGAGATTTTTGACTGCCTGAAAAATCGAATTAAGGCCTACTTTTCCACAATCAAAACTCCCCTGTACAGGCAGCGCCGAGAAAAAGGGTGCGCCGGCGACTCGTGCTACGTAGACTAATGCCTCGCTATAGAGACTAGGTTGCACTTTGGCTCTCAGATCAAAACATGCTTCAAGGTTGAATATTCCACTGAACTGACTGCTCCGTGATGGAGGTTCTGGAGCATGTCATTAAAAACAATGTTTCAAAACGAAAAACGAACCAAACTACTTCGTATAACTCTGGCAGTCCAGGACCTTTGTCGCGAATTTCGACATGGTCGCAAGTTTCCTCCTTGCATTTTTCCTAAAATGAGTGTTTTTTTGTCGACTTTGGGCTAGAAAATGTTTCCTAGATATTTTTAGACGGATTATAGTCCGGTCCTGAGCTCCAATAAAGAAGAGCCCCGCGTTAGCGGCGACAGTCGCACGGTTCAGCGTCTGTCGTCAGCGTTTATAGGACGAGATGTGCCGAAAGAAAATGATTGTAAAAGCGCGCCGTTTCTTTGCGTACGAAATGATACATCTCCATTCTTGCGTAACTGTGGCCCAGAAGCAAATTCCTGAGGTCAGCAATTTCCCGTTTTACGCATATTGCCGGCAAACGTGAGCCCGGAATACGGAAGGCTCATTACAGCAAGCCAAACTGCATTTTTGCAAAAACAAGTTACTTCATAAAGATATCAATATTTAAGGCCACAAAGAGGTCCTTTTTACGCAAAGTGACGCTGAAAATTTGAGCTTTATCTGCATTTTCCACAACCAGGTTGACAGCAGGAGTAGGCTGCGCATTCCATCATCGTCTCACCTCCCGCCCAGGAGACCTTCGTATTCGAATGTCGGTAACTCAAACTTCCGCCGTGTTACGGTGCGTCGAGTTTTGCTCGGGCCACTAAAACAGTGAAAACAAATGGAAAGGGTCCCATCCTTGTCCTGCTCGCCTACCTCGCGTGCTAAAAGATTTCTAAACATGGGAGGGGACTAACTCATTCTTGCTCCTGACGCCAGACACAGCCGATATTTCAAGACTTGCCATTTGCTGGAGTGGACGGACTGGTTTGTAGAACATCGCTAGTGTACGGCCCTGAGACTTGTTTTAAGCGCCTGCAACCAAATCCTGATTATCGCTTTTTTGACCTCGGATTAGCGTGCGACTACGGCAGACGAAGAACTAAAACACGGATTTTTCTTACAAAATGGCACAGCCATAGAAACTATTGCACAATCGAGCTAACGTCATCTCAGCCGATGGGCCGAAGGAAGCATGCCGTACTTAAGCCTGCCTAATTCTAAAACGTCGTCTCTCACCGATTCTTGAAATGCTGTCAGAAACAGTCACGAAGAGTATTATTAGTGGTCATGATTGGTTGTCCTTGATTAAGGAAGAATGCGGTGACACGCCTTCGCAATTCTGAATTCCACGTTCCCAACAGAACGGTCTGCTCCTATACCCACATCTGTGGATGTGACCCGCCCATCCTACATCACTCCACTCCACGAAAAAAGTGAAAATTACGATTGGTAGCACGGTGGTAATCGGAGACATGTGCTTGCTATTAGCGAGGCAGCTACGCATTCCAGATAGATTGTTCGACGTCAGATATTTATTATTGCTGCTGATACCCATATAACCCAAGACCTCTGTGACTCCGAGTGACTCTAGGTTAATTACCTGAACTGAGCAATGACGATACGCTACCAATAGCAAGCGTTTGGCGGCTTTTCGGTCAATGACACTGCTCATATACAAGCTCTGTGTGTTACTAATACTCCGTTGCAGAGTCAGTATGGTGGTGGACTTGTACCCTGGAGTTAGAGCTCTTTCGAGTAGTACAGATGTGTGGGTTTAGAGAGGTTTAAGTTGCACGTAGGACAAGCGAGCGGATTGTGATGAACTTGACTGGTTTGATAAAGCTTCTTCAACCGGTACAGATCATATGGCAACGATGCGGTCAAGGATAAACTTGAATTACGCTCTACACGTCCCGGAGAGACGATTTTACGGGATAGCGGATCGGGTATGGACCAGCATCACTACCTCATAGGTGCGGCAGTGATGCTCATTCTTCGTTTGTTGACCTAAAGGTCACCGGTGACACTCACAAGTCAGGTCAAAACCAAAAAAGTGAGTTATTTGCCGGCAGTTTCAGAAGGGTATTAACAATACAAAAATGGTAGACAACTTTGCATGAGTTCTGAAGGCTCTTTCTACGGGGTCATCCACACACTTCATATTTAATAGGTTGCCCGACCCCGGAAAACCGTTTTAGAAAACATTTCGCAAATGTGTTTTCCCATTATTTGAACACTTTTCAGGAACATCTTGAAAACAGTTTCCAAAAATCTTGCAAGATGACCATGTCCAAGGTGTTCAGTGAACATCATGTGCATGATCGACAACGCCTTAAGAGCTTTTATTCACGTCAGACCAGTGTGACCATATCTAGAGAAATTTCCCTTTTTTAAGAACTGGCTCGGATATGGGGCTTTGGGACACAGGCCGAAATCCGGGGAAATTTCTCGGCCGTGGATACCTAATTCATCTGAATTTTGAGTAATTAGTTTTCACAAATAAAAGCCACCTTCAGGCAAAGTCATGAAAACTTGGCTTCTCTCTTGCCTTACTGAGCAGACATTATCATTTGGTAAGAAATTGTTGCGCATTTTAAGTGCATATTACGATTTGCCTCTATTGCACCAAATATAACAGCGTTCTCCCTGACACTGCGTGGAAATGCGTAACACTCCTAGTGGCCAGATCCCTAAACAGCAATTTACTAGCTGAAATGTATTAAAACAGATAAACAAATCTCAACTCTCCTTTCATTAAACAGTCTTATTTAAAACAGGGTTTTTTTGTGACGGCTACGTCAGGGTGTGACCAGCTGAGCTGGCGCGCTGGCGCGCTGGCGCGCGCGCTCTTGCTTCGCGGGCGCGGCCGCCATGCGTCCAGCCTGCGATGAGCACTCGCGCCGCTCGGCTCCCCATTTGTATCGTTTATTGGTCGAACCTGACATGGTTTCATCTTTCTTGTATCTTGCATCTACAGGTGTACGGAGGAAACATTATCATTACAATGTTTCAGTATGGAAACTAACGAAAAAAGATATCTGGGGAAATGGCACACCAAAAACGAAAATTTTCGCCGGAATCTTGGGAAATGTGGCCGGACCCGAGCGGTCACAATGCGGGGAGGTTAGTTCACTTCACTGTAACAACGTCTAGGGAAGTTTCCCTCGTCTATGGAAATCTGCTTGGATCTGGGGATCTGAGGATAAAGGCTGAAATCTGGGGAAATGTTCCGGCTGTGGATATCTAATCGATCTCACTAATTTAATTTTGCAGATCAAAGTTACATTCAGGCAAAAAGTGATGAAAAGTTCGTTCCTCTTTTCTTCCCGAGCAGGCGTCATCATTTGATAGAAAATGCCGCATATTTTATGTGCATACTACAACTTACCTCTACCGCACCAAATACATTAGCGTTTTCCGTAACACTGTGAGCAAATACACCTGCTGGCGGCTAAATGCCTCAATAATAATGTACTGGGTGCAATGTATTAAAATATAGAACCAAAATCTCTAATATCCTTTAATTAGATAACATCTCATTCAAAGTATGCTTTTTGTAACGGCTACGTCGGGGCCTGGCCGGCTGAACAGACGCGCTGGCAGTTCGTCTAGCCATCGCTTCGCGGGCGCGGGCGCTATTCGTCCCGCCTGCGATGAGGACTGCGCGCCGTTCGGCCGTTCATTAGTATCGTTGAGCATGGTTTTATCCTTTTTTTGTACGCTGCACCTTCAGGTGTGCGGATGGAAACAGTATTGCTACAATGTCTGGGTATGAAAACTGACGAAACGCGGTATCTAGTGAAATGGCATGCCAGAAAGGAAAATGTTCAGCGAAATCTTGGGAAATGTCACGGGACCCGAGCGGTCACACTGTGCAGGACTGTTTAGACGCCTCTCGAGATGACTCTGAGGTGTAATGCGTAATCCAAATAATAGAGTACCATCGCATGACCAATCGATAGCCGCTGAGAGGAGCACTCAAATAAAAAACCGGAGAAATGACTATGTACGGGTCTCACTATGTTTCAGGTGTACTACGTCCTGTATATGTTTATACGCCCAATATCTGGTTTCCTGTCAATTTCTCCGATGTTGTATGGTAAGAACGCATAAAACAATGAACCGGAAATGTCTTTAAAGGCATGCATGCTGACGTTAACTTGACTTTTTCTGGGTCATTTTCCTTGGGTGACCTCAGATGATTTCGAGCGATCTTTTTCAAACGGGGCACTTTTGTTCATTGCGTTCCATTTCAGCACCAATTTATACTCCTGTGCACCCTAGATTTGGAGATTTCGGGCCATCTTGGGGTTAATAAAAATAGGGACAAATATGGTGAACTGACCTGACCCAAGATCGGCTCATCATGCGTTTCGGATGTTAAGGGTCCTCTAGAGATAACTTCTAAAACTTAAGTCAACGACTATGGGTTCATGCTGAAGCAATAAGCTCTCCTTTGCAAGAGATATTCCGCAATGCACCAAGCAAACAGAAGGGTAACGTTAGGAGCTCAGGCTAAATGGTGTTTGGCATCAAAGAGCGAAACGCTTAGTGCGAAGTTTCACATTAGGCACATAACGAAAACATTGGTAAAAGTACCCATAACATGGATTATGTATCCATTTTTCCCTGGAATATATATATCCTGTATAATACATACATACCACTATATATATCCTGCGGCCAACTGGCGATCGACGCCGATCACACCCGACTGGGAGGCGTGGGGCGGTTGACCGCTCCCCTCTAACTCACGAACGGTTGGTCGCACGACAAAAATAAGCACACTATTGGAAAGCTCGAGGTAAGCAGGGCTCCAAATTGATCTCATTTTTAGTTTTGGATAATATGCAAGCCATTTACGCCCTATGTGTCTCCTCACAGCCGACTACATGAAACCGAGAAGTGGCCTGGATCTGGCAGTTGACCGCCCTTCTCTAACTCACGAACAGCTGGTCGCATGATAAAAATAAGCACAATGTTGAAAGGCTTGTGACAAGAAGGGCTCGAAATTGGTCTCATTTTTAGTTCTGGATAATATGTAAGCCATTTACACCCAATATGTTTTCTCACAGCCGACTGTATGAAACGGAGAAGTGGCCTGAATCTTAAGGGTTGTGATTAATCAAGTCTAGGTAAGGGTACCAATGATCAGATGCCACATACTATAGATGCCGATACACGCCTAATTTCTCTGATTTGTTTAATATATACGCCGAAACGCTGAGTCAAAGACACGCCGATTTTCGCACCGACTGGCGGCGGGCCCCGTAATATAACGCGGTACGAAATTAACCGGAACTAATTTTAGTGTTTCTTTTTCCCCGCACTGTGTAATACTTCTGTATCCCAGTGAATCTTGTTTCTTCGTCTAATGATGATTTTTTAGATGGTTCCTCACGTCTAAACTTTGGAAAACATTTAGTGGTTATCAGTCTACACAACTGGCAGAGCTTTATTCGCGAGAGTCTGTTTATTTCCAAACGTGCAATTTTTTGAACTTTTTGGATTTCTTGGCATTACTTGCAACTGTGCCAGCCACTTCCGCCATTTTCAACCCGTTTTGAGTAAATCATCGCCGATTTTGACGGCAGTGCATTTCGGTTCAAAGCAGTTATTCGTGACTTGACCTCAGGTCAATAGCTAGGAGTCTTTGATACTTTGTCCTTTGACGGCAAATGGATGTCTGGAGCACTCCACACTAAATAAGATAAAAGAAAGTCGTCAAATCCCCCCAAAAAATCAACGACATGCATTGAAATTGGGGCTGACCTTAGGTCAATGGCCTTGGACGCTCCCAAAAATCTGAGACAGTTGATTTGTTCCATCTTCCACGATTTCCAATACCTGAAAGTATTACTGTAGTATCATGTTTTCCGAAAAAGTTTCACGGCGCTAAACTTTTTTGGACATAGGTCCACTTGACCTGACCCAGGTCAGACACCTGACTTGAACTGATGTCAAAAACTTGACATAAGGTGCAAAAATAGTCAAGCAAAAGGTACAAAAAGTTTCGTGGCGCTGCATTTCTCGTTCTTTCGCAATCCTGGAAAAACCTTTGGGGGGCGGTCAACCACCCCCCAGTCGGGGACGGGATATATAGTGGTAAATATATACCATTGGGATATATATAATACCACTGGGTACACACACACGCACACATATATTTACATATATATGTAAATATATGTACGTAAATATATATAACATATAAATATATATAACACACACATATATATATATATATATATATATATATATGTAAATATATGTGTGCGTGTGTGTACCCAATGGTATTATATATTTCCCAGCGGTATATATTTACCACTATATATCCCGTCCCCCTTTTTTATATATACTAGTATATATATATATATATATATATATATATATATATATATATATATATATATATATATATATATATACTCGGAAGGAACGAAAATACTGCACTTTTTTATTGCGCATGCGCGAATTCAAGAAATGCTCCAGTGTGAAATTTCCTAAGTTCAGGCTTCCTCCCTGCTCTCTGAAGGCCACAAGCTGAACAAAAGTCAAGTACAGAAACACATATGGATGGCCTTCCTAAACCGTCTTCCGTACTCCTGCCTGGTGTGTATGATTCCGTGGCGAGGGAGGGGGGATTCTACTCCCCGTGATCTCGAAAACTACTGAGCCGACTTTCTAGTGGAAAACGGCAACTGATAGTGTGTAGCAAGATCTACATTAAAAAAAGGAATGCTGAACATTTTGAAAAGGGAAATGAGGGGTCAATGTGAGGGTATAAATACGACTTTATTTATGCGAATCTTCCGACCACATTTAACACGCATTTTGTCCTACTTCGCGTCATTTTACCAATAATTGATATTTCTACCATTTTTGTTAGGAAAAGGTTGGTTTTCAAAATTCATAGGCGTATCCACGACATCTAAAAACAAACACACGTTCTGGGAAATGTTAATTCATTCTTCAACATATTTTGAGTCGGGCGAGCTTATTCGCGTTCGGAAAATATTTCCACATGTGTCACATGCGATATGATATACTATGATATAGGATATGATATGATATAGGCGGATCCAGTTACCACAAAAAACGGGGCAACTGTCTACATGGTAAATTAAAACCGACATATAAAAAAACTTTCATTTTGGAAAATGACGGAAGTTTCACCGCAAAGACGGGTCTGTAGTAGATTCGTGCAAGATTAGTCGCAACGTCGTCATTTGTGGTGCCACTGCCACGGGTAATGACTGTGACTGGTGGAGTGACGCCAACTCGTAGACCACCCTGCAACATGCCCCGTGGTTCCGTCAGTACCTTCCTTACAAAGGAAATTTCCACAATGGCAGGGCTTTACAGGGTCTTGCTCTACAAAGATAGTGTAAGGAAAACCTGGTGTACCCAAACTCATGTACCCAAAACAAGGTTTTGCACCATTTTCCCTGCTAAAAGCTTGTGATACCATTGTACTAAAACCGGTTCTTCATTGGGTCGTAATACCCGTGTTCAAACTCGGTACATTCGACGCTGTCAACATATGAAGGCGCAACGAGGTCCCTACCAGTAAATAACAAAGAACGTACGATAACTACTGACGGCCCCGCCGTCGGGCTACAAGGGTGCAACAAGGTCCAACAAGGCCACCACCACTATACAACAAGGGTCGTTCAAGGGCTGCTGACTATCCTGCCGTCGAGTTCCAGGGGTAAAACAGGGCGGAACAAGAGCGTCACCAGTGTATCACAAGGATCGTACAACTGCAGACAACCCATGCAACCAGCGACAAGCCCAAAACAAGGCCACTACGGTACTATCGTAGTATAGGCATAATAATATAGTATCATAGTACTACAGTAGTTCAACTGGGTGGGAGCAAAAGTGTTATTACGAGGGATTATCACAGATCCCATGTGGGGATCCGAGTTCGATTCCCATTCGTTGCCAAATTTTCGCTGGGTCCCGCAGTCATTGGCATGTGAAATGAGGACGACAACGGTGCGACTTGCACGCACCGTAAACCTACAAAGAATGGCAAAAAATGCATTTGTCTGCATTTGATGCGGGTACGTAACCGTTAATACGTAAGTAAACATTTAATGTATGTTAGTGAAATGTGAAGTGTTGGCAGGACATTTCTCTGCGCACTAGTGACTGGACTTGTATAGCAGCGGTTCAGGCTCTACACACCGAGCTTCGCCAGCACACTCCGCACATGCCTGGAGTGCTGTCGTGACTGTTCACATTTTTGGAAACAGCGTTCACATTTTTCGAAATAAGTTCCAAAAAGGACACATCCAGAATGGAAACATTACCATAATTAACATGACTCCATTTGTGACTGCCGTTTCACTAAACCGCCACACCGAGCATCAGGTACAACACTGAGGTATGCCAGAATCGATAATGATGCAAGAAGATAATTTAGGGCCGGTTGTACAAGTTCAAAATAACAGTGACAGACAGGGGCCGAGAAGGGTTCGCCAGGTACCAAACTGATCAACTTGTTGCAGCAGGGCAGATCAATGAGGGGAAAAAACGAGTTCAGAAACAACACACGGGAAATAAGTGAGTATTCGAATTCTAGGACATTTCTATATCCGCGTGACTTCTTGCATCTAAGTGATGACTTGCAACACTGTACTTTATAAAAGCACACAGAACGAAGTTAAACGCAGGATAAACATCAATTCTTAGATAAGTAATGGAAGTCCGTAGGTGTTCGGTAAGCGGAGGTCTTCCCAACATCCACTACCGTTAACATACTGGGCAGTTGCCTCCGCTGGCGTGGTCAACACAAAGCAAACATAAAATATCTGATTCTGGAAAAAATATTGTCTCATTGTCTTTGAGCAACAACAACAGATTTTTTTACGTCCAGCCGCGTATATAATTACGGCATGGGCGACACGTGAAGCCATGAATCGACTCATGGAATCAGAAACACAAGAGAATAAATGAATACCATGATTGTTTTAAAATGCCCCAAAATAAACAAAGTAAAAGCGTCTGTACGCGTGTGACCAACCAACCACAAAAAAGGCAAAAACTCATGACGAATCTGAAACGGCATATTTCTACCTTGACGCTGACTATGAAAAATCTACTCTGCCACAGTTTCTAAGACTTTTTGGCAATGGTTGACAACATAGTTCAAATGACATTTCTAACAAGAAATAATCAAACCAGATTTCCCACAGACCCAACGTGGTATGTGCATATGTATATGTACATGATACTCCGCGTAGGACAGAAATCCATCGTGCACGGAAAAGTTTTTCACAACCACTTCAAGTGTAAACCTACGTCACGAGTGTCGCTGATCATGTTCGGAACTGAATATGCGGACGGATGTAAAAGAAAAAAAAACACTTGAAGCCCATGTAAGAAAAAAAACATCCCAGCATTACATCTTCACCATAGATTTACACCTCGAGGACAATCTTCTGTCTGAGTGTGACATCTAAGAGAACAATTTGCTTAAGTGTCACACCTCGGTCATGACATTTCAGCGGGGTGTACTTTTTACATCCGTTCTCGGTGTGCACCTGGAACAGGTGCAGTTGACCCCTCGTCCGTTTTTCCCGCAGTCGTGGCGAAATTAAATATTCATTTTTCTGCATTTCGCATACATATTCTACGTATGCAAAATACACCAAGGAGCTGTTACGGATACATAAAGCACGCATTTACATTGCAAGCTTCCACCAAAAGTCAAAACATCGTTCTTCGCATAAAACGCTGACATACCCGCAAAAAACATCATGCTCTCAAAACACATGAACTGGCGATTAACGGCGATCGTCAGATCAATCAGATGGCATGATCAAATCCCATGAGATTAATGGGACGCTCACATGACATCAAAGGATAGCTTTCCATCGTCCCGAGGGAGGATAGCAAGGTTTATCATCGCGCAGACGATCTACACCATGAAAAACTTTGCTATCTTTCAGAACATTTTGGACGGTTCTGCTACATAAGTACTCAGAACCTGCAAAGAGGCGAGATGCGCAGAATTTCGGATGCCCCATTTTCCAATTTTGGGCATAGATTGTCAAGGACGCGCCCCAGGTAAAAGACCGATCGACTTTGTTTCTAACGTTTGGAAGTCGGCTACTTTTTCGTCCTCAACATGCAGAGTATCTTGAAAGATGCACGGCAGACCCCCTGGCGTGGGTATCTGAACAGCACCTGCTCCTTCCTCACTTCAAAGACAAAGTGCAAAAGCGCTATCTCTGAAACAAATGGCACACAATCGCCTTTGAAGTAAATCTGTTATTGCGCTGCATTGTTTGAATACACAAGGAAATGAAAACGACAAAATAAACAAATGTGTTTCCGCACTTCGCGCCTGACATGGACTACGAACTTCGCAACATAAGACAAGATCATTACAGACATTTTTTCCACGCTAGGTAATCAAGCCTTGGAGTTATGACATGTTGATTCGTCATCCTTTCATGTCCGGATTTCTGTCACAAAATGCCAAATTCTTTGCGCTATCGTGTTGAAATTTGGTGACATTTTGGCGTATCCTTTTTCCATATCACACAAAAAGCGCATAGAACTGGAGCCACAGGTGTCTCTGGGAGGTCATCCTGACCTAAAAAACAAACGATCCCACACACGAAATATGTTTGCATCCTGAGGTCGGGAAACATTCTGTTAACGGTCAGACTGCGCCCAAGAGGCTTTATTGCGCGAAGGACATAATAACACTGGTTTCATGATGCTGGAAATGCAACGCTGACATGCGCTAGTCACAATCTGAGCCAAAAGAAGCTCAAAAACACACCATTTTTCCCCTGAAAAGTGACTGTCTCACTGCTGTTCCGCCAGCCACAATTGCTCACGTAGAAATTTGACGTTTCTGCAGTAATGTTTGTTTACAAGGAATCTTGATGCTGACTGGCTGTAGATGAGACCAAGAGTGAGAGTAGTGAAAAGGCATGGCAATAACTTACTTGTAATTTGATTTGTTTTAAAGAAAAAGAAGTTGGAACAAATGAAATAAACATGAAAAATAAACAAGAAAATTGCAAGGAAAATCAATGAAAGAAATACAATAAACTTAAATTTGAAGGAATTTCAAAACTGAAATAATACAATGAGGACATAAAATCAAATTAATTTCATGAACAAATTATGTAGCAAATATATATATATATATATATATATATATATATATTTATGTATGTATATATTAGACCATTTACCGTTTAAACCCATTCCCGGACGGCTAAACGGTATCGCAAATTACCGGCAAAGGGGGGGGGCGATTCGGCCCCTCCGAGGTCTCGAGAACTGCACCATAAACTCATTTCGACCATGCTAAGTTTTTTTTTTCATCACGAGCAACTGTTCGAAATACAAACATATGGGTTGTCAGCATACGAGTGAGTAGTAAAGAAACAACTCACATACTCACCATAGTCGCCATCGCCCTGTTTTGTGTAAGTAAAATGAACAAGAAATAAGGAGTCCATCGTAGAAATAGGAAGGGTCCTCATCGTAAGTGTACGAGCTAAACGTTTGTTGGCGCAAAGGGGACGCCTGGGTGCTCGTCATTAACACAAACTACGTGAGCTCGTTGACTTGTGACGAAAGCAACGTTCACGTGGAGTTCGTATGCTGGTCATGACAGGGACAAGTCTCAGCAGCGTTTATAGCTTCCTGCCAAAATTCAAGTGCGATTTTCTTAGACGCCATTTTACAAACACGCAGATGTGCAGTGTTCCCGCCGGTGCGTTGCCAGCGTTCGGAGATGGTAACCGTTCGGCATATTTTGTGATGTTTTTGGTGTTCGTATGTACTGTGAGATGCACATACATATTCTGATGGGCTTCACCAATGTCAAATTGTATTATGGCTAAGATATGATGGTCACTGGGAATGAAGTGCGACTGTAAATCAAGTCAGACCAAGGTTTCGCGCGGGTTTGTGACGCATTTAACTGTTGCTCCCCAATAAGGCAAGTACTAGTGAGCGAAAATTCACAGAAAGTTGGGTGCTGACGGGCCAACCAGAAGAGGGCTGCTGAAATTCTCATTGCCAACAGCATCCCCACAGCAGAATTAACGTAATCGGCCAGTTCAACTGCGTAGCTGTGCAGCTCAAAATTAATCACATACAAGCCACCATCATTTCCACATACATCCCATCTTCAGACCCAGACCCCACACCGCAAGACCTCATCAGTCTAACATCACAAGTACCACACCCAGTGCTGATCCTGGGCGACATCCTGGGCACACCACCCCAGCTGGGGGAGCCACAAAACAAACAACAGAGGAAAACCATACACACATTTATCGAACACCAAAATCTCACACCACTCAACACCGGGGCCGTCACCAGACACAACCCTAGACTATTGTCTCTTGATAGCGCTATTGATATTTCGTGCTGCACTCCTCGAATCAGCCACCTTTTTGAAGGGTCTGTGGAGGTGATGGAGTCACCTTTTTAATGGTTCGACCCCGGGCTGAGCGACCATTGCGCAATCCAAATTAAGCTCAGCTCCGGCACAGTCCATCATACAAAACTCCACGCACCTACCTGGAGTTTGAAAAGGGCGGACTGGCCAAAATACGAGGCTATGGTGGACCTCACATTAGTAAACTCAGCAGACCACACTATAGGTGTGGTCTTAACAGCCATCAGCTCAGCAGCACAAGCCACCGTTCCAAAATCTAAGCAAACCAGAAAAAAGGCATCAGCGCCTTGGCGGACCCCGGAACGTCAGCAGGCAATCGCAAAGCGATGCCGAGCTCTGAAGCGTACAAAAGGGTTATGCGCGAAGCGCATCTCCTGGAGTACCGCCGAGCAAAAGTACTCTGCCGCTCAACCATACGTGGAGCGAGGAGAGCATCGTGGCAAGAACACGAATCCACATTCAACCGATTTACACCCACAGGCACCATTTGGACCCTCATGAAACGCTTCCGCTTAAAACGCCCACCGCCAGGTCCCTTCCCACAACTGACAATAAACAACCAGCACATCACAGAACCTGTCGACATCGTGGAACACTTCAAAACACATTACGCCAACGTTTACACGTTGGCGTAATGTATTACTTAATGTGTTACTGTGTACTGTGTACTTAATGTACTGTGTTACGTAATGTGTTACTGTTACACAACACTGACAACCTCACTCCAGACACTTGCAGCCAATGCAGACTTTCAGTCAACAAACACTGAAGCATACAACGCACCATTCACGATGTACGAATTCGGCCTTGACCTCAGCAAGTGCGGCAATACGTCGGTTGGGCCAGACGACATCCATTACCAATTTTTCAGACATCTGAGTAGAGTTTCTTTAACCTACCTAACAGTTATTAACCATCTCTTCTTAAACAACTCTTTCCACCAAACTAGCGGCAATTTATGATCATCGCTTTGGCAAAACCCGAAAAAGACCACACTCAACCAAAAGGCCAATATCGCTCACCAGCTGTGGCAGCAAATTTGTCCAGCGCATGGCGAACGCACGCCTCAGACACTTTTTGGAAGGCTTAACACTATTCCCGGCAGGGGGAGGGCGGAATCCGCCCCCCCTCGGGTTTTTTGCTTGCCAATTCCAGGCTTTTTAACGCAGCTTCACGAAACTTGGTGACTTTTCCTAGCTATTCCTTCTACGCGCTGTGACAAAATTTCGAAATTCTATTTTGCTCAGGGGCGGAGCCAGGCAACGTTTTTGGGAGGCACCTCAGGTCATTTTTGGCCATGTTGAGGGTAAAAGGAAAATGTCTGCCAAAAACAGAGTTTTTAAGATAAAACTTAAAACTTTATATGAATGTATAGCTAAATAGCTGGGTAATGTGCATATGTAACTTTGTTTATCTGAGGTCACTTTACAAGGTCAGGTCAAGGTCAAAATTCAAAATTTGTTTTTTCACAATAATTTCGGCGCCGTTTTTTCAAATGCCAAACCCAGAATCTATATGACGTAGAAAGGTGCCCTCTACTTGTGTACGAAGTTTTAGCTTGATATCAGGTCGGGTCACGGAGCTATGACCTAAAATGTCAGTGCGCGTACCCTATATCGCAAAAGCCAAAAAATGAATTTTTTGGAATAGAGTGAATTCAATCGATTAAAAACGCTTACAGATAATATTGAATGCACACGGCATCATTCCAGGTGACCCCAAGGTCACTGGAGGTCATTTAAGGTCAAAGGTCACAAGTTGATCTGAAGAACGTGTGACCATGACAGTTCCCCCTTTTTTATGTCCCTGGCACCGCCTATGCTAACATTATACAAACATTGTAATGCGATTTGTACTTCTTCAGCATAACATGACTAGCAGAAGCTAAAAAAGTGTTTTGTCCTCTTTTGTTCATTCCGTTATTAGAAAACTAATCCCCCTATTTTTGAAACCCTGTGAACGCCCATGAATTTTCTCAAAATTTAAAATTTGCATACCTATGGTAAAAGCCCTATCCATAATTTCTCGATTCATGCCAGTTTCATCGAAATCGGTCCATAAACAACGGAGTTATAAGAAGTCCAAAAGTACCCCCGATTTTGACCTTTTTGCCCCCCTGTATCCACAAATTTCAAAATTTTGAAAATTTCTTTTTGTAAAAATGTAGTTCACGTCACGGCAAATCGATTGCCGTTTGTTGCGATGAAATCGGTTAAGTAGTTCTCGAGATCTCAGGGGGGGCCGAATCCGCCCCCCCCCCTGCCGGGAATCGGCCATACCGTCTAGCCCTCCGGGAATAGGGTTAAATCTGCTCGACGAGCACCATTGCTGCTTCAGGAAACACAACTCCACCGCAGACAATCTCATTCGCATCGTACACGGCATCAAACACGGACTCAATTATAAACGCACCACAGTGGCTGCATGCTTATACGTCACGGCTGCATTCGACCGAGTACACAAGTCCGCACTTGCACACAAACTCTACAAGCTAGGTTTACGCGGACACCTAGCACACTTTCTACTGAACTTTCTTCGGGACAGAACAGTAAAGGCCAGATTGATCTGCCATCAATGCTCTGCTTCCTTCGGAATTCTAATCAGTCATCTTGCTAAGAAACTTTGATAATAATAATCAAATGCAAAAAATGCTGGCAATTTCCAGCGTTACAGATGAGACAGTGCTTCATCTGCCTCAATGGAAGAACCGCCACTGGCTAGCCTAGTCGAGTTGCTTGAGCAGCTCAAACTTTTACTCGGCTATTACAGTTGTTTAACAAGTGTAATGTACTAGAAATGCACTAGGGTCCTCAGCAACTACGATGTCCTCATAACCTGCAGACAAGAAAGTAACTTGTAACCTGTAACAATAACCTGTAACCAGGTCCGATTCGTGAATGAGATTAAAGTTCAATAAATTCAATAAAAAATTCAATAAACCGTCCAGGCCTGTAGTCGTTGCGTCGTATCCATAAGGCTTTGGTCGCTGTGGACCAGTCATACAATCACAAGAGATGCATTTGTGCTGTCAGCTTCGGACCACACGGAAAGCTGCAAGTACGCTGCTCCGAACAAATACGATGTTGCGTGATGACCAACTGGGCAAGAAAGGTCTTGGCGTTTATCGACATCTGGTTATGCCCCATCTAAAGAACAAGGGAGTACAATTGCAGGGTCCTTAGTTTTCCGGAACTTTAGAGAATACACATAATGTGCGCAGAATCACATCATCAAGCACTCCGCTAGCGTTCTTCCTCTTCCTCCTCCCCCTCCCCTCTCTCAACACCACCTCATCTCCGCTGATGTGAAGGTCAACGCCTCCCTGCTCGGTGAAAACGTTCATCTCGTTGTTGAGAAGCCACGTCAACGTGCTGGAAGCCTTTTCTGGAATCAGATACACAGAAGAATGAATGAATACCATGACTGCTATTAAATACCCCAAAATGAATAAAGTAAATCACGAAAACCGTGCAAACGCGTTTGACCAGCCAACCACACGAATATCATGAAACTCATACCGAAGGCAAAATGACATTTTGGCACTGGCACTGACATTAACGAACTCAATTTTTGACAGTGCAACGATTTTTTTACAATGACTCGTTATAAATTTGAACAGGAATACATCTGTTGTGAGCAAGGTTGGAAAAGATGTTGTTTGGTGTTCAAAAGCACCAAAAGGTATGTGCTCCAAATTAATCTGATACTCCAACAGTCCGATCTTGTGCCAACATCAAAAAGCTGTATTAAAATGAAGCTCACAAATTTCTAAGTCTCCATTCAGTAAGAAACGAGTATAACCGTATATATATATATATATAGTATAAACGCCATAACCGACCTACACCAAGAACGCCAATTTAAACCAGCATAACTCCTTACAAAGTCATGTTGACCAAAACATTACGCTTCAATACCAAGAACAAAAATCAAATTTCCAATCCTGGTTATGAGCGTCACAGGGTTCACGCCTCCTCTGCCGTTTGGTGTGCAAAATCTCTAAAATGCCGTGACAAGGGAATGGGGTTGTATTGTGGGGTCAACCAACGCGCGGTACCCTAGGACAAGCGTACACACCAACAAGCGCAAGCAGCGATGAACACAGAAGCAACTAACATGTGCCATAGAGCACAGAGCAGCAGCAGGAGTGGGAACGGATATGAACGACTCGGGTTTAGGTTGAAATTAGGCGAGGCAAGGTGGAAATTAGGCAGAGAGAAGCCCTGAGCGAGGCTGCTCCGGTTGTTAGCATCAGCTGGAGCGAGAGGCAGGGGCACAACGCGCTAACATTACAGAATGTGCAGCTGGTAACATTAGCTGAAGATTGGCTAGGAGACGCAGCAGTGGCACTCTTTTTGCGGCTGTCGATCGCCGACTGACCTTTTTCACCGCGCTCGGCTTGACATGACCTCGCCCTCATGCATCGACGAGTCTGAGCATGGACCCTGCGTCACATGCAGGAAATGCTGCCATATTTCTGACCGCGTCGCATTACATCGCAAGTGCGTCACATGTGCTGGCAACCAGTAAGTACGCAGTGCGGAGGTATGTGACGGTCTTGGATGACACATCCTACATGTCTGGACTAGGTCAGTTCCAAACTGCCATCTACTGCAGTGGCGTAGCCAAGGGGAGCCAAAGGGACCATGTCGCCCCCCCCCCCCCCGAGGCCACGCAAGGCCCCCTGGCGGCCGAGCGCCCCCCCCCCCCCCACCCAAAAGGAAGTTCTCTGGAAAGTGTGAGGCTCCCGCAGGACGCCTTACACTGTCCGAAACAGACAAGACAAAACAGGAATATGTTAAACGTTGAAGAAGGCTTATGAACCTAAAAAAAACGTTCTCCAAATATACAAGAATGCTTTGTGTGAGTTGAAGAGAGACCTGAATGAGCGTTTAGGAGCCCCCGTTAGGTTCTAAGGGAGTCTTCTGTTTTTCTGGGAAGGGCCCACTGCCGGCCCATAAAGGGCCCCTATAAGCCTTTGGAGGGATCTCCCTACAGTTTGGAAGCAGGCCCCTGCCCCAGTCTCCAGACGCCGATAGGGGCTCTTTAGAGGCGGATAGGGACCCTCTACAAACAGGAAGTTGCCCCCCCCCCACCTTCCTGCAGGCCAACAGGGGTCCCTTAACGTTCATGCAGGGGGCCTGCTTGCCTGCAAAGATGCCCTGCCGACCTGTAAATGGAATCCGCCAGGTCTGCAGGAATGTCGAACAGGCAAGCAGGGGCCCCTGCACTCTATCGGGGCCATTGACAAACTGTCAGTAACTTTAACCACACGGGGCCCTGCTGATTACGAGAGCCAGGCGCGGATCAAAGGTGGGAGGGATGGGGCGATGGCCCTCCAGACCTGAGACTTAAAAAGAGCTCCGAAGGGGCCCCGTACGAGTTTCACGGGTTCTCTATAAGAACCTGACGGGCTCTTAATGCAGCCTCTGGGAGGGTCAAACAATCTGAGACGTATAAAGAGCTTCTGAAGCTCCCAAACGGCTCCCGAGACCACAACAGGGTCCCAACACGGCAAAATGCCCCTGAGATCGCCAGAGGTGCCATAAGGCCCCTGAGATGGCCAAGATAATACTGAATCCCTAGGGGATCCCTGGAATGTTACAGGGGCCCCGAATGGGTTTCACGGGCCGGTGTGAAAAACTGGAGGTTCTTGATGTGGTCAGAGGGCCTCCGGGAGGGTTAATGTAACGGTAAGGTGGCCCCTTGGATGGGCAGAAGGGCACCTGAAACTCTCTAAGGTCTCCTGGGACCGCAAGAGCGGCCAACACGGCAAAGGATTCAAGAGACCGCTAGGTGCCAGAGAGGCCCCTGAGACGGAAAGAACTTCAGAGGGTGCCCAGCACGGCATAAGGAAACCCTAGGCAGCCAGAGGGGCCCCATGAACGGGGATTCACCGGTGACCTTATCAACCTCGAGAGGGGCCTCAAATGGGCTGCATTTGTCTTTTCAAAACCTGAGGGGTTCGTGATGCTGTCAGGAAACCCCGAGAAGGTCAGGTGGTTCCTGAGACGGCAAAATGGGCCCATGCACCGCAGATGGCCTCTGAGACCGCCAAAAAGGTCCGAGGGTCCCTGAGAGGCAAAGAGGGTAACAGGGTTTCAAGATGGTATGGAGGCCCTGGACGGCCAGAGGGCCCCCGAGTGTGTTAGGCGGGCTCCTGGTACTGGCTGAGTATCTCCCTCTGAGACTGCCAGTGAGGTTTCTGAAACGCCAACAAAGGCCCCTATTACGGCTAGAGGAGCTTAAGACTGCCAGATATACCCCATGTAACAGAGGAAGACTCCTAATACAGCTACTGGGCCACAGGAGACTCTCAGAGAGCCCATGACACTGCACAGGGGACATGAAATTGCCAAATTGCAAAAATGTTCTTCCGAGACGATAAGAGGGGCACCTGGGACCGCAGGGGGCCCACTGAGACTGCTAGAGAAGGTCTCAGACCTTTGAGACTGCTAACTAGAAGTCTCTAGCAATAGGGACCCCTGAGACGACCAGAGGGGCCCCTGAAACTGCTAGACCTTGAGACGTCCATACCACTCCAGAAACGGCCAAAGGACCTAGAGGATTGCCAGAGGCGCCTCTGTCACGGCAGAGAGACACTTATAGAGGGACTTGTTAGTGCCTGAGTGTCTCCTCAGACGGCAAAAATATCCCAGGGACGACAGAAGGGAACCCGAGGCGTCTTAGGCATCTCTGAAATTGCCAGATGGGTCTCTAAAACTGTCCGAAGTGCCCTGAAACTGCCAGAGGAGCGCCTGAGACGTCCCGAGGGACACGTAAAACTGTAAAAGGATCTTGAGACCACGAGAGGGTCCTGGCACGGCAGACGGCCCAAGATTATCAAAAGTGCCCCTGTGACTGCAAGAGGGAACCGAACCTAAGCTGACAAGAATGTCCCTAGAACCTGGGGGGGCGGGGGCGGGAGACGGGCTCCTGGTCCAGATCCAGACACGATATTTCATATGGACGGAGGGACAGAGCCGCTGAAATTTTCGCCTTTTTCGTCATATTTCGGCCACTTGGTATGAGAAAAAAACGCAAATTTTTCTGAAATAAGATGATGCGCTTGATTTTTCGGCTATTTTACATGGTAAAAACAACGCAAGATCACATCAAATAGTTCTCCCGCACCAGCGCGGCTCAACGTTTTTCGTGTCTGAAGAGAAAAAATGGGGTGGGGCAACGCTAACCATTCTCCTCCCCCCCCCCCCCACCTTGGCGAAACCCTGGATCCGCCCCTGGCGAGGGCTCCCATTGGTTGCGAGGGCCCCCTTGATCCGATTCCTCCCCCCCCGAGGAATCCCGGCTACACCCCTGATCTGCTGCATAATTATTACTGACCATTTGCTTTTAACGGATAGGGACAAGGTAGCCAATAACATTCATAATTATTCACCAAAAAAAGATGATTCATTGAAGCGGCAATATGGCACTGAAGTGACAGAGCATCATTCAATCTGCTGCTACTGGGTGTATGAATGTACAGAAGCAGGAGTCGCAGGTGCAGCTACCCCTCTCATTCGTTAAAGGATTAAGCATTGGTCTCGTGACACTGCGTGAAAACAACCGCTTTAAAACTCTGTTCTGACCCCTTTGGCCTCCCGCCAAGTATGAAAATGCCTCACCACATGACTGACGTGCACACCACAATCGTGACTTGCCAACGGCCGCACATATTTTACAGGAACGCCATGACCCGAAAAGGGCAACTTCCTACATAGACAAGAAGAAGCGCTCTTGATGCTTTCACAGTTTGATGAAGAATATGTCACATTTTAATTCTTCACCTGTAGGCATGCACCTGTACCCCAAAAATGGGGTCACGTGTGCACAAGATTACTCTGGAATCAAAATGACTTCACGGTTACGCGGACGCGCCAGATGCCATTACGTCCCGAAACAAAGCGCACACAGTATCCGAACATGGCTAACACCACCTTTCCACAAACCAATTAAGCGGCATTGCATTCCGCTGGTACACCTATGACCATCACCGCTGATTCGAACGATGTGGCCAAAGTATTACGAGGTTTCAACAACGTGATCTTTGTACGAAACTGGTGACCTTAATTAAGTTCTACAACACATGTTGGATGGTTTACGTCACCAATTGAACACTCTGCTGTAGCCTATTTAATTGTACCAATCCTTGTTTGGCACTGGTACCCTCGTTCTAATTCCTATCACTGTCATTAGCAGCTCCTTACTGAACTGAGATATTTGATCACGTAGCTATGTTTTCTGAATCCTTTCGATGAAATAAGTCTTCTCATGTACCTCTTACGTTCGTAGGACGTAAGAAGTACATTAGGTTTAGACGTTATACCTGCCTGGAAGCCGACTTTTCTATTCGACTCACGCACAGCGTGTACCTGAACTAGTGCCGAAAACAAAAATACCATCTCCAGAAACGAACAGGTCGTGGCATGGTGTTGCTCTGGAGATACAGGAGTGCTAAACATCTATTTAATGAAATAATGTGCGAGATGTGCCGCCCGCGGTTTTCCGGAGCTTGTCAGTGGCGCACCGCACTGTTGTCTTGACAGCTGCCGTTTTCTCTTGGCAAGAAACATTTTTTTCGTTCCCACTCACCGCTGCCTGACGTGGGCCCCATTGGTCCTCGTAAAATTGTTTGTCTTCTTTCTTGGCATTCTCTGAGAGCAGTGGGATTCTTTCTATAGCTTCAATAACATTGGAAGCCCCGATGTATCATAACTTGTAGAGACTTTCTGAAAATTTCTCCCTACTTTTACCTGCGTCATTGACTCTCTTCTTGTTCTTCTGCAGCGAGCGCCACTCTTCCCACAGTACTTTCTGTTTTCTACCGCAATTCTTTCTCTTGGTCGTCCTTACAAATGCCATGTTCCAAAAAGTCAGAGCATCTTCCACCATGGCTTTGAAAGCGGCATTCTTGTCAGAAGCTCTCTGATTGGCGTGGATGAAGTGCGGAGAACTTGGCGCGTGGTCGGCAATCGGGCGCCACCGATCAAGGAAGCCGGCTGACCAATTAAGAATACGTCCGTAACTGACCAAAGAGTAGGTGGTGCTGTTGTTGATGCTTTCACACTTTGATCCTTCGCCGAATCGGCAGCCTTCAGTCTTTCCACTCCTGGTTGTTCTCGGTTTATCCATTGTAAAGGCTATTTTCATCAGACAAGGACCAATCGCCTCAGATATTCCACAAACCCATACAGACCCAACACCACACGACTCGACTGACACGAGCAGAAAATTGATGCCGCGTGCCGCCGCCGCCGGACGCGCGTTCAGCTCCGGGGGAATACCAGGGCGGCACACCTCGCACTATCCCCCTCTACCTATCATTACTGTTAGATCCTACGTACCAACAAATCCTACTACTCCTACCCACTATTTCTAGGTCCAGTGGTCTCCCCGAGCCCCACTCAGACTCCCTGGCCGATAAATGCCGCCGCTATAGCCGGCACCTGCAACACAAGCCGCTCGCGGCGTACAGAGGCGCGCTCAGCCCCCCCCCCCCACCCCGGTGTACGAGGGCGGCACACCTCACAAATAATTTCAGTAAACAGATGCTCAGAATTCCTGTTGCAATAACATCACCATGCTACCTCCTGGTCGTTTCTAGAAACGATGTTCTTGTTTTCGGCACTAGGTCAGGTATCTGTGCGTGAGTCGAATATATGTCAGGTTTTAGTTAGGTGTTATTTCTTAAGCATGCGTCCTACGAGCTTCGGAAGATACATGAGATGACTTTTTTCGTCAAGATGATTTAGAAAAAATGGCGACATGATTCATTATCTCAGTTCAATAAGACGTTGTAAATCGGCTCAGTTTAACAAAAAAACTAATATTTTCAAGGTTGATGCGGGACACCTAAATACTGTAAATTTTTGTCAATAATCGTGTGCGCTTCCAATGAACCAAATCATAGGAAAAGTTTTGGTCAGCTACAGTTATCAAAAATGTTCCAAAAACGTGCCATCGTAGTGCTCAGGCACAGTCTTGCTACGGATCGCGTCATCTCCGAATACGAATATAGTTGCCACTTACCGCCAGATTCAACAGCATAGAGGAAAAACGCTAAATAAAATAAATGAGTTTTCTGCAGTATCCAGAAACCGCAGCGCAGGCTTTTCCGGAGATGAATATTGGAGCCTACCTTGGCGAATCGTTGCGGGTGGGAGCATAATCCCGTCCACTTAGATCGTTGGACTGGATGCATTTCCCCCATCCCCTTCCGTGCCGGGACGCATATGGGCTGCGCCTGAGCCATATGCCATATGGCTAGCCCTAAGCCATATGGCTTAAGGTTTCAACATACGGCAATGTGATGGTATGTCGTGGTATCAGGGAAAAAACATTAAACCACTTTTTTGGTATTTCGTCACACAATGAGAAGGTGAAGATAGGAACTGCCACTCAGGACAAGATGCAAACAGTAAATTGTTTGCCCGGAGAGCACATACCGACCATGCACTTGTGTAATGGTGTCACTCGCGCTGTGCGCGACCCCAGCAATCTGCTGGCAGCAGCATTAGCGGTGCATCTCTTTCTAAGTAGCTTAGTGGTAATTTTGAAACCTTCTGCTAAACGGGTTTTACAGATAAGCTCGGCGATGTCACTTTTGTTCCGAGGAGAGTTAGACGATTGTCCTGGTTAAATACAACGAGCAACAATGATGGCAAGCAGCTCACACCCTCACGGACTACTGGTGGATCCAGTCGGCCGGTTTGAGTTTGGCAAAAATAGTTTGAATGTGTATATGTGTTGGGGGGGGACTGCTCACAGACCGTCGCCCTGCGTGGGGGGTCGAGCCAATTCGGCATGTGTCGATTTGTTTTTATTTTGTGGGTGTTATTTCCTCCCCCATGTGGACCTCGGCCCTTTCAAAGCTGATTCTGGCCCCCCAAATTTCCTGTCAGCTTTAGGCAGTGAAAAAGCCAATAATTATGACAATGATGACAGCAATAGTTAATCGACAGGCATAACCTAGCCTCGGGACATCCAGAAAAGAAACAGGCAGATTTGGTGGTCAAAAAGGCGCAGTGATTACAGATGTCATTTTCTACAGGGCTGTACAGGGCTCTACAGGGCTGTAATGTCAAGATCCCAAAAACGTGTTTTTTTATTAAGCAAGAAGTCTTAAATCACAAATGTATACAAAAAAGTTCATTTAGCTTCGTAAAACTTTGGAGAAGCGCAAGCCGTGGTAGTAGCTTGAAATACGAGCCCAAAATTTTAGAGATTTTGTCCTCGCGATCCGCCACTGTCGAGAGCCCTGAGTCATAATCCCAAACGTCAACCGCAGCGCGCCCCGAACCTCTTAATCACTCACAAAGGCAGCATCGCACAAAATCTGCCAAACCGCCGACTGGCACACAGCGGTATTAGAAGAAAATGTGAACATACTGCCGGTCAGGTGTGCGCTTCTGCGCACGCCCCGGCTGGGCACGGTGTGCATGTCGTGTCGTGTTCCGCTCGTGCCCTGGTCGGCACTCGCATCTGTTGCAGGAGACAGAGGCTAGCGCGAGGGTTCGGACTGTGCTGGTGTGTGCCCAGTTTCCTTTGGTCTTGCCGGCGATGCCCTGAGCGACGCCACCGGACGCAGTCGCTGTGGCGCGTTCGTTTAGCCTGCACGTATGCATTGACATTTGCCAAATTATAATCCAGCGACTTCATTTTGTCCGTTTTGCCCCTGCTGTCCTGACGTAGAGTGAACGTTAGCAGCATGAGGGAGCCAGCTGTACGATACTGTCAACAAATGCCGTGTGGTGTACATTCATCTAGTTCAAAAGCGCAACGAGCGCATGTCTTTAGTCGTCCGACGCACGTGACGAATATATCACTGTGTACTCCCTTATTTTCGCGACTGCTTCTAGGAGCCCATTTCAGACATACAACTTCGCCTTAAACAAGAGCGCTGAGCTGATTGCAGCGGAAGACGTCTTACAGAATGCATTTGCTTGTAATACAGGCGGTTTTGCAAGGGATTTAGAAAAGCTCAAGCCACTAAGATCAAGGAATAGTAGGCCACACGATGCGGTCACCATTCCTCCCGAAACCGGATAACACTCACCGACGAGTGTTATCCCACATACATCTGTGAACTGCTGCAGGCCACGCATTCAGGGCTTTTTATATGCCGGATGGTGGGCATTTTGCTCAGTGGCTTTCAGCCTGAGACTACCAGTCCTCGTGCCTGTGTCCACTAACCGGTGATGAGAACGTGGAATTGCTTCCTGTATGAAGATGTTTGCTGTATGTAAAAAATTTTCCCAACATCATTCGCGATTGCCCTTCATTGAGTTTTGTAGAGCAGTGTCTTAGGAAGGGGTCAAGTTTCTTATTTATTTAGAGGACCCGTGCCAGGGGATTTTTTAGATGCAAAACTAGGGGTCCAAGCGCCCCCTAGCCATACTTGGGTGCCCACTAACCCCGTCAATTTTCTGCTTCATTGGGGGGTACAGAGGAAAAGTCAGTTTCATGAGAGCCCAGGGAGCCCATATGACAGCCTAAAGTATCCATTTTTTCCATTAACACCCGCAATGGAATGGGGTTTCGCATTAACGCGCCATGGAAGGGGGGCACAAAAGTGTCCCCCCCGATCTCCGAAACGGAATAAGCTAGAAATATCAAATTTTATGGATAGGGTGGGGCCTTAACGATTACCATTTTCTGCAATTTTCATGATTCTGGGTTAGTATCGTCAAGGTCAAATGGCGTCGAAAAGGTCGACTCTGGACACTTTCCCGGCCCGTACAGGGCATTCCGTACGACTTTTCGAACGAAACAAACGGGAAAAGGGGAATTTGTTTATTTGTGTGTTTGTTTGTTGCTTGAAAAGGGAAATGTTTGTTTTGGGCGTTAAAACGTGGAATGCGACAATATCCATTCATTTGGCGTTTTGACTGAGGACTTCGGGTCAAGGTCATGTTAGGTCACGGACCTATGGCGTCATTTTTTTCATCTTTTGCAGATCAGATTTTGAACAACATGGGATAGCTTGAGTGTAAGGAAGGGCGCCACACGCATCTTTTGGCGTATTTTCAGTGAAAGTAGCCACCATCCGTACATTTAATCACTTCTAGCGTTTACTAAGCTCCGCATGGTCAAAAGAAGTGAAACGAGGTCATCGACTTTGAATGAAGTTTTCCTACCCAAAGTAAGTTTCTTGTCAACTGTTTGCGCTAAAGTTGTTTCGTTACAATGAACCCAATTACACGGTTTGAGCGCTGTAAAACGTAAATTATATATTTATACATATGTATACATATTTATGGACGTATGCATACGTCTATATGTATATGCATATGAGTATCAATGTCCCAAACGTGTTTTTAGTAGGGTCTTTGAATGCATATTCCATACAAATCGACATACTGCAAACCAAATCTGGATCGGGTCACAAAATATTTACCCTTGACCTTTGATGACGTTGGCCTGCACTGACCCTGGTATCTATAAGCGTATCATTGTGCGCATGCGTGTTTTTATTAAGGTCTTCGAATGCATATTTCATACAAATCGACACGTTGCAAAGCAAATCTAGACCAGGTCGCAAGATATTTGACCTTGGCCTTTGATGACCTTAACCTTTACTGGCCCTGGTACATGTAAACGTATCAATGTGCGCACACGTGTTTTTATGGCAGTCTTTGAATGCATATTTCATACAAACCGACATGTCGCAAAACAAATCTGGATCAGGTCACAAGCTGTTTGACCTTAACCTTTAATGACCTTGACCTTTACTAACCTTGGCTTTGGTCTTGATACATCCATCACGTATGCCCGAATGATGTCGCTGATTGTGTTCAAACGGTAATCTTAGGTAGAATGCTAGTCCTTTCACAAAGTTGCCATTTGTCGGCGATAACCGTTATTTTCGGTTATGTTTGTTTGGTTTCAAATGCTTCAGACTTCAAAAATTTCTGTCCGATTTTCGGTTTTTCTACGTCAATCGAAGAGTTATTAAATTGTCATAACTGTTACAAAGTAACAGCAACCAGCCCCGATCCGTTCTCGAGATTTCCAGGAATACAGGTGGGGAGTGCATAAAAAGACCCCCTTCCAGCGCGCGTGTTAAACCAAACCGCCTCTCAAGCACACAGAGCGTCTTGGCACCTTGAAGTGCACCTCTGGTAGAAGTCTGGTAGGGCCTTCAAACAGCTTAAGATGTTATTCTGGTGGGATGACGTGCCTCTCTGGCAAGACAAGATGTCACTGCTCAAACTCAGAATGTCCTTGTGGAAGCTTGGGGGGGGCCCCTCTGGCGACTTTGCATTCCTCCTTAGCAATTCAGAGTACCTTTATGGAAGTTCTGGGTGCCCAAAGATGGCTTAGGGAGACATGGGGAAGCTAAGAGTGGGGTGCCATATAGCAGATAAAGTGTCCCTCTTAATGGGTTTTGTGCAAAATCTAGCAACTGTAGCATAAGCTTTTTGGGCACAAATGTTGGAGCCTGCATTAGGCAATTATTGGGTGGTGGTGGTGGGGGGGAAGGTATAATCCTCCCAATCAGGCGGTTGGAAGGGATGCATTCCCCTGTGGCGTAGCCCATATGGGATCCGCCTAAACCATATACCATATGGCATACGGTTAGGCCCAGCCCCAAGCCATATGGCTTAGAGTTTCAGCACAAGGCAGTGTGATTGTTCTATCAGGAAAAAAGACATTACACCGCTCTTTTTTTCATTTTTCGTCATACACTGGGAAGGTGAAGGTGACAGAAATGATCAGTCAGGAGCAGGGACGTGACTGTGTATACCTTTGGTATGGACCTCTCCATACGAAAGGAAATCATGGGTATAGAATTCCATACCAATATCCTGACCTGCTCATGTATCCTCTTTTATTGTAAAAAGTGAAGTAATGTAAGTATGTTATCAGTGCAACGTTATAGGGCCCTATGAATCCATTTTTCACAAGCCGAAATCTATCCCAGTTCTACCGCCATGATTAGGAACGCAAGCAGTAAATCGTTTGTCCGGTGAGCACATACGGACCATACACTTTGCGGACCATGAGGATCATGCTTTGCAACCGGCATGTTGCAAAGCAAATCTGGATCTGGTCACAAGCTGTTTGACGTCATATATGGCGCCAAACAGCTTCTATAATGGCTGAGATAGGGCACACCCTTGCCGTGCGCGACCTCAGCAATCTGCTGGTGGCAGAGTTGGCGGCGCATCTCTTTTCAGGCACTGCTTAGTGGGGATTTTGAAACCTTCTTCTAGACCCGTTTTATAGATATGCTCGGCGACATCGCTTTTGGTCGGGAGAATGAAACGACTGTCCTGGTTAAATACAATGAACAATAATGGTGTCGTGCAGTTCATACATTCACGAACGAGTGGTGGGCTCAGCCTGCCAATTTGAGATGGGCAAAAGTAGCTTGAATGTGTGTGGGGGATGGGGAAATGCTCACGGAACCATGGCTCTGCTTGGGGGCTGGACGGATTCGACCCCTCATGGGATTCCTCTTGTCAGTTCCGGAATGTCACGGAGCTGCACGGGACTTTGATCAGCGAGGTAATATTCCGTTGCGCACAGGAGTGTTGATTTGTACTATTTTTTGGTTGCCATGACCGTCCCCTCATGTGGATTTCGGCTCCTCTAAAGCTAATTTTGCCTCCCCAACATTTTTTGTCAGTTTTAACAAGGGACATGACCAATGATTACGAAAATTGTGACCGAAATAGGCAACAGATAGTCATAAAGCAACCTAACACATTCGTAAAAAAAAATGGTGGCAAATTTTTCTGGTCGTGCAGAAATGATCGACCAGAACAGTGATCAGAGGCGAGGTCTCCCACCTCTCACCACGAGATGTGAGGGGGCGTTTTGATCTTCTGTCGATCATTATAGGCTGCGAAGAACTCGCCGTATGTTGCCCATAATCCATTCTTAGACATGTTAGGGAAACTATGATCTGCCAAAGTGGCACGTGAATGTTTTAGAGGTCACCCAAGCTTCCATAAGGACGATGAAAATTGGCTCAGGGGCAATTTGGCCTACCAGAGGGGCGTCTGAAGCTGCCTGAGAGTACCTTTTAAGGACCTTTTTCTCGTGAATGGTGTATATTGACACCTCAAGACATTATAACACACTGCACACTATCAGGCGTCTCACAGAGCTGTGCGGACGTTGTTGACACAAAAGCCTGTCTGGGGTGCATGGCATACACAAAAAATCAATATCAACCTTTTTGCGCCAGGCCATTCGCAGCACTTGCCAAGTCCAAGCATGATATGACATTCATAAACAAGGCGTGCTCCAAAAATGGCATAAGAGATATTTGCCATTTCTGCGCATGTTTGCCATTGATGCGTAAGTGCGTTTGCCTATGCGTGCGAGTACATGTGCGTGTACACTGAGCAGCGTGTGTGTGTGTGTGTGTGTGTGTGCGTGGTGCGTGCGTGCGTGCGTGCGTGCGTGAGTGTCTTGCGTTTGTGTACGTTTGTGTGCGCATGCGCACATTACATGCAGTGACTGAAAGTGTTCACTGCTTTGATGTCTGACGCTGGTTATGGTTGTTTGTTAGTCCGTCAGCATGCCAATATTTCTCAAGGGTCCTCATTGCTTTTCAGATTAATCCCGCTAAGTTACAAATTGGTTATTTCCGTTCAAAACGCTTCTTAAAGGATGGACGCGATGCACGCATAGATGTACACTGTAAGGACAAAGAACAGGAATGTATTGACACCTAGCTGCAACGGGAAAAAAATCGCAATTGTGTATCAGAATCAGACTTGTGCGCGATTCACAAAACTGAGAATCGATTCCATTTTGATTCACAGCCCAAGAAGGTGATTCTGATTCCGATTCTGATTCACCTTGCAAAACATAGAATCAATTCGATTTTGTTTTATAGACTATTATTTTACTGCAAGGAACCACTTCAATTCATGATTCACGATTCGATTCGCATTCAGTTTTATGCTACATAACAAAAGTGGTGCTAGTTTATTTGTGTCACATATGCAGTAGCCAAGTCCTAGGTCCTGTCTTATTCCAAGGCCTACTATAGATTATAGGATGGGATGACGCAACACTGATCAGGTGTATTGTTTACTGCATGACGTTTTTAAACATGGGCATAGAGCACCGTGTCCAAAGTGAATTTGCACGGAATGCCAGATGTAAAAAATGCCTTTGTGAATACGCTGCTGTCTAGGGTCAGCAGTAAACACAGAAATGCTCATAAGCAATCACCCACAAATTGAGCTGCTTACATTCATAATAACCAAGAGGAACAGTACAAGAAATATTTCATTTCCTTTTGTATCATAATTGGAATTTTCAATTCCTATTCCCATTTAGTCATCTGCTCTCGGTGCTGATAGGCTACATTATTACCCTTACAAATGTTAGTAATAAATGGCCTTATTTTTTAGGTAAACAAGACATACGTTAAAATGAATCACGATTTGTGAATCAGTCCCCTGACTCGATTTCCAACAAGTTTGTAAACTAATTTCATTTTGGTTATTGAGCCAAAAGGTGATTCTGATTAAGATTCTGATTCACAGTTGTTGAATGATGAGTCAATTCCGATTGTGATTCATAGAAAGTCAGTGAACCAGAATCGATTCTGATTCAATTCTGAATTGCTTACAAGTCTGACCAGAACACCTTGAAAACGTGCCGCCTAGTATTTCGCTAGCATTTATGTGCCCATTCTGCACCATAACTGAAAAAAATGCAGTTTCGGCTTAGAAATAGGCGGCGCAGAGACTATCATTTTCTGCTGTAAAGCTCAGACTCCACTGCGCGCATTTTTGTTGTGGGATTTTCCGCTTTTACGTTTTTGCATCACGATTTCCCACTTTCATCCTTTCACATTTTGCGCTTTTACGCTTTTGCATCACGATTTTGCGTTTTTCGTCCTGGCGTTCGTTGGGTTTGTCATTGTCGACGTGCTGGGGTCTGAAGTGAGCAATGTGCGTAGATTTACAGCAGTGACGTAGTCAAGATTTCCTAAAAGAAAAATAATAAAAAAAAAAAAAAAAAAAAACCCCCCCGGGAGAAAAAAAGGGGGGGTTTTTATAAAAAAAAAGGCCCAGAAAAAGCGAGTTCAGGAACGGAACAGAGCTTTTTTAAGGTGGATCCAGCTCTTGGCATCTGCGCATATTGCTACAGCTGCTGATGGCGGCTTCGGCAGCGGGGACGGCAGCGGCAAGTGTTTTTTGTCTGTCATGTCAATGTTTCCGGGCAAGCACACATGCAAGTGGGAGGTGTAAAAGTTCCAGAATACCCGCACGTAGCCACCAGCACTGCAATGATCAACATGCCTGTTAAGCTTACCTTGACCTTGCTCCTCTCCCAAGGCGCTCTCCTCTCCCAAGACGCTCACCTCTCCCTTCATCTTCACCGAACCATCCAAGATTACTACAACGCTAAACCCTGAATCTTAAACTTGGAACCAGCCCTTCGCGCTCCCCTCCTCAAAATCCAATCAAATTCAAGGCAGCTTAAAATTAATGCCGTGCGGGTTCAGGTCTAGGGCGATGTGATCAGCGTAATCAACGTGATTGTGATGGAAAACCACAATAAAATGTAAATATTTAAGCATTACTGGGTTATTTTACTTTCGATTTTTCGTTTTTTTTTCGAATTTGCGCTTTTTCGATTCGTTATTACGATTTCTCGTCATGAATTTGGGTTTTTCCATCAGTGTTGCGTAGTGGAATGACCCTATGTATTCCTATCGACCTAACGTTTTCCAGTGGCGGAAAAACCCAAAAGCGAGATGAGAAATTGCAGAATCGAAGCGGAAAATGGAACGCGCAGTAGAGCCTGGCTGTACTTCAATGCCAGGCCCATAATTGCGTTCCTTTCTTGTGCTATACGTTGTGATTTTTTGCTTCCTGCTTTTAGGTTGCTTTGTGGACGGGTCATGATTACGTTACTAGCCCCGCCAGCTGCTTGATAAGTCCGGAGGGAGGGGCGGAGTGGTCCTCACCCCTGCTTACCCTCATCTGGTAACGGCACTAAAGAGAATATTTCACAGTAACACGTGGTTTGAACTGCGATAGCCAAATGTAGCTTGTAGTCTGTAACACTCATCACCTACGTCTTGGAATTCTACATACACGAATGTTCGAGGAAATTTCTCAAGGTTTTGCCGTGCCCTATTCGGCCGTGTCCTATTGACAGCTGTTGCATAATGTCAGGGCGTAGGGTAATGAAAGCTTGCGTCCATTGGCCGGCGCTTTGACGTATTGCGTCATGTCGGCAGATGAGTGCATAAAATAGTGCTGCATTCAGCCATCTCGGTGCCTTTCCTGCGTCTTGCGTGCGGAGCCGGTGGGTGGGGCCTTAGTGTGACGTCATGCGGCCGGCCAATTAGCGACAGATGACGCCATTGACCGTGCGCGGCCATGTTCATTGTCGGTCCGGGGACAAGCTCGGGTCGTCTTTAACGTGTGATTCAGATTCAAATTTAGGAAGCTCTAAAAGCCATGTTTTTAGATTAGAAGAAGGCTGCCAGAGCGAAGACGTCATCTGAGCTCAGTCACAGTTTGGATTTCCGTTCGCCTGAGGCGAGCAAACTGCATTCCTGGCAAGAGTTACGACGCAGCCGACGGATTTCTCGTTGTATAGATTTCCCTTGGATTGTCTTCAAACGCTGTTTGTGGACGAGAAGATGTCCTTGCAATACAGTTAAGAGGACCCGGACGAAAGAACGGTTTGGTAAGCACAATTTTTAATGAGTACTATTTACTGAGTAGTGTTTACTAAGTGTACCACTGCGGCCAGAATTCAAGGTTTGTAGAAAGACACTACGGCGCAAACGCAAATGCTCGTGACCGCGCGGAAGGCCAAGTATAAGTTCCATGAGTCTACTGAAATAATTTTTCTCCACAGCGTAGTGACGTCATTGTTGGGTAACTGGGTGAAAGGTCGTGTGACAAAAAATCGCAAGCCAAGGACCGTAAGGCAAAAGATCGTGTGAGGCAAATATCGAAGGATAAATGCTGCGCCGAAGGCGCAACCCCGCGACCCCGGAGGCGCGGTACAGGATACTAGAGGCCGCGGGCCGATAAGAGAGTGCGATAGTACTAGGCTCCGTCCAACAAAGAGATTAGGTCGCGTGGGGCGCGCTATAAGGTTATATCTAAATAAGGCGTACTTAGATATAACTTAATTAGGTACCTTACGGCTTAGTATGATACCTTATTAATTCGTGAACTTTATAACCATTAGGTTGTAGAATTACAACCTTATCATTAGGTTGTATTTAAAGGTATTAGGGTAAACTGGCGAATTGTAAACATGGCGAATGCCTTTTTGGCGAATACTAGATGGCGAACGCTAAATGGCGACCTGTAAAAATGGCAACATGCTAAAATGACGAACGGCCAAATGGCGAATGGCCAAATGGCGACATATGAAAAAGGCGACATGCCAAAGTAGCGAACTGCTAAATGGCGAATGGCCAAATGGCGATTTGTAAAAAAGCGACTCACCCAAATGACACACTGCTAAATGACGAATGGCCAAATGGCGACTTGTAAAAAAAGGCGACATGCCAAAATGGCGAACTGCTAAATGGCGAATGGCCAAATGGCGACGTGTAAAAAAGGCGACATGCCATAATGTCGACAGGCTGGTGGCGACGCGTGAAAAAGGCGACATGCTCAAATGGCGGACGTCTAAATGGCAACGTGTTAAAAGGAATCATGTAAAAATGTCGACCGAACAAGTAGCGAAACGTTTCATAAATGGACACCGTCGCCCCGTGTCAGGTCAGATTTTTCTAATCAGTTGCCAGCTAGTCACTTTATAACAGTTCATCTCCTTCGGGACCCGAGCTCAGTGTCACGGGGCCCAAATGTTACATTTCATTCCCAAGTAATCGGGTAATTAGTTTAAAACTGCTACGGAAATCACTCACTCATAGGGTCTGGCATTGCAGCTAGAAACAAAACCGAATGGTGATCGGCATGCCTTGTCATTACCCACCCTTCCTCCCCTATAAAAAATCGTTTTACCATGACGTAAGCTACATTTTTCTTTTGAAGGGGGTGGGTACAGGTGGCGACATATAGTCGACATTGGGAATATTTTTGAACCTGTTATAGCTCTGTTGTTTATGGACCGATTTTGATGAAACTGGCATGAATGGAGAAATGATGGATGGATGGGAGAAATGAGAAATGGGACGTTTATCATTGGTCCAGACATTTGAAATTTTTGGAAAGTTCATAGGCGGTCTTAGGATAAAAACTGAATTAACAGAAAAGCTAAAGGCACTTGTAGGTTCTACCAGTCATGTTATGCTAAAGAAGTGCAAATTGTATTATAGTGTCCATATAATGTTAGCATATGCAATGCCAGGGACATGAAAAAGGGGAACTGTCATGATTACATATTCATAAGGTCAACTTACGATGTTTGACCTCAAATGGCTTCCAAAGACCTTAGAGTCATTTTGGTTGATCTTGAGTGCATTTCATATTGTTTGAAAACGTTTCCAGTCATTTGAATTCATTCCATTTTTAAATTTACATTCTGTGGCTTTTATGATGTAGGGTAATTGCAGGGACGTTTTAGGTCATAGCTCCGTGACCCAACCTGATATCAAGCTGGAACTTGCTACACTAGTAAAGGGTACTCTTTTACATGATAAATATTTCGAGTTTGGCATTTGGAAAAATAATACCAAAATTATTACTATAAAACCAAATTTTGAATTTGAACTTGGCCTGACTTTGTGAAGTGACCTCATATTAACAGCATTATATTTGTATGCTTCCTGAACTAGGTAAAAAAACGGTGTTTTTCTTAGACATTTTCCATTTACCCGCAACAGTACCGAAAATGTCTTCAAGTGGCTCCCAAAGACGTTGCCAGGCTCCGCCCTCTGAGCGGAAGAGAATTACAAAATTTTGTTGCAGTACGTAAAAAAATAGATGGGAAAAGTGACCAAGTTTCGTGAAGCTGCGTCAAAAACCCTGCAATTAGCAAGCAAAAAACCCGAGAGAGGCGGATTCACACACCCCCGCCGGAAAAAGGGTTAAAGTACATTGGGGTTGTAAGGTACATTAATTCCAAGCCCAAAATCATCCACGCAGACCATTTGGGCATTTTTTTCAAAAAGTTTCACGATTTTATCATTCCCATTTCTCCGTTTGCCATTTTGACATGCCGCCATTTTCAAGGTCGTCATTTTGCTGTTCTCCATGTGGCCGTTCTCCTTGTTGGTATGTCGCCTTTTTTCATGTCGCCATTTTGCCGTTTGCCATCTAGCCAGTCGCCATTTTAACGTGTCGCCTTCTTTACACGTCGTTACTCAGCATTCGCCATCTAGCGTTCGCCTAAATGTCAGTCGCCATTTTTACTTTTCTCCATTTTTTCCGGACACAGGTCGGCAGGTTGCCCTACCAGCCTGTAGGGACCTCCTGCCGATCTGTAGGGCACCCGCCGGCCTGTGGGGCCCGTACTAGCCTTTTGAGGGCCATTGCTGTCCAAGAGCCTCAACATGAAGTGAAAGGGCCCACCGCTGGGCGAGGACCCCACGAAATTTTTTCCCTGGCTGCGTCCCTAATTTTTGCAGTATGTACGCCACCACATTTATTTTTATCCCATTTTTCGATGGCCCCTCCGCAAGCTTTGGTCCATCAGGATGTTTTTTTTAGGAGCAAAATGATGTGTTTGCCTCCCAGCTTTGGATGGGGGTAGCTGCCCCCTCCCTCCGCCTTACCCTTATCCGCCATCCATGGTCCGTCCATCTTCTTGCCTTTTCGCCGGACCATTTTTGGGTCCGTCAGAAAAAAGACGGACGACAAATGGATCATCTGTTTCTTCGTTCGTCCGTCCATTCGGGCCGTCAGAACCAAGCACACTTGTAGTCGGAGCGTCCGGCTGTCACTCCATCCAGTCCGAGCAGTGGAGGGCGCTCCATTACATCCTTCCGCATGGCCCGCATGACCAGTACCTACGAACTGCCTTTTCCAGGCTTTCCGCAACGAAGGCCGTCCGCCGATGAGTTGCACCACTGAATGATGAGTTTAAGGCACAGGCTTTAACCCTATTCCCGGAGGGCTAGACGGTATGGTCGATTCCCGGCAGGGGACGGGGGGCGGATTCGCCTCTGAGATCTCGAGAACTACACATCCGATTTTACCGCAACAAACGGCGATCGATTGGCCATGACGTGAACTACATTTTAAAAAAGAAATCTTCAAAATTTTGAAAGGTGGGGATACAGGGGAGCAAAAACATCAAAATGGGGTATTTGTGGACTTCTTATAACTCCGTTGTTTACCGACCGATTTCAGTGAAACTGGCATGAATCGAGAGATTATGGATAGGAGTTTTACCATTGGTACACACATCTGAAATTTTGAGAAAATTCATGGGCGTTCACAGGGTTTTAAAAACAGGAGGATTAGTTTCTTAACAACTGAATGAACAGAAAAGGTAGAAACACATTTTTGGCTTCTACTAGTCATGTTATGCTAAAGAAGTACAAATCGCATTACAGTGTATAATGTTAGCATAGGCGGTGCCAGGGACATGAAAAAGGGGGAACTGTCATGGTCACACGTTCTTCAGATCAACTTGTGACCTTTGACCTTAAATGACCTCCAGTGACCTTGGAGTCACGTGGAATGATGTCGTGTGCGCTTAATGTTATCTGTAAACGTTTTCAACCATTTGAATCCACTTTATTTCAAAAATTTCATTTTATGGCTATTGCGATATAGGGTACGCGCTCTGCCATTTTAGATCATAGCTCCGTGACCCGACCTGGTATCAAGCTGGAACTTGATACACAAGTAGAGGGCACCTTTTTACGTCATATATATTTCGGGTTTGGCATTTAAAAAAACAGCGCAAAAATTATTGCAAAAAAAATTGATTTTTGACTTTGACCTGACCTTGCAAAGTGACCTCAGACGAACAAAATTATATCTGCACATGGCCCAACTATTTAGCTATTCATCCATATGAAGTTTTAAGTTCTACCTAAAAAACGCTGTTTTTGGCAGACATTTTCCTTTTCCCCTCAACATGGCCAAGAATGGCAAAATGGCTCCGCCCCTGAGCAAAATAGAATTTTGAAATTTTGTCACGGCACGTAGAAAGAAAAGCTAGGAAAAGCCACCAGATTTCGTGAAGCTGCGTCAAAAAGCCTGGAATTGGGAAGCAAAAAACCCGAGGGGGCGAATTCAGTCCCCCCTGTCGCGAATAGGGTTAAGGTACTTTGGGGTTTAAGGTACATTAATCTTCGCCCTAAATCTTCCACGCAAACCATTGGGTAAAATGTATTTTGAAAAATATGATTTTGTCATTTGCAATTATCCGTTCACAATTTAGGCTCGTCGCCTGGCCAGTCGCCATTTTAACATATCGCCATTTTTACAAGTCGCCCTTCACCATTCGCCATCCGGCATTCGTCAAAAAGACATTCGCCATTTTTACGTTTCGCCATTTTGTCCGGACGCCCATTTAAATACGGTTTGATTATCACCTAATACCGCGTTTAACGTGACCTAACCTCTTTGCTGGACACAGCCAAGTCCGATCGCACCCTCTCGTTGGCTTGCGGCCACTAGTACCCTATACCCCGCCTTCGACGCGATGTTTATCCCATACGATCTTTTGTCGTACGGTACTGTAACACCCTGAGCATACGGTCCCTTTTCAGACATAACCATACACCGCGTTTCGCGCGACCTAACCTCTTTGTTGAACAGAGCCAAGTCCGACTGTACCCTTTATCGACCTGCGACCTCAAGTATCCCATCCCGCGCGCTTCGGCGCAACTTCTCCGTCCTTTATTTCGATGTTTATCTTTTACGATCTTTTGCTTTCCGACCTTTTGTTTACGACCTTTTGCCCAGTTACCCAACGATAGTATCCCTACACTGTAAAGAAAAATAATTTCAGTGGACCCACGGAACTTGTATTTCAATTTCCGTGACGTCACGAGCATGTACGTTTACGCGTAGGATCTTTCTATAAACCTTGAATTCTGACGGTGTGGTGATACACTTAGTAATACCATTTTCTGATGATGCTCGGCAACGTTCAGAAAATGAACAATGAAATCGTCTTCGGCGGAATTTTTCCCATAAGCCATGTCTCTAAGAAATGACCACAGTGGACATTTCCTTGGGTGAGGTCCTCCCCGTCTGCCTCAAGATCCACTGGCCAGGTTCGTGTTTAAGACGATCGTCGAAAACTAGTCATGCTTTGACCCAAAACGCAGTCGATTTGTTGACCTCAAAATCTTTTATAACAACGGTCAGATCAAACCCTTGAAACTGAGGTATATTGACCGCTTCAGTGGCCTTCAGTGGTACGGCGTGCGAATGGTTATGATTGAGACTATGGTGCGTATTTTCTGCTGATGTTTCAACGGCGCTCATTTTGGGAAGCATCATATTTCTCTAAAGTATCCCGAGATCAGCCTAGAATACGATATCAAAGGCCATGACCTGGCCTTTGGCCGTCATCTGTGGAAAGGATACCTTTGAAGGTGATACGGCAAACGTTAAGGATGGCGCATTGCCCCGGTATCGCGTATTGTGCACGTAGATGTCGTTGCTGTGATTAAAACGTGTTAGCTAGTAATGAGGATCAAGGTTTGATTTATGTTCCATCTTCAGAGTGGACGGTGGCGTGAATTTTCCGCTTTCCACCCAGCTTGCACCATGGCATCAACGACAGGTCCTCGGCATCGCGACAGTCCGTTGGAGAGACCCATTCTCAGGAGTGGCTTCAAAGGCGGAAACGAAGTTTTTCGCCTGTAACAATGTTTACGCCATGGCTTTGTAGTTCCCATATCTGAAAGCCTTCGAATTCCAATGTTTTCGTATTTCTGTAAATCTTGGAGCTTTGTTTCAAAAGTCTGGTTTATGAAGACTTTTTTAAGATTACACCATGCCTTCAGCTGTAGTTCTCAGAGTCGGCACTGAAGGAATCAGACAGACGTTTGAAAGCCCGTTAATCTCCTCGGGTTAACGGACGTCTCAGATACATCAATCGTGCCGTTGTGTCTCTGGGTAAATCATATCCATAATGTTAAACAATATTTCCTTTTTCTAATTTAAAAAAGCATACACCAGCGGCAACTTCTGAGCTTTTGCCTTACATCGGCCCGTTGTTAAAATTTCTCGCGTTCTCACGCTCGTTCATAGGTAAACCCTAGTCTTTGCAGAACATTCAGACTGCAAAACGTCTCCTAATTGGTTACATATGATACCATACTTGCAGGCACGTGACCGGGATTTTCCTGGGGGGGGGACAAATGTCGAACTTTGTCACATGCCACCGGCATATGACGATATGTAAACGAAAAAGCAACAATTCTATGTAATAAACCTAATATTTAACGCACAGGACAAACATACAATGTTTGCCCTTGCAGTGTGTATATGATCCACTATTCCGTATTCCTGTGAAATTGTTAAATATCTAGTATAGACCGCTTGGCTCGACGGGGGGGCATGGCTCACGTACCCCTTGGTTGCGTGCCTGCATGCTTGATTTGATCATTTCCGTTTGTAGGCACTATACAAGTTGAACCGTTTCTAGCCTTAGTAGACTGAGCTCTCGATTCTGCTCAACATGTGGTGGACCCCTTGACGCTCGTGACGTAGTGAAGTGCTAGTCCTGTGACTGGCCAGTGTTTGATTTAAAAAATATAGCCGGTGAAAGTGGAAGTTCTGTCTCTCTGAAGAATGAACGAAGAACTTATTGGCAAGGAGAACTTATAATTATAGACTAAAGAGAAACATTGGCACAAACGAGGTCGCCAGTAGCACAACTACCACGCCAAGGACAAAACCTTGCTACATCGCAAGTGGAAAGCCTTACCAAGGGCACGTGTGGACCAAACCTTCACCAGGTTGTACTGATAGCGTAAGGTCGCACATTCGTCGGTATATCGTGTAACAGCATAGGTTCGAAAAGAGGAAAGCTGCTCGACATTAACCCATGAATCGTGGCAAACCAGAATTCGATCTTGAATGGCGATCGGATTCTGAATCGAAATGAATGAAGTCGGAAAAGTAGAAACAAATCGAAAAGAAATCGTGAATAAGCCAGCCCATTAATTTCAATGCCATCTGTTTCAAATATCGTGCCGTGAACCCGGTTAAAACTGTAAAAGCATTTAACCTTATTCCCGGCAGGGGGGGGGGGGCGGAATCCGCCCCCTCGGGTTTTTTGCTTGCCAATTCCAGGTTTTTTAACGCAGCTTCACCAAACTTGGTGACTTTTCCTAGCTATTCTTTCTACGTGCCGTGACAAAAATTTCAAAATTCTATTTTGCTCAGGTGCGGAGCCAGGCAACGTTTTTGGGATGCACCTCATGCCATTTTTGACCATGTTCAGGGTGAAAGGAAAATGCCTGCCAAAAACAGAGTTTTTAAGATAGAACTTAAAATTTTATATGGATGTACAGTTAAATAGTTTGGTAATGTGCAGATGTAATTTTGTTTATCTGAGGTCACTTTACAAGGTCAGGTCAAGGTCAAAAGTCAAAATTTTTTTTTCTCAATAATTTCGGCGCCGTTTTTCAAATGCCAAACCCGGAATATATATGACGTAGAAGGATGCCCTCTACTTGTGTACCAAATTTCAGCTCGATATCAGGTCGGGTCACGGAGCTATGACCTAAAATGTCAGTGCGCGTACCCCATATCGCAATGGCCATAAAATGAAATTTTTGGAATAGAGTGAATTCAAACGATTAAAAACGTTTACAGATAACATTGAATGCACACGACATCATTCCAAGTGACCCCAAGGTCACTGGAGGTCATTTAAAGTCAAAGGTCACAAGTTGATCTGAAGAACCTGTGACCATGGCAGTTCCCCCTTTTTCATGTCCCTGGCACCGCCTATGCTAACATTATACAAACATTGTAATGCGATTTGTATTTCTTTAGCATAACATGACTAGCAGAAGCCAAAAGTGTTTTTGCCTCTTTTGTCCATTCAGTTTTTAGAAAACTAATCCTCCATATTTTTGAAACCCTGTGAACGCCCATGAATTTTCTCAAAATTTCAGATTTGCATACCCATGGTAAAAGCCCTATCCATAATCTCTCGATTCATGCCAGTTTCATCGAAATCGGTCCATAAACAACGGAGTTGTAAGAAGTCCAAATGTACCCATTTTGACATTTTTGCCCCCCTGTATACACAAATTTCAAAATTTTGAAAATTTCTTTTTGTAAAAATGTAGTTCACGTCACGGCAAATCGATTACCGTTTGTTGCGATGAAATCGGACGAGTAGTTCTCGAGATCTCGGGGGGGGCCGAATCCGCCCTCCTGCCGGGAATCGACCATACCGTCTGGCCCTCCGGGAATAGGGTTAAGCAAACACTGCAAGAGCAGTTAAGACGACAAAACTTTTCACGAACAGTCAAATGGTCTTCGACGTTGTTCATTCTCGAAGACACAGACTGGTTTGTTGGATTTGCTGAATCATATCGTACAACAAACCCGAGGTTACCACGCGGCAAGCTTATCATGGGCCATACAACCACGAACACTGACGGCTCTTGCACGGGCGCAGACAGGATTTCATTAAGGGGGGGGGAAGGGGGGGCAGAGCTCAGTGAGAACTGAAATCACACGGAAACCGTCTGCTGGGAACAATGGCCAAGAGAAAAATGCGGGTTTGAGGGCCCTCTTTTGGCTGTGCCGGTGAGCTCTTGCACAAGCTTCCGATATCAGTGACCAAACTGGCCGTCTTGGTCCATTAACGTTAAAATCGTTACAGACGTTATAAACGTTCTCATCGTTAAAGCTATAACAGAATTTCGTACATGCATTGTTTAAATATATTTAACCCCTTTTATCATGCACAAATGCAAGTCTTAGAAAGCAGCTTTCTTGTCAGATACAGTATGGTATGTAATGTCTCTCGCAGAGACACGCGCAGAGTATTACACGGCACCTCAGATTGCACAAACACCAAGCTTTCGCCAAAACGCGGTCTTTAGCACATCACTGGATTTGCGCCAGGAATGCATTATGACTGCGCATACCGTACCAATGTCCGTGATTCGGCCAACCGTAGTTGCTGAAGAAAAGCAGGCACGTTTCACCCAGACAAGGACTCCCCTCAGTTTTTGGAACACCAGTCGAGAGCGAGAACAGGTCGGCAATTGAACCAACGATCTACGGCCTGCCCAATGATGGTAGAGTGCACAGATTCATCACGTGGCAGTGATATCCATCGCGAAACAGACTAAAAACGGAAGAATAGCAATGCATCCTCAATATGAGCTGCTGATCCCAAATACATCCAGCACATGGTGTTAGGGAGACGTATGTCACCAGTCATAACGCATGAGGCGGGTTAGTCCCTATGCTGGTACACATACAACTCACTATGCTAAATATTTACCACTCACACAATCACAATAGCATGGACAGCTTGTACCATCATGCAGTTTCGCATGTTAACAAATAACGCGCTATACCGCCTCACCTAAGTAAAGAATCCACTACCTCTATCATCACAAAATAAAGACCCTGGTTATCAATTGTACTTAGTATTCCGCACTATCCCACTTCACCTCAATAAAAGGTGAATGTCTAGCTTTATCACAAAAAGACCCCACTTATCATTTGCTCTTGAGCACAGAGTTTCTGCCGTGAGTACGCAGTACAGGCGACATACTTCACAGCACCAAACATGACCCTGGTCGACCATTATGTGTCTAATTAAGCTCCATTAATATCTTTCCCGCTAGACGTCGCCAACCATCAAACAGTCGTTCTGAGGTCGTCAACTCTAAACAAAACACCCTGTCTACGGCACGTGCTCCAGACAATATACGTCCCACGAGACGACCCAGTCCACAGCTATACCCGGCACCCCGCACCCCACGTGCCACCCCTCCCCCGTCGGGGTCATCGCTACTCCGCGGCCTTCACTGAATCGCGGAGAACTTCTGTGGCAGCAGCAGCTTGCTATGGCATGTCTGCACGTGCTCCATCAGGTCATCGTCTGAAAAACGCAGAGGTCATGAATAACTGGAAAAGTAGCCTCACTAACGCACCGACGTGGCAAACAGTTTAAAAAAGTAATAATCCAAAATAATAAAAAGACGCCCGTTTGTGGAACAAATGAACGTGGTGGTCTTGAAACTTTTTCGAAGACGATACACACGAATCAAGTATTTATCGTGTCAAACATACGTTTTCGGTTGAGACCGGTCTGCGTCCCAGAATGGTCATTCATCTCATATCGTTTACCGTGGTTATTCGTTTAAAATCAAACAGATCGTCCTTCCGGCATCGTCTAACGGCGCCGTGAAAACATGGCAATGACTCGTTATCCAAACATCCAGAAAGCCACAGATACCGAAAGGTAGGCTGCCATTCGAACGAGCAATACCTTAAAAGGGACTCCGCATACAAGCATCCTTCCCACTGCAGCATCCAGTCATTCTCGTGAATTGTAATACCCCCACTGTGGATCACCCAACGTCGTACATGAAAATACCCAAACTCAAACACAAATCAACCTCCGGTATCCCTCCCCACATCAGTAACAGACGCCGCTCAACAGGACCCCTCGGTAGGACACTCTCGAGCTCCCCTCGCGGCCTCGACCCGGCCTCACAGGCAGCGGTGCGGCGGACACGCTCAGTCGCCTCCAGCAGAGCGTCCTGCGACGGATGGTGCAGCAGCAGCACCGCCTCGTTCATCGGCCCCACCACCGCCCGGAAACAGCCGACCAGCGACGAGCCGGCGCCAGCCGGAGCCGCCGAGCGGGCCAGGGCGTGCAGCGCCGGCTGCCACCGTCCCGGCGCGCCGCGCAGCCCGAACAGCTGCAGCTCGGCCACTCCTGGCGCCGGCCGAGTCATGTAAGGACCGGTATGGCTCGCCAGGACGGCAGCAGCTGCTCACATCGGGCAGGATGGCGTCTCGCGGTGACGTGACATCGGCTGGTCGGGAACGAGGCCGGAGCGGTAGCACAGAAGGACGCTGGAGATCGGCTTTAAGGTTTGGTAATTAAAGGGGGACATGCGAGGATGAAGAAACGGAGAAACCACAGGCACCAGCAGCAGGAGCATCTGCTGCGTTTACAGAGCAGGCATCGCAAACATTTATCCGCAGCTACATGCCGGGATACTAACCACATCCTAATGGAACAAATGTGGCGCAAAACGATGTTACCGGCTAGGCGGTAGTTGACACCATTTTCCAACAGACATGCACACACCTGGAAGTGTTAGGACAAATATCGAAAAACTAAATTCTAAAACTGCCATGCTACTAACACAAAACACCACACAGAATTCCCGAGCTATGCTCGTTTCGACGCTGAATTCCTTCACCACGTCACGTGGCACGCGTCTAACCTTTGCCGGTCGGCACCGTGACCGTGGTCCCATCTAGCGGCCTCATCAGTAAGTTGTCCTGTGCCACAATGGCCGGGTTCAGCACTGGCACCACATATTTCTGCGCCCACTCGGGGTCCCCGGCCACCTTGGACCGCACCGCTGCCCGGTGGGTGAGGTCGTCTGGCAATAGAGAGGTCCTTCGGTCACCGGCGGTCACGGTCACGTGGAGAGGACGGGGGGGGGGACATAAAGGCAGCCAAGACCGTCTGTTACCAAGTCACGTGGTGAGGCTCGTGGGTCCGCTGTTACGACCAACGCACCACAAAAGACCTCACGTCGCAAATGACTGGATACTACATCGCAGGATCTGTAAAAATCACGCAACGGCAATGAGCAAACTGAAATCACGCCCGTGCCCCCCCCCCCATTATCCGCAGTTCAGTACACACTGTCCAGTCCAGAGCGCCCCACAGCAGTCAACTCACCGTACTCCCACACGTGGACCACCTGATTGAGGCCGCCCAGCTCGACTGCCCAGTAGCCCAGCAGCGGCGAGTGCTGGGTGCGCAGGTGGAAGAGCTTCTCGGTGCTCTCCAGGAAGGCGCGCACCCGATCCAGGCGCAGACTGTACGTCCGCAGCTCGTACAGGCGAGAGGCGAGCCGGCGAGTGCCCTGCCGGCACGGCGATGACGTCACCGCTCTGCCGCTGTGCTATGCGACTACTCTGCAGCTATGCAGGGATCAGTTCTAATGCTGTGGTGCCCTGGAACCTCACACTGAATTTGGTTTGCCACGACAAAAACTGCACATATCCAATAAATGAAATATTTTCAGTGAGAATGATATTACTACATGGAACCAGAACAATACCATCCATTTTGCGCAAAATTCCCTCTTCTTTTTAGTCATAACATTCACAACAGTCAAAACCAAGAGTCTCAAGAACCTCACGGTTCCAGCTCACTAGAAATAAAACAAACCCGAAAAGGAGACCAAGCAAGTGATTTGTACTTCAGAATAGATAGTCCTGGTCTCCCCAGTCTTGGCACGACGGATTCGATAGACAGAAACATGTAGAAAACATGATCCTAACTACAGCGGCGACAAGGATAAGCCATCAAATGGTTTGACTAGGTAAACAGAAAGCTCATTCAAGCAAAAAAAACATACCAAAAACAAGCCTAAAAGATGCCTTTCAGGCACATACAAGATAAATCAAGTACGATGCACACGAGTAAATTACCGCAAGCAGTAGGAGTAACACATCACTAAATGCAACAAGCCCCAAACGGTAATGACTTGTCATTCATCTTGTACTTCCAACGTTCAAACCAGCACGGCTGTATACCAGGATGTCATGTCATGTCATGTCAAATCACATTATGATAACATTTGACATAATATTACAACATATGATATAACATTATCAGATGACATGTCATAACAAGTCAGTAATACCAGGATAATTTCCCTATCACGGCAAGCAACATGTATTTTTTTAAAGAAAGTGATAACTTGCTGATGGCTCTGTACCATCTGTTTCTGTTCGTACTGCGCCTCAGTAATGATGGTCCCAAGTAAGACTACATATCATACAGCACGTTGAAGGTCATGTAGCACAAAAAGTATCCTCAGACCAGTTCAGTTCCGTTCAGTTCAGACCAGATTTCCGGATTGTAAAAAGTTTGTCCTTTGTCATTTGTCGTTTTGTCGCGTTTTCTGTCATTGTATTTATTTCTATTTGGTATTATTATTATTGGTGTACTTGATCACTGGTCGTCATTTAACCCGGCACCACTGACATGTTTTTGTACCCGCGACCACGTCAAAACGGCACCCCCTGTTATCTCAGGATCTAACTGTCGGATCTGAACCAGTCTACCACCAATCGATAGCCCTGAGTCTTGCGATTCAGAAAATACTGTTAGCCTTGATCGACTGATGACGTCACATGTCGCGTAAAACGCATCACACAACGTCGGAAAAACTGGCACCGGTTCATACATCATATCATCGGCAATACTGGTCTTACAGCCTCGAACTGGGTACCAAACGAAAGGCCACAATCTTCTGCATCAGAAATGCCAAAACGTTACAAAAATGTCGGATACGGTCAACTTAGGTCAGTTGAAATACTGGCCTTACTTTAGGTGCCAAAGATCGGTACTTACTCGTAGTCGTTTTGATTCCTGTCATAAAAAGGACGGCAGTTAAAACTTCTGATGACCAGTTTTGCATTACCTGCTTTTCATCCAGTCAAGGTCAGTCTAGATCAGGTCAGACAAGGTTGTATTACTCTTCCTGACAAAGAGCAATAATTACTCGCCGGATTCTTAGCTGTGTCAACAACATAACTGAAACGACATCTCATTATAATTGAATCTACTCTCTCCGCTGTTTACCGGGTGCCAGGTCAGGACAGTCATTTTTCTTTTTTCTGACGCGGAACAATAACTGGTCTCTGCTGCCTATGAACGATCTACCACAGACAAAAATGCATTTCATTTCATTTTGACATCTATCTATGACGTGACCTGACATGACTTCGCGCTGCATTTGGTGAACTTTGCTAAGAGGTGCATATAGTTTTGTTTGTCTGGCTTGAACGACGGGGAAGGTCAGCGGCAACCACTTTTATCACCCACCATGAGAATCAGTCCAACTGTCATCATGCATGTGACCTAGCATGACCTCTAATGCTGACGTGTCACGGTTGTACATCTTTTTGGGGACCGTGTCGTATGTAAATCCAAATAATCCATGCGCTATGTTCGCGATTATCAAAAAACGAGGCATGATCGCACCACCACTCCAAGAGGCGAAAACATGCATGCAAGGGTTCACTTACGACGTCATATTTCCATGACTTGATCTAGCATAAAAAGTGTTTTTTTAATAAAAATATGTGAAACTGACTGATGAACAGGTACCGAAAACTTGGTTGGTCTCACTGTAATGGTTCAGAAATTATTAACGCAAAACCGAGGGGGATGCCCTATTCGACACCCTCCACGCGGTGCCGGGTTAATCCTGGCACGGTCACTGGCCTCTTAGAACCTTCAACCCGTTCTACATAAAAATTGACTCCATGTCTTACCTGATGCCCGAGTAAGAAGCCAAAATGAAAACCTCATTGGGGGTGGCAAACATCCCCTCGTTCGACGATGGTTATGGTGAGGGATGGCATCCTGGTAGACTTCTCGGCTTGTTTATGTATTTTCAAAACACCAGAACTGCCCCCAGTTAAGAACCCTTTCAGTTCAGCATCGACATCCCGCATCCAAACCACATCACATAGTACGGATATAACGAAAGTTCGTCGGACAAAAGTTCGTCTATGGCAAAAGCTCGCCTCGCGAAAGTTCGCTGGGGTCAAGTTCGTCCAGGACAAAAATTCGTCTGGGACCAAAATTCGTTTCGTTAAAGTTTGTATTGGACAAAATTTTGTCTAGGAAAAAAGTTCATCTAGCAAAAGTTCGTACAGGAAATAAGTTTGTCTAGGACAAGAGTTCGTCCAGAACAAAAGCTCGTATCGCGGAAATTCGTCTAGGACAAAAGTCTGTTTAGCGCAAAAGCTCACCCAGGAACAAAGCTTGTCCTTGTCGTCTGGTTCTCGCACGAAGGTCCTTAAGGATAACATGTGTGTAGTCAGGAATAATTGCCAACTGTCAGACGACAGATAGTGGAATCCTGCTGGTGACTATGGCTCTAATCCCCCATCGCCGGATCCGGAACTGATCCCATTCCAACCCGTGCATATCCAACTTTAGCCACTGCGCACCGGATTGACCTGCCCAAGTCACAGGCGAGTGGGTAAAGGGACCAAGGTTCAGAAGTCAAGGATTCTTATGGGAAAAGGTTCGTAGCCAAAGGTCCGTATGCATAAGGTTCGCATGGTAAAAGGTTCGTACGGTGAAAGGTTCGTATCGGTAAAGGTTCGTATCGGAAACGTTCGTGACGCAAAAAGTGCGAACTGCAAAAAGTTCGTATGGAAAAGGTTCGTAAGAAAAAGGTTCGTAGGGCAAACGGCTCGTAAATAAAAAGGCCCGCAGCCATAGGTTTGTATACAAAGGTTCGTATCGGACAAGGTTCGTATCCGACGAGGTTCGTTCCGGGTTTGCGCCGAAAGCGTAACCCCACACCGAAGGCTCGGTGTAAAATACCACAGGCCGCAGGCAGACAAAAGGTGCAATCGAACTTGGTTCGGTCCAGCAGAGGTGGGACTATTTTAGGTTTGTTCATTTTCCGATACAAACCTTTTCCGATACGAACCTTTCGTTTACGAACCTTTGGCTACAAACCTATTTCCTTATGAACCTTTTCACTTACGGCCTTTTTTCCTGAAAACCTTTTCTATACGAACCTTTTGCAGTACGAACCTTTTCCATCAGCGAGACGAACTTGTTCTAGTCCAACTTTTGCCCTTCACGAGCTCTTATTCTAGACAAACTTCTACATGACAGACTTTTGTCCTTGACACACTTTTGCCCTATGCCAGCTTTTGCGTCATGCGAACTTTTGTCCTCGACGAACTTTTGCGCGAAGAACTTTTGTCACTGACCAACTTTTGTCTTCGACGGACTTTTGTCCTAGACGAACTTTTGCCCTCGACGAACTTTTACCCTCAACGAACTTCTGTCCTAGACGAACCTTTTCACGACGAACTTTTGCACGACAAACTGCTGTCCCTGGCGAACTTTTGCCTTGGCGAACTTTTACACGACGAACTTCTGCGCGACGAACTTAAGTCCAATGAACTTTTGTCCGACGAGCCTCTGCGATACGAACTTTTGCCCTGAAATCAGTTCAGACTGTTCATGGATAGCGACATAGTTTCTGTGACTACTGACGGGACGTCGGTGATGACAAGGTTTGGAAAACTCGTCTCTAGGTTTCTTAAAAGCTCACGTCAGATAAACAATGCAACTTCACATCCCCTTTTCCTCAAAACAGCATCAGAATGCGTCTGACCTATTTTCTGAATCCGGCTGCCTGCAACGATGTAATTATTTCATGAGTTTATGCATTCTCCACGTACCCTCGCTCCACCCCATCCACCATCCCCCGCCATCCTAACCCATTAGGGTATGGTGCAAAATCTATGATGAACTCCCATTTTACCGATAAATTTAAGAATAATCGATAAATAGGGTAAAATGCTGTCGTTTACCGCTAAAAACAAAAACCTTTATCAATTTCCAACCTTAGTACGGTCCCTACTGATGCCACTGCCATGACAATGCACGGCCCCGTTCCAAGCGGTCTACAGCTGAGAAATGAGTTATCATCGCCCTCCAGCTCCGTTGGCGAGTAGTGCTGATGGCGCGAGTCAGAGCGGCGACCTCCTGACAGCCAAAACTCACATCTCCGCACAACTAACAAGAGCAAGACGCTGGAAGCGCGCGCGAAAACGTGGCGCCAGTGGGAACTCAACCCGCGCCCGACTGTGGGTCGAAGCCATACACGCCCGACCGGGGGGAGGGCGGTTGACCGCCTCCCTCTAATTCCCGAACGGTTGGTCGCACGATAAAAATAAAGATACTGCTGGAAAGCTCGTGACGAGCAGAGCTCAAAACTAACCTCATTTTTAGTTTTGGATTACATATAAGCCATTTACGTCCTATATATATTTTCTCCTAGCCGCCTGCATGAGACCGAGAAACGGCCTGGATATCAAGGGGTGTGACTAATAAAGTCTATATATAGACACCAGCGGAGAGGTAAAAGTCCGAAGGTGCCGATACACGTCTAATTTCTCTGATTTGCTTAAAACATACGCGCTGCACGGCGGGCGCCGCAGACGAACGCGGTACGGAATTAACATGAACTAATTTTAGCGTTCTTTTATTTTCGTGACATATATCTTTCTGAGTACTGTTTCTTGATCAAAGTGGTTCTTGCGATGGTTTCTCGTACTGAAATGTTGAAAAAAAATCGGTAGTTATCACTCTACATAACTGATGGAGCTCTATTCGCGAGAACCTGTTTATTTCCAAAATTTGCAGTTTTTGGAGACTTTCTGAACTTCTTGGTATTATTTGTAACTGTGCAAGCCAATTCTGTCCTTCTCCACCCGTTCTGAGTCATCCATCGCCGATTTTGATGACAATGCATTTCGACTCATAATAGTTATTCGTGACCTGACTTAGGGTCAGTGGTTAGAGGTCATTGAAAATTTTCCCATTGGTGAATGGGTACCTGGATCTCCTGACACTCAAACTGTTACAAAAAATTTCGTCAGTTTTCGAAAAAAACGACGACACGACGTGTTAAAAATGGGCTTGACCTTACGGCAATGATCCGGACATTTACGAAAAATCCGAGAGAGCGGATTTTTTGCTTTATCAAAATCTCTGACCCTTCATAGTTTTATTGTGATATCATATTTTGCGAAAAAGTTACAATGCGCTTAACTTTTTTTGGACATACGTCTACTTGACCTGACCTATGTCAGACACCTCAATTAGCCTGAGGTCAAAAATTTGGCACAAGGTATAAAAATGATCAGGCAAAAGGTACACAAAATTTCGGGGCGCAGCGTTCGTTCGTTCTCTCGCGATCTCGGAAAACTTGGGGGAGGGGAAGGTCAACGGACCCCCACTCAAGGGCAGGTTAAAAATAAGGCAGAATTTCAGTTGGTTTGCGGCAAGGTGAGGGTTGCTCAAAATATGGCCATTTTGGAAAGCTCTCACACAGGGCTATGACAAAAACTAGGTTCCATTGCACTGCAACAACTTCGTGCATTTCGGACCACCCTAGCACAGCATATCTCAGTGTTTCTTTCACCACTGGTCTCATCCATACATGATGCAGAAAAGCCAAAGGAGTGGTAGACAGGCTCCCTTTTAGCATCCTGCTTGGTTTTGCATGGCTTGAACCACATATTTCTTTAAATTGAAGGATGGAATTGACAAGCAATGAAATGCCCTGATTACTTTTGAATACTTAGTGAACATTCAGACCAGAAAAATGGCAAACTGAATATCTGATGAATATTTGGATCTTACAATCGGGATGGAAACACCCTCTAATTCTGAATACTTGGTCGAATATTTCAAAAATCTGAAAGGGAATTCTCAGCTCTAGTGGGCACCCACAATGATTTAGAGAACTCAAGTTAATAAATATATAGGAGGTCCAAATCCATTAAATAAAGCTACATGCCTGTTACAAGCCACTCATTAAAAGCTGACGCCAACAAAACTGGAGCAGTTGCAAGCATGAAATGTTTCAACTTTATGCACTGAGCTAACAATGAGCCAATCTGCAACCTGTGGCAGGTTTTTTGTTGGAGCAGAGTTGGGGCAAAAGACCAGGTTTGTGGCAGCTTTAAAAAAAACTGGCAAAACTACCAAAAATGGGGCAGCATAGTCTACTTTGGGGTGACAAGCTGGATCTGAGCTCATATTACTGTAATAATTTTTCTGAAGAAAAATCAATATTTGACCATCCAAAATGTGATAAATCCTCAGCCAAATTTTTGTGGATGACAGAAAAAGTGGCCTAAATCCAGTGAGGAACCACAATTAGGCATTGGTTAGATTCATACACTATGTCCAAAAAGGGTCAGCTTCATGCCCCAAATGGAGCAGAACTGGGGCTGCCCCCAGAATCCCACTGACCCCTGTAGTATGGTTTGCAGACTGGATGAGGAGGTCATGCTGCTCATGAACTGCTGCTTCAGAAACTGTGGGAAAGCATGCAGAGCATGACAGGTTTCAATAACATCTTGTTGGAAAAAGGTTGGGAAAGAAAACCAGCTTTGGAACAGCTTTGAAACATCCTGGGGCCAAACTATCCAACTTGGTCAGCAAGTGTGATTGGGGTCCACAACTCTGAGATAATTTCCTTTCAGAAACAGCATTCAACCAACAGCATCTGCACTGGTGCATATATTTGTTTGAAATGTGTCACAACTTTTATTTTGATGACAAAAAATTACAGCAAATGTAAATTGGGCTGTGCAGCACATTTTGACCCAATGCTATGTAAGGAAAAATGGTATACATTGTAAAAAAAACATACAACACATGACTAAGAAAAATACTTATGTGATACCACTGCTTAATGTCATCCCAAAACCAGGAATGTAAAAAACTATGGAATAACATAGCCACTTCACACACCATCAACTGTTGCACCACTGGTCCACTTGGCTTCTGCTTGGATTCTGGAGCAACCAATTCAAAAAGGTAAGTTTCAAGGTAAAGATATGTCAGATCTGTCATCAGTGTTAAATCTGATGAAGTAATTAAGAATGTTGCAGTTTGCATAATAATAACATAGTAACCATCAAATTTTATGCAGATGTGGTATCCTTGGAACAGGCAGCATAAACAAGATGGTGCCAAGAGTTCTGTCCTTCTGTTCAAGTTTGTTTCAAGTGCAAAATGACACAGTTTTCTTCAGAGACAATACTGGTAATGTAATCACCTTTTTGTAGGAAAACTTGTGTACTACCATATGGTTGGGCAGGCATCAACTCACCCTCAGAGCTCCTTATTGTGACAGTGATGCCATGGAGATGAACAAGATACAATGGATTGCGCCTGGTGCTGGCAACACTGGACCAAGGTGCATTTAAGTTTACTAGAGGTTGCAGGCCTATGACAGGCTGTGATCAGACTTGGTCCTGTCTAGCAGAGGTTAGATCATGCGAAGCACAGTACTAGGTTACATCGCAACAGAGATAGTGAACTTTGCTAGGTTTGTACGAAACTGGTACTTAATAGTAAAGGTTCGTAGGGAAACAGGCTTTCAACCAAAGGTTCGTTAGCTTAGTGCGTATGGGAAAAGGTTCGTAACGGGAAAGGAATGGACCTGAAATGGTAACCTAACTTAACCTAACCTCTGTTGGACCGAGCGAAGTCCCATCGCATCCTTCATCGGCCTGCGGTCTCCAGTATCTTATACAGGCCTAGGTTCGTATACCGTGCCTTCGGCTCAAACCTGGAATCAACCTTTCTGATACGAATCTTGCCCAATACGAACATTTTCCCATACAGAACTCATGATTACGAAGCTTTGGTTACAAACGTTTGCCCATGCGAACCCTGGTCCGGTTACTCTTTCTGAGTCGCTGGAGGTAAGTATGGTCGCCCTATTCCCTTCTTTACCCACCAATGGCGAGTTCAATGCACTAGACCGTTTCGTGATTTCACCAATCGCCATCCGAAGCGCCACTGTCACGGTGACGGGCGATTACGGTGAGTTGACTCCTGGCCGACTATCATGGTGGGCTCTTCTGCATGATATATATGGCAAAAGCAGTCTGCAAAGGGGTGCATACATGAAATATTATGAACAACTGTAGATTCAAGTGGGCTTAAGAAATAAAGTAGCCTACCATGAAACCTAGCCAATTCAGGCAACCTTAAAAATATTAACTATAACGAATAAAACATGCCATAAAAAACAGAATCGCCAAATGAGCACATCACGATTCAGATTCAGTGATCACATACCGTGCCATAAAGGCACATGTCTCACCATAAACCATACAAATCCTGTCTCACCATTTTAGACCGCACAAAACTTGCAAATGCCCAGTGCCGCAAAAATTCCACCGTCTCCTCTCGTACCCCGTACTTGTCAAGGCTGTATCACAAGGGCACTTATGATCGGTAACCCATTAGAAGCTCACACCATAAACCATACACAATGGATGATGCATATGTGGCGCGCGTGGCAAAAGCAAACGTCAGCTGTTACTGCTGTCAACTGTTAAGAAAACAAAAACGTTGTGCACGGGAGCACCATCGTCGTCCTTTGAAGTACGTCATAGATACTACTAGTACATCTTTTAGCCACTGCATTCTGCTACTCTTTTCTCACAAAAAATCATAAATAACTTGCTACTCGATGGCAAACACTTCGAGTAAAAAACACATCAACCAAACAGCACCTCGTTAATGCTAACCTATTCTAAATTGTGATCAAAATGACGTCATGGACAGAAAACACGCAATCCGGTCTGAATTACCGGAGACATCCGAAATTCAACAGTCACGTTCAGTACCGATATGATAACATTCCAAGACACCTTCCAGTGCCACACAATAGGTAGCATATCTCTAGGTGTCAATGCTAAGGGCTCGTGTGCTTTAATGTGTAGACACGCGCGCGCACTTCATGCCAGACACGCGTTTCTCACACACCACCGACCCGCGCTTTGCACCAGCCGGCGACGCCAAACCTCGCAGCTTCCCGTTCATGACTCGGTCCACTGGCGAGGTCTCCTCTCAACAGACACAACAAGGCTACCGCTACTGCACCGCCTGCCACAGGGTCGTTACGTGCAACCCGGTTGGCTGATTAGCGTTCATTGTAGAGCAGCCTCGGCAGATCGCACGAAGGAGAGGAAACGCTTACAGTTGATTCTCAAAGGTTATATTAAGAAGCGAACATTTACATCAAAGTGACGCGGACGAACACATATGATGAACTATGACTTGCACCAAGCTCAATGAGCAACATAGGGAAAATCCCGGCCCCTAAATTCCGCTACCCTCTTTAGCCCAATACCCGCAGGACCTACCTCAAGAAAGCCACGGTGCGAACTGCCCCGATGGGCGGGCTACACACTCAGACCACCTGGCGGCCGCAACGCCGGGGCACAGCCCTTGCCGCCTCCTGGCGGCCGCACAGGCCGCGGCTCAACCTGCCCCCTAGCGGCGGCGCTCCGAGACGGTTGTGTGTGCGGCCGGAGCCGGAGCCGCGCACGGTACCGTGGCCTCGTTATTCTTTACAAATGCGATGAAAAGCCATCTCCTCTACAAGTGCACGCCAACCAGTTCGGAGAGCCAGAGACGTCCAAAACTCATCAGTCACATGCCACGTAAGTAGTGGAACATACCAGAGCACTTTCTGGTGTCACATCATCAATTTCATATCCCTAAATGTGAATGCTAATTGGGTCTTGTGCTTAAAGACAATCAAAACCCATCTCCTATACAAGTGCACGCCAACCAGTTCGGAGTCCTAGAGACGTCCGAAACTGATCAGTCACGTGCAATGCTGGCATGCGAGCATACCAAGACACCTTCTGGTCCACCATCCATCAATAGCATGTCTCAAAGTGTCATTGCCAATTGGCCCGTGTGCTATAATACCGTTAAAAGCCATCTACTTTACAGCTGCACGCTAACCAGTTCTGAGTGTCAGCGGTTTGGCAGTCATCAGACACGTGCAAGCCAAGTGAGGAAACATACCAGGACACCTGGTGTCACACAATCGACTGCATATCTCAGTGTTAATGCCAATGGGCCATTGTGCTCTCGTACAGTGAAAAGCCATCTCCCATACAAGCGGACGCCAACCAGTTCGGGGTGTGAAATAGATCCGAAGCTCAACAGTGATGTCCAATGCCAGTATGGGGCACTTTCACAAGGGCACCTTCTGTTGTCACCATAGAGTGCATATCTCGAGGTGTCAATGGACCATGTGCTTTATTGCCAAAAGCTATTTCCTGTACAAGTGCACGCTAACCAGTTCGGAGTGTGAGAGAGGTCCAAAACTCATCAGTCACGTACAATGACAGTATGGGAACATACCAAGACACGTTTTGGTGTCTAATCGATTGCGCATGTCTAAGTGTCAATGCTAATGATCCGTATGCTTTAATACGATCAAAAGGCACCTCCTGTACAAGTGCACGCCAACCAGTTCGGAGTTTCAGAGAGTTCCAAAACTCATCAGGCAGATATGCCAGCACACCAAGACACCTTGAGATGTCACACGGTGTAAATCTGTATGTGTTAATGCTAGTTGTCCCGTGTGTTTTAATGCAACCAAACGCCCTCTCCTATACAAGAGCATGCCAACCAATTCGGAAGGCCAGAGAGCTCCAAAACTCATCAGGCAAATGTGCCAGCACACCAAGGCACCTTACAGTGTGACGCAATGGACTGCAAATCTATTGGTGTCAATGCTGGTTGTCCCGTGTGCTTTAATACGACCAAAAGTCATCTCCTATACAAGAGCACGCCAACCAGTTTGGAGTGCCATAGACGTCCGCAACTCATTAGTCCCTTGGAACGCCAGTATAGAAACATACCGAGACACACTCACACACACACACAGCGTATGCCAGTCCTGGAAAAGATGTGAAGTGGGGTCTTATTCCGCTTAAAAAAAGACCAGGCCCTGATACTGGTGTGCCTCGTGCGTCCCCGTGCTGGGCAACGCTACAACCGCCCACCCACGGCCCGTGATGATAGTTCTCCATATACGTTGGTCATGGTACCGGAGGTTTTGCTGGGCGGCTCCGTGGCTAAAAGTCCCGCGTCCCTGGCAATGACTGGTATCTTACTCTGTGTACGACTGTTGGCCTGCCAGTTGATGCCACGTCCACTAAGTCCACTGACTGAGATTTTTGCAATGGCTTGCTCTGAAAAGCTTTTAATTCGCTCCATGACGGTGCTTTTTGCATCTACGCAATTTCTATGGCATTTCCAGTCGCGTTCCATCATAGCTTTTTTTATTCCCCTACCCGTTAATGGGTAGGCAGGAGTGCCCTTCCATGCTCTTTTGATCCAAGTACGTGAAATACATGGTTTCTGCATTGCTTGAAGAATCGCTTTTGGTCCTACCACTCTCCGCTATTCTCTTTTTCTAAATCTGCTCCCGCCACGGCTGATAGTTACTGATGGGCCTCGCGAACCGGGCAGACAGGTAGTAAGCTAGTAATCGCCCGGTTCGTGAGGAATGCCATGCTCGGGCATGAACTGGGGTTAGTAAAAGAGAAATGTAAATAAAAAAGGAGAAAAGAAGAACACAAACAAATAGAAATCGAAAGGAAGAACATAGAGGACACAAACTCCTTTGAGGGCCGTTTTGTTCCTTGGGACACAAGAAATTCTAAGAAATATGTTACCAATTCTTCATTCCATCTTTTCGCAGACGCTATGGGTCGAGGAGCATATAATTTGTAGGAGAGACAGCAATTTCAGGCTTTGTCAGATGCTGTACAGCTAAGTCCGTGGTGCTTTTTTCAATCGCAGCCGGCATTGAATGTGACCTTGATAATGGTTCGCTGAAATAACCCTTAACCCGTCCCCGACTGGGGGGGGGGCAGTTGACTGCCCCACCTGAGGTTTTTTCTAGGATTGCAAGAGAACGAACCAACACAGAGTCACGAAACTCTGTGTAACTTTTTCTTCATCAGTATTACATCTTGCGTCAAAATTTGGACCTCAGGTCAGGTCAGGTGCCTTACCTAGGTCAGGTCAAACAGACCTACGTCCAAAAAAGTTTAGCGCCCTCTAACTTTTTCGGACAACAAGATGTCTCAATAATACTTTCAGCGATTAGTAATCGTGATAGATGCAACAAATTTGCTATCTCAGATTTTTCGAAATTTTCCAGGTCATTGACCTAAGGTCAAGCCCATTTTTAAGACATGTCGTCGTTTTTTTCGGAAATTCACGGAATATTTCATAACATTTTTAGTGTGGAGTCAAGCAAACATCTAGTTACCGTCATTGGGCAAAGTATCAATGACTTTCAGCCATTGACCTGAGGTCAGGTCACGAATGACTGTAGTGAGCCAAAATGTACCACCGTTAAAATCGGCGATGAATTACTCAGAATGGGTAGAAAATGGCAGAACTAGCTTGCACAGACGTAGGTAATACCAGGAACCTCAAAAAGCTTGAAAAATTTATTTTGGAAATAAACAGGTTGTCGCGAATAAAGCCCCGCCAATTGTGTAGATTGGTAACTAATTAATTTTTCCTAAATTTAAGCATAAAAAACCATCACAGGTGCCACTAAGATCAATGAAATTTACATAGATCGTCTTTTTTGCGAAGATAAACGAACGCTAAAATTAGTTCCGTCAATTTGTGACTGCATACGGCAGCGGCGCACGCCTACAGCTGGCGCGAGAATTGCCGTGTCTTTAACTCAACGTTTCCGCGTATATATTGAACAAATCTGGGAAAGTAGACGTGTATCGGCATCCGCAGACCTTTACTTGTGCGCTGGTGCCTTTACCTATGCGTTATTAGTCACAGCCCTTGAGATTCAGGCCATTTCTCGGTCTCATGCAGTCGGCTATGAGAAAACATATATAGGGCGTAAATTGCTTACATATTATCTAAAACTAAAAATGAGACCAGTTTTGAGCTCTACTCGTCACGAGCTTTACAACAGCATGCTTATTTTTATCGTGCGACCAACCGTTCGTGAGTTAGAGGGGGAGGCCAACTGCTCCCCCAGTCGCGCATGTTTGAAACCGACCGACGGCCGTGCGCGGGTAAAGATATACGAATTGCTTGTGTCCAGAAATCGGCTATTCACATTCGGACGTCGCGCCACAAACGGCCAATTTCCGGAGCGCGCGCTGCTTGCGCGACCTCCTTGCGTGTGCTGCCATCACGTGAGGCGAAAACTGACGCTCTGCAGCGTATCATCGGAATGTGGGGCTCCGGGCACTGAACAGTCGTAGCTGTGTACCAGATCCTTAATCGTTGTTGGTCTGCTTTTCTCATGTCCGTTTGTTTGCCTTCGCGGCCCCGTTGTTGCCACCTAACGCTTTCCAACTGGCCACCACACATTTGATTAAATTGGCCATCGTTTGGCTCTCATACTGTCATTGCACGTGACCGATGAGGTCCAGACCTCTGACCCTCCGCACTGCTTGGCGTTCGTGCATGCATGCAAAGGAAGTGACTATTGACGGTATTACAGCACACGGTCCATTGACACTTGAGATATCCTATCGATGGCTTGCCAGAGGAAGGTGTCTTGGTATTTTCCCACACTGTCATTGCACGCGACTGATGAGTTTCGGATCTCTCTGGCACTCTGCACTGGTTGACGTACACTTGTATAGGAGACAGCTTTTGACTGCATTAAAGTACGCGGTCCATTACGCTTAGCGATATGTAACCTATGTTAACCGGAGGTGTCTTGGTATGTTCCCATACTAATATCTCACATGATCGGTGAGTTTTGGACCTCTCTGGCACTCCGAACTGATTTCGTGCAATTGTTTAAGAGATGGCTTTTGATCGTATTAAAGTCCACGGACCATTAGTATTGACGCTTAGAGATATGCAATCGATTGTGTGACACCGCAAGTTGTCTTGGCGTGTTCCCATACGGATCTCTCTGGCACTGTTGCCATACGTGCCTGATGAGGCTTGGGACTTTCTGCCACCCCGTAAGTGGTTGGCGTTCACTTGTATAGATGGCTTTTCACCTATTATGTGTGTGTATATATATATATATATATATATATATATATATATGGCATGTATTTTATTATATAGTATATGTACATATTATATAATAGAAAATGATTTATATGATGTAATACATATATTATATATATTTAACCTATTATACATATATATGTATCTATATATATATATATATATATATATCACTTGTATAGATAGCTTTTCACTTATAGCATACTGCCCAATTAGCACTGACACTGAGAAATATGCAGTCAATGGTTTGACACAGGAAGGTGCCTAGGTATGTTCCCACCCTGCCTTTGCACGTGACTGATGAAATTCAGACGTCTCTAGTACTCTGAACTGGTTGACTTGCATTTGTATAAGAGATGGTTTTTGATCGTATTAAAGCATACGGACCAATTAGTAATGCCACTTAGGGATATGCAATCCATGGTGTCGCACCAGAAGGTGTCTTGGTATGTCCATTACTCACATTGCACGTGACTGATGAGTATCGGCCGTCTCTGGCACTCCGAACTGTTTGGCGTGCATTTGTATAGGAGGCTTTTGGTCGTATTAAAGCACACGGGCCCTTGGCATAAAGAGTCAGAGTTATGTAATGGATTGTGTGACACTGGAAGGTGTTTTGGTGTGTTCCCATACGCGCCTGATGAGTTTTGAAACTCTCTGGCACTCCGAAATGATTGGCGCGCACTTGTATAGGAGATGCTTTTATCGTATGCTTTGCTTTCTCCAAGCTTTCATCGCACACGGGTCAATTGGTATTGACACTTAGAGATCTGCAATTGACTGTGACACCGGAAGATGCGTTGGTGTGTTTTCTGACCTGGACTCCACGTACCTGATGAGTGTCAGACCTGCCTGACACTTTGAACCGAGTGATGTGCACTTACATAGGAGGTGGCTTTCCACGTTATTAAAGCACACGGTCCAATGAGCATTGACACTAAAAGACATGCAACTGATGTGACACGAGGTGTCCTGGAACGTTCCCATACTGTCATTGCACTTGACTGATGAGTTTCAAACGTCTCTGACACTCCGAACTGGTTGTCGTACTCTTGTATAGGAGGTGGCTTTTGATGGTATTAAAGCACACAGACCACTGGCATTAACACTTAGAGATATATAATCGATTGCGTGACAGTGGAAGGTGTTCTGATGTGTTCCCGTAAGTGCCTGATGGGTTTTGGAACTCACTGGCACTTCGAACTGGTTGGCATGCACGCGTGTAGGAGATGGATTTTGACAGTATTAAAGCACACGGGCCACTGACTGAGAGATATGCAAGCTACGCTGTGACACCGAAGGGTGCCTTGGTATATTCCCGTACTGGCATTGCACGTCACTGATGAGTCTCGAGTTTCGGATCTCTCTGACACTCCGAACTAGCTGCCGTGCACTTAGGAGGTGGCTTTTCACCGTATTAAAGCACACGGGCCAATTGATATTAACACTTAGAAGTCTCCAATCGGTTGTGTGACACTAGAAGGTGTCCTGGTGTGCTTCCTCGCCTTGTTTCCACGTACCTGCTGACCTTCAAACCTGCCTAACACTCCGAACTGGTTGCCGTGCACTTGTCTAGGAAAAGGCTTTTCACGTTATTTAAGCACACGGGCATATATGCAATGACAACTAGAGATATGCAATTGATGGTGTGACATCAGAAGGTGTCGTGGTATGCTCCCATGACACCATTGCGCGTGACTGATCAGTTTCGGACGTCTCTGGGACTCCGAACTGGTTGGCGTGCACTTGTATAGAAGATGGGTTTTGATCGTCTTTAAGCACACAAGCCAATTAGCATTCACATTTACGGATGTGAAATTGATGTTGTGACACCAGAAAGTTCCTTGGTATGTTCCACTACTTGCATTGCATGTGACTGATGAGTTTTTGACGTCTCTGGCACTCCGAACTGGTTGGCGTGCCCTTGTATAGGGGACGGCTTTTGATCGTATTAAAGCACACGAGCCATTAGCATTGACATCTAGAGATATACTACCTAATGTGTGATACTGGAAAGTGTCTTGGAATGTTATCATATCGGTATTGAACGTGACTGTTGAATTTCGGATGTCTCCGGTAATTCAGACCGGACTGCGTGTTTTCTGTCAATTTTTGATCATCATTTAGAATAGGTGAGCATTAACAAGGTGCTGTTTGGTTGATGTGTTTTTTTACTCGAAGTGTTTGCTATCGAGTAACAAGTTGTTACTCGATTATTCCAAAATGCCGTTCGCCTGTTTAATACGTAGGGAAATTACCGTTGTCGCTGTAAGGACCCAGAGTAAAGGGATCGTATCGTGTCACAGTGAGGAATATTCGTAAATTCGTATGGGAAGAGCAGTCCAACGGACCTGGCACGACATGCGCCCTGCCAGACATCGTATTCGTTCAGTTTCTCATGGACTGGTTCCGACGATGCTGAGATCGTCATTTCGAATCAAAATAAGGCAACCTACAAAACACTCTTTACAGCATTTTATTGTGATTGTTCAACTGTGCGTTGTACGTGTCTGACAAGTCATCCACAGTGACTGACCTATTTTTATGAGCACAGTTCACACCAAAAGCAGTCTGTGGCTAAAATCTTGTGCGGTCTTGTGTAGGTATCTTGCAGCCCGTTACCACAGCAAGTACGTAATTGACGCTTTTGGACCCAGGGTAATTTCGCCACCTACATATGCAAACTGCGTGTGCGTAAGGAAGCCTCCGTCACATCCGAAAACTAACGAGGCATAAAGAGAGCGTTCACGTTTCTCTGAGCCGTGCCGAACCACGACGCGTCCAGTCATTTACCGATGCCGGCCGCGGACGCCGGGTGGATGACAGTGGTGACGACAGCCGAGTCGTCACTCGCAGATGAAGGGTTTCGGGTGGTGGCAGGCGATGTCGTGCCACGTGATGCCGTCATCCGGGTAGAAGTATCTGAGCACGGCCAGGCAGTCCTCATCGCCCTCCCGGTTGTCGGGCTGGGGCTTGCCTTCACCGCCAGTCTCGGCCCAGTTGATGGGCTTGACCGGCTTGCCAGTGACCCAGACGAAGCCGCCGTTATCCCGTCTGCCCGAGGTCCAGATGAAGGGCACATCTGCGAACGGGGCAGCGGTAGTTACCAGGACCGGGTACGACTGGAGTTTCAACGTAAGACGAACGTGTTGGTACAGCACCAGTTCCAGCAACGACAACAACGAAAAGACTCTGAATGTGAAAAATTAAACTGACATTTCCGTCCCTATGGCCCAACCCGGGAGGGTCGTCGATACGGAGGATACACTCTAAGGCGGCGAAACCACTGAGGCGCTGGGGTGCTGCGACCTCCTCCCCATCAGTTGTAAACTAGCGATTAACATTCATCCTATCGCGCTGACCAGAAAGAAAAGCCTTCAGAGTGATCTATATCCAGTAGCGTAGCCAGAGGGGGGTGGGGGGGACGGGAGAGAGGTCACATTACTTTCCTTCATGGTCAGAGGTTTCCAAACATTGACCTAATGCCTATTTGAAAGACAGAAAATGAGATTACAAAACTACGTACTTTTTCCTTCGAAATCTGCTGGTGTGGTGTTTGGTAACGTCCTTTTGTATTAAATCTTTCAGCCTTGACTCGCACACCAAAATCCTACGCCTCTGCCGCCCCCTGCCCCCCCCCCCCCCTTCCCACCGTCCTGGCGGGACGCTTGCAGATAACGAAAGTCAAGAAAATATAAGATAGGGGTGATAAGATGGGGTCATGTGTAGCGGGGCGGCGATGCGACGAGAGATATTAATTACGCACGTTTTCTAACGTCCAAATGGATCAGTGGTCCTCAAGAGGGTGTTGATTTAACAAATAGCTTTGGAGACCATATCCCTCATTACTTTCATTCTGCAGCACTCCATTACTCTCCGAATGGATCAAACGAGACAGGTGCTCGAAATATGCTGAAGCAGGTGAGTACTGGACCGCATCATATTTTCGCAAAGTCCAGCTTATTTTGTATTTAGCAGTTTTGTTTAATATTACAAATTATTATTATTATTACAAATTTAATATTACAAACCTCAGTTATCAAACAGCCGTCATCACGATGTGAAATGGATGTCTCCAGGCCAAACAGCTCAGTAAGATTAGTGCCACAGGGTCACCGCCAGTCGTTCGCCGGACACGAAAAAAAATTGTTTCCCAGCCATCAGCAGCATTTATTTCAACGGTATATTCAGCAGCCTAATAACCTGGACCCTCTCTCCTTATGGCGGATTAAGTTTCGACGTGTCAGGATTGAAAGTGACAGCACAGGACTTAGCCCAAGGACATACTGCGCGGTTGGTGTATTCCGAATTTCACAATCGTCCCGCTTCAAACGTGTGAGTGCCCTCGCATATGCCCTGCGAGTCAAGTCTGACCTTCGTCCGTGCGTGGAGAATGCGGTGGGGCGGTTGTGGCCTGCGCCACACCAACTTCAGAAGTTGGTGTGGCACGTCACACTTATTTTTAACAGTTAGTGCTCCCAAAATTGGGTGTGTTATAGAACGATCCACACTTCAAATTTTACCATTTTTGCAAAATTAGGAAGTACAGGATCAAAAGTAAATTACACAGCAGAAACACTTGCATTATGTCATGTTGCATTATGGAACAATGTTGTCATAGAGCACTCCAGTCCAGTGCCTTTCTGTTTCTGTCCCAAAAGTCCAATGACGTCTAGTAATAGCTAGGTACCTTTCAAGCTAACTTTGACTATGGGTAGGTGCCTACCTACAACCTCTCAGTTAAAAATAATGGTGTAAGTGTAGTAGGGAACCGGAAACAATCTACCTCTGTCAGTTTTCAACCAAATTTCATTTAAAATAGTACCCACTTAAATACCATGCCAACTTTCAGCCGGGGTGCTTTCCAAAATCCTTCCTGGGTGCTTTCGGACGCCAGGATTTTCGCACGGGACGGGCCCGGCCGACCCTTATCCCCCGGAGCACCAAAAACTCGCAGTTTGGACGCTTTATTTTCAGATTCCAAAAATTCGCATTTTTTATTTTTATATTCGAAAAAGAGGCTTAGAAGATTTGAAACATAACGATGATCGATCTTGGGCACCCCTATGGGTAGCTTCTGTGGTACGTTTTTGTTTTTAGTCATCTAGTGGATAGCCACACATATCTGCATACCTTCTTTCTATATGCGGGGCCCTTTGAATCATGATAAATTCAAGTATTGGGTTTGGGGCTGTTAACTGTTTTTGGGCTTGTAGGTGCACACGCCATGCTTGTGGGTGCACAGATCTGGTTCGCGGATGCATGAGCACCCACAAAGAGATATGGAGTCACATCCCTTTCAACAAATAATAAATGAATCGACCTTACTTTTAACAAAATATTATCGACATAGGAGCTACCTTACAACATATAACAGACGTATACCACCCTTACTGGGCGTTCCTTTTGCCGGCGGAAAGGTTGCCGAAAATGCGATCTTTTTCAATGACTGGCGTTAAGAGCAGCGGTCTCCGCTCCTGCTCATTGCACAGCATGTCAAAGCTGTGCAGTATGTACCGTTTAGTTTGCGGCATTCTTCAGTGCTGGTATACACGGTGCTGCTGTGTAAACATGTAACTAGCGGAAAACAGGTCTTTTCAAATCATTTTCAGTAGCGGAGGAACCTATGTGGAGTTGACGGGGGGGCAATGTGATTTTTGCCTCGTTTCTTTCCATGCACCGCCATAGGGCTATTGTTAAATGTTGCCCAAAGTTGGCGGCAGTTGTCCGCCTGCCTCCTCCCCCCCCCCGTTCCCACGCCCCTCGTCATTCGCGTCAAAGTCAAAATGAAGTGGTTAAAATAATGGGGGAGGGGGGGGGAGAAAACTGATTACATGGAACTGATTGGGGTAACCTTTGCCACACCAATTATGCAACCAATTTTCGAAACAATTCTCTTATATTTATTCGGAATCATTATAAGTCAATGCCATTTAATGGCATAAGGGTACTCAAGTCCAATATAAGTTTTTAATGTTTGCTAGTGTGTTATGTCACGAGTATTTGAGCAACTTTGCTTAATTACATGTAGTTACAAAAGTGGAATCGTTCAACCTGCCAATATTCCAAATATGCATTATAATCATGTTATATTAAAGATATTCAATCACAGTGTTCCGATACATAGTTACCCCTCACGGCTCCATTTGACAGGGAAACCTAAACCTCCAAAATATAGAATGATTTAACTTTAGGCAGACACATTGCTGCTCTGTATCTCTTCCTTCGTCCAGTCAACCGTTCCAGCAGTTGCATTTTCTGACAGAAAGATGAGACAGTGGTCAGGTATTGGCCTTTCCATCCACAATTTGCACATGCTCTGGCAGAGCACGAGCATCCCTGTGAATGGGAACCGTTTGTATGTTACTGCCTTTGCCAGGATCCGTTGGCTTAACCCTTGCCGGACGAGAGGGTAGATGCCCCCCCCCCCCCCAGCAGTGTTTCCGGGACCCCGGCAATACGGCACAAGACAACGCCGTCAAATTTGGCATGGCTGAAGATGCATTGTTTTTTGTGAATGACTCCAGGTGGTCTCAGCTCACCAAACTATGACGTCATTACTGAATGCTTGCAAAGTGATTTTTTGTGCCAAATACCGTTTTTTTACCGTTTTAGGGCAATAGGTATGCATAAACGGCAGACGATGGACATGAAATCGGTCCAGAAAGGTAGCTCTAATGCAGACAGGTCACTTTAGATAGATCAATGACTTTTCCAAGGTCACACGGGGTGATTAGCATAAGATGGCCTTTTTTGATTTTAGAACGTTCCTTTAATATTTTTGGCACTAAATGTGATTACGAGGACAATTGTAGTCCTATTTGGGCCCCGATATGTCGTTCTGAACTCCGGAAAATCGACTGATGCTTCCCTAGCATAGAATTTTACCTGTCCTAGAATGTCACTGGATTGACCTGACGGGATCGATGGGAGTATTGTTTAATTTCTTGGGCACACAAGCTAACGACTGCCTTTGAACTGTGATACTAACTCAGTTAGGAGCAGGTTGTGAGGGGGTGCCTATCCCCCGTCTTTCGTGCAAGTGAAAATCGGTCCCTTCAAGGCAGGGTTAAATTTGAGCCTTCCATAACATGGTACGATTAAATGAAAAACATGTCGGTGATTTGAAATAAGCAGTGTTGATTTTTTAACGCCCTAGGAAATATGCCTTATCCCATAACGGTGCTTGGCTTATTTTGATAAGTTGTTATTGTTTTAATGTTGCACCATGTATCCAGGATTATTTGCAGTTCTTCTAAATAACATTCAAAGTGGCCCTGCTCCTCCGCCTCTGCTTCCGTTCCTAATTCCGCATGCATAAACTGTTTCAAATTTCCTACGCGAAGAACTGAATTTCTTTGACATCCGTTCGACCAAAAGCTGTTTCTCGCACGCCGGACCTTCCCCGATTCTGCTTTCCAGCGGCCTGCGCCCGTCAGGGTTCTGCAGAACTGGGCAGGTTTCGCGATGGCCCGACGCTTTCCGCTGGCCTAAGGCCGTCTCCATACTCACTGTCCTTTTCGATCAACTCGACGATGTCCTTGTTCTTCTCGGCAGTTTCGATGGACACGAGTTGCTGGCGCCGGTTGACGCAGTGCCGGAAAGCGTCATGCCAATTGAGCGCGCCCTGGGCCGGCAGCCGCTGGTCCCGCCATGAGAAATAGGGTTTTCCGGGGGGCTTTTGATCGGGGTTGGGACCGGGACGGTGAGGACCGGGACGGCTGGGACGGCCGGGGCGCCCGTGGGGCCGGTACGGCCGGTACGGCCGGTTGGGACGGTACGGCCGGTAGGGACGGTAGGGACGGTGGGGACGGTAGTAAGGTTTATAGGGGTAGGATCGGGGACTCGCGGCACTGCTCCTTTCTGCGGCGGCCAACGTCAGGCACAGGGCGGCCACCACCAGCAGCCACCGGCAAAACATCTGGAACAGGGTCAGCTGTCTCAGCTGACAGCGGCGCAGCGCCAGCTCAGCGGCCACTGGCGACACATCTAGAACAGTACCAGCTGTGTCAGCTTGCAGCGGCACAGCATCATTTCAACGGCCAACGGTGACATGTCTGGAACAGCGCCCGTTGTGCCACCTGACAGCCGTACAGCTCCAGTTTACAAGCCAACGGCAAGACGTGGACCAGCATTGATATTGCCAACTCTGCCTGGCTCTTAAAATGTTCTTCGGAACGAAAGGAGTCTCCTTTATACCAAGAGAGCCAAACCAACATGGCCTCAGTACCCACAACGACAGACTTAAGACGCCATCGTGGCACGGTGCCGTCGCTGTTACGTGGCGGTTAAGGAGCGGGGCAACGGAGGCCGGTGTGTGACAGGCATCGGGTTTCAGTCCCGGAACGCGGGCACCTTTATTTGCCCCAAACCAAAAGGGTCAGCCAGTCCTGGGGAGCCGTGTCAAGGAGGTGCTCGGCATGGTTAAGATCCTTCAGCGCCGTCTGGTTTGGTGTTCGGGGCAAAATTACTCTGTTTTTGGGCGGATGGCGGGGTCAGGGTAGGGCAACAAGCTCGGCTTGGACTCTGAAGCCAAAACCATCCACTTTAACCCGATTCTAAAGTTACACAAAAATAAACAATAGCACTTACACCATAATGATACAAGAATAATAATAAGAACAAAAATAGCAATACTAACAAACAAAAATAATGCATTAAGACCTATATACTGATGGCAACTGCGGACATGCAAGCATGGATCTGGAAATTTTTACGTTTCCAAAGCCGCATCAACGTTCAGTAGCATACTTGGCGTTTAAAAGCGCGATGTAAGCGACAATGAAAGATGTTTGATATGATCAGAGTGGAGCAACGGCACACATCAATGGAAATAAGGCATCCTGTGATGGAACAGTTGGCGTCAGACCCAAACAGCGCTCGTTAAAGATTCATCATTTCTCGGATAATCGACTGGTGGGCTCACGTGGTGGGGTGCTCACCATTGTCTCGAACATAAAAGAAGCGGAATTCACAGATGCCGGTTTCCCAGGGCCCTTCGTGAGTGGACAGTTGTTGACGCGGTCACCAGAGCGTCTACCAGGCCAACAGCAGATGGCACTACTAACGAAACGAATGCCGCACAGGAATGACACCGAAATCGCTCTTCGGGTTTACCATCAGACCAGGATTGGGCCCAAGACTGCACATTGCATCCAGTCACTGGTGGATGCGACGAGTCGGACAAAGGCCTAGCAGCTACTGCGTGAGCGTCGTGGTAGATGGGCTAAACAAATACGTCCGAGAAAGTACGCTGCACAGTTGACGCCGTGACAAAACGTGCAGTGAGGATAAAAGACCACGCAATAAATGCACCTCGGATTAAATTCTCTCACTGAAGGCCAGGTGCTGGTAGATCTGACCAGACTTGAGCCATGGCCAAGTGTAAAGGCAGAATATTGAAAGTGACATCACCACTAATCTTCGGAGCGTACGAGTACATTACGTACTCGTACGCTGGGTGTTTTGCGGCAGCCGAAACGCCTGCCGTAATTAGTCGGAGGACGTAACAGCATATTGTTTGATGTTTTGCGTGCTCGAGGGCTTTGTCGTACAGGAAACAAGCCTATGCGCGAAACGTGAGCCTCGCTTCTACAAAGCGCCGTTTGGCGTAATAGTGGTTTCAAACAACCTGCTGACTTCTGACGAGATACGACACTTGACTCAAGATTAGACATTTGCGCTCAATAGATTGTACGTTCTAGCTTGAAAACATCGAAATTAGTGGTTTCTTAGGTTTTTTTCAAAAATGATGGACTAACCAACCCGTTATCGTTTTTTGGACACTGTACATGTAGGAGTGCAGAATGCTTGTTACCGCATGCTATTGAATGGCAGTTTGTGTCGTGTTCACCAGAATGCGAATGTTTAATAACTCAAATGCATTTTTGGTCGTCTACGGCGATCCACAGAAAAACATTGCAAATTGTATCCCAACTTTTCACTGGCTTTTCCTGTCCGCTGCTGTGTACCCGTTTAGCGCCACTATGCCAAGCCACATCAAAACGCGGTCTAGTTATGACCCGGATTTCAGATAATGGATCAGAGGAACACTGATACTGAACTGAACTGAACACTATTTTTGTCGCGTGTACAGCATGCCGACGCACGCCGGCGACGACCGGCCGGCCCGAGCGCCCTCGCGTGACGCCCATCGAGGCAAATTCGTGGGTACCGTCAGATGGTAGCCCATACGCAGGAACCCGGCGCCCTCCCCGCTCCCCCCGGCGGCCCTTCATCAGGCAAGAGAAATGAGCCGGTGTCTTCCATGAATTGCTCACACGGCTATGACAAAGGTTAAAGGCGTTATCCGTGTGTGTGCCGTGAGGTGAATGCACGGTGCACAATGGAGAAGAGTCCCAGTATCCGTACAGACCGCGTCGATGTTTGCCGGAACCGTGCCGCTGAAGGTGTGGCGAAACAAAGAAGATAACGTTAATGACAATGTTATTGGGCTGTGACGTGTGGGATGGCTCATGCTGGATGCCACCTCTAAAAATGCTCATAACTTCGCACGCATATGCAAAAGGAAATCATGTATCGTCCGCGTCATATGTATTAAACAAACATTCCACCTTGTTAAACTATATGTCTCGGGAAAGCGTAACCCAACTTCATGTACATATCTAGTGCATGAATTTTGAATTTCGTAGGCTGTGGTCCCAAAGATTCTTGATGTGCGCAGGTATTGCCAGCTATAAAAGATAGCATGTATGTATTTTAAATCTCAGCTGTAGCCAAAATACAAAACAGGCGTTTTGTCATGCAAAGCCCGGTAGATTCTGCTTTGCCGCTCTCTGCCCTTGAACAAACTCATCGTGGGACGAATAAAACATTCGAAATGTGCCTTTTCTAGTCTTATATCCAATTTGGCAGATGTCATGGGAAAGACGGATGCATACGCACAGAAACGGGGTGGGAGCATGACCATGACTTTATTAAATTTAGCATTTTCCATGTGGGAAAATGTCGTTGCCCTCGACATCGTTCGGGATAATCCTAAGCTTCTGGTCCATTGAAATGTCTAGGGTCGAATTTTATGAGCAGCGCGCCCTTCGAAATAGTTGTCGCTGCAAGCGAAATGAGCTGAAATGCACATGCGAAATCATTCAACAACAGCTGGGGCTGCCAAATGACGTTAATGACGGCTGGCGCTGTGCGGCAATGTTAATAAATGTATCCTGCATTAACATACTTGCTCTTGAATACGCAGAGAGCAATTTACATTGGAATTTTGTTGGTTGGTTACGTTTCTTTGCCGTATACGGCCCTCAACTCGAACGATGATGACAGTGTCGGCCGGGGGCAAATCTGGCCGATCGTATTGGAAGGTGGTGATGGAAGCTCACAAAGCGGTTCGACTTTGTGGGCTTCCACCGACGGACGAAAAAATGTTTGTGGCGACGACTCACAAACATTTTTTATTCGTGTACGATGAAACGAAAATTATCATTTCAAAAGGGAAAAATCGGCAAATGCTTCCTCATGCTTCATAATCTTAGCCTTTCTTTGCCCCTGCCCTGGATCCGTTCTTGGCGTCGAGAAATGTCACGGAAAATATGTATGATGTATTCTAACCCAGCGCTCCTGATACCACGTGCACGCCATTATTTAAGAAGCAATGTTTTGGCAGCCTAACAAATGCAACCGGAAAACCGGGCCGAGAGCGGTCACAAAAAAGCAGACGAATACTCACCATGAACGCCGTCATTCCAGCTCGTCCCCGCCCCGTTCCCGCAGCTGGCTTTATTACCTTTCTGTTCAGCTCTTAGCCGCACGGAGGAGCGCTGGGATGTGGACGGTAGCACTGACCGAACCCTCTTCTGACGTGAGGATCCTGCTGCTGGCCATGGGATGCGGGCTCCTATATACGCTGCAGCCCGGAGCCGGCTCCGGTGGCCTCGGCTGGCGTTCAGCCGGGCGGCAGCTACAGGTTCTCCCGGTCTAGGGAGGCCGGCAGTAGAGCGGCGCAGTGTCGCAACGGAGTGGTGCAACATCACAGGGCCGGTCGGAGCTGGATTTGGCGCGGATTTGTGCCGTGCCGTCGCTGATCGGCGAGTTTTACGGGCGGGTATCAAGATGAGGTGGTGTACGAAACCCCATCGTGGCCAAGATTCTTCCACGGCGTCCCAGAGAGGACTCCTAAGAAATGTCTGACAACCCCGGGAGCTGAGGAATCCAGAGGGATGGACGTCGCAGCAGTCATAACAATTATAACATAGGGTCGTAACATAGTATAACCATGTCGTATCTAAAGAATGTCAGGAAAAGCCAGAGGGATGGACATCATAACCATCAGAACCATGTCATATCTAAAGAATGCCATAGTGGAGTTAGAGTAGTGGGAGTTTGTTATTTATTCTCAAGTGTTCAGACGCCCACAAACATTTGGAGTGCATCTAAAAAAGGTCTTTGGGCAGCCGTGCAGAACCTTGTTGAAAAAATGAACTGACAATAATAACAAAATAACGAAATTCCACATTTTCAAGAACACTTCAACAAAGCTTGGCAATTGCCTTTTATATTTGCAACAGGTCTGTGGGTGCGTTTTAATATGACCTAGTGATAAAACATTAAAGTGGACAGGTAGCCAAGCTTGTTGCGTCAACTTCCCTGTCCTGACAGCCAATTAAGACATGTCATAAGCACGCTGGTTTTCAAACGCTGTAAGAGGAGACCAAACGAATGGCCGGAGGTTAAGCCGGAGTTTTAATTTTAGTGGCACGATCCGACCAATCCAACCCTCGAGCAAATGTACAACATTTTTCGAGAGGTTGGATGAGAACCACTGACCCCACAGTTGCGAATAAAAGACGCGAGACCTACGAACCCCGCAACTGCTAATGAAGAGCATGAGAAAGCTTTTCTTGGTATTTATGATTTGTTTCAAGGGGTTATCGGCTACCACATTGTTTTCCATGCTTGTCGATTGAAAAGGGCCGGCTCATGCCTACGGAACCTTCCCTTGGCTAAGCGTCTGCGGATGGAGAGTTGTTTTGGGCTCTTGCACTTTTGGTAGGCGTGTCTGCGCTTTTCAAACATCTGCGAAGAGTAGAAAAACACGCAACAACGAGCAAATAGTCTGTTGTCAATGTGCAAGGCTGTAATATTCCATGGCTGCTGTGGTCATGCAACTGAAACGATGCAAAAGTATCGATTCAAGTCACTCATTGTGCTGAAGCCGGTCGTGACGAGACCCATTTAAGATGTTTAGTACCCGCCAGGTCAAACGTAGTGTATGCCTAATTGCTCGGCTTCCACGAGCCGTTGTTCGTCAAACTGCGTTCGCGCACGAGGCACGAACTTCATTGGGCTCTGACGTCATTAAAGGCAATACATAGAAATGCAAAGCACTTACAGGTTGGAATTAGGGGTCTAGTTGTTGATTCAGCAACTCGGAGGACGTTTTGGGGCATCAGTACGACAATATTCAACGTGCCGAAAACCTTTCACTGACGCCACTTTTTACTTTTATTTTGCGTATTTATTTATTTGTTTATTTTGTAGCAAAAAGCACATACGGCCATACAGGACACACAGTAAGGCCATAGTTATGATAGAAGTGTTATATAAGTAGTTAATGTTAGCAGTCGTTTTGTTTTGGTAGCTACTAGGTATTTCAGTCGCGATCGTGTGCCACAATCGTCGCCGCGGAGTGCCGGTAACTGCGGGACGGACGCCGGGGTGCCGGCGCTTCATCGCGGTGGAGGTCGGCCGCCGCAGAAGAGGTACGCTCGCCGGCACTGCAGAAGGCCAAGCTGTCGCGGAGCCTGGCGAGCAACGAGCTCCAGCGGGACGGCGACCGGCCGCCGCGGCCGCTCAGCCAGCAGACTGGCCGCCGGACCACGCGGCGCTTGGTTGTCGCGGCCTCTGTCCGGATCCGGGCTGCGCTCTCTGGATACTGGTCAGCGGGCGACGAAGCCGCGACCGGCGCGGCCAGCAGACTGGCCGCCGGACCACGCGGCGCTTGGTTGTCGCGGCCTCTGTCCGGATCCGGGCTGCGCTCTCCGGATACTGATCAGCGGGCGACGAAGCCGCGACCGGCGCGGCCAGCAGACTGGCCGCCGGACCACGCGGCGCTTGGTTGTCGCGGCCTCTGTCCGGATCCGGGCTGCGCTCTCCGGCTACTGATCAGCGGGCGACGAAGCCGCGACCGGCGCGGCTAGCGCGACGACGGCGCGGCGGCCGCGGAAGCTCGTCGCGCTGCCGCAGCTGCGGTCCGCGACGATCGCGTGGCTGCGTCCCGATGCCGCAGCTCTGCTGGTGTAGGTATTCTTGATGGGAGCCGCCGCCGCGCCGCCAGGTGGTGCTGCCGCTGTGTAAGGCCTATTTTATTATCGGTACTTGAAAGGCGGCAGTATACTGGGGCAGTGCATAAATGATGGAAACTTGAGGATTTTGTAGTCGCAAAGTGGGGAGGAGCAGTATAGGTCTTGCCTCAACTCCCCTCCCGTATTTTCTGAGAATAAAGCATTACGTGGTTGAAATAAAGAAACGAAGTTGCGCTCTTGATCAGTAATTATCCGACTAAAAAACGGAAGCAATGCATACTAAGCCCGAAAAACCAAACGCAGAAAAAAATTTCAGAGGAATAAAGATCTGACAAGAGCCTCTAGAAGTGTTGTAAGAAATGGGTATCATCCATAAGAGCAACTATGTACAGCACCCTCCAAAAGAAGATGGCCCCCTTGTTTGCCTTCACTCTGATGCCTACTCTGATTGGGTCAGTATCCGAGACTAATGGTTGGTCGATGACTATTTTCTTAATTGCATCTTTCAGTATAACATGGCAAATTGCTTGAGGAACAGGTGCCGAGAGTTTGGTGCGCCTTAGCCCTATTCTTGTGCTCACAACGCTAGGCCGCATTCCCGTGTGGAGGGCTTATTGCCCCCCTCCCCTTCCCCAGATCTCGACAGCTACCCATTCGATTTCGTCACAATAAACGATAATCGATTCGCTGTTGCGTAAGCTACATTTTAATAAATCAAAAATTTTGAGAATCTTGAAACAGGTGGAAGCTTGGTACACAAAACTGAGAAAAGGGGCAGTTTTTGAATTGTTATAACTTCGCTGTTTATGAGCCGATTTAGATGCAGTTGGAATGAATCGAATGCTTATCGATAGGACTTTTCCCATTAACAATTACATTAAGATTTCCGTTCCCAGGGTTTAGAAAACAGCAGAAATATTTTTAAAAACTGAACTGACATAAGCGTTAAAATGCTCTTTTAACCTATACTATTCGCGTTATACTTAAGGAGTGCAAATCGCATTGCACTATTTGTAGAACATTGGCGTAGGCGGCGCCAGAGACATAGAAAACAAAAAACTGTCATGGTCACTTGTTCATCAGGTCAACTTACGTCCTTTAGCCTTTAATGATCTCAAATGACCTCAGATGGGACGGCGTGTAGTTTATTCCATAATATTTGGAAACGTTTCCAATCACCTGAATTAAGTATATTTCTAAAAGCCCTGTTTATAGTTGTCGTGATGTAGGGTACCGCGTGAACACTTCAGGTCAGAGCTCCGTGACCCAACCTGATATTAACCTGGAACTTGACAAACAAGTAGAGGACACTGTGCTGAGTGATATATCTTCCGGATTTCACGTTCTGAAAATTAGCGTCAATAATATTAACATCAAACCAAATTTTGTTGTTTGGCTCTGGCCTGACCTTGTGGAACTACCTCAGATCAATATTAAGATATTTGTGCGCTTGCTTAGATATTCACGCATATACTCATCTTAAGTTTTAAGTTCTATCTTAAAAACCATTTTTGGCAGCCTTTATTTTTTATTTATTCCTTCAACAGTGCTAAACATGGCCTGAAATGACTACCAAAAACATGGCCTGGTTCCGCCATGGGCAACACAAAATTATGAAAACTTGGCATATAAAGTAAAAAAATAGGTAGAAAAGATTTACCAAGTTTCATGGTGCTGCTTTAAAAACCCTGAAAATGGCGAAAAACGGAGGGGGCTCCTGAAGACCCCCATCCCTCCTTCATACCGGAATAGAGTTAACCTACGCTGTTTATCCGTAGCTCGCGAAAAACGGATGGATGCTCCTCGGAACGTCCCTAAATAAAGGGTTTTTTCGACTCTTTGAGATTTTTTGGGGGGTATATGACGTTCATTTTAGTGCGGGTTGGCTGAATGCTTACGGTGCAGAGGAGCGCTTCCAGAGAAAAGACGACGAAACTCGCGAACCCGTGGAAGATGGGGTGGGGCACATCCAGACTTTAGGAAAATCCTTGTTGTGAGACATCTGGAAGAGAAGGATAAGTCTGGGAAAAGGAGGGAAAAGGCCCCTAAATATGCGTCCCAGAGAATGTCGCTACAGCCGAAGGTTGTGGTGGCTACCGCAGTTGCCACCATTTTGGCTGCTTCGTTGCGGTCATGTCTCGTCTCTCCAGTGTTTTGTCGAATAAAATGAACAGCTTCACCAGCATGCATTTCGGTGTTTCCTTACATTGCTTAGGAACGTTTGCAGTTCTGACGCTGACGTTTGCAGTTCCATATTGTTCTTCTTTCACCGTATATCTGAAGTTTTTCCATTCTTTTAACGGAGATTTTCCACCACTTCCACACATAACACTGTCCACATTGTCAAACTTCGTTGCAGTACAGGCTGCACCAGGGCTGCATAAGTCATTTGAAGTGCATTCATAAAAAACAGATTTATGCGTACTGAGATTAAAGTTTGTTGAATGATTTTGTCTTTTTTTAAATGGTAATTCCAGCAGCACCATTCTTCTCCCTATAAAGTCATGGGGTCCCGTCAAGATCACGTCGTGAAAACGCAGACTGTCCGCCACCTCCAACCATTTCGCCACCTCTGATACAATTTTACAACGGCCTGGAGGGCGTGCGATGAGCCTCGCAAGCGCGCGTGTTGGACCGAGGCTGACCGGCACTCGATGGGAAGCTTACACGCAGAACGATCTCGGACCGTTCCTCAGGTTACCTACCGGCACTGGAGCGTGCCGCCGACCCCTGTCCCCTGCTATGACCCCTGCCGACACTGGAGCGTACCGCCGACCCCTGTCCCCTGCTATGACCCCTGCCGGCAATGAGGACATACCGCAGGCCAGGCAGTCACGGAGGCCGACAAGTGAGGCCTCTGCTGTCTGTTCGCTGAGTCTTTGAATCTTGCTTCTCCTTCGGACATCTTTTTATCTTCTATTTTGTTCGTTTTCCCTTGTCACTTTCCACCACTTACACTTGTGATCCTTGTAGCCCTCGTGCAATGGAGTTAATCTAGATGGGGCATACGTTGGGGGATCTCAAGCTCTCGGTGTCCTTTTCGTCCAATGGACCCAAGACGTGATGAGAGGCGAGGGTTGACGCGCAAGAACGCGGTCTACGCATCGCCTCATATATTATTATTATATATGAGTCTAATATTCCATGAATTTATCCAGGTCTTTAGATCTGCGTGTAATGTATGGTCCACAAATTTGAATACATTTACATATTTTTACATTTTGTTTTGTTTTCCTCCTCTTTCTGGTGATTTTTCCTGTGTAACTTTCTTCCTATATTTACCATACCTGGGAGCCCATCGCACTGTCGAACGTGGTGACGTTTGTGAAACATTTGGATCCCTCGGGCATTTTAGAAATTTCGCACCATGTTCGGGGCTTTATTGCCATACTCAGGTGTTTAAAAGCTGAAATTTCATCTCGACCCCTCGACAGTTTGCTCTGGCGTCACAATGCACCCTCTGTCCCAAATCTAGCTATTAACGAAAAATCGCCGGAATATCCAAATGCCAAAAAGCTCGTGATTCCAAAACACCTCAGGCTCGATGCCCTTCACGAGTTGCAAAGACGCAGCTTGCTGATTAAAACGGCTGCACTGAAATGGACAACGGATCGAGCGGGCTGCTCAAACAATCCATATTTCACGACCATTTGTGTGATATTGCTTTCATCATCGGCACCGCTACAAATTGCAGGCTATAACGAGTTCCTTTAATGAATTCAAGTTGTTTGTCATGCATTTCGAATGCGATGTTCTCGCACCTAATTTTCTTCACTCTAGATGTTGGGTTTCCCGTAACAAAGACAGTTCATTCAGTCATTGATTAACTTTGCGCACTTAATAAGACGAACTTCGATAGTTTTACGGCAGCTGATATCGGAAGGACGGGAATGTCATTGGAAAAGGTGTGCTTATTATATCCAATGAACCTTGCTCTAGGTGTATTACATTGTGTCTAGATTTTTACGCAATACATCAGGTGTCGGAACAGACCATTAAGGGCAGTGGTGACATCAGGATATTCTTAGGACAGGAGGCTGAAAAAAATCCGCGAAAAAAGAAGCGATTTTAGACTATTCAAGTCCAGTTGTTGGTACAACAAATGAATGTCTGTCGCTTATGAGATTTCTTGGACTCTCAGGTCCTCCCCTGGCCATCCTACTTATTGGAATGCCATCAAAACCAGCTTTAGTCATCTTGAAGTCATGTGCAGGACACAACTCGTAGATTGCCCTTCCCTTTAGCAGATTACACAAGAAGTTATGAAGGCTAGGAAGCTTCATAGGCGGCAGAAACAAGGACCATCGCTTTACGAGTAACGTAGACGGAAGTAAATGCAAGTGCATCATTTCCCATTAAAATTAAACTCATTGTTTTAATACCGCCCCCAGCCCTCTGACCAGTTCTGTTTCGGCTCCCCACAGCGTTCTGTAACAGCTAGCAAAAAATAAATGGAAATCAAATCATCAGCGTTTTGTGTTTGAGGTGTTAGCCATTGACTACTGAGAGCTCGCAGTCCATACCAACTGCATCATCCATCGCCGACGACTAACAACCTGAGGGCTTAAAAAGGTTAAGTTTTGTACAGCAGCACGCTCTAAGCCCTTGACCTGTGGTGAATAAAACCTGCATGGACCGCCCGTTCTGGACAGTGCTAAATGTCAACGTGTCTTACCTTGACAATTTGTCTTCAGTAACACAAGTCCACAAGATTAATATCTATGCCATCTGAGTTCAGTGGTGTCGCAATATAAACCACAAGACATGCTTATCCGTAGAGTCAGAAGAAAAAAATACACGATAAACACAAGGACAGAGGTCAGAGAGAGTGAAAGTGAGAGTGAGTGAGTGAGTGGGTGAGAGAGAGAGAGAGAGAGAGAGAGAGAGAGAGAGAGAGAGAGAGATGAGGCAAGATAAACATATTCATATCATTTTTTGGCTCCCACTTCTTTGATGGTACAAAAAAGTTGCGGGTCAACAAAATGCGGCCTGTCCTGCGCACCACAATAGGGTTGTGCGCTTCTTCACGGTCCTTCTCCTACGGAAACAAACGCCAGCGAGCCAATTCCATGTGCAACAGATGTGTTGTTAGTGACAGCAGGCACCTAGCCAGGATTGTCCTCGGGGAGACCAAATGTCAAATTTTACCATATGCCGCTGGCATATGACGAAATTTATCGGGAAAATTCAGCAGTGTTATGCAAATGACATCATATTTTACCCAACAGGGAAACATATAGACCGTTTTCACAATGTGAAAATGCGCGAAATTTCCAATGTTTAGACGCTTGAAACTAGAAAAGTAGCGAGGGCTGCCACATATGAGTACCACCGTTGGATTCAGCGCATTGAAAACTACCGAAATCGACACTTTTCTGAATTGGAAATTTCGGAAGAGAAAATGGAAATTTCCGACCCGTCGCATCGGAATTTTCCTGGTAGGTTTCTCCGACTAAAATTTCCAGAGGCTCGGGCGCTCTTGAATGTCGCGGGCGACCACGGACGGACGCATCTGATTGGCTATTGCGATCACAGCTGATCGCTAGTCAGTAATGTCTCACATGCGCCGTGTCCGTCTACTGGTGTTGAACGCATAACATTGCGCACCGTTGCTACCTTTGGATTTCGCGGATCGGATACGATGGAGGTGATTTCAGGACATGTTCGTCCGCAGCCAGACCTCAATTGGGGTAAGACTTGGTGCGTCTGACTGTGCTCGTTCACCCCTTGTTAAATATTTCCCCGCATCATGCCTAGACCCAGTCCCCTCCGTTTCTGTGGTCTTTGTTAGCATAAAATTGTCTTTGAAGTTGGTTAAGAAATAGAGGACATATGCCCATAATCCTTAAATATAAAATATTTTATGAACATTGGTATGAACGTCATTAGTATGAAATAAGGACTTCGTCAAAGTCAAGTAAATCAGGGGCGCCAGTAAGGAAGTGATTAACAATTATGACAGTGTGAAGTTTACACTCTGTTTTCTTGTGAGAATTTTGGTGAAATGTACTGCTGCATGTCATGATATACGTTTTGCTGCCTATAGACTTGTATGGTTTTGTGGTGGCTTTGGTAGCTATGATTTATCAATGCAAACATGGATATCGATCAATATCAATAAAACATGGAGTGATGGATTGTTTCAAACAGGTGGTGACATGATCATTGTTTGGTCTTGTGGCAGACCTGGCTATGAACCACATCACCAGACCCATCACTGCAGGCAGTGACAGGTGTTTGAGGAATGCCACAAGGATAAAGTCATCAACATCAAAAACAAGGGAAATTTGAGCTGTGAATTGGTATTTTCCGGTGAATGCAGCTGCTGGAGCAATATTTTAGCAACAAGAATGTTGTAAAGTTGATAGTTGCATTCACATGCCCCAGAATGATCTGTTGAAAAATTATTTGCTTTGTTTTGTGTGGCTGATCAGTCAGTTTGACTGATAATTTTGTTTACGTATGACCACAGTGATATGCTGGAGAAGTGAGCAAGCATGTACATCACGCTGCCTTCATCTGTTGAGGCTCCAGCTGCTGTTTTGAGGATGTGCGGGACAACCAGCATGCCAGCCATCTAGGGTGCTATCTTTGGCACTTGTATCTTCATATCACTACCAAAGAGCAGGCAGCTGGTCTTCATTAACATCAGGTACACCCAATGCAAGTGCTGGTTGGCATGGATGGTAGTGCCAGCTATCAGTATTTTCCTTGCACTGCCACCAGGTGGCCATTTTTTGTGGAAGTGTGGTGAAATTATGTACTTAACACTCATCGACTGACATGTTATGACTGTTACCTCTGCTTTGTGTTTTTTTAGGATGTGCTTACAGTTGTTACTGCATTGCACTATAGTTGTACATTGCCAGTGAATGATATGTTGTTTTGTTTTTCCAACTGAAATTGGGTAGTGATAGTGGATAGGGTTTTAATATTGATGTGTTGTCAGGGGTTTAAATGTTCCTGTGCATTTCAGGGAAGTGTCAGAGTTGGCATTTAGGACACTCCTGTGCTGATTGTCTAAGATGCTGCCTCCTGCTGTGGTCCTGGCTGCTGAAGGGCTCCTGCAGTCAGCTTATACTGGAGCGAAGGCATCTCAACAAGCATTTCAGGAAGGCATGAGTGATCATAGAGCAAGCAGCCATGATGCTAAGAGGCTGCTTCAGGCCTGTCCTATGACAGCAAGGCCGGCTACTGCAGATGTTATGCTCCATAGTATAGTGCAGTAGTGCAGTGGCATAGTGAACCTGTGGTGGCTGTCTGCCGCATGTTGGCCATTGTTATAAAAATCTATCGCCATTGTTACAACAAGCAGAATCATTTTGGGATAGCCCCATTTGTGGCAAATGTTAACAGATCACAGCAAATAGCAAAATGCAGTCTGTGGCTAATTTTCAGTGCCTGTTGTAAAATGGCTTATTCTGAGTTATGGAGCAGTCCAAAGGTAATTAATAATGTGGTAAGAAATAACGAATGTAACATTTCATTTTGCTTCCATATCCTGGCATGTGATGGACGTCCTGTGGTATGTTAGCAATATATTTCCTAGTCCTGTGTTGAAAATGTGTTTCTTGTAGAAAGCATGTGCTGAAAATACCATATTTTTCCTTCCAAAAGATGTGTGCCTATACTCAGCAGAAAAATTGTGTGCTGCTGCATGCATAATTATACAATAATAATGCACACCAACCAGGATATAAAGCACAACTATGCAAGTAAAAGACATGCACCTTATGATTGTGCAATGCTTTTGTGTTGCATGAATCAGGTACAAGTACTGGTGTACAATCAATAACAATAGCAGTCAATTCCTGCTTCTAGAAATTCCTCCAGAGCTGACTGGGAGCAAGACATGTTAATGTTATGCCTTTGCATGCAGTTTTAGGCTTTCACAGATTTAACTGTTATACTTGGATGTAGGTAGCAAAGTGAAAATAGTGTGCAAGATAAATATGCGATTTTTGCATAGACCTGAACCCTGCTACCTAAACTGCCAAGCAGAAAATGGTCTTCGTGTCTTTGTACAAGTAAGCTTAAGAAGATATGTAATCTCCTGAACTTGAGGATGGAATCAAACATTGGAGTTTGTTGAAATCAAGCCACTAAAAATGTTCATATGAGAATGACAACATTGCCGGTGGCAATAAACTGGTGTACGCATAAGTAAATAGTTACTGAAAGTCAACCATAATGTAGAACAGACAAACAGGCCAAACGTCCACGAATATTTAAATAAAATGAATACTTGTGTGATTCATCAACAGTTGAACAAAGAACAAACCATGAATGAGTCTGTAATGACATTTCTACTCGGGCGTTTTAAAATATCAAATTCTTATACCCACGTATATTCCGAAATAACTTAATCAAAGAGCAAACAAATCCACGGTACACACAAATATACGACTACAAGCACACGTCAAAGCAGCCGCGTTTTGTGATGTTGTGATGCCAGATCTGAATGACAACGGTTTGTTCTAGATCTGGAAATCAGTTGTTTTGTGGGCGAAATAAGTAATGGTCATATTTGGAAATAAGAATTATTTTTATTTCTGCAAGAGAATGTCATATTTGGTGTTCTGTTACGTAACTCTTTACAAAATATATCATTTCAAATATTTATACCAAAATTTCCACTTTACTACTAAAATTTCCAATACTACTAGAACGGAAATTTTAGTAGTGGAATTTTTGCTATTGTGAAAACGGTCATAATGTTTGCTTTTGCAACATATATATGGTCACTATTCCTTATTCTTGCGAAATCGCTATAACCCAGTGTGGACCGCTTGGTTCAGGGGGTCACGGTCCCCATGCCCCCCCCCCCTTGGCTACGTCCCTGAGTGACAGAACAGTTTGTATAAAGGCGGCTGGACGGAGCCTGCGGGGCACAAAAAAAGAAAAACAGTTTGGTTGGTAACGGCTTAGGCCAGTGGGGCGTGGGAGGGGGGGGGCGAACTCCGTAAAGTTGTCCTCCAGAATCTCTCGCACGACGATGGTCCATACCTGGAAAACTAAAAAAACGTGATTTGTATTAAATAATTCAGGAAAATCCGCATTGTGTTTGCTGTTTCTAGCCTTTCTATTCTTTCTGTCAGCCAGAGGAGTATTCAAGAAATCAATGATGTTCACTGTATGGTGAAACAACCTTTGCTTGGCAAGTTTCATGAATGTAATGGTCTGCTTTCAAAGTAAATTCACGGCTCGAGTGCCGCCACGAGGCTGATCAATGCGAAAACACTGCGCCACATTGACAGGCGGGAGGCCAGCGACGAGTCCAACTTAGTTTCCTGATGGATTTGGATGGATGAATGGTTTCCTTGACTGCAACCGAACCGATGTCCGTGATGTTAGCAACGAAAACGAAAACGAAATCAGCAACGATAAGATATTTCGACGAAAACGCATTTCTGCGTCATATAGCATCCAGGGATTACGAATCTCAGGTCCGTTTTGACTTAAGGTCAAAGAGTCCAAAGACAAGATCAAATGAAGTACCCTAAAGGAACGTACCTCGGTAAACTTTGCGTGCCTTTTTACGAGGAGGTGGCGCCAGCTATCACTAAGTGATGCGTACCAATAGAAAAGGCACGTATAAGTCTAGGTGGATTATCCGCCGGAACTGACCTCATTGCAGGGACGTAGCAAAGGGGTGCCATGGAGGCTATGGCCCCCTCCTGAGCCAAGCGGTCTACACTAGATACATGGCGATTTCGCATGAATACGTAATAGTGATCATATATATGTTGCAAAAATAAACATTATATGTCTTCCTGTGCATTAAATATGAGATAAATTGCTCAAAACTGCATGTGTGTCAAGACAGCCCACGGTCAGCCCACGCTCAGCCCACGGTCAGCCCCTAAAAGCGGCCCCTTCAAAAGCGCCCAAAATACACCATATGATGCATCTCGACGAGCTGAACACGATGGTGCAATTTAATGTTGGGTGCATCCAATACTTTAGCCTCCAGAGCCAATTATCAATAAAGGGGTGAGAGTTTCTCACTAATATTCACAGCCAACTGCATATAGTCAAGTAGCATCTCAAACGACTCCCCGTGTCAAGCCGAGCTCAAAACTACCTCTTGTTTATCGATATCTTTTGAACTTTTTGAGTAGCACACATGTCGATTCGGTTTTTAACCTAATGCTTTATTTTCCATAGGCTTTAACATTGAGGGCAACGGTCGTGAATTGGCCGGCCCCTACGATTTTTCTAATTTTTCGTGTATGGGTACCCTGACCAAGAACACACTGGTTGGCAATGAAATTTGCCGAGTGCGTTGATATTCTCAGCGATCACAAGGGGTGAGAATTTCTCACTAAAATTCACAACCGACTGCATATAGTCAAATGGCATCTCAGACGACTCTCCGTGTCAAGCAGGGCTCAAGACTATCTCTTGTTTATCAATATCTTTTCAACTTTTCGAGAAACATGCATCCAGAATCGGTTTTTTTGCCTAATGCTTTATTTCCCATAGGCTTTAATAGGCAATTTAATAGGCCCATAGGCATTTTTAATAGGCCCATAGGCATAAAAATAATTTAATAGGCCCATAGGCATAAGGCAACGGTCGTGAATTGGTCGGCCCCCACGATTTTTCTAATTTTTGGTGGATGGGTACCCTCATGGAAGACACACTGCCCCTCAGCGAAATTTGCCGGCTGCATTGACATTCCCATGAATTACAAGGGGTGGGAGTTTCTCCCGAAAACTCTGGTCCCTGTAAAGGCTGTCAAACTTTCCGTGTGATGTTGAGCTCAAAACTATCTTTGGTTAATTTCTATTTCCTCGAGTTTTTGTGCAACATGAATACGTAGTTGTTTTTTTTTTTGTTTTTCCACGTAATGGTGTGTTTCCTGTAGGGTTTGTTAGGCATGTGTCTCCTTGTTGTGGGGGCATCGCGCGTGATTTGTCTGACTCCTAGGATGTGGCTATTTTTGTTATATAGGCGATTACTTGCCCGATTTATCAAAGTAAGACGTGTGTTTCGGTTATTTCTCATCACCTGAAATACTGGCTCGAAAACGTACATATATTTCTTTGGAAAACAGTCGCATCTTTATACACCTGAAGCGAGTAATTACAATATCACAGGAGTCAAATGCACGCGATAATATCATCCCTTTGGAACGACTATTGGAACAGGGTTCTATAGCGCAAAATCGTTGGTCAAAATCCTGTAGAGCATCGATACCATTACTGGTGATATTTAGATTTTTATCAGCCATTCTCAACGTTCAGTGTGAAACAAAGTGATGCATACAGCACAACACGCATGATGTACGGCCAGTTGTTTCGCTGCTTGTTGTTGTTTATTGGTGTTTTCGGGCGCGCCGACTACTGAGGTCAGTTTGCGCCCATAACGAGGTTGCTTTAGCTCACTAGTGAGGTGTATAAACAGCATCGAAGTCAGCGTCTTTAAGAAATAGAAAGAGCTGTTTCGATTCAAGAAAGCGCGAGATGTCTCCAAGTACATCGCAGAGCGTCAGAGACGAAGGGTGCTGTCCGAAGTGAAGTCAACGCTCTTCAGCCAAGTGTGGACACGAAAGGACCACGTGGTTGACAGTGAGCAAGGCACCACATCGATGGCAGAGAGGCCTACCAGCCTGAAGCAACAGATAGCAATGGGTCGTATAAGTGACCGATACGCAGTCTGCACGGTATTATTTCCTCTCGTCTCGCCTTGCGAGAACAGGATAACCATAAACCAGGCTTGGGTTTTACCGTTGTGAGTTTATTGCCATCTGTCTCATCCCAAGAGCGCTGCCACTTGTTGTACAGGAAGTTCCTAATTGCCGGATAAAAGTCTCTGGCAAGGATTGGCAGAGAACGTGTACATAGTGTCCGCGCTGCTCGCCTGGCAGCGGCATCGGTCAACTCGTTGTCCGTAATTCCAACGTGACTGGGTATCCAGCACAGGATGATTTTATTCCCAGTCCGATCCAGTTGTGTCAGACGTAGTAAAATGTCCTGTAGAAGGGAACATGATGAATACAAAGATCTACGAGCAATAAGGCTGCTAAGGGAATCCATTAAAATCAGGTATAGTGATTCGTCACCAACTTCGATGAAACATAACGCCTTGGTGATTGCTATCAATTCCGATGTAAAAACAGACGCGTGTGCAGGCAACGAGAACGGTCGGGTGACAGAACCGCACACGAACGCACAACCAACACCACCGGCGGTCTTAGATCCGTCCATGTACGTCAGTGTGTATCCGTCATATGACGCCATGCGGTCCAGCGCCCTGGATCCCATTATATTTGGCATGGCTTCATTCTTCCTAATTTCTGTAGGCAAGGTGTCTATTGAGGGTGACGTCAAATGCCAGGAAGGAGTAGGCAGATGGCTTATCCGCTTCACGCCTCGAAGAGGAATTTCGCTCTCCTGCAACAGAGCTTGCATTCGGAAGCCGAAAGGCGGAGTACGCTGCTGCTGTCCACCGCGAAGGAAGCTGACAGTGAACCGTGAAAAAACTGCGTCATACGTCGGGTGTAACGGGAATTGTCGCAGCTTCAGGGGATAACGCATGCCGAGCATTTTCCTCTTGCCGACAGTGGCGGCTCGTGTGACTCTGCCACAAGGCTAACAGTGGGTGATGTGCGGAAAGCCCCTGTGATGATGCGGAGAGCGCTGTGATGGATGGTGTCTAGAATGCGTTTGCTGGATCACATGCGCTGTCATACACAAAACATGCATAATCCAGCTTGAAGCGGACGAGTGAATGATATAAGAGCATTGTGCGTGGCACACATTTTAGTATGTTCAGAGGCTTAAAACAGCGATCGTTTAAAGTTTCAAGATGTGCCTTATACGTAAGGCGGTGGTCAAAATATACCCCAAGATATCTGGCCACAGACTCCGTTGGAATGCACTGTCCATACAAACGGAGAGTCATTTCACCGCATCTCCAGCGACGACGAAAATGCATGGCTACGGTCTTATTTTTTTAAAAAACTGAACCCATTCATGGTGCTCCACCTCTCCTCACGGTCCACAGCCATCTGGAGGTGCCGTCCCATTGATGGTGCTCTTACTGCAATCGTCCAAATGGCAAAATCATCAACAAAAAGAGCACGGCCAACAGACTGGGGGAGCACACCACCGCTGTCGTTTATCGTAACTGCGAACAATGCTACACTTAACACACCGCCTTGGGGTACGCCGTTTATCTGTGGGAACTTTTCGAAGAGCGTGTTCCCAACACGAACACGGAAAAAAGGGTCAGCTAAAAAGCGTCGAACAAAAATACCCATACGACCACGTATACCATATCTAAACAGCTTTACAAGAATACCATGACGCCAAGTGGCGTTATAGGCGCCCTCAGTGTCAAAGAAGACTGTGCCTATATGCCTGTTCTCTTTAAAACCCGTACGAATCATAGTGTCTAGAGCTAAAAGATGATCCACTGTGTCCGGTTCTTTCTAAAACCGCACTGCGCGTTAGTAAAAACGTGGTGGTGTTCCAAAAAAAAACGTCAATCGGGCGTTCACCATCTTTTCCATCAGCTTATAAAATGATGACGTAAGAGAAATGGGTCTGTAGTGAAGAGGATCTAATCCACTTTTGCCCAGTTTCAGAAGTGGAACTATAACAGCTTCTCGCCAAACAGCTGGGAATTCATCTCTTAACGACAATGAGTTAAAAACCACCAAAAGCACGCGAAGCATGCAGGGCGGCAGATGTCTGAGCACGTCGTTGTGTATAGTATCAGGGCCTTCTGACACACTGTGAAGCTTGACAATTGCCGATTTTAACTCCATCAAAGTGAATGGCTCATTGTATGCCTGCGATTCACTCGTGGAAAAATCTATCACTGTTTGCTCACATCGTGCTCTGTGCGGTAAAAACTGTGGGTTCGTGTTACCACCTTCGCTACGGTGTGACAAGGCTTGTGCAATCTCGTTAGCCACATCCAATGGCTGCGTCACAGTCTGGCCGTCCACACGTAGCACAGGAAGCGGCACGGATGAAAACTGTCCAGAAATACGCTTGTTCCGCGCCCAGAGCTGCGAAGTTGGCGTAAATCGGTTGAGCGTGCTTAAGTATGCACGTCAGGAAATACGTTTCGCTTCCCTTATCGTGCGCCGAGCTAAAGCTCTCGCCTTCTTAAGGCTATCAGGTTCTCCATGCTACTCCTGACGTCAAAAGCACCGAATGCGCGTTTACGAGCGCGGATGGCGTCCCGACATTTCTCCGTCCACCACGGGACGGGTGCGGCGGGGAGCACCAGAAGTGTGTGGGATACAACCGTTGGCACAATCTAAAAGTCTGTGTGTAAAATCCTCAACAGAGATCGGCACGCCCTCAGGGTCGGTTAGGAACGATGCTTCGAGCCGAGCCTCGAACTTGCCCCAGTTTGCTTTTTTTCAAATTCCAGCGTTGCGGTCTCACACCCAACGCTCCGCTCCTTTCGTCTCGAAGCCATACCGGCAAGTGGTCGCTTCCCATAGGGTCATCTGCCACAGACCATTCGAGGTTTTGCATCAGCTGGAGACTGCATAAGCTTAGGTCCAGCGCGGACGTCTGACCGGACGACGGTGTGAAATGCGTACGAGTCCCTGTGTTTAAAGTACATGGTGAAACATCGTGAATAAAATTCTCACAAAGTCGCCCACGAGTGTTCATGTTATCACAGCCCCATGCGGTGTGATGAAGGTTGAAACCGCCTAAAAGTAGAAGTGGTGGAGGTGGCTCAGATATTAAACGTCTCATTTCTACCGTCGGAAAGGCGATTTTTGCTGGAAGGTACAACGAACAAACAGTCATGTGGCGGCGATTAAGATATAGACGAGAGGCCACAGCTTGAAGAGTAGATCGCAGGCTTAACCTCCTGGTTGGCACGCTATGGTAAACTGCAAGGAGGACACCACCGTGTGCAATGCTATCAATCAATACATTCTTGCGGAACATTGCATATCCCTTCAAAGTGCATTGGTGTTCGGCCGCAAGCTTTGTCTCTTGTAGTGCTACGGCTACAGGACAGTGCCTGCTGATGACAGCCTGGAGATCATTCGCATTCGCCCTTATCTCTCTGCAATTCCACTGTAAAAACGCCTCTAAAGAGGCCGTGTTAAAATGGGATTAAAAGCCAGATCTTAAAACCAGGAACACTTTAAATGGGCAATGCCGTCTCAGAATAGTTTGCAGATCAGTGTCGCATGACCTAACACCTCTACAGTTCCACTGTAAAATGACCTGTAAAGGTCGGGTTAAAAGGGCGTTAAAACACAGCGTCTCGGGATCCAAACAAAGCATCGGGACCTGCAGGAACTTTAAATCAGTCACTGTATCGACGGTCAAAGTATTTGAAAATAGTGGTCAGCCCTTTTCCGCGTTCATGACCCTCCCGTGAGTGGACGAGCGTCCGCAGAGCTGCCGCGCACCTTGGCCCTGCCCCCGTCCGTCGGGGACACAGGCCATGACGACGGGCGCTTTGTTGTCCGGCCCGTGGCCGGGGAGGAAGACGCCGCCCCACCCCGCGCTGGAGCAGGGGGCGGGCCCATGGCCTCGCCGTCGCAAAACGGCGGCGGAGGGGCCCGGGCCGGCGCAACCGCCGTCTCCACGCCCCGGGCCGCGCTACCCGTGGCCCCCAGATCCGGAGCACCCGGGTGTACGTTGACACCCGCATTCCGCGGCGCCCCAGGACGGGAAGCCCCGCCCGAGAGCTGCGCCCCCGACGGAGCGGTCACCGGGGAACGTCTCGAGGACGCGGCAGGTGGAGGCGTGGGCGGTGCGGGTGCAGGAGACGTAACCGCTCCTGGTGGAGAACCGCTCCGCGCCGGAGGAGAGCGGAGGCCCCGACCCCGCCGGACCACGGTCCACCCACCGTCCCCGGCCGCCGCAACGTCCGGGGCCGCGGATACCAGCGAGGTGGCGGGCGTGGTAGGCGCCGGGGATCCCATGGACGCGGCCGGTGCAGGGGGCGCAGGTACGACGACAAGGCCGTAAAACTTCAAAAGGCTTACTGGTTGTGGTAGCGTCATTTGCTCAGATTGCTTCGCCGGCGCAGCAGTCTTCACCTTTGCGGCGTAAGACGACTTTGGATGCATGTCATAGTGTAAGTCTCTTGCCTCTCGGAATGAAATATTACAACATTTTATTACCAGTATTTCTTTTTCTTTGATATAAACAGGACATGTCCTGTCGAAGGACGTATGTGGCGACTGCGTTGGTCCGCAGTTGGCACAGCGTGGGGCATTATTTTCACAAGCTTCAGCAAGATGCTGGGTTGATATACCAACACCACATACAGGGGGGTTTTTACAGTACGGTTTCGTGTGGCCGAAGCGCTGGCACTGGTAGCACCGCATGGGGTTGGGAATGAACGGTCGGACTTTCATCTTTAAGTATCCAATAGTTACTCCGCAGGCAAGTCAGGCCGATTAAATGTAAGAACAATGTTATTTGTGGGGCAGAGACGTCCCTCCCGTCTGGCCATGATGCGACAGGCGTCCGTCACACCAAACTCGGACAGTCCGTCTACAATTTCCTCCTTGCCAGCGTCTCTTAGATCATGACAGTTGATAATGCCTCTAGACAAGTCTTTCGTCTTCTGGGGCTCGACAGTCATATTTAGAACGATATCTCGCGTTTCCTTGCCGTTCGGCACACTGTAAACGAAAATTGTCGTTGTCATAGCTTTTTCTTGCCTCTTCGCTTCGAACAAATTTGACCTCTAGACAGCCGACTCTCAGTTTGTCGCATCTCGCGATTTGCCCGAAACGATCGCAGCCGTTACGGCGATGTAAAGGAGACAGGGAAGCTAGAGCCTTATCTTTTCCTCGGAAAATAGCGACTCCAGGTGCACGTATTTCCGTTCCCCGGCAGGAAGCAGGGGAACGATTGGTCTGCCCCTCGCAGGGGTGGGAGATGTCAGAGCGTTGGGTTTGGTTTGAGTTTTCCATAAATGATATTTGTGATTTCGGCACCAGGGTTCCCCACCCACCTCGGAACCCAACTGGGGTACGCCCGGCTCTACAAAAAAACGAGACGCGGGATGCCAGGGCTACCCCGGTGTTATACGGGACAGGCGGCGCCTTCTGCCTGGCCAGATGGAACCGGGGAGACCCCTCCCCGTCCTGACCGGGTTCCAGCGCCGTAAACCCCTTGACCCCCGCCGGCCAAGCCGAACGAACCCGAGCAAAGCCGGGCTAGACGGCCCGAGGCGACCAGCCACTTGGTCCGCATGGGGACATACGGACCCGCGCGCCCCCCCCCCGGGATAATAGGACCAAACAGGCGTGTTGATCCCCCGCCACAACCAACACCGTACGGCGAGAGGCCTCAACCTCCAGGACTCCGTCAACCCCGGGAGACGGGCCGAGGGAGCGAGGCTACTCCGATAAAACCGAGAGCTGGTGGACTGGCAGGGTTGCTGGGCCTGAGCAGCCAGGGGAAGCTGGGCTACTTGCTACCAGAGGTGAGGTGAACAAGAGGGCTCGATATAGGACAACCAGGGTCGGCATGGGCAAGGGATGCTGGGGTCGATACAGGTCAGAGAAATCCTTGGCTGGGACCCGGAAGGTCGCCACGCCCCACACCAACAGCGGTGTTCCTGCGGGAGAAACTGGGGACCGAGAGGGCGCTGCTCCCCTACACTGACAGAAGCCAGTGCCCTTCGGTGGGGCACTCTTCGTCTGGCTCCTCTACGTTGGCCGAAAGGGGAGCTCCAGCGACCCCGTCCGACCGCCGGATCAATTGTTTCGCTATAAAGGACGTAAGAATGTTCGGAGTCAGGGCACATGTCAACGTTGATCTCAGATCTATCACTTTTCAGGCAACATGCATCATGGCCTCATCTTAACAGACTAACCCGTACTGACCTTTAAACCACCCCTCTTAGCACAACCTTTGTTATGACACAAATGTTCAGCTCTGAATCATGTATCACTACGGGTCGTGTCAGCCACGGGTCACGGCGGTCTGGCCCGAAGTTGCCTGGAACCACAGCACACCTTCGTTCCGCATGAACATCTCGAAACGTCCAGCTCAAATGCCATCGGACTTTGACAATCTTTGATTTGAAATCTTTGACAACGATATGCGGCACTGTGTTGAGCGTGTCCACTATAGGTCTTCATTGGTTGGGTATCCCTATAGGTTCCTATATGGAATCGGTATGGGCTGGGGTGGATAGAGATTTGGGAAAATTTAGGATATGGTATGGGTACGGGTAGCAATTTCAAGAAATTTTTTATTCTAATTCCAGAACATAGCGCTACAAATTCATTGCCGCACACATGGTACAACCAGACATCAACACTTTGGCTAAAAAATAGCTTAACCCTATTACCGGAGGGCTAGACGGTATGGCCGATTCCCGGCAGTGGGGCGGATTCGGCCACATCTGAGATCTCGAGAACTACACATCCGATCTCATCGCAACAAACGGCAATCGATTTGCCATGACATAAACTACACTTAAAAAAAGTTTTCGAAATTTTGAAAGGCTGGATAAAGGGGGGCAAAAATATCAAAATAGGCGGTACTTTTGGACTTCTTATAACTCCGTTGTTTATGAGCCGATTTCGATGAAATTGGCATGAGTCAATAGATTATGCATGGGACTTTGCCAATGGTACAAACATTTGAATTTTTGGGAAAATTCATAAGCGTTCACAGGGTTTCAAAAATAGGAGCATTAGTTTTTTCAGTAACTGAATGAACAAAAAAGGCAAAAACACTTATGGCTTCGGCTAGTCACCTTATGCTAAAGAAGGACAAATTGTTTTACAATGTTTGTATAATGTTAGCATAGGCGGTGCTAGGGACATGAAAAAAGGGAAACTGTCATGAACACATGCTCTTAAGATCAAGATGTGACCTTTGACCGTAAATGACCTCCAGTGGCCTTGAGGTTACTTGGAATGATCTCGTGTGCATTTAATGTTATCCATAAACGTTTTCAATTATTTGAATTCACTCTATTTCAAAAATTTCGTTTTACGATTATTGCGATATAGGGTATGCGCACTGACATTTTATGTTATAGCTCCGTGACCCGACTTGATATCAATCTAAAACTTGGTGCACAAGTGGAGGGAACCCTCCTACGTCATATAAACCCTGGATTTGGCATCTGAAAAAAATAACGCCGAAATTGCTACTATAAAACCAAACTTTGAATTTTGACCTTGACCTGACCTTGTAAAGTGACCTCAGATGAATAAAATTGTATTTGTACGTTGCCTAGTTGTTAAGCTATACATCCATGTTTAGTTTCAAGTTATATTTTACAAACACTATTTTTGGCAGTCAGTTTTCTTTTATCCTCAACAGGGCCAAAAATGGAGTGAAGTGCCTCCCAAACACGTTGTATGGCTCCGTCCCTGAGCAAGATAGAATTTCGACATTCTGTCATGGTACGTAGAAATAATAGCTAGGAAAAGTCACCAAATTTCGTGAAGCTGCATCAAAAGCCCTAGAACTGGCAAGCAAAAAATCCGAGGGGGGGGCGGATTTAGTCCTCCCCTGCGGGGAATAGGGTTAAGCTGAGTAAAGGGCAAAACGACGTGATATAGGTTGGGTAATGGGTACCAATTTCGAGAAGGCAATGAGAAGGTTGCGGCTTAGGGTACGCCATTACGGGTTCGGAATGGGTTAGGTAGGGAAATCTGGGGCCATGAAGAGCTCTAGTGCCCACATCCACTCAAAAGATTCCATTCAATCGCTGAAGGATGTATCGACGCATGTAACCGCCACGGTCATTAGCTTCGCCTCACCCTGGTGGAAGCGGAGCCCGTGGAAGTTCCCTGTGGCGGAAACCGAGCCCTTTCATTCCGTAGTCCAGCACAATAAACCACTTGGCCTCGTACGCCCCTTCCCACATGGCGCGTACGTCGTTGAGTGGTTATGGCGCCGGACTCCCGATCGGCAGGTAACGAGTTCGGTTTCCGACACAGAAAACTTACACGGACCGCGCTTGTACCAGGGTGTGACAAGGCTAACAACCTTAGTTACACGCATCGAGAAATAATCCAACATTTGACTGGATCTTCTGAGCGGATATGAAAACGCTGGTCATAGTGCCGTACATTATTGTCTGTCCTAGGACGTCTGAGCTAAACGCTTACGATATGTTCATATCCAACGAAGATGTGTTGTCGGTCCAGACAGTTTCGGGCCAAGTCGTGTCCCAAGCTGACACGACCGCTTAGTGATATACGCAGCATCAAACTCTATAAAAAAAAAACGCTTCAAAGCGTCGGCAACGAGAACGGTGAAGGAAAAGGACGTACCTTGCCGTACAAATATCCCAATGTGATCGACGGTAAATGCCAACGCTTGACGAAAACAGCATTGATATTGTCAGGAATGTCGGCTTCAGACGGAAAATCATTTGAGATCCCACTTGACCACATGCAGTTGGTTCTGAATTTTGCTGAGAAACTCTCACCTCTTGCAGTGGGTGAGAATATCAATGCATCCGGCAAATTTCTCTGCCAGGCAGTGTGTTCTTGGTCAGGGTACCCATACACGAAAAATTAGAAAAATCGTAGGGGCCGGCCAATTCACGACCGTTGCCCTCAGTGTTAAAGCCTTTGGGAAATAAAGCATTAGGTGAAAAACCGATTCTGGATGCATGTTTCTGGAAAAGTTGAAAAGATATTGATAAACAAGAGGTAGTTTTGAGCTCGGCTTGACACGGGGAGTCGTCTGAGATGCTACTTGACTATATGCAGTCGGTTGCGAATTTCAGTGAGAAATTCTCACCCCTTGTGATCGGTGAGAATATCAATGCACCCGGCAAACTTCATTGTCATGCAGTGTTTTCTTGGTCAGGGTACCCATACACGAAAAATTAGACAAATCGTAGGGGCCGGCCAATTCACGACCGTTGCCCTCAATGTTAAAGCCTATGGGAAATAAAGCATTAAGTTGAAAACCGAATCGACATGTAGGCTACTCAAAAAGTTCAAAAGATATCGATAAACAAGAGGTAGTTTTGAGCTCGGCTTGACACGGGGAGTCGTTTGAGATGCTGCTTGACTATATGCAGTTGGCTGTGAATATTAGTGAGAAACTCTCACCCCATTATTGATAATTGGCTCTGGAGGCTAAAGTATTGGATGCACCCAACATTAAATTGCACCATCGCGTTCAGCTCGTCGAGATGCATCATATGGTATATTTTGGGTGCTTTTGAAGGGGTCGCTCTTATGGGCTGACCGTGGGCTGTCTTGACACACATCAAAACTGCTGGCTTTTCTTGTAAATTTTGTCATATGCCTCTGGCATATGACAAAATTTGACATTTGGCCGCCCCTGAGGAAAATCGTGGCTACGTGCCTGCCTCATTGTCAAAGTTCAAGGTCAAAACGAGTGTTGAAAATTTACGTGCCTTTTTGCCAGTAGGGGATGCCACCTACCACCACGTGATGGAAACCAAAAGATACAATACAAAAAAATCTAGGTGGGTCATCCGCCGAAATTTACCTCTCGGTCAAAGGTCAAGGTGAAAACGAGCGTTGAAAACTTGCGTACCTTGTTACGAGTAGATGGCGTCACCTATCACTAAGTGATGCGAACCAATTGGTAGAGCACATGACAGTCTAGGTGGGCCATACACCGAAATTGACCCTAAGTTGAAAAGTCAAGGTGAAAGTGAGCGTTGAAAAACTACGTACCTTTTACGGGTATGTCAGAATACAAACAGTCATGTCAGGATACAAACGAGCATTGAAAATTCTACGTATGTTCTTACGAGTAGGTGGCGCCACCTACCAGTAAGTGATGGGCCCCAATATATTAGAGCACATGGAAATCTAAGTGGGTGATCCCCGAAATTGACCTCAGTGTGTGACGCCAAGGTCAAAACGAGTGTCTACAACTTGCATGTCTTTTTGCCAATAGTTGGCGCCATCTATCACTAAGCGATGGGCACCAACAGGCAGAGCACATAAAAATCTAGGTGAACCATCCACCGAAACTGACCTCAGAATCAAAGACCAAAATGAAAACGAGCATTGAAAACTTCGTCTTAACGAGAAGGTGGGTTAGTGATAGATGACGCTACTTACTCGTAAGAAGACATGTAATTTTTGAACGCTCTTTTTGGCTTCGACGTTTCACCTTGAGGTCAATTTCGGCGGATGGCCCATCAAGATTTTAATATGCTTTATCTGTTGCGGTCTATCACTTAGTTTTAGCAAACTCCAGCAACTAGCAAAAAGGTACGGAAATTTTCAACAGTAGTTTTGACCTTGACTTTTGACCCTGGGTGAATTTCGACGGATGACCCACCATATACATACATATATAGATGGGATAGATGTAATTCTTCATTTGATAAAAAATAGCAAAAAAATCATCAATTTCCGTCTGCGAAAATAAAGTGGGTTAAATCTGTTCAGAAATCCACATTTGAGGGAGGTTAGTTTGTCGGATGCACTATTTTCAAATGTCATCTCCATTGGGCATATTGCAACGTCTATGTTGTTATTTGATTTAGCTGCTAAAGCCACCCTCCGTGAGTGTTGCTACACCCATGGTCCATGACTGACACATCCGTTGGCTATTATTATCCCTAAGAAGATGAACCCGAATGAATGTTTCAGTACGTTTCAAATCTGTATTTATCTGTACAGATTTGTCAATCTGCATTTGTATGTACAGATGTGTCAAATACAGATCTATACATACATCTGTATACAGATCTGTACATCAAATCTGTATTTATCTGTACAGATTTGTCAATCTGCATTTGTATGTACAGATGTGTCAAATACAGATTTGAAACGTACTGAAACATTCATGTGGGTTCATCTTCTTAGGGATAATAATAGCCAACGGATGTGTCAGTCATGGACCATGGGTGTAGCAACACTCACGGAGGGTGGCTTTAGCAGCTAAAACAAATAACAACATAGACGTAGCAATATGCCCAATGGAGATGACCCATTTGAAAATAGTTCATCCGACAAACTGACCTCCCACAAATGTGGATTTCTGAACAGATTTAACCCACTTTATTTTCGCAAACGGAAATCGGTAACTTTTTTGTTATTTTTTATGAAATGAAGAATTACATCTATCCCTATCTATATATGTATGTATGTGTATATATATATATATATATATATATATATATAGAGAGAGAGAGAGAGAGAGAGAGAGAGAGAGAGAGAGAGAGAGATAGATATAGATGGGATAGATGTAATTCTTGATTTGATAAAAATATGAAGAAGAAAAAATGAAGTATATATATATATATATATATGTATAGACACTAGATAGAATGGTAAATACATCGCTTTGGACTTTATTCTTTACTTGCTGCCTATCTCTTATCTGTTGCGGCCGGTCGTTTCGTTATTATTACTCATTCCCTTTTAAAGCCGGCAGAAAATATTGAAGGGGCCAAAACCAACATTGGGTGGGCCCAAATTAACATTGGGCGGGCCAGGCCCCTCTAGAAAGGATATAAATCGACACCCCTGTTGACCATTGTAACTATGGTTGCTGATTTTCGAAAATTACTGGAAGAGGAAGGTCTGCATGGGGTTTCAGACCGTTTCATTCCACCCACTGTCATGATTTATGTTAAAATTACTGAAAAATAGGTGGCCTAGACCATCTGAAATATCTCCTCCCTCCCCCTCCCCCTCCAGGACTGCCAGCCATGATTATAAAATCATATTCGACTCCAGTCAACATACAAAGATTAACGACGCTAATGATAAAGTCTGACTGATGCGTCGAAAAAGAAGCAAAAACAAACAAACAAGATCGGGGGACAGATAGGCGACTAACTGGTGCCTGACGATATAAAAGGCTTGATCCAAGACACGGACGCTTGGGCCCAAGAAACTGTACGTCCTAACTCACGATAAACAAACCAACAACCAAACTGGGGAGAGCGGCAGGGGCACGGCAACTCCTGTTCAGTTGGGAGGAGGGGGGGAAGCATTTTGTGTGAGTTCTTTCCAATCAGTGCCCATAGGGTCTGGCCTCATGGCTCCCGCGCCTATGGACAGCGGACAAGGCCGTTGTCGGCCGGCCGAGGACTTTGCACCAAGTTATGGACAGTTGTTGCAGTTGATCATCGTGTCATCATGCGATGTACCGAAGAACTCGGCACGTCTGCAATGTCAGGCTTTGAAAATGGCGTTTTGGCTAGCACTCCATTTTGTTCTGTTTTGGAAACACATCTGGGGGCTGGGACGGCTGTGCAAAACTGCACTCTTATCAAACGAATGTAGGTAATTGTCTTCCTCAGGCTTACGATATTGCTCGTTGCTAAACAAGCAATGTCTAGTTTCAAATTTAATCGCGTTCCGGCAATCACGACATCATTTTTCTCAGCTGTTTGCCCCTCCATTGTCGGTAAAGCCATTTTTCATCCATTCATTCATTTATTCATTCATTCATTCATTCATTTATGATTCATACAGCCATTTCAAAGCCATTCTAAAGGGAGAATTTTTACATGCATCGCCAAAAGGATTGTCTGAATTTCCAAATGGAGGGATCAAATCAGCTTCTTATTTATCTCTGTAGATGGGCTTCGCAACGTAAAAAGGTGGAAATCATGCATCCCTTGCATCACATTTACCTTCATGCTTGAAGTATTTTATGTATCGTGAAGGAAAAATTAGTGCGTTGGAAAACGAAACTAAATAACCAGTGCTAGATGTTGCCTTCCTTATTGCTTAAGATGATAATTGTGGCAGAATGTTTTTTCATGTGCTCCAGTATTTTGTCAGTAAAATAGAACAATGGATGTATTAAGGTACTCAAAATCAAGACATGCATGCTAAAACTCACTACTATCTTCGTCTTTCCCCGATCGCGAGGAGCAGGAAAGCGCGTCGGCGGAAGGTTGCAGTAACACGACTAACCGACTTTCGAAGGGTAATAAACAAAGATGGACTGCATTGATACCGGGTTGTTTTGCCGTTGTCTGCACGCATTGTGTTCGTTAAATGTCTGTTAGACTGACACTGCGCTGGTACTGCGTGGCCATGCATATGTTGCGTTGGTGGCGCAGCCCGGCCACTGGTAACGTTTAAGAAGATGGCGTTTTATTTTTTGATTGGTTTGTGGCATGGTTATAAGGTCGTCTAGGAGAGTGGGGTACCAATCCAATTTTGAAGCCGACTTTTTGTATGCATCGCCATAGTGTTGATGTTCGGCATTCTAGGAAAGCGGGGCGCCATGGTGACCACGGACCCCCGTCCGGGCGCCTGGGTTTGCCGCAGGGTTTGGAATTCGCGTTTTGTTCTTGATGTCGGAGAATAAGTTTCGCTTTGGAGTATAGAATTTGGAAAGAGTAATGCTGGTTGCAGTTGGTGTTCCTTTGTAAATCAGTTATGACATTATATATGCTTCTTACTGAATGGAGACTGGAGAATGGAGAGTAGAAAATGGAGAAGGGAGAACTGGAGTTATTTGCTTCCAAAGTTAGGAATTTGTCAACATGGTTATCATGTAATAACAGAGGCACAAGATCAAACTTTTAAAGTACAAAATGTTCTTGGAGTACATTTTCTGGTGCTCATCAGCATGAGAAAACAATACCTTTTCTAACCTTGGTTTGTGTTACCCTTTTGTGGCTGTTGGAGATAAGGATAAAAATGAACTGTGTTGCTAAAAATATGTTTCTGACCAACTAAATTCCAAACAATTTTCTGTATGACTACTACCACTGTGGTATGTGGTAATGAACATTTTTTTTCTCATCATACTTCTGAATATTTGAATTTCTAAAAAAGCAACAATAAAATTGTAGCAATAACATACCATACAGTACTTCTGTGCTGAGGTCCATTGACTGAAGATAATAGTGTTGCACAGTGGGAAAGGTATTGCTACCAAGGTGAAGGTTATTGATATTAAGGAGATGTGAAGACCCTGCAGATATCTTCAAGTGGTTAATGACATATATATGGAAATTTCATTTTGTTGCCACAGATTCACAGATATATGGAAATTTTGTTATGTTCCTGCAAATTGAATTTAAAGCCATTGCTGAATTATTATATTGATTGAATTACGTGATTGTTGGGATATCTCATCAATATTTTCACATTTTGGCATTTTATGCACCAAGGCAACTAGATATGTCCAATAAGAGGATGTTGCCAGAAACTGGGTACTGGATGGGGGTGTCATTATATCATTATGTTATACTGTTGGTACAATGTTTTATATGGTTATTATTATTTGATGTGGTATTATTGCATTATCTTGTTGTGGTATGTGATACATTTATTATTTGGGATACTCCCTGGTAAGGGGGATGAGTGGGGTTGTTTTGCCATGGATGTGCATGGCAGCAAAGGAAGGAAATGTGCTGAAGGTGCAACTCCTTGCCACAGGCATAGTATAGGGTACAAGAAGCCACAGGCTGATGAAGGGTGCAATCTGACTTGGTTCTGTCCATTGAAGAGGTCATGTGAAGCATGGTACCAGGCTATACCTAAATGGGGTGATGTGCTGGTTAGGTTAGGTTAGGTTAGGTTAGGTTAGGTTAGGTTAGTTTAGGTAAGGCCAGGGTACCATTATAGGTTAGGTAATTTTGTATTTATTGCTTCATGTTCTTTTTGTTAATTTCTAACTATTTTGTACAGAGATTTATTTTCCAAATGATTTGCTTTATACTTTTTAACTTTCCTATTTATGTACCATTTTTCAAATCAGACTTTTGGCTCAGAGTATTTGCTATGTAAATTATGATATTATTTTTACCAGGTTTATTTTAAAGATATTTATATACCATATAAGTTGTTTCCAAACCTTTTTTGTTTCTCTTCACTGGAGCTTGGATTTGACCAATGACCAGTCAGCCTTGAGGTATCACATAGACAAGCCATTTAGTGCAGAAATGTCACAAATCCCTATGCGAGCATCTGGCGGATGGTAGCTGGAGTGGCAGTGGCAACACAGTTTGTTTTGGGGGGAATAATTTATGTTTCAAGCTTTTTCAGCTGAAATCATAAGTAGTACTCATCAGTATTGCATTTCAGGCATTGTACAACCACTGTTACAATTGTTCTCCCCTCAGTGTAAGCCTGTGGCCAAAATCTTATGCTTGACTAACTTTTTGGTGTGGTGCTAAGAAACCTGCTTATGTTTTCACTGAAGATATTTGTATTTCCAATATGTGTTCAATGTAATAAGGAAATCAGTATATTTGTAACATGCAGGTGAATTATAAATTGATCAGTTAATCAGCAATAGCATTATGTTATTATGCAGATTAATTCATTTTGCTATTTTTTACTCATTTTAATTTTTTCTGGTCTTGTGAACTCCTTCCTTCATATGGTGTAAACAAAAAGTTAACAGTCTTGGCATGGTGGTTTAAATGATTTCTATTTCTTGATATTATTGGGATTGCTGTGCCACTGTCAGTAAATTCCATTGGGCATGCCTCAGAATGTGTTATACATTAAAGGCAGCTTTTGTATATATGATAAAACAACTTCAAAGGGAATAGTTCACCTTGATTGGAACACATTGGACAGTATGAAATGACAAAACAGAGTATTCATATAACAGTTCCATTATTTGCTTTTGTCATAAACCCCAGGAAATTAAAAAATTCCATGAGGAAAGTGTTCATTACCACATTCTTTTAAGAGTGATGTTAGAGTCAGTGATGTGATATCATACCTTCTAGAGGTATGGTAAACCAAATATTGGCAAACAGTGGCCATTTGTGTGGTATCACATTGACAACTGCATCTGCACAGCATTGATATCTGCAACATCACAATGACAGATACTCACGAAAAAATTCCCCATGGCACCACACACCCACCATTTCTACAACATGACTCAGGACTCAGTCTGATATTCCCATAAGGAATGGGGGGGGCACATCAGCTGGGAGTTGTTTGCTCCTGGCTTTCTTCTATGCATAAGCCTTATTTAAAATGGAGTTCCACCATATTTTTTCAGTTTGTCAGCTCGTGTTACTAAATTGTGGATTTGGCTACCATTTGCATGAGAGCCGAGTGACATTTTTGTACTCAGAGATACATTGTTCTGTTTGAGCTGTTAAATGGTGTATTGTGTTGTTTAAATGTTGGACTGGACTGAAGCAGGTTACATAGACACTAGATGATCCAGATACTGGCATGCAGGAAAACTTGTAAGCAGGTTACATAGACACTAGATGATCGAAATACTGGCATTCAGGAAAACCTGTCATTACATGGATATGCCATTGATGCCAGTGTTCCAGCATTAATTTTTTTTGAAATCCAGAAAAGCAGTAACACTGCTGAGAATTATGGATTTGATTGTGTTAACTGTTTGCTAGGCATAGTTAATTGTATTCTAGTATCATAGGGTAGATGATTTCTGATGATGTGCCTCTTAGTCCTTCACAGCTTTCATTACATGAGTCATTTAAATTTGATAGCTGCATGTGAGAATCAGCTGTTGCTTCTCCTTGTCACATGCATTACACAAATTGTCTACATGCTGCAAATGCAGTTGTTCAAGAGCTTGTGTGCAGTACTCACAGTAAGGTGTGCAGTGTCATATCACAGTTAATTGGGTGCTGTGCTGTTCCAGATGACCCTGTTGAGCTCTGTGACTCGGCTGGTGCCGGCGGCGGCGCGTGCATCCAGCCGATCGTACGTGGTGTCTGGTCCGCCGCGCGTGCGGATCTCGCCCACCGAAAAGTTTGTGCACGGCGTGGCCATCTTCGGCGGCATCATGGCCGTGCCCGCCTGGATCCTGGCGCACATCAAGGACTACCGAGGCCAGCTCAGCGAATAGGGGCCAGGTGAGCCTCCTCCGACAGTAGGAGGGGCCTGGATGTTCGAGAACGTCATTATGTTGGCATGGCAACGCATTAATTAGAGCACAGTGGTCCAACCGGAAACAGGCCAGTGATTCGCTGTTTGAAGGTTTTGCAGCACCTGCACCCATATATTGTTTTTCTTTTTTTTGCAATGCGGGAATTCATTTATTCCTAGTATATTTTTTATAATTCAAACCTTGTTGACTGTGGCTTAATGGAAGTCTTGATTCTGTTCGCAGGGACTTTGGAACAGTTTATGTGGAACCTGTATGGACGTCCGAGTGTGGAGCTGTGGTGACCGTGTGCTGTCCAGATGAGCGATAGAACGAGACACGAATATACCAGATATTCAGTCTTAGGCATGCGTCTTTGGCGTCTCAGTATCTCCGCAGTTTTTAACATCTCGGTTAGATGAAATGTCCTTGCCCACCACGATTGGTCCGTACGCACAGCGGATATCAGACCAAGGCGTGAGGCAGCGGGAATACGTAAGAACACAGATTGCCCTCTGATGCGTCCACGAAATCTGTCAGCATGACATGAAGCCCGAGGGAATGAGGCAGTATCCCTGGAAATGCCCACGCTCCGCCTGTAGTCGCCGCCAACGGACGAGCGCAGGGTCAAGGCGAGCGGCGCCCGCGTGCGCTGCGGCATTCATCAGCGATCGTTAATCGATGCGGCAGCTGCCGCGTTCCCACTAGCGCCTCGGGAGCCACGACAGCCACGGCACAGTCAGTCAGACGCGGTGTCGAGTTACGTCCTCCGTCGGCCGACGCGTGTCGGCCATCGGCCGGACGCCGGCGCCCGCCGCGCTCGGCCACCGTGATGGACGGTCCCTGGCAGGCGTGCGACGGGCACTGGCCCTGCATCGATCACCCCTTCTCTGTTAACGCACGCCAGCGATGGTCTGTCGCGCAGTTTCGGCAGTTGCTGATGGTTTGCTGCGAATGGTGCGTCGTGGAGACGTAGTATTAGTGTGACGTTCAAGGCTGGGGGCGGCCACCGGCCGTCAGTGTGTTCGATGATCGCGTGTTTCGGCGACGGGAGTCGACGAGCGTGTATTTGCCACGGGCCAGTGAAAACGACGACCATCATTTCTTGCCGATTTGTCATTGTGGATTCTGTGGTGCCCGCTGCAGGAAGGTCGTCCTAAAAGAAATAGTCCTTTTTCGGTGGATTCCGCCTCACGCATTTTTGCGCACAGCAGATCTACGGTTGATGCCGTCGACATGAATTTGGGCGTGTTATTGTATTGTATTGCATTGCATTTTTCATGTAGAACCGTGACAGTGTGCGTTCTTGGCCAATCACAGCGAGATTTAAGTTGCGAAAAGCGCGTCACGATCACGACTAGTGGCGGCGACGGTCCGGCTACACAGCACGGTATTCGTGGGGTATTCCTCATTTAGTGCGGTTGCAAACATCAGCATAACCGAAGACTTCGCACTTATGATATAACCTAGCAGCGAGACTACCTGCGAGTTTTTAGCGAAGGCTCATGCGCTAGTTCCTAACAACCCGCTCAGAAATGAATACTGAGCAATATTTCAGAGGACGTCAACCGCCGTATCATGGCCACTACATCGGTACTGTTAAAAACTGGCCAACCATGGCAACAGTTTCACTAACGTGCGCCCAATCCCTGTACCACAGCCCATCCGTGCACCCAAAGGTGTCATCACGCTACCTCCGCGCGGAACAAAACCTAGCCAACATTCCCCTTCGGGCAGCTACCTGACGTCGCCCCGTTCTCTCGGACGCCGCGGCCGCCAGCCGTCGTCCCCAGCCCGCCGGCGCCGGCGCGGCGCTCAGTCCATGTCGCCGATGGGCTTGGTCCATGCGGCGCGGCGGCGGCCCTGCACCGCCTTGGCGCCAGGATCGATGTACTGGTACCAGCCGTCGTCGTCGTCGCGCGGCCGCGCCGCCGCCGGCCAGAACCGCCGCCACGAGCACTCTGCCAGCACCCAGAGGAGCGCGGCGCACGCGCCGGCCGGCACCACCAGCAGGATGGCCTGTAGCTGGTCGGCGCCCAGCGATGGCGCCTCCTGCGGCTGCTCGCACACGAAGCTGCTGGCGAAGTGCTTCTTCCAGAGCCGCTGCAGCAGGCCGGACTCGGTCATGCGGCGCAGCGCGTCGTTGATGGCGCGCCGCTGCGGCAGCTCGCGCCGCAGCCCCACGTACGCCGGGTTGTGCTTGTAGTTGACTTCGACGACCGGCTCGTAGAAGCACGAGCGCTCGCGCAGGTAGTAGACCAGTCGGTCGTAGTCGAGAAAGAGCACGGCCTGGTGGGGCACGATGTCGCGGCCGTGACGCACCACCTGCGACATGTCCATCAGATTGTCGCCGGCGACGATGCGGCGGTGCAGGGCGCGGTAGTCCGGGCTGGTGCTCACGCCCATCGCGTCCACATCCGCCGAGGTCTCGTCCAGCAGCAGCGGGTACTGCGTCTGCGTCGCCACCTGTCGGTCGGGTGGGACCAGCGAGTGAGGTCAGCGGACAAGGTCAGAGGGAGGTCAGGGTCCAACCGTTTTCAAGGGCAGAGCCGGGAATGACGTCACTGACAAGGAGGCCATGGACCGAGCTGGGGATGACGAATTCTTTGAGTAACTTTAAAAGAGTCGCAAGCCTGAATTTTAAGCTCCGTGCGGTTCAAGGCCGGGTTGTTTGATCCAGGTAACCCGTAGTGGAGAACGGCTTGGTATTTGAAATTTGCCTTTTTCAACAAGTCACAAATTGGCCACGGAGTCAATCCTTGACAATACTCCGATTGCCGGTCCCGGCCGCCACGATGTATCATCTACCGTACAGAGCTGAACAGCGACGTCTCACCTGCAGCCCAAAACTGAGCAGCGGCATCTCACCTGTCGCACAGAGCTGAACAGCGACATCTCACCTGCAGCCCAAAACTGAGTAGCGGCCTCTCACCCGCAGCACAAAACTGAGTACCGGCATCTCACCTGCCGCACAGAGCTACGCAGCGGCGTCTCACCTGCATCACGGAAGTGAGCAGCGGGGTCTTGTTAGTGGCCGTTAGAAAGGAGGCCAGCTGCGCGGTGTACGTGGCGTACACGATGATGCACATGGCCCAGTGGCTGATGACCACGATCCTGCCAGGCACTGACTGCGGTGTGCGCACGTAGCCCTGCATCATGAAGCCGCCGTAGATGGAGAGCAGGCAGGCACCGGGGCTGTAGTCGCGCCGGCTCTCCAGCGGCTCCTGGTGTGCCGAGCGCAGCACCAGCCACAGCACCAGCGAGACGACCAGCAGCGTGGCCATCAGCGCCACCCACACGTCCACGCCCAGCGGCTTGGTCAGCGCGCCCAGCATGCTCTCCGTCTGGAATTGGGCCGTCTGGCGCACGAAGAGCGCGTTCCAGTAGGTGCGGATCGGCACGGCGTCGGCGAAGTCCATGACGGCCATCCGCTCCTTGGTCAGCGTAAACCAGGAGAGGGCGATGTCAGCGCCGCCATCCTGCAGCTGCCGAATCATGCCCGTCCAGGAGCCATTCTCCAGTTGCCGGCCAAACTGCACCCCGTCCATCCACTCCAGCTTGTACCTGACGACGGCCAGGGGGAGGTGGAGGGCTGTTCTCCAGATACCGAATGGGCTACACTCCGTCCACCCACTCCAGCTGGTACGTGAGGTCGGTCAGGGACGAGTGAGGGACCGGGGACCGGCTGAACTGCATCCCGTCCACCCACTCCAGCTGGTACGTGAGGTCGGTCAGGGACGAGTGAGGGACCGGGGACCGGCTGAACTGCACCCCGTCCACCCACTCCAGCTGGTACGTGAGGTCGGTCAGGGACGAGTGAGGGACCGGGGACCAGCTGAACTGCACCCCGTCCATCCACTCCAGCTGGTACGTGAGGTCGGTCAGGGACGAGTGAGGGACCAGGGGTCGGCTGAACTGCACCCCGTCCACCCACTCCAGCTGGTACGTGAGGTCGGTCAGGGACGAGTGAGGGACCGGGGACCAGCTGAACTGCACCCCGTCCACCCACTCCAGCTGGTACGTGAGGTCGGTCAGGGACGAGTGAGGGACCGGGGACCGGCTGAACTGCACCCCGTCCACCCACTCCAGCTGGTACGTGCGAGCGACCAGGACCTGGTGAGAAATGGTCGAGATCTGTCAATTGTGCCGATTCAAGGTCGAATATGTTTCTGAAGGTATGAGAGGGGAACGACACGTTTGCCATCCATGGATCGTGATTCCCAAAGGCGTTTTTCTTTTAAGTCGCGATGTTATAGGCTAGGGATGGTGTTTTGAATGACTGGTGGAGCCCGGACTCTACAATGTTCTTGAATTTTAGCATGCGCTTATGACGACTGCAAAAACGGCATCCTGTTGGACCGTGCCATTAATTTGGACAAAACGATGTCCGTGCCCTTGGTACCCGGCCATTCTGCAGGCGTAGTGTCGTGAGTGCCGCCAGTCAAAGCGGCGCAGGATTAAACAAAATAATTTACGACATTGATGCCCATGCCGGCAGCCACCATCGCATTTCGAAACTGCGCTGGAAGTCGCGACGCCATATTTATATGTTCAGTACAGGCTGGGAGGATGAGCAATTTTTTGGGCATTCTGGTTTCGAAAAGCAACGCCAGAGGTTAAGGAGATCGTCGAGATCGGAGATCGTGAAATTGTGACGTTTTCGTTACATCCGTGGAAAAAGGGTGTCTGCTATGCATGATTTACGCGAAGTTTTTCTTCGGTGCTGATATCCAGCGTTCGCACACTGGAAAGACAGTGTGGAAGACAGTCTTGAAACACAGTGTGAAAGACAGCGTTCACACACTGGAAAGACAGTTAAATTATCCTCTTTCTTTCGCCTCATTAGCCGATGTAAAGCCCGAAGAACCTGGATAATTTGGAATGCCTAAATAATTCTTCATTGCCTGCTTGTTGCCTAGTACAGATCAAATATCATTCCTCAGAACTGGGGACCGTCGAGGTGATGCAATACCTTAACCGGGCTGCGCCCTGGTTTGTAGATAGCTCGTAAGTGCTTTCAGGGAGTAAGAACACTACACTTGTAATCATGCCCCAGCATCCAAGACACCGGCGTTTTGGGTTCGCGATTTAAGACGTGTGTTTTCTGCGTCGCCGTGACATCGTTTCTCCCTTGAGGGACTGCAGCTAGGCTGGTGGATATTCAGGGTCAGGTCGGAAGTGATCATGGCCGTATCGCTCCAGACTGCACTCCGTCCTCTCTGGTAGCCCCTCCCCTGTCCTGTCCCCGCCCCTGCTGGCGCCGCTGGTGCCTGTCGGACGAGCGGTGGTCGTAGCTGACCCTCTCTAGTCACACTGCTGCGACCTTTTCTTTCACCGGAGGACACCACTACCAAGGACGTATATAGATGGGATGACGTCAGGCCATGCTATCCCCCCTAGGCGCCGAAGGTGCCCCTTTCTGGAACACCGTTTACTGGCTAGTAGGATGCAGGAGGCTCCCTATTCGCCTGAAATTGTGTTCTCGAGGCTTCGAAAAGCGACGCATGAGGCCTGAAAGCGCCCTAAATTCCGGAAAGACCCCTCTCTCTCCAAGAGCTCAAAGGGCACCCCTGAGGTTCGAAAATATCCCAATGGCTAGAAGAACGCCCTGAAGAATAAATGGGGCGCCCCAAAAAGGGCGCCCCAAACACAGGAGAGACGCCCCCGAGGGTTAAAAAGGCCGTCTGGTCTAGTATGGTCTGAAAATGTGTCCCGAGGTCGAAAGGGACGCCTGAAGAAGAGAAGGGCGTCCCAGGCCCTGGGAATGGAATGGGTGTATTCTATGTCTCTACAGCCGGTTCTGAGCCCCTATATTCTATGTTCCGGGTTTCCAGTATGTGCGAAGGCGCCTGACCTATGCGGGGCGCCTACCTTGTAAGATGTGCTTCTTCTGCATGGAGTGCCAAGTCCCATATCAGCCTGGTGTGCAGGAAAGGCTCCAAATATATAATGCTCGCCTAATCTGTACGGAGCGCCTAACTTGCCAAGTGCACCGAGGCCCCCAGGGGCGTCAGATCATGTACAGGAGGCGCCTGACCTGTAAGGGGTGCCTGCCTCGTACCTGTCTGACCTGTTCTCAGACCTGTCTGGTCTGAGAAAGGCGCCAAATTCTTTAACCCTATTGTCGGCAGGGGGTCTGAATCCGCCCCCCTCGGGTTTTTTGCTGGACAATTCCAGAGTTTTTGACGCAGCTTCGCGAAACTTGGCGAGTTTTCCTGGCCATTTTTCTACGTGACGTGGCAAAATTTCAAAATTCTATACTGCTGAGGGGCGGAGCCAGACAACGTTTTTGGGAGGCATCTCACGCCATTTTTGGCCATGTTGAGGGTAAAAGGAAAATGCCTGTCAAAAATAGCGTTTTTAAGATAGAACTTAAAACTTGATATGGGTGTATAGCAAAATAATTGAGCAACGTGCAGATACAATTTTGTTCATGTAAGGTCCCTATACAAGGCTGGTCAAGGTCAAAAGTCAAAATTTGGTTTTATAGCAATAATTTGGGCGATATTTTTTCAAATGTCAAACCCAGAAGATATATGGCGTAGAAGCATGTCCTCTATTTGTGCACCAAGTTTCAGCTTGATATCAGGTCGGGTCACGGAGCTATGACCTAAAATGTCCGTCCGCGTACCCTGTATCACAATAGCCATAAAATGGAGTTTTTTGAAACAGAGTGAATTCAAATAACTGAAAACGTTTACAGATAATACTAAATGCACGCGAGATCATTCCAGGTGAGTCCAAGGTCACTGAAGGCCATTTAAGGTTAAAGGTCACAAGTTGATTTGGAGAACCTGTGACCATGATAGTTCCCCCTTTTTCATGTCCCTGGCACCGCATCTGCTAACATCATACGAACATTGTATTGCCATTTGTGCTGCTTTGGCATAACATGACTAGCAGAAGCCAAAAAGGTGTTTTTGCCTCTTGTGTTCATTCATTTGTTGGAAAACTAATCCTCCTATTTTTTAAAACCCTGTGAACCCCTATGAATTTTCTCAAAATCTGAGACCAATGTGTGTGCCAATGGTAAAAGCCCTATCCATAATCTTTCGATTCATGTCAGTTTCATCGAAATCGGTCCATAAACAACGGAGTTACGAGAAGTCCAAAAATACCCATAATTTTCACTTTTTTGCCCCTTGTATCCACCCCTTTCAAAATTTTGAAAATTTATTTATATAGAAATGTAGTTTACGTCATGGCAAGTCGATTGTCGTTTGTTGCGATGAAATCGGATGTGTAGTTCTCGAGATCTCGGGGGGGGGAATCCACCCCCTGCCGGGAATGGACCATACCGTCAAGTCCTCCGGGAATAGGGTTAAAGGAGTCTCGTCTAAAGAAGAAGAGAGGGAGGGCGTGCTTGGCCTGCATGGGGCGCCAAGCATGTAAAGGTTACCTGAGCTGTACGAAAGCGCTTGCCTGTAAGGGGCGCCAGACCCACGAGAAGTGTTTGATAAATGCATGGGAAGCGGGGGGTAGTCTAGAGACGGATGGTTGCCGAGGAGGTCAAACAGCCCTCCTGCAGCAAAACAAAAATATGAAAAACCTGGATTTCGGTACGTTTTTTGGTTTGCATTTAAGAGATGTTTTTACATATTCATTCAAAACCCTTTTCGGTGTGGTAAAAAGGGAGGCGCCCGCACCACGGGCCAAAAAGAATGGGGAAAAAGTTCCCTCGTCCCCCGTAACCGCACCCACGCAACCCTTATACGTCAAGATAAAAAATAACGTTTTTTTATAATTTCGGTTGCCGTCCCCACCATACGTACCGGAGCCCCTAAAACTGGCTGCGCCCCCTGAACCACGATGGCACCTCCCTGGGCCAACTTCTAAATACACCCCTTATCACCGTGCATCTATTTTTAAACGCACAAGAAAGAGCGAACGTAGTGCGGTGCACGGTTATTATAGACTGTAAATGCATTTTTGCGTTTCTGACGAAAATATGAATGACCCATGAAATATAAATTTCACGTCAAGTACTCGGCACCACCGTGAAAGCAGTGACACGTTCCTTTTCTTCATTTTTTCTCACGTTTATTTTTCTGAACACCGTCATGGGAATTTGCATTCTTTCAAGCTCAGAAGCGCATTCTCACATAAATAGCTTAAGCCCACCACTTGACTTTCTATTCAACCATCGTTATCTTTTGTGTGCCACACTCAAAGAACTCCTGCACTGTGCATGCCTGAAGTGGGCTTCGGACAGCTGCACTGCGCTTTCCCACCAAACCACGTCACAGAAGCAGACAGCCCACGACACAACAAGCGCCTTGTCGATCCGGCGGACCACCACGGAAAACAACGTCTGCTAAATGCTCACCTGAAGCCCACCTCCTTCGCCAGCACCGTCAGCATGTCGATGGCGTAGCCGGCCGACGTGAAGTTGCCGTCCGAGTCCCTTATATGATGGGTGAACGGCGGGTCCTGTGGGCCGCAGCGGTGTCGAGTCGAGGTCACGCAAGGTCACGCGTAGAAGACATGGCACTGACGACTGATGCCTGCGACGTGCGGCAGCGTTAAGAACAAGGGTGCCCATATCAAAGACTCCTGGTGTTACTCTGGCATTGACTGGGAGGAGGGGAAAGGGCGTTAAACGCCCGCTTCCCCGATGCATTTCTTAGATCTCTCCTAAACGAGAGAACGCAGCGGCTCGAAACTATGACGAGGCAATCCTAGGTCACGACCTGATAATGTCGTAAACACAATCATGTTTTGCGATTCGACATTCAGTTTTACTTCTCCGTCGTTTTGTCCGTGTTTTTACAACGCATGATGAGTACGGCTTGCCTTGCATTCCCGCATGACCTGAGAATTCAGTATAGAGCACCCCTGATCTCATGCTAGGTCAACCTAGGTCATATATGCATTTTTTTATAAACGGAAATGGAGGAGCTGATATCTGAACACAGGTGGATAGATTATCGGATTTTCTTGCGAGGCGTTGCACATAAAGCTTACGCAGCAGTTTCTTACAGCAATGCAATATTTTTTGTGCGCTGTCACCTTTGGCGGTTTTATGTAGATGTCAACTTCGCGAGTGCACTGGTGGCGTCCGTTTGACGATTTGGATGAACGGTGTAAGACATCGCCCTTGGGAACGTTGTGCAACATTCTGTAAACTTGTGTGACATGTTGACTTGTAGCGTCGCCCAGGGGTGCCTAATGGAGTTTCGCAACGCGCTCGTGGTATCCCGAGTTCAAAACTGCAAAATGTTGTCATGTTGCATATGCACGGTAATGCGGGCCATTTCAAGAGTTCAACTGTACTTAAAACTCTTTGGAAGTGTCTTTTTGAGAATTTTCTTTTCAAATGGACTAGGATACATGCATTACATGACCCGTTATCACGGACGTGAAATTTGACCTAGCCTGTGACCTTGGCCTTTAATGAACTTGAGTCAGGTGGCACTCAGAATATAAGGCCAAGCTGCAAGAGACATAGTACAATGCAAATTTCCGCCTCAGCCTGCTTTTCATTGCGATTCGGCAACTCTGGAGAAAAGGGCCACTTTGGGAGTTTGGTTTGACCTGTGACGTTATCAGTGACCCAAAAATGTGTATATGTCACAAGACCGCACGGTTCGGCGCTGTCGATTACCATTCGAATGAGTCAAATCGGACAATTGGTTCACGAGATAGACAGACTGGGGGGATGGGAACGTTGAACGCCCTCTCCCCCCCCCCCCCAGTCAATGGAAACTGGTGAAATACCCCAGCTAATGCTGGTTTAGCTGATTTTTACTCCCTGATATACAATAACTGTGCGGTTCAAGAACACCCGTGGAAAAAGACGTTTAAGAACGAAAACATTACTGCCGGAAAGAAGAGTTTCAAAACAAGCGCTATGCAAACGCAAATGTATAAATGTTAATGAATAACACTATCTCCTAGCAGAAACTTCATGCTTCAGTGCCCAGTGGTGGCGGAATCATCGGCCTCCAAAAAGCTTTGCGGTTGGGTCGGACCGGTCCGGCAACCCAACATGTCTTTTCTGTACTGTTTGAAATAAGACTCACTTGGCCTTCGGCCTGTCTCGTAACTACCTCTATGTTGTAAAATGTGCATGGCAGAGGAGATAAGTGATATCTGCCGATCGCCCCGTTGCTTCATGAGCTGGTTCGCTTGGAACAGGCGTTGTGCAACACATGGGAGCGGGAACTCCTCGACAGCTGGGGGTGGGTGGGGCAAAGGAGCATTTTGGGTCAATCCTTTCCATTCAATGCCCGTTGTCACTGCCGTTCAGGTCGACGTTAAATTTAAAAAACTTGGGGGCCGCTGCCCCCTTGCCTCGCCTCCCGCGTCCTTGGTGCAACATGGTACCACTACCTTCTTATCCTTCATATAAGTTTCAGTACTTACAAAAATATATCCTACCCTGGTTTTCCGAAAAAAGCCGCGGGATGCAGAAGACAACATACTGTTTCCGGCTGATATCATGTCAATGAGGGCTCTTCAGCTTCCTCTCAGCCCGCGAACAATGCCGGGGAACGCGTGAGTCACGCAGTGGCGCAAGCGATACCGATCGCACGTTTCTCACGCCTTTGCTGAACTGCGACGTGAGTCAATTTGATCACAAGCCTAAAGCCAGCCGTGGTCTGAGAGAGTCTTACTTCAGCAGGTAGGAAGAACGCGACTGACCGACGTGGCCCGGCGTTAACGGCTTTTGCCAGCTAACAACTGCTCAACCACGCGACACTAAATCACGCTTTTTCACTAGATGATACCCCAGTTCTTAAGTCGTTTCGTTTTGCCATCTGCGGAATTTTAGCTTAAAACCAGTGTTGCCCATATCACGACTGCGGTGGTTATATCCTACCTCTCCAACGTTTTTCGTTGGAGAGGTAGGATACTTTAATATGTTTCCGAACCGTTTAGTAACAACAGAGGACAATATGATGGGAGCGAGTGAAACTTCACATGGCGATTCTTTGAATGCAAAATACCGACAAACGATTAGGTCGATAGATACATATACTGGGGATACAGAAAGACAAAACAAATGTGCCAAACAAGACTAGAAATGCCACTCCAATGTTCAAGAGAAAAACAGTAGCCTTTGCTCTGCAAGCATCCCTCCCCCCAGGACGTCCGTCTAGCTGTTACAAGCTGCACTTCTGATGATGGGATCAACAGATCCGCTGAGAACATATCATATGGCTACACTAAAATCGGTAGCAGTCCATTGAGCAGGTAAAGAGGCGGCAGTCCCAACACCGCGATAATTTTAATGTTGGATCTGTGGTGTTGCATGTATATATATATATATATATATATATATATATATATATATATATATATATATAGTTTGTTGACAAAGACAGCCTCTTCAGCATTTATTACTTCGTCGTCCAGCAAACTTTTCTTACCACTTGAAGAAGTACTTTACTCGTGACTTTTCTTGCCACTTAAAAATAACCAAAAGAGGTCGAAACATCAGATATTTGAAATGATTGTAACGATATAATACATATGTCTCTTGGTGAGATGGTTTTCAAACAGCAGACAGCGGACCGGAAAATAATAAGGCACCTAGAAGGAACGTTGAGGAAAGTAATAAATAATAAAGAAACTATCGTTTTCAACAAACAATACAATAGAGAAAACCCGTTTCCTGTTTATATATATATATATATATATATATATATATATATATATATATATATATATATACTTGGCTAGCAGAGACCCACTGGCTGTAGATGAAACCAGTTTGCGGTAGAAGTTAAATGAGGCTCATCTTAAAACACGGGTCAGGTATGAACAGTTCACTGATGTGAGATCAGTCGTCAGCCATTCGTCGTGAGACCATCCATCTTTTGCGCACGTTTTCTTCATGCCATGCATGCCCTAACTAGTAGGGGCGCAGCCAGGATTTTCTTAAGGGAGGAGGCGGACCTCATTGCGAACTGAAATCGTACGGAAACCGCCTGCTGGGAAGACGATGCGCAATGGTTTTCACAAAAATGCGGGCCTTAGAGGGGGGGGGGAGGCCCCGGGTTTCCTTTTGGCTGCGCCATTGTTAACTAGTATTTTTAATATCGCTGCAAGACTCGTGCGTATTTAATTTTGTTAGCCTCACGCGCAAGAAAATTTTCGGACTATATGTTTTCAGAACTTCTCCGGCCCTCGAGGTAAAGTTCTTTGACCTCTGCAATCTTAAAAACCTCTCTTCCGAAAATTTCCGCACCCACTGAGTCATACGTATCACTAACCTCTCCGACCAGGACGCGCAGCGTGACTTCCGGGGCTGCAGTGGGAAAGGTGTTGTTCTCTGGGCCAAAACACACCAGGTTGCTGGCGCACCAGGCCATGGTGCGGCCGAGTCCTCGCGTCCTGCTCGGGTCCTCTGCAGAGGCTCGACTCGAATCGGCAGTCCTCCGCTGATTCCTCCTCGCTCCGTCCCTCCGGCGATGGCGGCCTCCGCTTTCCTCCCCTCCCGTCCTCTCCTCGTGCCGTCCCTCACAAACGTCCCCCCTACCCCGAGCGTCGTCCCCGGGCCGTCTGTCCTCGTCCTCGTGCTCCGCCTCAGACTGCTCCGGCCGGACGCTCAAAGGGCCGGCAGACTTCAGACGGTCGACCAGTCGAGGCCGCGGCGCTCGGTCGGCTCCGCTCGGCCGTGAAGCACCGCCGGCCCAGGCCACCCCCCCCCCACCTCCGTCCCGTGACGATCCGCCGTCACCGCCGCCTCAGCCCGGGCCGCACGGCCGCCAGCCGAGCCGTGACGTCACGGCGGCCTGGGTCTCTGTCACGGCTGCTGCCGGCCCCGGTCTGCCCGACTGTCGCCGCCTGGCTGCCGGGCCGCCGCCGCCTGCCCGGTCCCGGGGCCGACTGGCGGCGCCGTGCTGCCTCCGTTACGCGCATCGTCAATGACGCGCCTTCGGGGCTGTCGATAGAAGCGGCATGCTCAGAGCCAGCACAGTTCGCACGGCTCTAGTGGACAGGAACCTTTGTAACTGAGGACTGCAGAGCACATCGGCTCGGACAACAAGAAAAATGAATTGCCGATGCAGCATTTACTGATATTTGGCATATGGGCATCGTGATACGGGGTATTTCACAAACTTGATTGGCATGTTACGATGTCTTGGAGGTGTTGGTGCGTTGGAAGATACTTAAGATGGACCAAGATGCGCAAATGAATGCGTATCAGCTTGTTTCCGTTAGCCCTTCGGGAATAAAACTGACGTATATTATGACAGCTATCCGATGTCTCTGTTAAAACTGAGTTGAGGGCTTCTTTTCCCGCCAGTCTCGCCACAGGCAATGCGGCCAAATGTATATTCGGCAGAGTTAAACGTCAAAACCACATGATAGCCACTGGCCATGTTCAATACCGGATCACGTGAGATCACGGAACTGATCATTCGTAAATGCACCCATTTCTCACGTTATTTGCGCATGTGTACTATGGCCATACGTATGAACATTTACCACACGCACATTTGCGCCCACGTGCATTTGCGCTGGTACATTTCCTTAAGCAAATTTGCCTGATGTAAATTGGCCTTGCCTACAGTATTGATGGAAGTTGGTCCAGCTTCACCTTTCCTTTGCACTTAGTCCTGTAGATGGAAATGAGTGAGTTAGATTAGCTTGGTGTCAACGCGTTGTCACATGTTTCAACGGCATTAGAACACAATGACCTATGCCCAAGAATGGAGCTGTGTTAAATGAAATCACGGATGTTTATGCGTCATCTTGGGTACCTACTAAAGATCACTGCTGCGAACTCTACAGGATCCCATGTAAATTAGAAAACCCTTGGAGCTCCTCAAGCACCTTTGGGTGCGCTGCAGCACCCGAAAGGAATGGAAACTGCTCGGTATTCTTGACAGCTTTTTGGGATGCTAAATTTTGGTATGTTCGATAGCCAAATTTCAAAATATATATATATATGTGATATTTGAATAAGCGCCTGTTTAATAACGAGTGTTGACGTTCAGACATGCTCATACCACTGGGCCCTCATGACATCGCTGCAAAGACAACATTCACTTGCGGATTCAACAGAAGGACTGGCCGAGTCTGCACTTATGCAAACTCGCAGTTATCGCCGACAATAAGCTCGATGTAACCCCACTTACTCGACAGCCAGTAGGCACAATTCTGCTTCAATCGACGAAGGACGATGCTCTTCAGAGATCTGCTCGAGTGATGCCGAAGATGTAATAGGGCATCCAGCAGATAGGCATATCTAGCAAGTATCTATGGGGAATTCTGCTTGAAGGCTGTGATGTTTGGAAACAAAATAATGCCTTAATTTAGCTCTGGCCCTGGAATCTCAAAAAGAATGCATAGACGTCGGTCCGATATTCTCATATCTCTGGATTAGTCTGGTAGATAGCAGGCGGACGTTCCGGCGTTTTTTGTTTTTTTTCCAACAATCTCAAGTTTAGAGCCTGAGAGAGTCATGAAGTCACATACCTGATGCCGTATTCACTGCCAGAAACTTCACCGTCCCGCCAGGTCGTAAGCCCCAGGCAGTCAGGCTTACCGCTGCCCTACCAGCGTCAGGCGACCGGCAACATAGACACGCAGTCTACCAGATACTATGGACGTGACTGCCGCACATAGACGCAATTAGGCATGTCCGCCGGCGATCGTAAATTTACGGTCGCCAGCAAGCATCGTAGATTTACGATCGCCGGCAGACATGCCTAGTATGCAGCATTAATTTCCGCCGTTGCGATTTGGGTAGGTCAAAAAGTTTCACCTGATTCACCCGACGAGACGAACACAGAGCAAGACGAATGAGTTTTGTTGAAAATAGGATAAGTGAGTTAGTGTAAACGATTGCAAAGCGTTCGTTTTTGTTCGTAAGCATTGCCTTCATCTGACAGGCATCAGGCATAATTTTGTCAGGCATGATTTTGTTTAAGCCCAACAGCAATGTGAGGAATTACAAGTTTGGATATTTCACAAGTCGAGACTTATGGTGTGAATCGGCGCGCTATAGTCTGATGTCGCGCTTCACGAAGCCAAATGGATCCAGGGACACAGTCAAGGGGGGCATGGTGGCATTTCCCCCCCCCCGAGTCAAGCGGTCTACACTCGATATTTAGTGATTTCGCAGAAATATGGAATAGTGGTCATACGTATGTTGCAAAAGTAAACATTGTATCTTTTTCCTGAGAGTTAAATGTGAAGTCAGTGACATAAAATTGTTGATTCTTCCTGTACGTTTCTTCCTATGCCGGTGGCATATAACAAAGGTTGACATTTGCCCCCCCCCCAGGAAAATCCTGGCTACGTACGTGAATGAACTGAGACTGGGGCTTGCCGCTCAGTCCGTTAAGCAAGGCTTCTGCGCCCCTTTGCATTCCCGTAAATTCTGAGATACATAAGCAGCATTTATTCCGTTGTATGTTCCTGTGCGAACGGGTACCACGCGCAATGCACATTCTACACCGCAAGGCGATGCCGTCGCAATATCGCGGTCCGAAGACAGGCGAAATCGACGTCCAGATCTGATGTTGAATTTAAAAAAATTCCTTTTGGTCTGTTATCCTATAAACGTGAGACGTGCCGTGCACTATGGCACGTGCATGATGCCTAACGGTTTTGCGTTCAGTTCCATTCGAGACGATACCCATTTCCAATCGCTCTGACCTTGGGTTGTCGATACTGCTTGCTGGAATTGGGTCGTGCGTGCGTCAGTAAGTTTATTTGACTGTAGATTTACCCAATGCGGCCATTAAGCGATTTTTTCCGAAAATCTGCATTTGGACGTGCAGGACTTTACGAAAAGATGGATTATAGCAGAAGCGCAGTAAAATACGATCATATTTTGGGTGGATATGGGACACAAAAGAACAGGCTACGGGTAGGTGTAGTGTTCATTGAAGAAAGTCGACGGTCGCTACACAATATGAAGTGGGATCGATAAAAGGATGGCGAATGAGTGCTTGGCTCCCTTCCAGGCGGTGTGGTGCCAAACCCTGGGCCGGAGGCCATTGGCTGTGAGCACAAACGAAGGACGGTAAACGGTGCTGTTTCCGCGTCGCTGCAGTCTGTGCGGATCGCCAGCACCAGCACCACACGTAATCCTGAATAACGTTCAGAAACTGTTTTTTTACATTGCCACCGCTTGCACTAAACACGCGCCGCGAACACTTAAAGTCGTGTACACCACGCGATTGCCGAATTGACGCATCTTAACCAAGATCCGGCCCGTGATTGTCGCGGCAAATCGCTGAAACCGAAACAACGTTTAACGCTATTGGTGACTCTCGTTCATGTGATATTCCTACAAGCTACAAATCCTTCTTGAAGCGGGCTTCACGCGCCAATGACGGGCCGCGACGAAAATTAATGGATGCACTGGTAGAGCTCGAGTCTTTTTGAACGGTGTGCGGCACATGCCGATCCGTCAGCACATGTGGGCCCTGGACCCGAGCACATATTTCTCGACTGAGATAATGACACTTTGTTCGAACAGTATATAGGGCTAGGAACAGACTAGGGCTCGCTGCTTGCTTCGTCAAGCAAGGTTTCTGCGTCCCTCTTCACTCCGTAGTTTACCGTGATTTTAAGTTCGAAGCACTCTGATTTCTTCATCTGACAACAAGCTCTGAGAAATAAAAGCCACACGTATTCTGATGTGTACTCCTCCGCGTGACGGTACACTCCTACATGTGCAAAGCACAATTTTACCACATGCTAATACCATGACATTTTTTGTCGACTATAGGCCTACTCTGGCTTTCGGTTTGATGCTGTAAGTAAAAAACTTTACGAAGTCCAAATTGGTGGCACACACTGTCTGAATATGCACGTGCATGTTGGTGTACGATTGACGTTCAGTTTCCTTTGAGGCGAAACCCATTTAAGTTTTCTCTGACCTTGGGTTGCCGATGCAGCTTGCCGGAACCGATATCGCTTTACAAACAAAAAATGACCATTTTTGCCAAGGAACTCACAGGTACTGTTTGTGCGCTAGAACGCTTATTTGACAGGAAATTTAGTCAAAGACTGCAGTCTGCAAGTGATTCTTTTTTCGTGGAAAATTCCCGAAGGGCGTACAGAACTTAACGAAAAGAACGATCGTGTTTTGTGTTCATATGCAGCACAGAAGCACGAGCTACACGTCAGCGTAATTTTTATTGCAAGAGTCGGCGGACTCTTCAGGATAATGAAGCGGAATCGATGAGATTTTCGAAAATAAGTGCATGGCCCTCTTCCAGGCGGCCGGGTGCCCAAGCCGTGAACCGGAGGCGTGTGGTTGTTGATACAAAGGAAAGACGGAACTACATCGTGGTGCTTTTTTCAAGCTGCTGCAATCTCTGAACCGCCAGTGCCACACTCAGTCCTTAAAAACGTTCAGAAACGGTTTTTCGCATTGCAGCCGCTTACGCGTGGCACGTGCCGCGTGAACTGAAACGCAGTGTTTGCCACGCGACTGTCCCATCAACTGCCGTTTCAGGTTGACGCGTTTCGAGGCGATCTGACCCAGGGTTGCCGAGAAAACTCGCCGGAACTGAAGCCATGTTTGACGCGGTTGGTGATTCTCGTTTCACGTGTTACCACTATAGGCTAAAAATTCCCCTTGAAGCGCGCATCACGCGCCAACGACGGGCTTCAGTGCCGCGAAAGTTAACCGATTTACTGGTAGAGCGCCTGTCCTTTCCAATGGTACGTGGCACATGCCGATCCTTCGACGAGTTTGGTCCCGGCCCAGAACACATTTCTTGACAGAAAGGCGAAGAGACGCACTTTGCTCAAATAATGTATAGATTAAGGTTGCATTCTCGACATTATCGGCGCTCGAAATCCTCTTTCACGAAGCGATTATGAGACTCTGGCTTGTATAAGTGTGAAAAAACGAAAATGCGCGCTTCCCTGGTGGACATCAGGGTCACCTTTGCGCCAGTACAATGGTGTATATTTGCTGTTTGTGAGCGTTGCTGAAAAAAAAAACATGTGGATAGCAAACAGTTATCCAGGGGTACCGGTCTCTGTATTGTAATATACACCTCAAATCGCTGTAAGGGGAAGCTGTCTTTATGAAAGCTCCACAAACCCCTCTAGACAAAAGCCAAATAGTACTTCATTTATATTACAAACGTGGAAAAAATGTAGGACACCAATGGAACCCAGTTTACGATGTCAGTTGATCAATAAGTTCATGGGAGGCGCTCCGCTCCTCTGAAAAAACTTTCCAAGCATGCTGCTCACGTCGCTGAAAAAAAGCACGCCAGCTTTCAGACACTAACGCATCAAACAGGTATGAGCGAAATGACAGGGCTCTGATAACAAAGAACGCAAACTGCTGCCAAACTGGAAATAAATCGTACTTGGTCGGGAAACAACGTCAGACCTCCTCAGACTTCACTATCCGCACACTGCGCAAACCACGGCTCGCCGCAATGCCCTTTGTCGACACGCACCAAACACAGCAGAGAGTCAGCCTCCGTGTCCCGGGGCTGACAGCCGAGACCAGGCCAGAATGACCGCCGCCTCGGGCCGTCCCAATCCCTGAACGTGGCGGCGGCGGCCGGGGGGCGCGCTCAGCCGAGGTGGGCCGGCGGCGGCCCGGCGCCGGCGCGCGCCCGCTCCAGCTGCAGCCGCCAGTAGTCGCGCCGCATACCCAGAATCTCTGCCTCCAAGCGCACCTTCTCCAGTTCCCACTGATGCTTCTCGCGCATCTGCTGCAGCGACATCTGGTGCTGTTCGCGCATCTGCAGCAGTTCGATCTGATGCTTCTCGCGCGCCAGCCGGCCGACCGTGTCAACGCCGCCGGCCGCCAGAGGCGCTGCCGTCGGCCGGCCGCTGCAGGCCAGCGGCGGCGGACGCTGGCCGGCCGGCGGCCCTCCCGTCGGCTCCGACGATGACCGCGGCCCGCCCGACGATGGCCGACTCTCCGGATCCACCACAGTGATGCTAACGTCACTGCCCAGACGGTCACGTGGGTCCAGCACGCTGGAAACGAGGGCACAAGCGTCAATGCTACCATCCTCTACGTTATACATATCGGCATTTCAGAGGCAAAAAAATGTCATGCTATGTTGCTAAGGCTATGTTTTCCTGTTCCCAAAAAACATACACTCTTTTGTCCAAGAGATGTTACGTTTTCAGTTTGAATCCCCAGGCACAAAACGTCATTTCGGAAATCGTTCCAGGTCACTGGTTATCACAAACGAACATGGCCTACCTTCCATCCTCCACCTCTTCCTCGGACATGAGGCCCTCGTCGGGCTCCTCGGCGGGAGTTGAAGGGCGTCGCCGCACGGCGGCAGCACCGTCGGCCGCCCGCAGCGGAGGGGGCGCCGGCGCCAGCTTCCTCAGCTGATTGATGATCTGCTCAGGGGACATCTGCTGCGACCGGTGGCTGATCTGAACGCAAAAACGACTGGAGCTGACACTTCGTACCTAGCCATAGACTGACGATTTTTCATGACAAGCACCTGATGGTCAGTTCGCGCTTGCAGTAAATCCAGGAGGAAACGCCGAGTAACCGCGTCATGGGGGAAAATGAATAAATCTGGTTGCAACGAGTCCCAACAGTAAAAAATCCACACCCGTACAGAGGCAACTTATCAGCGAAAATGCATCTCCATAACGGCTTCCACTCAGCATCAGACTTTGTAAGCTCCATGAATTCGGGACCTGCCGCACACGCATCGGCAGGCATGAAATGCTGGGACTCAGAGGCCCCGGCCTTCATCACCAGCTCCGCGCTGTCGGCCCTCGTGATCCGTCTCCAGGCCCGAGGTCATACCGTGAGCGGCCGCTCCTCTACGTCAGCCTTGATCTGCTTGTAAAGCGGCAGGTCCTGACGGTCGTCCTGGTCCCCCGACAGCCGGCAGCTGCTGAGGAACGCCTTCATGTCGTCAAGCAGTGCCGCCTCGGTCACGTCCTCTTTGTTCCGCAGCTTCAGGGTCTTCATGAGGTCGTCCTTGCGCTGCTTGACAAAGCGCCGCCATACGCCCTTCACCGTGCTCACACCCAGGTTCCTGCCAGAATAGACAGGACCATCAGTCGCTGGCATAAACAACGGGCAGAGGAGAGGCGTCCGGCAGCATGCAGTCTCGTATCGGACGTGTGACTTCGTTAGTTTATCGCCACAGACTCGGGACCCCGCATGCTGTACATGCCGCACAAATCAGTTAAAACGTCACTGCACTGAAAACTATCGATGGCACTCATCGGTTGAACGGTCAGAAAAAAGGCCGTACCGTTTCAAAACCGAAAAGCGCTTCCTAAAATAAGTACGCAATGTTCCGCGTGTTCAACAACCCTCACAGTCTGAAGCAACGTTTTTTCACTTACTGCAGAATTATCTGGCAAGGCTGCATTACTAAACAGAGGCGCAGATGTTGTCATAACACTAAATTTCCGATCCATAGCAAAGTACTTATCGAACACATTTTCGAACATCTATAGTGATCTCAAGTCTTTCGGAGTCTCAAAACGTAGCAAAACGCAGCGCCGTAAAGCGAGCCCGAGAATCGCCTCACAAACCCCACACCGGCCCGAAACCAGTCCCGTTCCCACCTGCCGAACTTGCGGTTGTACTCGGTGCAGATCTCCACCCAGGTCTTCCGCTTTTGGCGCAGCGCCGGCGAGTCCAACCGGGCGCTGCCGATGACGTCATACGCCCGGAAGCAGCGCTGGATCAGGTAGTGTTTGTCGGCGCCCGACAGCACCTCGGCGGACTTGCGGCAGGAGGCGTCCAGTGCGGTGGCGGCGGCGTCCTCCGTAGAGCACGTGGACTCGGCTGAAGGCGTGTTGGCCCGACTGCCAGCCATAAGGGTCACAGGTCAGGCACGGGTGGCGCGGCCCCGCCGACGGCCTGTAGGCTCGACTGCCGGCCGCAGAGGTCACAGGTCAGGCACGGGTCGTGCGGCCCCGCCGACGGCGTGCCGACTGGAGACAGGATCGGTTGAGCTCTTGCTCGGGTCGGTCGGTCTTGCCGCCGGCGTCCCGGCAGTCTGGGCGGGGCCATGGGCGGAGGAAGCTCGATTCGAGGGGATGTCGGTGTCGGGGGGAAGACGACCATAGCCCCCTCCCCCACCGAGTTCAGTAGGTGAACCACTTGACCCCTGCCTGGAACCGCCAATGATCAGAGCGCAACGTGTAAACTTACGTGTCATACGAAGAACATAAGTGTCCGCCTCTTGCGTTACCTGGAAGCTAGACAACTAAAAATTTTGTCTTCTGTTGCTAGCTCCTCAATGCAGCAATGCACGAAGCATAATACGACGTTCATGTTCTCACCATCTCTGCATTTCAATTACAGTCCTATGGCACACCTCCAGCTACGTCTCGGGGCAATGTCGTTTCTGGGGGAACTTGGCGTTGCTTATGCGTGTTTCTCTTTTACCTGGACAGATGTCTTTCGTACGACGTTTTACTCTTAGCAGAGACCTGCCTGGCGAATGCATTCGAAACACCATATTCGCGCGGACGATGTTGATATCAATACATGCATATATGCACAGGGTGCGAACAGGCGGGGTGGGTCAGGCCGGTAACGCGTCATCCGACGGTCCACACCCCTCGGAAATCACGCGACGGGCCGCAGCCGTTCGACGCCAGCCGGGCAGCGTCGGCCGGCGTCGCGGGCGACGAGATCCGGCCAACGGGCAGCCTAGGCCCGGTCAGGGGGAACGTCAGTGGCCAAGTGTGTGAGGAGACTGGGCATTGAGAAACAAAAGACGCCGAGGAAACTGCTCCGCAATGGATTTACGACAGTGCGCCAGGCCCGCAGGCGGGCATGCTGCCACTCCAGCCCAACCCTGAAACCGTGGCAGAAGATACACCGTTTTCCTCAGGCTGCCAATGCGGATTTCAGAAACGGTCCTCCGCGTTTCACTTGCCACACGTGACCGTTCACCTAGAGATGGAAAGATGTCGCGCAAGTGGCCAACAGCACATGCCCATGATGAGGGGCACGAGTATCAAATTAGAACATGAAGGCAGGATTATGCAAACTGCCTCACCCAAAATGGCGTGCAGGAAAGCGCACATTAACACGACGGCCTTCACTTACTGCTGCACATCGGACACTGGCTCAACAATCGTTTGACGACTAGGCGAAACGCACGCTATCTGGGCAATAAAGACGAAGGCGAACTTCGGAAGACACGTCCGACTGGCTGTCGGCGCCCAGACCCCTAGCCCCCTCATTAGAGCGGTGGCACTCGTATCCGAGCTCCTGGCGGCAGACGGGAGGGGCAGCAGCGCCGGAAGTGTCACCTGATCCCCTCCATACCCTCTTCCGACGAGAGAAGGTGGGGGATCGTCGCAAGTCTCATATTCCAGAGACGCAGTGACCGCATCTGGACCGCGGGGCCCAGCCAGCGGGTGGCAGGCAAGTGCGGCACGCCTCGGTTGGCCTAGAGCTGTGGTTCTCAGGCACCGATTTCCGAACGTCTGTCGTCCCGCATTCGGGCACGGACTGTCGCACGCACCACAGGCCACGCTCTCCGGCCCTGGCTATCCGACCCCGCGCCGGCCCCTGATCCGGCCGCTGGCGGCCGGCCGTCGCGCCAGCCCCTGACCAGGCCCCTGGCCGCCGGCCGCGGGGCGTCGGCCCGTCACCAGGCGGCGGCGGTGGCGGCGGCCGGACCCGTGCCCACCGCCGCCGCCGGCGCCGACAACAGGTGTCTGCCGCAGACCGGTCCCGGCGCCGCCGCCGGCGGGCGTCCGCCCGTGACGTCACCGCCGGCGGCCCGACAGACGGCGGCGGCGGCGGCGGCGGGTCCGGCGCCGGCCGCGGCGGGGGAGGGCAGCGGAAAGGACGGAGCGCCAGCGGCGCCGGCGCCGGCGCCGGGTCCCGCCCGCCACGGACGGAACGGTAAACAGGGGCCGCCAGTGAGTCACGGAGCGTTCTGTGGCGCGTCCCGTCGTTCCGTGATTCACGATGATCAAGGCTGCTCGGCTATATGACAATGTACCAACGTCACAGCTTCTCAAGCGCCGATTGTCACGTCATGAATGCATCTCCATCTCTGCGTCATCAATGTACTCCATACGCTACAGTCAGGAAGAGAGCTTCCTTTCAGGACGAACAATGATTTGGAATAGAGGAGATGGACGGAGATGAGTGATCGCCATTTATTTCAAAATAGAGCAATATCAAGTGCTGGATGGAAGAAACGACACGACTCGCCGTCTCAGCTATTGGCCAGTTGCCGCCCTGTGGCTGCACCTCGCAAATACGGTCGATCACGGACTGAGCCCCATGCAGATGGCAACTCTGAGACCCTCTGAGACGACAGTCATGTCAGGGTTGGAAGCAGAATCGGTCAACTGAATCCAGCTTGTTCCACTCTCCGGGATACTTGGCGAACGCCGTGTCTCTGTGAGCCAAATGGCTATTATAACAGCGGTTTGGAAGCGCAGTCGTCCCCGACGGCTGCGTATTGTTGCAATCAGACGTGCCGCTGCAGTCAGACGTACTGTTGCGATTTTATGGCTAAGGCACGGACCAGCAGCCAACCGATTTACTTTGCAATGGAGAAATGCGTAAAAATACAACATGATAACAGCTTTCAGATGAATCCTGGCGTACTGCACAGGATCAGGGTGGGTAGCACGCTGACCGCATGCTTAATGAACGAGGTACTGAGGGGCGGATCCAGGATTTCGCCAGGAAGGGAATGATCAGCGCCCCCCCCCCCATTTTTTGTTCTTCACATACGAAAAAAAGTCGATTTGCTGGGGTCCAGAGCGAAATATCTGATGAAATTTTGCGTTTTTTTGCCATATAAAATAACCCCAAAAATTCAAACGCGTCACCTCATTTGAAGAAATTTTGTTTTGTTCTACAAAGTGGCCAAAATATGACGACAACGGCGGGGTTCTGGGTGGCTGCGTCCCTCCCTATACTCTAATATCGTGCTTGTATCTGGTTCAGAAGCTCCTCTGCCCCTGGTAGCCACTAGAGACTTTTTTGTTACGTTTTTGGTGGTTTCGGGCCGTCTGCTGTGTCAGGGCCCTAAAGTGGTCTCAGGTTCCTTGATAGTTTCACGTGTCCCTCGGCACGTCTCAAGCGCTCCTTTGGCAGTTTCAGGGACACCTCGGGCAGTGCAATGGACCCATCTAGCAGCTTCATGGACACTTAAGCCATCTCGGGTTCCCTCTTGTCGTCCCTGGGGAATTTTCGCCGTCTAACAAACCCTTAAGGCCCTCTATAAGTCTCTCTCTGCCGTGACAGAGGCGCCTCTGGTAAGGCTCTAGGTCCTTTGGCCGTTTCAGGAGCTGTCTGGACGTCTCAAAACCTAGTAGTTTCGGGGACCATCTGGTCTTCTCAGTGGACCCCCTGTTGTTTTAGTTGTCTCTCTTGTCGTCTCTGGGGAACATTTTTGCCGTCTCAAGAGCGCTCTGGAAGTAACAAAAGACCTTTTGGCGATTTCAGGGCCCCTGTGCAGGGCCATGGGCCCTACGAACGTCTCCGACAGTCTCCATAGCTGTATCAGGGGTGTTCCTCTGTCACATGGGGTATATCTGGCAGTCTCAAGGCCCCTCTAGCCGTATCAGGGGTCTTTGTTAGAGCTTCAGGGATCTCGCTGGCAGTCTCAGGAGACGTTTTCTGTGCCAGAAGCTCGCCTAACACCCGGGGGCAGGGGCACAGCCAGCCAAGAATTTCGGGAAGAGGGAGTCCTCGCCCAGCGGTGGGCCCCTTCACTTCATGGGGGTCCCCTCGACAAAGATATTAATGCAGTATTTCGCAAAAGGCTCGCAGAGGGGTACGGCCGGCCCTAATTTTTTTTTCTGGGGGTGCGTGACCAATGGTGAGCCCTGTCCTATGACTGGGCTCCTGAATAAGAACAGCCAGTGAAAATTTCACAACGGATGGTTGCCGCTGCTAAAACTTAATAATTGCAACCAGCTAACTCTTATCTGATTGTCGATGATCACGCCAAAAACGATTTTTTACTGGGGGCCTCCACAGATGTCACGGGGCCCTTCTGCAGGCCGTCAGGGGGGCTCCTCTACACACCAGAGGGCCTCTCCACAGGCCGTAAGTGAGCCCCTCCACAGGCCGGCAGGGGCCTTACAGGCGGCGGCAAGGGCCCCTGTATGTCAGCAGGGCCAGCTACAGGCCAGCAGGGGCCCTTTCCGACCGGCAGGGGACCTTTGCAGGCCGGAAGGTCCTCATAGGATGGCGGGGGTCCCTCCACAGGCCAGCAGGGGCCCGAAGGCTGGCAGGGTTCACAGGCCGGCAGGGAACCCTACAGACCGCAAGGCGGTCCCTACAGGCCTGCAGGGGGCTCCTGCAGGCCGGCAGGGGGGCCCTATAGGCCAGCAGGAGCCCTACAGGCCGGCAGGAACCCACCTCAGGCTGGCAGGGGGCCCGCACGTGCTGGAAGAGGGCACTACAGGCCGGCAGGGGATCGCTTACAGGCCATTAGGGGTCCTTCAATGGGCTTGAATCTCTAAGTTTTGCCGCGCTGGGATTCCTCTTGCGGTCCCGGAGACACTTTGAGAATTTCAAGGGCCCTTCTATCCATCTTAGCGGCTGTCTTGCCATCTCAGGGTCTCATTAGCCTTACCGGAGCGTCTCTGACTGAATCAGGAACCTCATGTTTTTCACACAGGACCGTGAGACCCATTCGGGGTCCCTATGCCATTAAGGTCCCTATGCCGTCCTAGGGACTCATTCCTCATCCTGGCCTTCTCAGTAGTGCTGTGACCCTTCTGGCAGTCTCAGGGGCAATCTGCCGTGTTGGAGCCCTGTTTCGGTCTCAGGGCGAATTTGGGGGCTTCAAGTGCCAGACATTCTACTCATCTCAGGGGTCATCTAGACCTCCCAGAGGCCCCCTGGCTGCATCAAGAACTCGTCACGTTTTCACTGAGACCCTGTGAAGCTTATACGGGAGCCCTTCGGGGTCTCTTTTGAGTCTGAGAGGGGCTCCTTTGGGGCCGGCCCGAAAGAGGCCCCTTCTCAGGCCCCAGGGGGGGGGGCGATCGCCCCCACCGCCCCCTGGACCCATGGGTGTTTTTTTTTGCAAAATGATTGTGGGTGCCCAAAAGGCATCTGAGGACATGCATATATTACGTATCGGGGGGAGGGAGTTGTGAAAGGCGTTTATGCCTAAAGTTCAGAAAAATGGATGAAAAAGTATTACGGGAGGTAAATTACAGAAGGATGTGGACGTACATCATGGATGACTTTATGGCGGCATCGTCCTTAAAGGGAATATATCTTTTTTACGGTATGTCAAAACACTCGGGGAATATTTGAGATTGGTTATCAATTATCATGTGAACGAAAGGTGCTTTTTGATTATCTTAGACAAATATTTCACGCATTTTAGTTCATGTACTTATCGACAGTGTCATCGGTGCGCGAAATACAATAACAGAGCATTAGAGAAAGAAACCAATCAGCGAGCAGCAAATACGTACCTTAGACGCACCCGATGCTTGCCCAGCCTTGCTGTACCAGACATAGCTGTAAACGGCAGTGACGATTGTTTTGACAAGCAACGCCAACGTTTTTCGACCTATTCACGCAATGCATACCTGGGGGGAAATGCGTGAAACTGCAGTGGCACTTCCCTCAATCCATGATGACCGCCTTCATAATTTTGGTGTTCGTCAGCTGCTGCCAGCTTCGAAATGGCTGAGGCTAACGAGATACACTAACACGTTTTATCGGTGGTTTTAGTGTCGAAAAGAAACTGGGGTAAATAGGTTAAACATGGGCTGGCAGCCAACGTCCTTACTCCAGTAAAATATGAGCTAACACGAGCGAGTTGACAAGAATGAATGGTGCCTACGCTTCGATTCTAAAAAATGTCCTCTGCAATCGTGTGTGTACAGTTAAAAATCACACTCTGAGTAGGAGCACTCCGTTGAATGGAGGAGCTTGTTCAGGACCCAGCTTGGCACAATTTTACCTGGAGAGTGGTTGGGAAAACCAACTGGTGGGTGACAGTCGAGTAAATAAGGTCCGATTATCGCTGACAAAGTTGATTTTAGGCGGTTAACGTCATGGGCCTAGAATAAAGCTATATTTGAATGCTTCAACATATCTTGAGTTGTGGGTGCCCGATTCCACTTTGTGGGTGCCGGGGCACCCACAAAGAGATAGGAAACCACAGCCCTGCCTGGATCCGCGCCTGTACTGAACACAGTATAGGACTAGTGATTCCAGTGAAAATGCGGCGAGTGGTGTTTACGTGGACAACTGCATACCTATGAACGTTGCACTGCAAGTGCACCGAAACTTGTGAACGTCATCTAAAAACATACTTAGGACGAGAAATGGGAAGGAATGCCTCCAGGGGCCGAGCGAAAAAGGGAGGGGGCACAAAGGGACCATGTCCCCGTTGGGATTGGAAATCTTAACTTCTTTACCCATCACATATGAAAATAAGTAAAAGTTTCCGGAACTCAAAAATAAGGCGGGCGAAACCCCACGAATTCTCAGTTTTGAAGGGGGTTGTGTCTGTCATGGCCCCTCCTTGGAGAAATGCTGGCTTCACCCTTGAATGGCTCAGACATGAGCCCCATATACATCCCAATTAAATCCCACCATCAGAATGCTGGTGGGGTTGAATCCGCAATGTGCATCAGACACGAAAAACTACCCAAAAGTAACACTTTTTCGGGAGTCTTATGTGTTGATGGCAAACTTGTTAGCTAGCAAGAGGCGTAAACATGTAGCCTTGACTGCTGTCAATTAAAGACCGGCCTGATGTACTGCATTCTTGTTTAATCTTTCCGTTTAGTATTTTGTTTTGACTTTTGGTTTTTACTAGTTCGGGGCATCTTAAAACGCAACACAAAAAGAGGTCGTTAGGATGGCGGTAAAATAATCCTGCCTATACTGTCGGCGTTGTTGGGCAGCACAATAAACCTTGTTTGGAGCTGCAACGTGCAAAAGATGACAATCCATCAGATACGTCTCGTGGTGATACGTCGGTCTATGTTTCTAAACTTACTTGACATTTACTGGTCCAAACGATTACTCGTATACAGAATCATTTCCACCACTGGGCGCAGTAAGGTAACAAAGGTCTTGAAAACACAATGAACGATCTTTAATGACTTAGTTTGTGATTACGATTACTGTCCACGTCATCCGAAAGCAAGTGCAATTCAGGCCATCTAGAGTTTTTTGGCGTCTCGGGTTTGTACTTTGTCAAGATTTGTCAAGTATTACGCACGCATGCAACAACTGACGTGAGAGGTTATCACGCTAGCTACCGAACCATTCGGATGCACCGAAAAAAAACTCGACAACAGACCATCTATATGACTCAGAGACTCACGGGAAGACAAACACGTGCTTCTGACCAGAGGTGTGGTTTCCTATCTCTTTGCGGGTGCCCCAGCACAGAATGGGCACCCATAATACGATAAGGGCACCCGCAACTTAAATTATGTTTAAATATTGAAATATTCTTATATCCTCACTCAGCCCCATGACGTTAACCACGTAAATTAAGCTTCGTTAACAATAATCGGAACTCATATACTCCATTGCCACCCACCAGGTGCTTTCCCCATCATCCTTCAAATAACATTGTGTCAAGCCGGGTCCTGGAAAAAGGTCCTCCAATAAAGGGAATGTATCTACTCAAATCGCGATTTTTACGTACGTACCAATGAAGAGGACATTTTTATGAATCAAAGCGTAGGTACCATTCATTCTTGCCAACTCCCTCTCGTTTGCTCATATTTGACTGGGGTAGGTGAGTACGCTGGCTGCCAGCCCAACTTTAATCAATTTACCGCATTTTCTTTTCAACACTAAAATCACCGATGAATCGGGTTAACGTATCGTTAGCCACAGCGATGTCGAAACTTTCATCAGTTGAAGAACACCAGAATTATGAAGGCGACCATCATCGATTCAGGCAAGTACCGCTGCGGTTCCTCGAATCTCCCTCGCAGGCATGCATGACGTAAGTAGGTCGAAATACGCTAGTGTTGTCAAAACAATCGTTGCTGCCGTTTATAACTGCATCTGGTACGGCAAGGCAGAGTGTTGGATAAGCATCGGGTTCGCCCAAGGTTCACCTACGTTTTGTCCGTTCGCCCATTGGCTCCTTTCTCTAGTACTTTGTATTGTATTTTGCCTACCGATATCGCTGTCGATAAATACAATAACTAAAACGCATGGAATATTGGTCCGAGATGACCAAAATGCACTTTTCATTTACGTGATAATCCATAACCAGTCTTAAATACTTCCCGGAGTGCGTTTCTGGGATAACGGAAAGACCAGATATATTCCCTTTAAGGATGTCGCCGCCATAAAGCCATATTTTACCGTAGTCGTCCTTCTGTAATTTACCTCCCGTAATACCTTTTATAAACTCATTTCTCTGAACTTTAGGCATCAAAGCCTGTCACGGACTCCTCCCCCTCCGATACGTAATGTCTGGATCTTCCCGTATGCGTTTTGGTATGCGTATGCTCCGACATGTAATGCGTATGCGTATGCGTATGCTCCGATACGTAGTCTGGATCTCCCCGTATACGTTATCATTTTCCGAAAACCACACCCATGCTTCTGGCGAGAATTCACTTGAAACCGGAATATTTACACACTTGCAATCAGCGTAAAACGCACACGGGTTCAAACGGAATTTCCGGAACTAACAATGTTGTCTTCACGTGAAATTTCTCTACAGTCTTTGCGTTTAGAGTGCCTAAGCAATGTTTTCGTGAACGCTTCCCTGACATCCGACAATGAGCCCTTGCAGGCCCAACTGCTGCAAGCTGGTGTTAATAATAAACAAACATGGTTGGGGGCACGGACGTAGCCAAGGGGAGGCATGGGGCCCATGCCCCCGCTGAACTAAACGGTCTACACTGGATATATAGCGATTTTGCAGGAATACGTGAAAGTGATGATATATATGCTGCAAAAGCAAACATTATGTGTTTTTCTGTGCGTTTAACACGAGGTAACCTGCGTAAAATTGCTGCTTTTTCCTATAAATTTCGTCATATGTCAACGGCATATGGCAAAATTTGACATTCCCCCCGAGGAAAATCCTGGCCACGTGCCTGGCTGGGAGTGTGCTGTCTCAGACCCATTGGCAAGGACTCCGCGATGGCCGGAGGGAATCGTTGACGGCGGCCATCTTTGCGGAAGTCTTGTGTCTGGTCTTGCGTCTTGCGTCAGTACACCAGTCTTGCGGATCAGGCGGAACGAGCCATTGCCTCGAGGACTGAACATTACGGGAATTCCCGTCATGGGACCAAGTCAAACAGGATATTAGTCACCCCGCAGCAGGGAATGTTGGATGACAAGTTTCCAGTGTCAGACCATCAGGCAAGTTTATGTACAATGAAACGCCCTTCCCAGATTACTGGGAAAATACAGTTAACTGAAGAAAACCCCATCATTTTTGCACCCGTTAAACTGTGCGATAGAGGGTCCATTTACATGGGCCTACTACTCAGGTTTTTCTGCACTTTGAATTTGATGATGAATGAATGGATGAATGATCTCATTTTACTCTGTTTGCTACTCATTTCCGTCATGTGCCACGAGTCAAATCGGTTCTGAAGAATCCTTAAATGAATTTCCATGCCGCTTGAGGGATTCAGCTAGGGTACGCAAACGGTCAACACCATAGAATTCTGGTAGCTTTTTTAAGTGTTCTGAACTGGCGAAGGTGTCGGCTGTTTACGTCTGACGTCAGGTCTTACGTCAAGTCTGATGTCAGGGAAGCCATTCAACGGAAAACGACAGATCCAACATGCAGAAAGGCATAGTGAGGCGGGTCGATGCCTCGACTCCAAAATGTACTGCTGTGTCGGCTCAAATGTTATGCCTCCAGTCAGGCACGTAGCACGTTCTTTGCATGGATTTTCCTCAGGGGGGGGGGGCAAATGTTAATTTTCGTCATATGCCAGAGGCACATGACGGAATTTACAAGAAAAGGCAGTAATTTTAGGCAATTTATCTTATATTTAATGCACAGGAAAACATACAATGTTTGATTTTCCAACATATATATGATCACTATTACGTATTCATACGAAATCGCCATGTATCTAGTGTAGACCGCTTGGTTCAGGGGGGGGGGGCGGGCCATGGCCCCCATGCCTCCCCCCTTGGCTAAGTCCCTGCCTCCAGTCTAGAAACGGGAAGGAGATAAATTTCTTTGCATGGTTTCACCACAAGAAGACGGCAGAATTATTTCAGCGAATACATACATCTCTACTTACAGGGGAATGTTTTCCATATTACACACAACACACAGCCTCGCGTAATACTTTAACAATACGTTGGACTAGCTCGGCGCATGCACCCAGCAAAACAAAACGCTTTTTACGTCATAACAGATCACATTATTACAAATTGTGCCAACCTTCCACCAAGAGCTGAATGAACAATCCAGTTAGCCGCAAAAAGAATCATTTACGCGGAACATTTGATTCAAAGCATGAACTGAGAGCAAGAATAAGCATGAGCAACAACGGCCGCGCACTAAAATAAGTTACTTCATGTAGGACATGCGGCTGCAAATCAGCCACCGAGCTCCAAAACCATCGTCACAATCATCACTGAATAAAGAGGACGGCAATGCAGTCAGCAACTTGAAGACAAAGGCCAAGGACGTTCGACTACCAGTAACACTACAGCGATGAATACGCACGAGGGAAAATCCACGGCAGTTCAGCCAACTAGAGACAATTCCGCTAAGAAAACGACTGAGAGAGGGCCCTAGAAACAACATCGCGTGCCAGACGTCCAGGCCGGTTACCGACCACTGCTGATGGCGTCGACAGACCCCGTCAACACAGCCTCGGACTGTGACCGGCTGCACGACTCTCTGCAGAGCGCAGCGCGTGAATGGACGTCGGTATTGTACGGATCGATTCGCATTTGCCGCGGGAGACGCCAGAGGTCACACTCACAACCTCGTGAACGAGTCTGCTAACCTGTTTGATCTGCAGAGAAACGGCCGGACAAGACAGCTGCCTCGTGCCCACACCTCTACAGAGGTCTGCCAAGACCTCTACAGAGGCCCAGAACGAGCAGAGAAGCAGAATTAAGTGCGCCAGTGGCCAGACGTCTTCGACGGCCCGGAAGTGTCAGAACTACTGTGATCGACAGATACCGGCAATGATGCCCCGGTTGTTTGTTTGTTCAAAGTCCAACGGTTGTAAATTCGGACGGTTGTTCTTTAACTTGTTTAAATTCCAACAGTCATAGGGCATGACACCATTTAAAACTGCATCCCAACGCCCAGTTTCTACTCGACTGGGACGGGGGACCGATCATCCAATGAACTTACGGAAATCAACATGAACAATGACACGGAAATTTGGAGGTCATTCCACATATGCTGAGGTTAGATGCAACATAAACAGGCAAATGCAGACCTTTTATCTTTGTTCCTCGACGTGAACGGGATTTAGTAGGAACAACGGTGAGAGACAAGCGAGCTGCATGCAGCATCTAGATCTCAAGCACGAGGAGACGGAAACACTTCCTCGGCCCGAAAACAACATCGTCGGCCGAGACGTGGAACGAGGGAAGAAAAGAATCCCTCAGTCACCGGAAGCCATGCTCAACGGCAGACACCAGTCGATACGCAAAAATACGGCAACTGCACAGTCGGTGAGCAGCTGTTATTATTCCCCTTCGAAATAGTTAAAGAAAGAAAGAACCTGACGGTAATGTCGGATAAGGGAAAGAGAGGAATTCAACGTAGCGGAACTGACTGACCACTTGCGTCTCCGTTTCTTCTAAACTCAGGTGATGCCAAGCATCTGCGTACCTGAAAACATTTGGTCGCCGCGACCATCCCGACGGAAAAGAACCGCGAAAATCACACCGGTGTGAAGTGTCCGTTAGAAGGCGTGCTGCTTCGATCTGAAGTCACATTCAGATCAACTACTGCACCATACTCCGTAACAAAGCAGGCTCACGGAACCGTCGAGGCTCCAGTATCCACGGCCTCCTGTTTCCATACCGGGGCGGGGTGGCGGCCTGGTCGTCCTGTTCTGCAAACAGAGCGCCAGGAACGCCCTTCTACCGCCGCTCCCGCCCGCCCCCAGGCGCCCGACAGCCGACGGTCCCCGCCGGGCGCCGGCGGCCGCGGCGAACTCACCTGGACGGCGACGACGGCGGCTCCTGCTTGACCGAATCCAAGGGCTCGTCAGTCGGGCGCGGCGCCTTGCGCGGTGGTTCGTCGGCGGCGTCGCGGCCGGCCGGCGGCGACGGCTCGTCCTGTTCGTCGCCGCCCGGGTTCGACTCGAGCCACTCGAGCAGCTTCTGGAACATGACCTCGTTCGGCACGGCCACGGCGCCGGCCGCGTCCGCGCCGCCGTCCTCCTCGAGCGCCATCTCCTCGCGGCTCTCCCTGCGGAACTGGATGCTGTGCCGTTTCCACAAGTCCTTCAGCTGCTGCACCGTCTTGCGGCAGTGCGGGAAGCGCTCGTTGAACTGGCTCGCGATGGTCGACCAGACGCGCCGCTTGTTGTAGACGGCGCGGTCGTCGATCCGCGTGTCCGTCACTACCGGCCAGCTCTCCATCACCTGCGACAGCAGGAACGTGCGCATCGACGCCGTGAACTTCTCCGGCTGCCGGCGCGGCTGCGCGCGCACGAAGTCCTTGAACTGATCGTCGCTGTCGCCGCCCTCCATGCCTGCTGCGGCGCGCGCCAGTCCGGCTCTGCCGTCCGCCGGCGCGTGCGCCGCCGCCGGAGCCGGCCGGCCGCCGCGGGCGATAGGCCCTGCCCGACCGCGTCTCGCCGGCGCCGCTGCGTCGCGCCGCGCCATTGGCCGCCGGCCAGAGAGCGGCACGCCCATTGGTCGTCGCGGTGAAAGGCGCCGCGGGCGGTTGGCGCCCGTTGGAGGCCGTGCGCGGGCGCGGCCGGGCGCGGGGGCCGGCGGCGGCCGCGGGCGAAACAAAAACACTGCGCCGCGGGCCGGTCCACGCGCGGCCTTGGGGGAGGACGTCTGGCTCATGGCGATGCGGGCGGCGCGACACGTGCGGCGGGAAACCCGCACGCGCAGCCGCCACGTCGGGGATCGGCAGAAAGCTGACAAGTGGTCTGGTTTTCAAGTTCATTACGCAGCGTGCAAAGACGACTCGGTTGAGTAGAATATAATATGTTCAGCATAACAGGAAACGTGACCACAGGGGCCCAGACAGGATTTTCTGGGGGGGGGGGATTCGTGCAATTTCAGCTTTCACGTAAGTGAGAACTGAAACTGCGTGAAAACCGTCTTCAGGGAAGATGATTTGTAATGGTTTCACTGAGAAGACTCTTATTGATCACCGGAACGCATTCCCTAGGAGTAGGGCAAGACACCTCGCCTGCTGCGTCCGAGCCATCAAACAAGAAAAAGCTGCGGGCTTAAGGGGACGGGCCCCCGGCCCTCCCCCCTTCGGCTGCGCAGGTGTTTGGTCGTTTTCGCACTGGAATACGTAATAGGCAATCTCGCCGAGCTATGTAAAAATCCGTAGCTGAATATTACGGTGTCGGGCATTGACCGTCGTACGGCTTTCCATGAGACACACGTGGTAACCAATGGACGAGCTAAAAGGTTAATCAGCATGCAGTCTCCCGGGATCAAATGGCCGACATCATTTCATTCGTCAACTCTTGAAACAGACAGGAATAAGTACTCCAAAGTTCTCCGTCAGCAGGGAGGATATGAGATGCGTAGAATACCTGATGCTCGGGTGGTACACTCGTATATTTCCCGTCTATTGTTAGCCGTTTACTGTCTGGAATGGAAAATGAGTTCTTGTTGCGGAGCTGTTGCGAAAACGGACAGTGTAAACGATTGAGTAAAACGGTTGAACGGCACTAATTACTACAGAAACCGCGTATGTCAGCCTGAGTGTCCGCCATGTCGCACCAGAACACGCATAATATGCGTAATCCAATGAGGCCTCATAAACCCGTCAGCGGACCTTTGACATCCAGTAAGCCCGAATTCTTCAAGTAGTGGGTCTAAGCCCCAGAATATTCCAGAATATGCCCTTATCACTCCACAAATGACGTTGGAAATTTGTTAACAGCATTTTATCCCAAAGTTTATCGAACAGCAACTGTGAGGGCTGGAAAAAACAACTCACAAACGCCAAGACAACGTCCGTCTCAACTGAGAACGGACCGTTTCGTTTCCGCGAAATCTCTTGGACGCATGCATATACATGTATTATTATTGTCAGAATGCGCCATCTTGGCAGACGTCATTCATTTAAGATTTACATAAGCGCCACCGACCAAAGCCTGCCAGACACCAAAGACGGCCATCCGTGCCCCGGTGGCGCGTCGCAAAACCGGCAGCTCTGATATCACACGGATAGCTGGTGTCCCCCGGCGAACACGCGCGGAGAAGGCGACAACACGATACACGCTCCCACAAACGCAACTGCCAAGCGCACACATGGCTCTGAGCGGATGACGAAGCAAAGCTGGGCCCGACGGCCTGGTACAGCGGCGAGCCAGAGCCGCCCCTTCCAACCCCCTCCGATGGCGAACGACGCCCTCGAGCCCGGTGGGACGCGCACTCCGCCGCGCCGCCCTCCGGCCGAGCCCGCCCCGCGCCGGCGCACGGGCGGCACGGCGCAGAGCGACCCGACAGCTCACAACCCCGGCGACCGCTCCCCCAACCCACCGCCCATCTTTCCAGACATCTGATTCGAATCGCCCGCATAATCACCTGCTGGGCGCTCTCAGCTAAGGCCTCTCCCGATGGCGCATTTGATCCACGTCGACGCACGTCGATTACAGCACTTATAACGTCCCCCTCTAAGGAGTCAGCACCTTTTCAGCAGTTGAGAATGACAGTTATGGCCAACTAAGACCATCCTACAAACACAACGAATGCACGACACCAAACAACTTGTGATAACACGTAAGATTCCGAGTCCAAGACACCACAAGTGTGTACATACTTAATATGTCGTGAACATCCGCCACAAACGAAATATTTCGAGAACACATCTCAATCACGCTTTCCCTACGCCATCCATCCGCTCTGTACTGGCAGAAACCGTCAGAAAAAGCTCAATATTCAAACATAATACAAAAGAATATTAGCAGGGCACGCCGTGGACAGGGCAGGCTGTACAACAGATCCAGAGGGGATTCAGGCCAACAGCGAAGACTACGAAAGAAGTGCACCGACACCAAGGAGCCGGCGCACCGTCCAGTGCATTGGGAGCGCACCGTGCAGCCCTCCTATATCCGCCGCAGGTCCTCGCACGCTGGCATCGTACTTCCGGCGGCAGCCCTACTGCGTATTAGCGAGACGAGGCGCCCTCGCGGTCACGCTGTCAGGCTCTGTTTCACTCGGTCGCCGTCAGGTGGCATGGTCGACTATCGCTCGTAGCGGCCCAGGTACGCCTTGCAGTTGGGACAGAAGTGCTCATGGTTCATGCACTCGTCCATGCAGCAGGGAATCAGGCAGCAGCCCATCCAGCACCTGCAGAGCAGCGAGAGCAGCGTGTCACATGCCGGCGGCATCTTCCGTCACGAGTCACGGATGACGAAACGAAACTTCCGCCGCACACACAGGGCCGTCATCAATGGCATTTGTCCTATGCAATCACAGTCACGGTGTCATCCCTCACTTTATTCACCATTTTTCTCCCGATTTACATCAAGGAGTCAGTTTACGCGAAGATTAAGATCACAGAATTTAACCAAACGCGCGATATCAGGAAGCGAACACCAGAAGCGAGATCACAGCCACAACCTCACTGACAACGGGTCGCCTTCTAACGGACTCTCCCCCCCCCCCCCAGTACCTCTGGCCTCCAGCTACCCAGCGGAGTAGTAGTGAGGGAGTACTGAGCCAGCTCACCCGAACAGAGCGATCAGAAGTCCGGCGATCCAGGCGGTAGACGAGGGCGAGGAGCGCACGCTCGAGTCGATCTCGGCGTGGCAGTGCGGGCAGATCATGTGGGTCGGCTTGGGCCCGTGCGCGGTCACCAGCTGCGCCTGCACCACGGGCGGGCCGCCCGCCGCCATCGGCAGACCTGGCAACAGCGGGGCGCGGCCGGCGTCAGCACGGCGGCACAGCGGCACCTCCAGCCGCAGGCGGGGCCGGAGAGCACGCCTTCCGCCTCAGTCAACAGCCAGGCGCGAGATCTAGACGGGGTCCCTTGATATCGAGAGCTCTAGAGATCCATACCCAAGATCCTTTTTACGCAGCCGAGATGGACAGAGGGGAACAGATCCTTCGGCAGACACACGACCCTGTCAGGCGTACCCAGACCGGGCAAAACGCGAACCACAGCCCTCCTGACAAAGGACGGGCGAGGTGCGCAAGACATGCAGCAACGAGGCATGAGCCGTGGTCACAACCAGCCTTCCTAACGGCTGTCAGCAAGTCGCATCCAGCACGCCAACGAACCCGTGCGAGACAACTGATCACCACTGATCACGATCACCGCCAGCCACCACGGGCGGCGGCGGCGGCGGTACGCACTCACCGGGCGGCACGCCGTACTGGCCGTACTGCTGCTGGCCGTACGGCACGCCCGGCCCGGCGCCGTACGGCTGGTTCTGGGGCTGGCCGTAGGGAGACGGGCCGTACGGAGCGCCCTGCTGACCCGGCGGCGGCTTGTAGCTGGCGGGCCCTGCGGCACGGACGCCGGTCAGTGACGCGCGGGGACGGGACGGGTCGCGTCACGAAACGGCGCCGGGCGCTAGTCAGCGCTGTGGAACAGCGGCGCTGCGAGGTGGCACGGCACGTTCCTGCTCCGGGAACCGGTTTCACCAAGATGACTACACAATGGGTGGCCTCAATTCGCCGGGTGAGGGACTTTCCCGCATACCAAATCCACGGTGACGTCATCTGCCGTCTGAAAAGCATTAACTGACTCACCCTCGGACGTCCTACCAACGAACGATAAGTTGAATGCTCGTCCGGAATAAACAAACTTTTGCCTTTGCCATGAGCCTTTGTCTATATATATGCGTTACGACAGGTTTACAGGCTGACATGGCGACAGGCGAAAATAAGTCTTGTGAACCCCCGCGACAGGGAAAGACAAACCTTTCGGGCTCGACTCAAAAGACGTACTACAACGCTACCGCACACTATGATGCATCCTATTACACTAGAAACACTGCAGCACAATGCACCATGATTCAACTCAACTCGAAATGCGCAACACAAACAACCTCCACGGCCAAGCGACGTCCACGTGACAGCTCAGCACGTCAAATCCCGGCGATTGTCCGTAGGGAGGGGCGGAGGGAATCCCCGGCCCGGCCCCGGCACTGACCCGGCGGCGGCTGGTAGGAAGTTCCCTCGCTCATCGCCTCGCTATAGCTGGGCGGCGCGTGGGCCGCCTGGTCGAATTCGGCCGGCGGCGCGGATCCTTTGCTCATGGTGACCTCCGCTGCGGCTCGGAGACTACTGCTGGCAACGGTCGGCGGCTAGTGCCCTCGCTCCTCGACGGCCGACAGGGGGCTCGCCGACGACTGGTCACGGTTCTGAAAACGGTGGGAGATGACGTCACGAGCCGGCGCGATAACACGGCCGGATATCAACCTGCCGAGCCAGATGGCCTGGGGCTGTGGCACCGGGACGCCTCCTGTCGTCCATCCGATACGTGCCGGTCAGGACTGCTTGCCGTCGATCGGAAAACTATGATGAGAGACAGACAACCCGGGCAGGCAGTGCTGGCAGCCCCGCCGGGCCACATGTGCTCGGCAGACTGCGCTGGGAGTGACAGCCTCCGTATGAATCGGGGCTATCACACGAATCGAACTGCCTGTACTAAACAGAACGCTTCAAACAAGTGGCGCTTGAAACGCAGTAAGTATTGTCTCCAAGCTTGTCGGTGTACCGCCTCTAACGCCACAGCGTGCCTAATACTTTGGTTGTGGCCCTGTTTTAGAACCGGCGAAGACACTGAGCCACGCCACTCAAGGACGGGGAATGTCCTTACACAAATACAGATAACCAGAACGAGACCTTTCGTCATCGCAAGCGATCAAGAGGGAATCCCGCTTGTCCTGCTGAGAATCTCGCCCAAATGCAACGAAAAATCCCACGAAAAAAACGGATCCAACGCATCCGCCCTCTGGCGCAGCACGAGTGTCAGGCGTACGAAGGCTGGACCAGCGGACGGAATACGTAGAGTACGTCACGTCCGCTCCAGACGCTCGAGGCGGGCTGTAAACCCGGCAGGTGGACCAGAACAGAGGAGCGGCACTGCTCCGCTCTGCCCGGAGGCCGGCGAGGCCAGACACAACAAACGGCCGAACCGGCACAGAGCGGCAGACACGGAGAGGCGGGGACAGAGGGACGGCGACCGAGGGACGGGCACGGAGGGACGGGGTCAGGACGGAGATGAAGGGATGGGGACAGACGGACGGGGATGGAGGGACCGGTACAGAGACGAGCAGAAACGAAGAGACACGGACGCAAAAAAATCCGGGCAAAGGCGTGGAGACTGAAGCAGTCGGCAGAGAATCTACACACACGGTAACCCTGGGGAAGAATAAATGAAGCACGCGGACGGCGAGACTCCAACGCAACAGGATGCAGGTCGTCATCGGAAACCGGGCAACCAGCGGGCGTTATCGCCGACCTGTCGCCGGCCACATCCGGCCCTGAGCCTCCAGCAGTCCCCGCAGCACCGCCAGAACTCTGCACCTCTGCACTGCACAGGCGTGTGCATGACCAGAGCGAGGGGGACGAACGAGCTAGACCAGAGTCACAGCCGTATGATGGAGAAGTAACATCAGGAGTCACGGGCGTGCGAAGCCCAGCCCCCCGACACAGCGCTCGCCACAACGCCCCCGCACCTCAGCGCCAGGTCTCGACGTTCCACCGGTGCCGTAAACACCTACCGATAGCACTGGGCAGCAGCGGATCCACACAGACGAGAGGCCGACGTGGCTGCTCTGAACACTCTGCCCGCTCTCGCCGCCCGCTTTCAACAGCGCCCAGCCGGGCCGGCGCGGCGGCTCGGCCGGCGGCCGGCCGTTCCTGGAGGCGGCAGAGGCGGCGCCAGGCCCGGCCGCCCGGGGGGGGGGACGCCGGGAGAGCGCGGCCGCCCGGCCGGCGGCGGCTGGGAGTCCTGACTCCGACCGCTTGCCTTCGGTCGCCGCCGGCCGCCGCTGACTGACGCCGACGTCCGGCGCCACTGACGCCACTGACGCCCTCTGACGCCACTGACGCACTCGGACGCAGATGAACGAGACACGGCGCGCGCCGCCATTGGCGGCCGGCCGAGCGAGCGGCATGGCGGCATTGAGCGGACTTCCCCGTGACGTCATATGACGTCAGCCGGCGTAGTCACGCCACGAGCGTGTGACGGACGCAGTACAATGGGTCGTGCATGATGAAGGCAGGAAGGTTGGTAACACTCTTGACGGGATCCACGTGTAGCAGCCAGACCAGGCTGGGGAGGGTCAGGAGCGGGATACGTGAAATCATGACGCCCCAATCTCTGGTTCCCCTTCGATCAAGGGTAATATCAGTTAAAATGCAGAAGCAATTTTAACATCATTCTTTTCATGCAACGCCACTTACGTCCAGCTCATTTTCTGTAACGCTGGGAATGCACGTACATTCCAATTTACACAGAAGTTCCAACCAGGCCTCCAAGAATGCCATAACGTAATGGCAATGAACGCTATGAAGCCCTGCTCGACCATAACGTAGTGCTCTCAACTAAGGCGTGTTATGCCTCTTCCACCCACAACTTTAACAAGGGTCCATCGTGCAGGAGTCCATCGAATTTTCATTGAAGGCGTCAATAAGCGATCACAGTCACAGGCATGTATCCAATATTTTTTTCAGGGGGGGGGGGCAAATGTCAAATTTTGTCATCTGCCACTACCATATGATGAAATTTATAGGGGAAAACAGCAATATTATGTAATTTGTTTTATGTTTAACGCACAAGAAAACAAAGAATGTTTGCTTTTGGAACGTATATATGAACATTATTACGCATTTCAGCGAAATCGTTATATATCTAGTGCAGACCGCTTAGTTTGGGGGGCATGGCCCACATGCCCACCTTCTTGGCTACGTCCTTGCAAAGCCACCGGGTATAATTAACTAAGACAATCAAGCAAATAGTGCAGATCAATCGGAAATACGGTCACAATGAAAAACAACATCGGAACACGAAAAATTACAATACAAAAATATCTGTTAACAATGAAGCAGGAAAGTTACGTAACACAAGGAGTGGTGAAACAACATATCGCTTGCTACAGAAAGTTGAGCTGTAATCCACCCAATCGTGATTCCCCAATCGGCTATCATTCGTCCATAGTACGAGGTCCTGTTCATGCCTATATGTCATGAGCTTTCCTGGAAAAGGAAACTGCAGACAGTGAGCATTTCATATTTGCTTGGTTTTTGCTGGAATGCACGTGACTGTTCCCCCTTGTGACGTGACAAGCCCGTTGCAGCAGGGAAGCTTTCAGCCCTATGTCGCTGAAAGCTGTTCTGTCAAATGCTACGACTTGTGCGACCTTACAAATGGGCACATACCGACGAATTTTAGCGGCAGACCCGTATCACATCAGGTCAAGGGGTAGCGTCCGGATACAGTTCAGTTAACTGCATTTGATTTATGTCAAGTGTATCTTACGAACACGTATGCAAAAGACGTTATCAAGAGCATATTTCAAACCACACAAATCCGTTTACGAAAACCATTGTGGTGCATTTTGTTGGAGTACTTTGTACGAAGCAAATATTGCTTATCATTTTCAGGTCAGATTATGTAAAAAAAAATGGTAAAAAATGGCACATTTCAACGGCAGGTGTTTGCCACTGCACAAAAGATGGCTCCCCTCAAATCAACCGTAATGCAATAAATGGCTCGGAACACAAAACAAATATGAAGACAAGTACAGAGCCAGGCTTTGTCAAATAGACGAAAAAGCGAAAACATTCCCAAAAACCACCACACAATTTTAAACGGCACCGAAGTATGCCACATTAAAAAGTGAAAAACGCACATGCCTTCCAGAAGTGTTAACATCCACACTGGTGGGGCGTCAAAAATCCCTACCCCTCATCTTTTCGTCAATAACTTTAATGTTCATAATGTTCGAGAGTCCAAATTTCGTTCTCTCTGCTCTATTCGTCACGCATCTTTTTCCGTTTGAAATCTCAAAACTAATCCATAATTTTTTACCAATGCAGCCAATGAAGTCGGAAGACCAACTGCACGGTCGATCCATCGACAGTGATGGGCAGCCGTTCACCTGTCAGACCGAAGGGCGGAAAACTACAAAACCTTGCGGAGAGATAGCCTGAGTTATAGCTCTTCAATGCAAGGTGCAGGTAGCCTAGGTCAGGTCAATTAAGGTCAACCAGTATGTCATGATCAGGACCAAGCCTAAAGCCTTTTTCTTTCTGATACATCCATCAGCTCTCAGGAGCTCCTTATGGGGACTAGTCAGGGTTCAATGTACTTAATCTGAAGCATATACGACTTTGGACGGGTCAAATTAGGTCAACTGGGACCAGGTATTGAAGGCAAAGCATTTCTTAATGAGGCCTAAAGGAAATTTTCAGAGGCTGCGAGTTTACAATGAATGTAGATAAATGCAGGATGCACTCCGCAGAGCGTATTAACACAGAACGACACCGATAAGTGCCTTCGGGCATTGTCCTAAGACGCAGGCTGGTAGGGTCACCTGAGGTCATCCAAGGCCACCTACTGAAGGTGCAGGACTCTGCTTTCTTCTCCATATCTACCTGAATGGCATCATTTAGATTCTGTGCAATAGCATTTAGTTGAGCTTGATTGCCTTCCAATGCCTAATGACCAAAGCAGGCCACTTGACTAAGAAGTATATAAGTTTATCATGCCCACTAACAGACTATGAGTGTTTTATGGCCGAATCTGACAAAATGCAGTATTTTTAAATACTGACCTGGGTTGACCTCAAATGATTTGACCTAAGTCAACTCTTTGAAGTCTACGGCTTGACGTAGCTTAGGTCATTAAGATTCCGAAGGTTCTAAAATCACTACGCAGACTACCTTTCTACGACATTTGCTGTGAATGGCTGAATCAGATGATTGGGCGAGAAAAATATGTCCCCCCATCAGGGTCAGAGGGCCACAGGACATGTGTCAAGCTGTGGAAAAGTCCTTACATAGAGATATACTAAAACGCGTACAACGCATACCCACTTTATTCAGGGTTTAACCCTATTCCCGTGAGGCATATTTGAACCGGAATCCATGACGGACAGACTCCGCCCCGAGATTTGGTAAAATTACCGTCCACTTTACCTAACAATTTTGCAAACTGTCTCAAAGGCAGAGTCAGGAGGTCCAAATTAGGGCCCATATTGGGGAATTCTCTCGATTCACTGTAGGCCCATTTTTTGTTTGTTTGCAGTTCTGTGGCGATAAAAAGACGTTCCAGGTGGGGTTCTAATATTTTTCAAAATAAAATAACATAAAAGTACCCCAAATCTAGAATTTTGGCTCTGTAAATCTCAAAAACTCTGTCTCCAGAACTCTGCACAACTTTTATTTTGAAAATGAGAAGAGAGATGTTCGAAGCATATGCTCACACTTTTTCCCCTCATCAGATCTGCCGTCGCCAGGAAAAAGTACTCAAGTCAGAATTTGCGATTCTTTTTTTGTATCGCTCGATGACTCTCAGAGACACGTGCCTGATGACGGTAAAATCAGTACCCGACCCAAAGAAAAGAAAAGGGCTTTAGCATTTTCATGATGGGAAAAAGCATTGCGACTCAACTTCACTATAGCTGAAGTTGTTGTTGTTGTTGTTCACTATAGTTATAGTTATATTCACTATAGCATCCGTCAGGAAAAATCCGCAAACACTCGGAAAAAGACTTAAGGTTTCTTCGTGGCACGCCCAGGTGCATTCTTCGTCTGGAAAGCTCGTTCGTCAAGAAAAGCAGTGCGTAAAGTGGATTTCTCATACTTTTTTTCCTTTTTTCCTCACGATATCTTAAATTCACAAACAGCTTATAAGTTACGAAGACCTGTGAAAGCCGAGAAAATGACTACATACGGTTTTCCACCTGCGGATGTGAGAACCACAAATATGTTGGTTTCAACAAAAAAAGATAAACATCACGAAGGATACATATATACCTTCCAAGCGGAACTCTTTTAAACATCGACACTGGGAATGTGTAATACTTATCAAGACGACAGCAAAACAAATCTTTTAAAATTGAGGTATCCAACCACAAAAGTAGATCACGTGTTAATCGCAGCCCAAGCGTGAGTGTTACCGGCCATTTCACCTTGCATTAGTCCCAGTCTTTCGTGAGATATGAACGTCGTAAAGCGGAAGAGTGCGCGTAAAGCGAGAGCGCGGCATGTTGGAACAGACTGGGACGACGACAATGCGCGGTCCTGGCAAAGGCTCCAATGTCTAGAGCTAACGTGAAGTTAGCCTACCTAATGCGAGCAGGAGCGTGTATAAATGTTAAATATGTCAGGAAACACTCGTCTGGGAAGGAGGCGGAGACGATCAAGAGACGAGAGAAGACAATGGCATTCGGTGAGTAAGAAAATGATGAATATACGTTTACCGTTAACGCATTTAAAATGCCTTATTTGTCGTATTCCGTCATCGCTGTTTCGGGTAACGGACGAAAAAAGGTGTTAAAACTGGTGAATGCACCAGTGTGTCCGAAACACGCCAAATGTTTCTTTCAACGTTTTTAAACTAATGCTCTATAATTTTGCTTTTCAACAGACGCGAAGCATTTTCAAGCGGGAAGCGCTCGGATGAGGCCCTACAATGGGCCAAAGTTGTTGGCGAGTGCCCTGACCCCGCGAACCCGGCGATACCAAACGAAGAGTGCTGGAGCGCTGGAGGATCGTTATCGGGCTGTCGAGCTCTACGACACGGCCTTCCCATGATCGGTGGACCCTTCCAAACTCGACACAACTATTGCTGAACGGACTGGACTGGAACAGTGTCAAACACATCAGACTGGTATTTAGCTCCTTGTCCATTAGCCTGATGATCATATTTTCTGGTTACAACCATGCACAAAACTTAAAACCAACATTATTGTCGCGCTGAGCTTCTATTTTCATCTCGGATGACCAAGGGAGTTGGACAATGGTGTGGAATCACCTTCAGATGGACTAAAATTCCTTCAAAATCTCTAACTGTCTACAGCCGGGAAAACTTGAGTAAATTTAAAGGACTGTATGCCCGACTGTTCCTTATATAACGAGCGCCTTTTTGGTGTTCTCAAGTGACACCAGTTTCATTTCAGACGTTCCTAACATATCATCAGAACAGCTTACTGTTCATCCGGACTCCACATCGCGTCCTGCACCAGCAACGGTCTTCTGGCCCAGCCCGGTCCTGCAGCATTGGAGACTGCGGCGGTACCTGGCCCTGCAGCGGCAACACAACCTGCAGCGGCGCAGGACCCTGCGGCAACCGGATCTGCCACGGGACAGGGCCTGTGGCGGCATGCGGCCCCACGGCACCTGGACTCGCGGCATCAGACCCTGCGGAAGCTGGACTCGTGGCGGCATCCGACCCAGTGGCATCTGGACTCGCGGCGGCATCCGGTCGTGTGGAATCTGGACTCGTAGCAACGGAACCTCACGCAGCATCCAACGCGACAGCAGTATCCCGAGCGCCACGGCACTTTGATTCTGCACCACCCACCCCTCAGAGACTGGCCTTACGCACTACAACATGTGAAGGTGCACTTGGCAATGTAACATCCTCTCACGGTGACTTAACTCCTGCATGCGACGTTGGAGACATGTCATGGTTTAAGGATTCAATGTCAGTGCTTTTAATAGCAAGAACTCTGTAGAGTTCAGTTTCGAAAGCACAGTGGTCAGCGCGAAAGACAACTCGAACGACATCAATAAACCAATAGGTTATACCAGGCCAGGCTTCTCCCCTGCGATAACCATGAGTCTGGTCTATGTCACGCTGCCGCCAAAAGACCTGCCCGGAAAGACTGAAGACAGTACCATTCATATGCAGCCACCAGCTAGTGGGACGCCAGGCGTGCGAGAAGATGCAGACATCTGCGGCATGCCAGCGGTCCAAGCCAGAAATGACGTTCCGATAAAGAAACGACGAGCTAGAACAGCTCATGAACAAACTGCAAACTTCAAGTGGAAATATGTGCTGCAACCTGTGCCTGGCACCTTGAGGGGAGGTTGCAGACTGAGCTGAGCCACAGGAGTTCCAAAAGTGATCAGAGACGAGATAACTCGAACCATGAATGGGCTGACATTGGCTGCAAGAAAAAAATGATACTGCTACTATGCCAGAGACATAAACAGCCGAAGAAAACAGAAAGAAGAGGAGGCTGGTGTACAACTGGCACCTCCTTGTGGACAGGAAAGACATCAAGGTTTGTCAAGTTTCTTTCCTTGCCTCGCTACAGTTCACTCCAGGAAACATCAAGCCTGTCCTAACGGCGATCAGCTCGGAGCTCACAGCTCCAGACAAGCACATACAAACAGGTCACTCCACATACCAGCATGCTCCAAACAGGAGGCATCTTCTGGCTTAGCTGAACAAAACGATCATGTTCAGGCACTTCCAAGAGGACCATGGAAACTTCTACTCAGAGGCCACATCAAGTACTGGACGACATTAACATATCATTTACCAGACTCAGTGTCAAGGATGGAAAAGGTACTGTTTTTTGTGTTTAAAAAACACCAGAAGATGTGTGCTCCAAAAACATTTCACACTACAAAAGTCTGATCTTCTGCTTCTATCAAACAGCTTCAACATAGCCCAGTTGACAAATTTCTAGCTCTGTAAGATGATTGTCTCTATTCAGTAAGAAACAGGTATGATGCCATAAATGACTTACAACAAGAATGCCAACTTAAACCAGCATTATTGTTTGCAAAATTTGGTACTCCAAAATAAAAATTATACTGTGACACCAAGAACAAAAGCCAAATTTCCAACCCTGCTCAGTGCAGAAGAATGTGCTCACAGTGGGTTTCAAACATCACATACTGGCAAAGGTGATGCCAGTAGCTACCCAGACTGTCAGGAGCACATGAACCACATGGCCTTTCCTGATGAAGCCAGGGCAGCCTAGCAGCAGGACGCTGAATGAGAATCGAAAACTGGGGAGGTCGTGGTGTATGCAGACATGATGCGTATCTTCCTCCTCCCACGTCTTCCACAGGAAGTGTGCCTGTTCACACCAGTGTTGGAAACCTGGTTTTTCTTCCTGGTGTTGGAGTACAAATTCTCTTTTGGAATATAAAATATCATGTGTTTATGCAACAAACACAGACTAACAAGGTGCTTTGGAAGCATATGTAGTCAGCAGGGGTGGATACAGTGGTTCTGTCTGGCAGGGGGCAAATCAGTTTCCTGGGTCTACATGGTAGGTCAGTGGAGTCGTTGATGGAGTATGAATGGTAAACCATCACCTGGGAGTGGAGGGACCCTGGGCAACTTCAAACTCTGGCTGAATAGGAACACCTATGTCTTTTGGGGAGGGGCAAATGACCATATTGGAATACAAAATTTTTCTTGGAGTATAAATTTTTTGGTGCTCCTTGACACCAGAAAATGACAGTTTTCCAACACTGGTTCACACCACACACTAAACACTCTTGCACAGCTAAACACTCTTTAGCTGGTGCACAGCTAAACACTCTTGCCTGTGGGCATAAATGTCTGCAAGCAGGAAAAGCTTCACTGCCAGTCTCTGCCATCTGAAAGACTGGCAGGGCATGCCTTACATCTGCACTTCTAAGTTCTTGGAAACTCAATGGGATGTGGAGATGGCCACCTTATGGACACACAACTGTTGGCTAAAGGTAAGTTTCTGCCCGACAAAAGCGTAATCAATCCTTTGTATAATTACCACCAATGTAAGGAATGTATCATTCTGTTTCTAACCGTACATTCCACTACTTGATTTTCTAAAGAATAACAACAAAATCGCCACGATAACGTACCACGCAGTAATACCGTGCTGCAGTCGACTGGCGGAGAACAACATTATTCCGCGGTGGAAAATGTAGTGTCGCCAAGGTTAAGGTTATTGAAATCAAGGATGTGTAGACCCTGCATGCATCTTCAAGCGATTAATGACGTCATATACACGAAAATTCTATTCTGTTGCCACAAACTGAACTTGAAGGAACTACTGAATTATTACGCCATTATATTATTGTATAAGAAAATTGCTGGGATATCTGATATCAGTATTATTACATTTTGACATTTAATACTCGTTAGATTACATTACGTTGCTAGGTTGGGTTGCGCTGGGCTAGGTTAGATAAGGTTAGGTTAGGTTAGGCTAGGTTAGGTTAGGCTAGGCTAGGCTAGGCTAGGCTAGGCTAGGCTAGGCTAGGCTAGGCTAGGCTAGGCTAGGCTAGGCTAGGCTAGGTTAGGTTATGTTTGGTTATGGTTAGGTATGTTATGTTATATTATGTTAGGGTATGTTAGGTTACTATGTTAGGTTAGGGTAAATTTTTGTTTGTTGTTTCATTTTTCAGATATTTTATTTCACTGCTTTTTTGTATTTTTTAAATTGCAACTTCACTTTTCCATCTTTGTAATATTTTTATTTTTTTATTATTGTTGTTGTTTGTTAATAGTATTTTATTATTATTATTATTATTATTATTATTATTATTATTACAGCTAATTTTTTTTATTTTAAGGATAATTAATATCACATTTGTTATTTTCCGAACCTTTTTTATTACTCTTGATTGGACCTTGAGTCCGACCGACGACCAACCAGCGTCGAGATCTGACGTAAACAAACTATTTAACGCAGAAACCTCAAAAATCCCTACGCGAGCGTCTGGTGGTTAGCATACCCGTGACGACGCAATCTGTTTCGGGGGGAATAATGTGTGTTTCGGGTTTTTTCGACTGAAATCGTAAGTAGTACTTATCAATATTGCATTTGAAGCACCATGCAACCACTACTTTGATTATTTTCCCTTGAAGTAAGCGCTCGGTCAAAATCTTACTGTTGACCCAACTGTTCATCCCAGAACAAGAACTAGGTGCTGATCTCTTGGGCACTGCAGGCTGGTCATTGCTCAAGCCTGAAGTTGCAAAAGGTAACAGTGAAGTGCTTATTATTAGCTTCCATCACTATACATGAAACATAAGACTTTGCTTAGTTTCTAGATTTATGTGAACTTGTCAAAACATGCCTTCCTCAAAGCCCCTCTGAGATGTTCCTGATGATGTCAAGAATTCAAAAAAGTAATGCAAATCCATAAATATGGTGGATATAAAAATCATAAGATTTTGGATACTTATCACCAACAGTTCAGAATGGGCCAGTAAAAACCACAGGGTGGTGGGGTGGGAGGGATGAGAGAGAGAGATGGAAACCACCCCTCACAGGAATAGGGCTATACAGCTAACAGATGAGGGATAAGCGAGAGAAATGGAAACCAACCCTCACAGGAATAGGGCTATACAGCTAACAGTTTTTATTCAGAGCTTTATAGAGCACATGACTAAGTAATAACTTGCTACAACTCAGACTGTCACAGTGCCAATGGTTAGCATAAGGACAAAACAATTTCCAAAACATTCCATTTTTTAAGGACAAATACTAAATATTTCACAATATAATGATTGTGATGGGTTAGACATGGGCATGACAGCAGCATATAAAAAAGGCTACTATGACATTCATAATTGGGGCAGTTGCCTGCCACCAACATGAGAAACAGCATTTAATTAAGATAATGAGTGAGAATACACACTAATTCCTCATAAACCTTGAAAAAAATCTGCTGCAGCACTGGTTCCAGATGCAGCTGTATCCTCCAGTTCATAACAGTAGCAACAATTTTTGGTCATCAAAAACTTTAAAGTACAGGAAAATAATTTGAAAGGCACCTGCATAACACCAGTATTCCACGAATTTTGATTGGGGGGTTTCAATTCCGACTGAAGCTCTCATCTGTCAATTTCAAGGAATCACCCAAGCCAATACATATTTTACAAACATTTTGTCCTTTCCAAAACCAAATTTGTATTAGTCTATCTGTACCTCGTTCTCCGGTATTCCGAGCACGTCGAATGAGTTCAGAGTACCACTAGTGAAGCACGAGAGAAGGGCGTAAATTCACAAGACATTGCTCCACTTTTTGTTTATCGTTGGATATTACGCCGAAAACGCCGTCGCCAAAGATTTCCACCACAGTGAAATTTTCTTCCTAGCGTACAAAGATTGTTTGGATGTTGAAAAGAAATTCTCCAAAAATAAATTAAGACGTATGGTTATTTTCAGCATCCTTTCAGTTTTGTTTTTATTTCAAGAGGAAGTATTTGGACTTTAAGGCACACTAATTTCTATGCCTAGTTTTTCTTTACAGTCTGGAAATATGGGCAATTACTTTGTATGTGAAAGTTTTACCCCTGACATCGAAGCACTTCTCAGGTGCGCGCTGGGAATGAATTGTGGTTTGTATGTTCGGGTACATAGCCTCCTCAGACGACTGACTATCGCCCGACGAGACACAGGAGTTGACCCAAAACTTTGGGTACCCGAGCCGAAGAGGCTGTGTGTCAAACTCACAAACACACCTAGGCTTCTGACGACTGACGCCCGATCAGACAAGATTTGACTTAGGGCACTGGCTCTTGAACCCAATACGGTCCTTTGAAGTAAACAGAAAATAAAAAATTATCCCCCAACAAAAAAAAAAATTTTTTATTCTTTTTTTTTTTTCAATACGCTCTGGGTCCTAATCCACAACAAAGAAATGCATAGCCTGGTGGACCGTGTTGACAGTCTTAACAGGATTTGCAGTTGTCTGTCTCGTCAGGTTGTCAGTCAGTCGTCTGTGGGATGAATTTTGCCGAGTTTGGGAGTGGCTTAATTCAACTCAAGATGCCTTTAGTTCAACATAGTTGAGTCACTGATGCCTGACAAGATACACAACTTTGGACAAAGCCCAAGAGGCTGTGTGTCCCAAACCACAAAGACAGTTTAATACACAGACAACAGACACTTGATGAAACACAAATTGACTGACTGGCCACCTGAGCCTAAGAAGCTATGTATCCTAACTCACAGTCATCCAAGTTAGTCTGGAACTGATGACTGCTTGCCTGTGAAAGTTCAAGGTTTTTGTCAAAGTGGTTGTACTTGCAAGGTTATATGTTCTTTGCTTTCTGACCAAAATGCTCTCTTAGCATAACCATGGATTTTTCTCACCTCCCACAATGGTGCTCAAATGCAGGTAAGAATCCTGTCAGCAAATGTTTTTAATGGAACTTGGATTTACATATTGTTCTGCTGCTTAAAGATACTAGATTGGACTCCAGATAGGAGCCAGGATAGTCAGATATTGATGCTCTGCATGAATCTGTTAACCAATTTATTTAGCTAATCATAAAATAGCATGACCCCCAGTAAACAAACAACTGTTGAGGCAGTTACTTAACAGCTTCCACATGCTGCAGTCATCTTGAAATGACTTGCCAAAAATTTATCCCATTGCCACTGGTGATTTTGTCCTATATTGCTAACCTAACCTAACCTAACCTAACCTACCTTACCTTCTACTAACCTAACCTAACACTATGAACGCGATAGTAGGTGATCTACTGAAGCTCCAGTGCATAGTTTTTTTACAATTGGTAATCACATTTTAATGGACTTGGCTTTTAAACAACAGACATTGTGTATGCCAAAACAGCAAATATGTGTAGGCATGCCCAAAAATGATGTGCCAACAGTAAAAGAAATTGGAGTGCCAGACTTGCTATCCCTGCCAAGTTCTATGATTGAGCATGAATACCACCTGGAGTCAGGGGATGTCTGGCAGGCTCGGAACCTGCTCATGGCGGAGGCACACAGGGGTCTTACACCTGTAACAGGTAAGGGAAGGCTTTATTTGATTGGTTTTATTTCATTGGAAATGGTTTTATTCCATTTAATTTGTAAGCCAACCTCACATAATGTGTTAACTATTTTTGTACATGTTTTGTACTTCCTGATCCTGGTGCATAATAACTAATGGCTGAATTGTTACTGTAGAATACTGGCTTTTCCTGGCTGTCCTGAAGATGACTAGAGGAATGTCTTGAATGCCTTCATAAATTGCTTACTTCACTTCGCCCAACCTCATTGGCACTGTTCTCTGGCTGACAGCATCAAGCCTGGTGTTGGAGGACAGGCTGGCACCACTGTCACTTGGATGCCCTCGGCTGGATGCCCTGCTGAGCGGCGGCCTGCCCAGGCTCGGCCTCACTGAATTGGCTGGTCAGAGTGGCTCTGGCAAGACACAGCTCTGCCTGCAGATGGCGCTGGAGGCGGCCCGCGCCACCGAACAGGGTACAACAACAGGGGACGGAGGTTGGGTGCAAAAGGGGGAACCAAGAGCAGGGTATGGCAGCAGGGGACCAAGGTGGGATACAACACTTGGAACCGAGAGCAGGGTATGGCAGCAGGGAACTGAGGTGGGGTACAATACTGGGAACCGAGAGCATGGTACGTTAGCAGGGGAATGAGGTACAGATACTGAGCACCAAGAGCGGGGTATGGGCAGGATATGGGGAATGGGAACAGGGAAGGGAGAATGATGCCACAAAATGGACCCAGAACTCAACGAAGGGAGAGTTGAAGGACAACTGCATGCCATTGGGCAGGAAAAAGCAGGAGTGAATGTACAAAAGTATGAGCGAGTGAAGATTAGGTGCGTTGCTGGCGAATGGAAATAGTGGTACGGTATTTTGCTCCATTTTCCTTTGGATTGACATGGAATTAAAGTGTCGGAAGAATATCCCAGGGATGATGTAAGTGAAAACCGTAACATGAAATGGCCAAAACCATGTCATAAAAGCCAATAAAATTGCCAGTTCTGCTTTTGGGTGAAAATGAGAATGTACCGAGTTAATTGCAACATCTGTTCAACATTAAATGCCACTTCTCCAAGTGCAATGCACGTGATGCATTGGTGCAGGTGAATCCCCCTGCCCCCCCAAAAAAAACAAATAGAACAAAAATAACTTTTGTTTACTTTGCGAGTCGGTGTTGAATTGACTGCCCGCACGTTGAGCTTGTTTTTAACTGGTTCCCCAAGCACGGTAGACGCCACGACTACAGTCGTACGTTGTTGAGTCGCTGTGTGACGGGGCGGACGTCCGGCCGCAGGCGTTGTGTACATCTGCACCGAAGACGCCTTCCCAGCCAAGCGGCTGGAGCAGCTGAGGGTGGCGCGTCAGCTGACCACCGCCGTCACCGACCGCATCCTGATAGAGCACGTACCGGACGTGGTGAGTGGGAATGGCAGACAGTAGCTGGCCCTGTTCCACCGGCGTTCGTCGCCTCTGGAAAACTTGCATCTGGTGCAACGGTAGCCGGTGGCTGAGGCAGCAGACTGCGCGTCTGGACAATGTTTGTGCCCGTTAGACCCATGTGTGGCCTCGCATGTCAAATTCCCACTGATGGTTGAAAGATGGAAGACGTTGAAAGAAGCCACAGATTTAACATTTGACTCGGTTTCTGGTAGTACCCCATCACTGATGGAAAGTTTCGGGAGGCCACCTCCGGCCCGCACTACCATTAATAGTATTCCCGGTAAGGCAGACGTTATAGATCGATTCTTCATCTGGTATTAACGCTTATCAGTGCTGCCCGGTACTGCTATAACCTACGCGGCTGTCACCGCCACACGTTTCTGAGCGGCCGCCAGGAGAGTCTGCAGGCGTGCTGTGAGCGGCGCGTGCCGCAGCTGGCGTCCCGCCGTCCGCTCTGCGCCCTGGTGATCGACTCGGTGGCCGCTCAGTTCCGGTGCCAGTACGAGCCGTCGGAGGGCGCCGACCGGGCGAGGGACATCCAGACGCTGGGCGCCACGCTGCGCCGGCTCAGCCGACAGCACGCCATGGCCGTGCTCTGCGTCAACCAGGTCAGAACTGCAGGTCACCGAGGTACCCATCCCCAGCCACCGAGGTGCCCCGCTTCAGGCCACCGAAGTGCCGTTCCCCAGCTACCGAAGTCGCCAGCTACAGGTCAGAGACCCGGAAGACCTGCCCCTTTTTCTTCTTCCCATTGCAATAATCCTTCTGCACAAACGTGTGCCCTTTAACACTTGCACTGGTGGCCCGTCAAATAGGCGAGTGACGCGCTCGGTTTGGGGAGGTCACTTTCCCCCCCCCCCCCCGATCTAAAAAACTAACGGGGCTAGAGCCACCAAATTTGCAAGGAGAATGCAGTCTGAAATGAACCCTTTTAGTAGAAGGTTGGTGATTTTGGAGTGCGATTTTCAAGGTCAAACGAGGCCAAAAGGGTCATATTTGGTGCGGCTCACCAGACTTGCTTGTATCTCGAACATCGCTGGTCACAGCGCCAAAATGTGTGGGCGATTTTTGTAGGCCACAAGGCTACAATATATGGTGTATAATTTGGAATGTTTTGTTCATTGCTTATGCTTAAATTAGCGTTTCGACTCAATTTAAGCCACATGGCCAAAATTCCGCAAAGTGTCATATGTCTTGTTTTGTGGTCACTAGAGATAAAGTCCCAAATACGTGCCACCAGTCACCCAAGGTCATCTGGGATCAACCTGGGTGACTAACCGAAAGCGAGCTCGAAAATGTGAAAATCGCGAAAATATGCTCCACGGAGCGAAGTGTCGTTGCAGTTTTAGCACTAAATCAAGTAATTACCCCAGCTGAGTATAAACTCCATTGCGTCCTCCGATGTCTTCAGAATAGTACGCTGGCACGAAATGGCAAACCGATGGCAAAACCCATGTGACACATTTGTCGTGGACTCCCAGTAACCCCAGCGTGTACCATACCTAGGTGATTTTGGTCCCGGAATTCGAAATCGGTGCCAAATGGCATCACCCTTGAAAGTAAGTTGTTGTAAAAAAAGGCGTACCAAAGTCAGTAAAGTTCGAATCAGGTCATTGACTTCAGAAAAGCCAGGACCGACCAAAACCATCGGAATGCATGTTCGGTCATCCCTGGCATTATTTTGCACCGTAGGCATTGGATACGAAACTGGCGGCGTTCCATTGTTTGGCCTCTGCAGAAAACGGTACGCGCGAATACATTTTCGGTCGTCGCTCCGTGACTTAACCTGATGTCGATCTGAAGCTTGGTACATTAATTGAAGATAAGGTGATCGTTTGCATACGTCCCGGTTTTTGGCTGGAACGGAAACGGAAACTGACTTTGGACCTCGGCCTGACCTCATGACCTGACATCACATAAATCAAGCGTTTTTTGTATTTTCCAGTTGGTTATCTATGCACCATTAGCAAGTTTGAAAGTCTGTCCTTAAAACTGTGTTCGTGGCATCAGTTTGAAATCTACCCCAAAAATGGCCATGTCTGAAAACCATGACCTGGCTTTGGCCCGCTCTTACGTGGTGGCCTGGAAAGAACTTAGTATTTTTAACACCCGAAGATGCACTGTTCGGTTTTGTACAGCTCTACCAAATTTGGTGTGGCTGCGCCGCGCCGTTTGGGACTTTTTTCGGAAAAACCTGGGAGGGGGAGTGGGCCAAATTAACCCCACCCCCACCCGAGCGCATATTACTTTGATATTTCTGACATTTTCATCAACCTTGACTAAATTTTCGTAGCCGGATCCTAACAGCCTGGTGTGAGATTCGGGTTTCATCTGCAAGTTATATCGCATGCGTCACGATTAAAAAAGCAGTTAAAACATCATACAGTTTGGTTTATTTTGAGAGAGAATATTGCATTTCTTGTAGGGATGCACCGGATATCCGGTCCGGCCGGATATCCGTCCGGATATTTGAGACTATCCGGTATCCGGTATCCGGCCAGATATTTCCATGATCCGGCCGGATATTTTGGGATATTTGGCCTTCCGGTGTACGATCGAGACGTTCTTACGTCTGTCTATAAAACCGTCTCAGGAGCAACATGCCTTGTTTTATTAGACTGTCGATGTGCCTGACAGTTCCAGGGGCTGTCTGGAGCACTACTTTTTCTGCTTAGTTCGGAAGGGTTGAGACATTATTTGCGTGTGCTGGACTCAAGCTCAGAGCACTGTAACAACACCCAGCATATGCTCAGTCTGTGGCGCATTTTGTGGCGCATCATCTTCCTATTTTCGAAACATTTTTGTCTGTCTCAAATACTGTTGCACAAATTCATGAAACCTCGCCCTTAAGGGGGGGGGGGGGAGAAATGGTCCAACCCCTCCCGAGGTTTTCCGAGGGTCATGAATTCATGTCATGTGGTCATGAGGCACGGCGGGAAACACGTTATTTTTTGTCTTTGGGAATGCGATAAGAAATAGGTATTGTAAAACAACCTATATATTCGGATTCCTCGAGTTGTAAGAAATCAAATGGTAAAATTTGGTGCAGGTTGTCTTTTATTTCATCTAAAGAGGGCGCAATGCAACCAACGCCTGACTTTTGCTACGACGGGCGGAGCGGCGTCGGCCGCGGAATGATGAGTCTGCAGTACGAGGGCATAATTTTAAAGTATCTAAGTTAGATAAATCGAGGTCACCCAAGCTCGTTGGCTTCAGATGGCCTCAGGTAACGTTAGATGACCGTTATATGTTATTTGACAATAGTGTTTGTTGACTGAGATGCTGCATTTGACTTCAGCATCTGTTATTGTATACAAAAAAATGTCTCTCTGTGCAGCTCCGAGAACACATTGAAGCCGACGACCCCGCTTGACAAGGATGGGGCTAGCATGACCTGGATCGGACTGCAGGGGTGAAATACAACCTTTTGGTGCACAGATAGACTCATAATTGATTGACGAATGGTATTAGTATGGTATAAACTGTGGTATTCGTTTCGTTTCATCATCATTTATTCTTTGACGTTCATTTGGACTTGATCTAAAAACATACCACTTTCTGCCAGTTTTTGACATTTGACTCGACATTGAAAGATCATCTGTTGAACTGAGACCCTCAAGAAGGGATGCCAGTCGTGAGATCTCGTCACGTGCAACACGCTGTTTTTTTTCCACGACACTCTAGGACGCAAGGTGTTGAAATGGCTGGGGGGGGGATCGTACCAACCTCCTTCCCCCCTATATGTCCGCCTTATGCAGAAGGCCCTATACGGGCAAGTGTTACGGGCATTGGCTCAGCCAAAGATGGTCACTGGCTTCCTCCTTAGGCCCGCATTTTTTGTGAAAAACATTACAAATCATCTTCCCAGCAGGCGGTTTTCGTATTATTTCAGCTCACACTGGGCTCCGGGCCCCCTCCTCAAGAAATCCCTGGCTGTGCCCCTGGTTAAGGGGCAATATACTTCAGTGGACATATCTTAGTATTTGTACAGAATGTTTATCAAGCCAGGTATTTGAGGTCTACCACGGCACCATAATGGCATTCTACGCATTTTGGACCCTTTGCCCTTTGCCTTCAGTCAGAGATGGTGATCGGTGATCTACGCTATGATCGCTTTGTTCTTTATTGATTCGTTTTTTTTAGGATGAAACATGCGGATACCTCGCAATAACTCTCAGCGATAGGTTGAGCGATTCACAAAGTGTTAATATTCTTTTATTAAATATTTTCCAGTTTCCAGGCCTTTCTTTTGTAGCACAGTCTCTTTCGTGCCATTTTCCAGCAACAAATAGCAAATAAAAATGGTTATCCATAATATCCGTTATCCGGCCGGGTAGACGGCACCCCTATCCGGTATATCCGGTATCCGGCCGGATTGCAAAAGTCCCGATCCGGTGCATCCCTAATTTCGTGGCACTGAGCCATGGCATTATTGGACATGTCAGATTGTAAGCAATATGAACAGTGCTGGTACCACTGATGACCGCCCCCACCCCGAACTCGGAAAAATGTAGTTCATTTTAGTAGTTTTCTTTTGAGCGTTAGGACTACCGATTTTGTATTTTGCTAACACCGTAGAGCACATTTGCCTCGCGTCGGTCCTTGGAACCGTTTCTCGAAACGACGGCAGTGCTGGTGACCCTGGTCTTGGTGCTGTAAAAAGTCCGTAAAAAGTGCTCCCTGTCAAACAGTTGGCGTGACTGCCGTGCCAACGTCTGCGGCACGAGTCTCCACGGAGCTAAGTAGCTCTGTCGGGTCCGTTCGTACTTGATTAATTTACCGTCATTACCGTTATCACCATCGCATGATGTGACGATGATAATGATGGCAGTTAGTCAGTGTCGGTCAAATTAGTCTCCAGACAGGGTCAGTGGAAGCGGAAGGAGGCGGGGAGGGGGAAGGGGAGGGTTTCCAAGAAGAGACCATTCTCATGCTGAAAGCTCAGAAACGGTTCGTGACGGGTTGTGCGGTGTTGCTTGGTGACAGTGTGGCATCCGTCTGTTGCTTGCTGGCTTGGTAAAACTTGTTTTTTCCGTGATAAATTTTATAGACTGACTGATGATTATTTGTGTCAAACGTTAAAGTTTTCCGGTGTATTGTACGGTACAGGACATTCACGGCCGTGAGGAGACCCATGGCACGCTTGCAACAACGGCGAGCTAAAAAAATAAATACTTTCCCCAGGACTTGCACACCCGTTATAGCTGCTGCGCGAAAACCCGCAGCTGGAGGCAACAAAGACACGCGTGTGTCCCCTGCTAGTGGTAGCCGTAGCCGATGCTACCGTAGCCTCCTTGGCTGCCGTAACTCTGCTGATAGCCGCGGTGGCCGTAGCCTCCATACTCTCCGTAACGGTGACCGCCGTAACCGTAGCTCCCGTGGCCACCATGGCCGCCGTAGCCGCCGTAGCTGCCCTGGCCGCCCTTGTGTTTGCCGTAGCCGCCGTGGCCGACGCGGTGCTTGCCGTAAGAGCGCCTCCTGCTGTGCTTGTGCGGTTCGCAGAGAACCACCGCGAGCAGCACCAGCAGCAGCAAGAAGCGGAACATGGCTGGGCTGGTGTCGGGGAGGCGGAGGTCAGCTGAGTGTCGCCTGGCCGCCGCCGGGACCCTTTATAGTGGTGGTTCGTGGCCGTGGTCTGGTGGTGTGGTATCTCACGCCGGAAACCCGACCGCAGCGCGAGGAGGGCCAGTTTTTCCGCTGGGTTTTTAGTTGGCTGCATCATGGTCAGGGCTATCAACAGTGTGACGGTCTTGCCGAACTGAATGAGATGCCCGTACCTAGATACCCATAGGATAATTAGGCCCCTGTCAGCGTCAGAGTCCTTAGTGCTTGGCCGTGCCAACGTTAAGCATGGAAGTCATGGTACAGCTGATTGATTTCGAGCAAATGCGGGTATGGAACATGCATTGTTTGTTCCGTTTGGAAAGGAACGGTCAAAGTCATACAACTACGAATATCGAATAGTACTAGGTTGGATTCGTCTTCTCATCGTCGCGGACAGCTTAAGTTCAATTCGCAATGCTATGCTGAAAAAGCTGAACAGCGTTCTGCGGACATTGGACCGAGACTTGAATGGCAGTGTGGGGGCAGCCGCGTGTCGTCAAGACTCACGTTGGAGGGACGAACGACAGCTCATTATTTGAACGCATACGGAGTGTTACGAGTCCAAGCTGCGTGTTTCTAAAGTGTGGGAGAGGTAAACTAGGTCGACTTGTCTAGGTACTGGCCAGTGTGGCGCTGTTTTTTTCTCTTTTTTTACCTCATTGTTACGTCTAGGACCCACATACACCCTTGACATCTCTTGGTCTTTTCTGCGTATCAGAAATGTGTAGTCCTCATCAGCGCACGCCAGTTGTTTCATACTCCGCATAATCTACGATAGCCTTCGCAAGTCGTTTGGGGAATACGAAGAACGTGGTCGTTTATGGTGTCGCGTATGTTTCGATCATCGTAGAGTCCGCGGTATCGGATATTTGGCAGCGGCCGGTTTTCACTCCATGAGCCCAGAAGTACTGCGACACGGCTCATACTAAACTCAGACCGCCAGTATTTGTTTTCGGGCTTCTTTTACGACGCATCAATCAGTCTTGGTCATTAGCGTTGTGGTCATTATATTGACTGGAGCCGAGTGATTTCCTTTTGGCTGAAAGAGACCGATCCAAAAATTAGACATTCATGAGCCCCTGTTCATGGATCGTCTTGTTGGAATGATTGATGCACCAGATGGTTGGAGCTCTTCAGAGGTATCAGGACATTTGAATTTCATCCAACAGCTGCGTTCGTGTGAAAAATATACAAATGACGTCCAGGACAGTGGGACGTTCATTGCCGAGCAGGATAGGCAGGTGAGAAGGCGCGTGCACAGCGACTCAGTGGACAGCGACCGATTCACATTTCTGCGTGCCTCGCGTACCGTCGGCATTCAACCACTATAGGCAACACTGTTACAAGCACGTTACAGGTAGAACAGAGTGGTCGAGGTTTCCGTTGTAACAGAAAGCGATGAGTGAGCCTAGTGTGTCCAGTCCGTAACCTGGCCATTGCTTCTTCCTCTCGCCTCGGGGATCGGTAGGATGTTTTCCATTCTCCTGTGACAGCTTTAATCAGCTTCAGGAAAGTATGCAGACACTGTTTTCACATCTTTCCAAAATACTGTTGAATGGATCGTAACAAGTGGCAGGAAATCTGGACGGTCTATCGGAATGTTTGTGATATCGTTTCTGAAGGTTTCTCTCTTAAGTCTTCTTAGTTCCTTTCTCTTTATTCTTTCTTAATGTTCTCAGATCGGTCATTTCATTGCCGGGGATACCCGCGTGTCCCTGTGTCCACTGGAACATCACGCCCTGTTGATTTGTGTCGATTTCGTGTAGTATCAGTCTAATAGCCGTAACGATCGGACGTAAGTCATCTGTCCTCACAGACCGTTAGCAGTTTATCGTGATTAAATACCGTATTTAATATCAGTTACTAGAGACCCATCAGCCACACAATCCCTGCGTCAGCCCGCAGCGGTCGGCAATTTTGCTGCGGGCGATCGTCATGTGACTGCGCCCGACCAATGAGAACGCTCGGCGCTGGCCGGTGGCCTGAGGGCGGGGCTGGTGACCCTCCTGGGCCGGACAGAGGACAGGGCAGCTGCGTCAAGTCGGGCCTGGTCGGCGGGGCGAGAGGAATTGCGTGGACGCGACCTCGTTGGACGTGGTCGCTCACGCTCTGAAGATGAAGCCGGGCTGGTGCCGCCTTGTGTGTGCGCTGCTGGCGGTAACTGCCTCCGCCGCCGCCGTCGGCGACGGTGGGGACGGCTGCGGCGTGCCGTCGGCGGCGGGCGTGACGGCGCGTATCCGTCTGACGGCCGTGAACGGGTTCGCGGCGCCGCGCGGCAAATGGCCGTGGATCGCGCTGCTAGGCCGCTGGTCGGCCGCCGGCCTGGGCCGCTGGTTCTGCGGCGCCGTGCTGATCGGCCGCCGCCACCTGCTGACGGCCGCCCACTGCCTGCGCCACGAGCAGGCGGACGCCGTCGGCGTCCACGTGGGCGACCACACGCTCTCGGCGCCCGACGAGGCGGCCCACCAGCGGCGCAACGTGTCGGCCGTGTTGCGACATCCGGATTTCGCCGGCAGTCACAACGACATCGCGCTGGTGCGGCTCGACCGGCCGGTGGAGGTGACGCCGGCCGTGCGGCTGCTCTGCCTGCCGCCGGCCGGCCAGCCGGTCGAGACCGGCCGGCCCGTGGAGGCGGCCGGCTGGGGCCGGCTCGAGTTCGCCGGCCGCACGCCCGACGTGCTGCAAGAGGTGCCGCTGCGCGTGGCGGACACGGCCGCGTGCGAGCGCGCGTACCGGCGCGTGCCGCAGTTCGAGGCCCGCTTCCCGGGCGGCTTTCAGGGCACCAAGGTGTGCGCGCTGAGCCGGGACGAGGTACCGCGAGACGCCTGTCCGGGCGACTCGGGCGGCCCGCTCATGGCGAGGCGGCCCGGCGCGGCCGCCGCCGGCTCCTACGAGCTGGTCGGCATCGTCTCGGGCGGCATCGGCTGCGGCAACCCCGAGTTCCCCGGCATCTACACCAGGGTGTCGGCCTACGTCGACTGGATCAGGAGCAACATGGCGTGAATGCCGAGCCGCGAGCGCGTTCGGAGCGTTTTTGCCTCGTATGACACTGGAATATTCTCCAAACACCCGAAACGCGAGATATTCCCTGAGGCGTGCCAGGCATGTGTGTGAGCGAGCGCAGCTCTGCGCGATGCCGGCGGTACATGTGCTGTTTATTTTATTCATATGAAATGTTTTTAACGCGACGTATGAGGTGCTGTTTATTGGTACGACTCTTTCGTGAGGGTGTATAGAAATGTGCTACAAACTTGGTTATGTAAGAATCGCACACACGCGTTTGTTTTTACAATTTTCTCGGCCGCGGCTATCCACTGGTGTCTGGCCTGACTAGCGTGAGCAGTGCGTCATTTTAACATTCCGACGGAACAAATACACGTGAAGCAGTTCTGTTTCAGTGCCACCGATCAGAGCCCGTGCCAAAACGACATTAAGTATCCATGGATGAGGACCATTTGCCGGTCGATGACTGTTGGGCGCGTTTTTTCGTTCCAGTTTTGGGTGTGCCAAGCCGCAATTAATTACTAATTGAAACTGACCGTAGTGCTTACAGCATCCGGCGATGGTTTAAGGTCTCTGCGTTTCACAGTATTCGTATGCAGCAGAGGCCATAGCTAATACAATGAAGATGGATGCTAGACACCGAAGTGTGAGATTGGCACTTTTCGGTGACTGTCTTTGAGACGCATAAAGAACATGGTATACTTAATGGTATGTCTCACAGTAAAGACAGGTGACTTGCCAGTCGTAGTGAACTTGTGTGTTCCATGTGCCACAGCTTCTCACAGCCGTCGATATATTGTCGATTTGAGCGCTCGATTCAGAAGCGACTCGTGTCTGAAAGCGAGACGTCTGGTCAGCTGACCGCTGAAGCCGTCAGACGGCGCGTTACCACCATTGACAGAAGTCTTTTTATGGCAAGGAATGCCCGGCTGCCAGTCTTGCGCTTCTCCCTGATCCAATGGACTTGACGGGGTGGTGGTGTGAGAACGCGACCACAAGACTGCTTGGGTGGGTGACTGGGAATTTGGAAAAATGGCAGCGTGCCAGAGCGTCTGTATGACAGCGCGCCGACTCAACGGCGTGCCATCGTGACCTCGTGATAACGTGGTTACGCTACGTTACATGCCTTCCTGACGGCGTGACGGCGACACGGCGTGACGGTGCGACTGCGTGGCGACGTGCCGGCGTGGCACGAGGCGTCGTGACGCGGGCCGTTCGTCTCGGCAGGTGACGGGTCGGGCGTCCGAGGGGGACGGCCCGGGCGGCGGGGTGACGCCGGCGCTGGGCCTCGCCTGGGCCACCCAGGTCACCACCCGGCTGCTGACCGCGCGCACCGAGCTTCGGCTCGACAGCGGGTGAGTGACGTCACGCGGCCGCTTGACCGGCCGGCGCCGGGCGCGGTTTACGGTGGCTGCCTGCTGTGCTCGTCGATTGCTGTGTGGATTTGCGCTGTCTTACGCACTGCTGGCGCTGCTGTGTGACGGCATATATTCGTGGCACCGATCCTAGGTTTCGAGGCATCTGTCCTGTCTGCTGGTTAGCTGTGGTGCTTGTAGGACCGCTTTTCACTTCGGATAGTTTCTTTTTGACTTCTGAGATTGGTTTTAATAAAGCCGCCATCCCTTCAGCCAAGCTCGATTTATCCTGCCCTGTAACGTTACTTTACGCTGTGCGGCTTAATGATCTCATTGCACATTGGTGACGTGAGACCGATTTTAAGTCGGAGGGACGTCACGATTAATGTGTCCGGTCTGTCCCGGTGGTGACCGCTGAGTGATGTGTTTCAGGGAGTCGGGGGCGGCGGGGCCGCGACTGATGCAGCTGCGCGTGGCCTTCTCCCCGCACCTCCCGCCAGACATGACCTTCTACCAGATCGAGCTGACCGGCGTGCGGGGCGTGCAGGTGTCAGGCAGCACGCCACTGGTCCCGCTGCCGGACTGACGGGCCAGAGACATGCAGGTCACATAGAGTACGTCCCTGGTGGGCCACTACGTCTGTTGAAACCATCCCCGTCTACGGTTACACGCAGCATTCAAGAGGTCGAAGTGACGTTGCGTGATTCCATGAACTTGTGGCTCTGTGAAAGGCTGAGAACATGGTTCAGGCCCACCTTTTTTGAATACATATAGCTTTTGACTGTTGTTTTCACCACCGTACCTCAGGAATGTCTGAAGCTTTAGTATCGATATATAGAGGATCCGTCATTGGTAGAAAACTTAAATTGTATGGTTTTAAGCGTTTCAGACGATATCTTCTTCGGAAGTACGCTGTACCAGTGTCGCGTTCGATACTTTTCCGAGCGGCCCTCTGACATGGCCCATGGCTCACGCTTAACCCGAATATTCCTCCTCGTCACGAATTTTCCAACGAAATTGTTTCCCGTTTTCAACCTCTGATCAGAGTCGGCAGTTCGTCGATCCTCAGGTGCGGCCAAGTCCAGCTCTCTCCACAGCGCCGCCAGCGTCAGTATGGCGGGACTATGTATTACAAACCCGGCCGCCCGGCGGCGACCAGGCGCGCCGCCGGCGCCACCGCGGCGCCCCGGCCGCCCGGCCGCGGGTCGAACCACACCAGCACGAAAACACGCAGTTTGTACACTTGCCTATCACATTGGCGCCGGCCGCCGGTCGGCTGGCGGGCCGCAGGGGGCGCACCCCGCGCCACGAGCCCAGTGGTGCCAGCTGCAGTGAAGGCGGCACCCGCCGGACGTGCGACAACTACAGGGGCGCACGGCGGCCGCCCGCCCCCCCTCGCCGCACGCGGCGGCCGGAGGGGGCGGCGGGCGCCGCGCCGCGCCGCGCCGGCTGGTACGTTCGCCCGAAAGGACAGAAGCAAGCAATAGAACAAAGCCCAGCGGAGCGTAAATTGCCTAGGATTATCGGGACCGGCCGTGTATGCGCCGGCACGGTGCACCGCGGCCGCCCTTGTGGTGCAGGCACGGCGCACCAGGCCGCCGCTGTTGCGCCGGCACGGTACACCAGAGCCGCCGGGCGACTTGGTCTCCTGCGTCGCGCGGCGCCGCTAGAAGTAGCCGCGGTCCGAGTCGGAGTCCGACTCGCAGGCCATGCTCATTGTGCCCAGTTGGGCGGAGAGGCCCTCGGCCGGCCCGGACCCGCCGCACGCACCGTCCTGTGCAGACAGACGCAGGTCAGTGACCTGTGACATCCCATCCTCGGGTGGCTCGAATAACCTGAACGTAAAGCGGCTGGGCTGACCAGCTGGCTGCTGGAGGCAAGTTGGCGGGAGTTGGCCCCAAACACCTGATACACACACAACAGCACACAGCAACCCAAGGTCCTGCTTAAGCCCATCTAGCCGTTGGCCTCTCGGCGTAACATTAAGCGGCGTCAGCGCGCTGACGTCCAGTAGCGTCACGCCACACGACGAGCTCCGTCTGCAGAGCTCCGGAGGAGGGTGACCGACTCACCCCGCCGCCGCCGCCGACTATGCGGCCGAGGCCGGCCACGTATTTGCCGTAGTGCGAGCCGGCCCAGTAGACGTGGCCGCAGCTCTGGCAGACGTAGAACGTGTCGACGGCGTCCAGCGTGCTGTCGTGCAGACCAGCAGCCGCCACGACCACGCTGCAGTCGCTGAAACGGCGGCCCCGGTCCGGTCAGAGCGCGCACGGCAGTTCACCAGAGCGTGGCGACACCGCGGACCGAGGACAGGGCCGGCGGCCGACCGCAGGAGAGCCCTGAGCAGGGCCGCCGACAGTCCGCGGAGAGAGGGCCCGGCTCGCCGGCCGGCCAAGCTCCAGCGCTCGATATCCGCGGTAGTGATACGGACTCGACGTGGCGTTCTCAAAAGCAAACTACGTGATCGGGAATAATGACTGTGCTTAAAGCATCACTGGTCTGCGCAAGATGAAATGCAAACATGCAGGGTATGCTCAAGTCAGGTCAAACCACGTTAAGTTAATCATCTTCACACAATGGCCCCTGCGTTGAAATCAACCTGTGGACCGCTGACCAACTTCAGTTCAGCCATCCTCACCTGACGGCCCCAGAGTTGAGGTCCACCTGTGTGTCGCTGGCCGACTCCATGTCGACCCAGTCAGCGAAGCCGTACTCGGCGTCGCCGTGGCCTGTCGTCTCCACCAGTCGGTCCCTCAGGCGGCGCATCACCTCACAGGGCACGTGCCAGTAGTCGCCCGAGTTACAGTGCTGTTGACGAGACGCGAGACGTCACGCTGTGGCCGCCACGACGAAAACCGCCCACCACTGCAGGCAGCAGGGGCCGCAGAACCAATGAAGGTCAAACTGACATGACCTTGGCGGACACCGGGGCAGTGCAGAGATGGAACAGACAGGTTAGCAGGGGTTCCCTCACCTGGCAGCAGTGGCAGATCGCGCTACTCGTCTGGCTGTGAAGGAATACTCGCCTGATGTTGGGGGCATTGGCAAACAACAGAGAACCCGTCCCTCGCCTGGTATCGGATGAACATCCAACAACCTCGTCCTCGGACTCGAATCACGAAAGGCACGCGCTGCACCCGACCGTCAGAACAACGACAGACGACAGCGCAGCACACCCAACGGACGATCGATGCATCTTCCCGCGCCGCAGCCAGAAACCCCTCCCACCTGGCAGCGTCGGAACACGTCCTCGGGCGCCACGTCCAGCCGGAAGTGACGCACCACCTCCTCCAGCTGGTCGGCAGCACGCTCCGCCTCCAGCCGGTAGCAGTGGCCGGGCGGTACCAGGCCGGCCATGCGGCGGTGCAGGTCGCGGCCGCGCGTCAGGATCACGCGCCCCTCGCGTCGCGACACCTCCACGCACGTGTCGTGCTCCTCGCCGTTCTCTGCAGCACGGCCGAGCACGGCGTCAGAACACGACGGGCTGAGCACGGCCGAGCACACTCCGGCCAGAGCACAGCTGGGCACGCCGGCCAGAGCGCGACAGGATGCGCCGGTGACAGCACGGCATTTAGAGCATGTGCCAGCAGGTCGGTCAGCATCTGGCGAGAACGAGTTGTGGAGAAGATTACGCACGATTTCGGATTAAACATTTCTTGCCACGAGTGAAACGTACTGTTCTAATCCCGACCGATCTCATGCCTCCCCGACATGGAAGCGCGCACACGAAGATACACAAGCCTGATACCTACTGCCACCTGAGCTGTCTGAGCACGCGCCAGACTGAGCTAGCAGGACATTTAGCACTGAGTGCGGGATGGCCGGCGACGAAGTGTCCCGGCGACTCGGACTGACCCAGTATCACGACGTCGGAATGAAACGGCACCACAGCGCCGGGGTGACCCCATTTTACCGTGTCGGACTGACAAGGTATCACAGTGGCGGACTGACCCAGTATCACAGAGCTGGAATGATACGGCATCGCAGTGCCGGAGTGACCCCGTTTTACCGCGTCGGACTGACAAGGTATCACAGCGCCGGACTGACCCAGTATCACAGTGTCGGCGCCGATGCTGCGCAGCCTCTTCCCCAGCCCCTGGACCATGGTGTCGCAGACGGCCCGGAACTCGGCCGGACGGATGGCCCGCTTGTTGGGCGGCGGCGCGTTTTCCAGCTCCTGACCCTGTGGCGGCCGACCGGGTCAGGTCAGAGGGGCGAGGGTCAGGTCCGATCACACGGGGCCCGCTCAAGTCAGGTTGCAAGGAAGGCTTCTGATAAGTTACATCACAGACGATATAGAGCTCAGCATGACAACCGTCATATTACACGCCCACAGAATTATCCTGCTCCGAACGTCAATGCAGGGTCAGGGACGAGACGGTCCCCCGATACGCTGCATTACTCGTCACGAGTTTCTCCAGCCCAGGTTCACCGGCGCCATTATGGGTCAGGTCACGTAAGGAAACAATCACAAACGTGACACACGACCGTCTCCAAACTTGGAGAAATCGATCACCGCTGACAACAAGACGCCAGTGTGTGAATCTAACGCTGGCCGGCGGCGCTCGTCCTCCAGCAGTGTTCTCGACCGCCGGCAGTCGGCACCCACCCTGCCGGCAGCAGCGGCCGGCTTCTTCTTCTGCTTCCCGCTGCCGGCGGCGGCCGCCTGCCTGGCCGGGGCCGGGACGGTGACCCTGGTGACGATGCACTTGAGGACGGCGGCGGGCGTCGTGGCCTGCTCCTTCCACAACTGGTCTCTGAGCACGTTGTACACGGAGATCAGGCAGTAGGCGTCCGTGGCTGGGGGCAGCGCAGAACGCTCGGTCACAAGCCCATTCTCGTCTGAGGTCAGGCGCCACAGACAGACGGACAAATGGCCTTCATTGGATAGGGCTCTCGGCACAGACTTAATTAAACGGGCAACGCGGCAGCTATAGAGGCCAATAACACTAAACCGTGCCTGCAAGCAATCCGCCACGACGCAAAAAAAACTGTTTGAACCGGTGATGAGCAGACCATGGTCGCTATAATTTCTGCACAATACGCGGCAGGCTCCTTGATAACACGGCCAAAACGCAGCCACCATTACCGCGAAACATCCAAACCATTCGTCGGCAACCAGCCAATGCCAGACGCGCATCAATCAGTGAGTAGTGCGTCAAGTTCCTGCTGATCACCCCATTTGGCCCGTCTTCTCAGCCGTTACCGACCTGCGTACTGCAGCTGCGTGTCGCGCAGCGGGCGGCGGCCCCAGTTGGAGCACTGTTCTTCTTTGTTGAGCGGCCGGCCCAGGCACTTACGCACCAGTTCGCTCAGACCCTTGGCTGCGTCCTTGGGCTTCCGGTGCCCGGCGCCGTCCTGGCCCCTGCCACCGGCAGCTGCACGGAGGGGAGGGGTCAGTTCCGGGCGGACACCCCGGAGATACGGCCCGCCGGCGGCGATCACGGCATTACGGGACATTCGTGAACATCGGCGAGCATCTTACACTCCGAACGGTGGTCGCCCGAGTAGGACTTTGATTCCGCGCGGACCCATTTTGTACGGAACCCTAGACAGACCGAGGGTGAACGACCGACTAGCCAAACAGAGATAATGCTCACTCCATGTTACCGATTATCCGCTGACCTCACTAACGAGACGTTAATCATCTTATCGCCGTATCCATCTAATGCATGGCTTGCAAGTATCCTCAGAGCTTGAGATAAACGTACAAGTTTCAACTCTGAAAAACCGTATCTCGGTTGACCTGGTCTTGGCCATTCACACTGCGCCCGGTCAGTGAAGGACTGTGTAGGACGGTCTGTGTACGACTCAGTACAAAACAGACCAAACACGGAATCAGCATAAGCGTGATGCTGACGGTTCAAAATGCGCATTAAAAATGCGTATCAATGGCAGACGTCAGCATTTTGTTTATTCCAACATTTTTATAGACATCGCAATAAAATCTGAGACCTTCGGACGCACAGCAATTAAGACAAAATCAATCAACCGCCAGCGCGCGTGCTTCTTAACCCGAACTTGACCCTGCTTGTGATGAAAACACCATACAGGAACGATAGAACATGTTTTGAAGAAATGAACAACAAGTCACATACCGGAAAATTTAGCATGGCAACAGAACACATACCTTCTTTGAAAGGAAAGATGTTGGGGAATGCCATTTCCACGCGACTAGCCAGGATCTTCACGTCCAACATGTTCTTCTTCGCCGATATAGCTTTTTCGAATGACGGCACGGAGGCCTCCAGCATGTCGAAGTCGCTCAGAACGTCGAAACCTGACGACCAGAATGCAGATTTATCAACATATTTGGCGGCGTTTGCTTAACGTTAAACGACTAACCATCAGAAAACCTGTACTCTCAGACCCTCAGACCGACAACTTCCAATATTCATTTTCTGTGTCATGCGACACGACATTACCCACATAACAGCAAGAAATGAGACGACGAATCCTCATTGCATCCCATCAACACAAGACATACACAATTCCCATCCAGCCATCGCCCACAGCGTTTGACAAATTCATGCGGTTAGTTACGATACTATCGGGATGGTAATTCGTTCTTCCACTCACAATCGGAATCAGAACAAGATATTCCAAAACGGTAGTCCCCAGGCTACCAATCGTTCGACGACTCCGGACACGTCATATTGCACCCAGTTTGACCACGCTCCGCATTCTACCCTATTCAGTTTAAGACTGTGGCCTCGAATTCAGCTGTAAACGTTCGAAATCCCCATTCCAAACCATACCCAGCTAGAGTTCCAGCGCTACAGCTCATCAAATCTGGAAATGTCGCGGTGACTGGGAACTGAGAACTGGGCACTGAGAACCACAATACTCAGTTTCAGGTTGTTGCTGTCCCGGACCGTGTCCATTTTGAGGCTGCCGCGTGCCTCCACACGCATCACATCCCATCACACGCATCACACGGCTCACACGCCTTGTCACCGCATCCTACGCAGCCTGCCGTTCCAGAGGCCAAAGACACGCAGTTTGAGACTGCCCCGTGCGCTGCCTCCGCAGCTCGACCGTTGGCCGTGGTCTGCATTACCGAGCTTCAGGTTCTCCCCGCAGAGTACGGCGCGACCGAGTCGCTCCATCAGCGGAGACACGGTGGCTAGCTGCAGCAGGTCAAACACGTACACCAGGCTGCTGGTGGCCACCTGGCGATCACCGGGGCACCGTCACCGTCACCGCCGCCGACCGCGGCCGCGCGGCAAGGGGCAGCACCGGCACCACAAGGGACCGGCAGACGCAAGAACAGCGACGGTCCCCGACAAACACGACGGCTTCCACATAGTATGACGTCACCGGACATCGGTCATACAAAGCACGCCTAATCCTGACGGACGCAGTGACCTGACACAATATCAAGAGACGCGACCGCACGACACCGCCGTGGGTGCGGGCTCCACGCCAGAACTGCGGAATCCCACCACAACGCACCGTTCTCTTCCCCACGCACAGTGTCACTGGGCGGCGTCCTCGACTCTGACCTGGAGCAGCGACACGCTGTTGAACTCCCGCACGGCGATCGGCTTCCACTCGGCGTCCAGCCCCAGCGGTCCGTCGTACTGCCAACAGATGGCAGCACCGTCGGACTCCGGCGGCCAGCAGGCGACAGAGTGGCTGGACCACGTCAAACCGGCCACTGAGGTCACGATCAGGCGGGGTGGTGGAAATACCGTGCCATGATCCCCCGGCCTACTTTACCACTGATATCGTCCGTCCAACAAACCAGAGATGGCAGCAATGGCATCGACCATGATAAACCGCAAAAACTGGTACAATGAGCAGAATGGCAACCCGCGGACCCATGAATCCAAGGCGAAATGAACTTAATTCATTCAAATATCTGCGTGGTATGATCCTGGCAAAGAACAACACCACATATCCCAACGGTAAATAAAAAATAAACAAGGGACCCCAGAAACGATGGTCACCACAGCTGTGCTGTTCCTGTTGTATCACCGACAGCCGACCCCAGCCCGGCAGTGGTCACTGGCCTCCAGATCGTTTCGGCCACTGAGAGCCTACACAACGCAGACCTGCGCACCGCCGAACGAACATAGCGAGAGCAGCGCGCCCAGGCCCTGCGTGAGGCCCCCAAAAACGCACGCCCCCGTACCACGAGCCACAAGCAAAGGATGGGAGGGCCCGGCACCGGTCGCCTCTCACCTGTTCCAGCTCTTTGCAGACGGTCGGCAGCTGCTCCATCCGGTCCACCAGCTCGACGCGCACGTCCGGCATGCGGTAGAAGTCGGAGGCGGGGCCGGCCGGCGAGCGGCGCTCCTCCACGTCAGCGTCGGCCTCCCTGCCCCGCGGAGCCGGCCCGTCAGCGGCGCCGGCGGCCGAGGTGCACCGGACGGACGCAGCGCACACCGACAGACACGCACACCGACAAAGGGAGGTGCAGACAGCCGCGCACAGCGCTAGACACTACAGTGCTCGAACAATACACAGACAATACGGCAAGAGTACGTGGAGGATGGCAATGTCGCACACATATCCGCACACATATGTCGCAAAGCATACTAAAAAAAAGAAGATTTTGGACGCCCTTAGTAACAACGATCAAAGGCGCAGCGCAATGTAAAGCGAACTAAAAATTTTACTTTTCAATTTTCCAAAGTTATCACCAGTGAAAAGCTGAGTCCATAGTCTCAGACAAAGTTGCAAATAAAAAACAACAATACGCAGGAAAACGTGTATTCATGAAGAAGGCATAAAACACATTTACACATTCCGAGGCACAATGGAATGTGCACAGGCATGCAAAGGAAAGTAAGGGCACACAGGAAATTCACGGAAAACACGAGGTTTAAACTGCGGAGGCAGAGTGTAAATGGTTTCGACTCCATGACAATATGGAATGCAAATTATGAACTATATTCCATGCCAAATACACTGCTAATGAATTCGCGTATCGCGTAAAATCGCAAAGAAAAAGCTGCGATCGAGTTCGCATGCACATCGGATCAACAGGTCTACGTGACAAAGGCAGCGCGCTTTGTCCAGACAAGTTTTCCCCGAGTCTGGCGTCCGAGACCCACTCACGGCGGCCGCAGGTGGGACAGGTGTACCATGCTGAACGGCAGCTCCCGAGGAGGCACGGCCAGCGTCAGAGCCACGTTCACGGCCGTTCGGAACGCCTGCTCCCTGCCGCAGACACACACAGGGTGGTCAGACCTGGCGCCAGTGCCGTCAGAGTCCGCACCATCCTTATGGCCGTCTGGTACAGGTGATCCCCGACACCAGTATTCAATCCCTGTCACAAGCACCAGTACTGTCAATGGCGCACCCGAGCACCCATGATAACAACAAACTGGAAACACATGAAAAGGGCTCTTGATGGGCTTGCCAAATGATTACTGCGTTCTGCTAGCTTGTCCTAGTTTCAAAATATCAATGGATTTTAGTCCCCTGGGCCATGCTACATGCACTCTTTCAACGTCAGACAAAAGAAGTTGTCTTAGACACAAAAAACTGTGCACAAACGTGTCATTTGTCATGTCCGTGACAACTCCTCACAGTCACGTTACGGATGCTCTCGCCACTCTCGAGCTGTGTCCGCATGACGTGGCAGCACGCGCGAGCGCAGCAGCGCCGCTCGGCCGGCGCCGCCACCGACCTGGCCAGCCGGTCCAGCGCCTCCTGGATCAGCTCCGGGTAGTCGGCCAGAATGTCGACCAGGAAGTCCTCACAGTCGTCCGGTTCTGGAGCGGGGACGGTGTCAGGCTCGAATGTACTGCGATCACCACGCCGAAGAGCCACGACCGAACGGCGAGTCCCGGCCTGGAGGCCAACAACGGACCCCTCCAGCCCCGAGCATTCAACACAGACTGCGACCTCCGCGTTCAATCCATGTACCACAGGCTGCAATTTAGGCCCGCAGTCGACTGCCACGCCACGTCAGGGACAAAACAGCCAGTGTTCATATACACCTGAGGTAGTTTAGAAACGACGCATACCACAACATACTTATGTAACGAGTCCCAGTCATGACCAGTTCTGGTGTTGTGCTCACTTCTGGGGCACGTCATGGGCCATCAGTATCGCACAGGAAAAAACAGCGTCAGATAACGTGATATCCGGGGTTAGACACAAATCAAGCAGGACAGAAAAAGAGGTACATATATGACACCTTAAAACTTTCACCCATCACACAGACCCTCTGGATACTAAGCAGTGCTTAGTAAGCACAACAGTAAAACTCTTTGTCATCTATCCAGTTAGTCATCTGCCCAATAATCCCCAAACAATCCAACCAAACCACAAGAAGCACACACAAGACCAGCGAGGTCCTGATACGACGTGGTCCCACATTTCCCGCAAGCAGGCGTGGGTACGGCGGCCGTGCCCTCCCCCATGTGTCGCTCCACTCACTGATGCTGCACTCCTTGAAGCGGCGGTAAAACAGGTAGTTCATGGTGGAGCGAGCCGAAAACAGGGCAGTGTTCGGCGCCGCCTGGCGAACCTCCAGCCGGAAGCGCTTGCAGAACCGCTCCACCAGTTTTTTCAGCATCTTCTGGTTGACCGAGTCCTTGGCGAAGTCGGACATGCCCAGGTTACTGCGGCATACAGACGGAGACGACTATTGGTGAAGTCCAGGAACGGTTGGCACGACAGGTCTGGGGAACTGACATGAGACGCGGGTGGGAAAGACCCCACTGGTGGACTGATGCAAAGAGAAAGGTGTGGATGGAATACCATACTACCCCACCCTCTTTGGATAAGACTCAAAATTGCAAGGATATCACCCTTAATGACGTCTCAACGCACCATCCGCGACGCCCACATATCACCCACTTTGGTGATATGTGGTCTATATATCATCGTCTGTGCTGTCAGGACACCTCCTTGCTGCTCGGATATGATGCATCACTCCCCCGGATACGGTTATCGTCACCCGGATGTGAGGCTTGGTGGAAAATCCCCAACTCAGCAGTGACTCTCTGTATCCGCTCCCAGACAAAGAAGGGCAGCTGAGTTCAATGTCAAGACAACCATGCCCGTGGTCTCGGGTATATTCTGGACCTGCAGGCGGCCGACCGACCGGGCAGAAACCGGCGTCAGATCCAAAGCCACAGCCAGATCGGGAGCCCTAGCCGTCGCTGCAGATCGGGAGCTGAAGCCAGAGCTTTAGCTCGAACTGCAGCCGGAGTGGAACCGGAACCGGAACCGGACCCGCAGCCGCCGCTGAAACCCGAACCAGAGTCGGGCTCGGAGTCGACGTCAGTGTCGCTGACGGAGTCGAAGTCCGGTTCGGGGTCGGAGCAGAAGCTGAAGTAGGAGCCGTAGTACGAGTCAACGTCGGGTGGTCGAGGTCGGAGCCGGATTCTGAGTCGGAGTCCGAGTCGGCGTCAGATCCGATCCGGAGCTTGTATCCCCGCCGCCGGTCGACCGGGTCCGGCGCGCGCGCTCACCTCGCCTCCACGTGCAGGCTGCGCTCCAGCATGGCGTCGATGGCGGCCACGGCGTCGGCCTGGTGCCGCGGCGACTCGGCCAGGAACAGTTCGGCCACGTTCGCCCGGTCCAGCAGCACCAGCGGCAGCACGAATTCGCGCACGCCGAAGTGCCGGTGCAGCCGCAGCCGGGCCGCCATCTGGCACGCCTGCGGCAGCGGCAGATGGTCGCCAGGGGGCACGGACAGAGGCGCCGCACGCGGAGCCGCAGAGCGTCAAAACGGAGGGTGTGGCCGCTGTGGTAAACTGTCTTCAGAGAGAAGCGGGGCCTGCTTCGGAAGAAACCAGTGTCACATGTGGGAATGACGCCTCATGTATAACAAAACTGACAAACGGTAGTGGGAGGTGGGACACATGGCGGGCATAAGCCGTACCTTGCGGTCAAAAGCCATCTGGCATCCAAAGAAACTCCCGTATGGAGCAGCAGTTGATATGATTCGGTAATCATATAATAGTACGCAAACGGTGGACTGCGGTCACAGCTATACCATGGAAAATGGGAAGAAGAAAACTGAAACGGCGATGGGAAATCTGTTACCATAAGGTCTAAACAAATCCGGACATCAATACATGTATTAGCTTGAAGTACGAACTCTTCAGCTGAGGACCGGTCAGGCGGTGAAACAAGCAAAATACGGGTTAACAGTCTGATGGGCCATATCTAAAGTCAGCGTTACTTCACCCCACGCAAAGTCCGACGGAGCACACCTTTTTGTAGTCCTTGGCGCGCAACATCTTGTGGATTTCGTCCACGAAGGGATGCACCGCGCTGGTCAGGTCGCATACCTCCACGATGACGTCACTGATGTACGAGCACTCCTGGTTACTCATCGCCTGCGGGTGCAGTCATGGGTCAGCATCACCAACAGCCCGAGTAACGGTCACCGGAGCCCACAGACCACCTCGCACTGGAAGGAACAGCATCTGCTGTGTCAAAGGACGTCACTGTCAGACTAAAAACAAAACAGGACAATGTAAACAGCAATCCAATAAAAAGGCAAGCCTTTGGGACGGTCCAACCAGGTTTATGGCCCGTATATCCTACTGTGCAATGACACGCCTAATCAAACAAGATGTACCCTACACAGTGAGTTGCAGGTGAACAAATATTTTTGCCATAAAGATCGGCACAATGCCTGGAATTGGAAAACGGCAATTTCATCTTGTCATTTCTATGGTCATGCTACAAGCTGACAATAAAAAAAAATGGGCCCTTCCATGCAGCTTCTAATCAAAAAGGCATAAAGAGACCCTTTTAAGTTCACACAACGCCACTAATTTTTTGTAACAACCAGCATTCAGCAAACTAGTGCTTACCTTGAAAGCCATCAGCCTGACTTTGTCGTTTATCATGTACGCTGGTACATTCTGCACTCCACCAAAGGCACCTTCCACCCAGGATCGGAATGAGTTCAAAACTGGAAGGAGATAAAGTCGATTACAGGGGCATCTAAGCAGCCACCGGACAGGGATGCCGGAGGCGACGGCGGGGGAGGGGACGCTGCCCCCCCCCCCCCTAACCTTTTAAATTCAACAATGATTCTAAGGGTGCTGGCCGGAAAACACTGGCCCAAAATGTCTATTTTCCTCCCCCAACCCCCTTCCACCTGTGGTTCACACGTCCCTGTCGGCAGAGCATCGATCAAAAAACAAACAGCCCGCTTGTGAGATAGCACAGCAATATCTGGCTTACATACTGTGTCCAGTTCTATGCTCCAATGCAGACCTTGTCTTCCCCAAATTTCAAAACAACAGCATTAATGGGAAAAAGAGTGTCAGGCATTACCAAAACGTCTTACTCGTGGCAGTGAGACCATCGGGCCGATTTTTACAGTAGTCCGGGTTGAAGAGCACCAGGTCCAGCAGGCGCAGATACGGTTGGGGCGTGCTGGAGAAGGCCTCGATCAGCACGCCGTCCACTGCGTTCTGCCACCCGTGACCTAACGCAGAGACGCCCACAACCAGGCCATTTTTAATTCAAGCACGGTCTGCTGCCATCCTGGACGCAACAGAAATACCAAGCTAAGGCAAGCAAACATTGTCATATTCAAATAAATATGGCAGTGACAAACTGGAAAAGACAACCTGTCAAACATGTTTTGCCCCTGGTGAGTAAGCTCGCGTGTAGCGTGCAGCTGACCCACTCGCCTATAAGACACTGCATTTTGCTGCCACAGCCAGCTGTGGCTGACTGCCCCTGGCTACCCTTGCACTCACCTCCATCCTTCCAAGCGTCCAGCAGCCGATCGAGCCAGCTGGCGTTGAGTGGGTGTGGCGTTGTCGGCAAGGGCAGCTGGTAACTGGCCGCTGACGGTCGCAGGCCGCCGCCACCCCGGCCTCTGCCACGCTGGAATGACCAGGAAAGACGAGCTGTAGCTTTCGGGACAAGGTCTGATCTCACACATCACTGAATGGATGTTTTGTGAAACAAGCTATGTGATGGTTTTCATGTATCTGAAGCTGCTTATAGACTTAGCATTTGGAATCAGGCTAGATACCTACCCTTGCACTTGGGTCTATCCTATATGAGATACTTGGTCCACGAAAATGTGGAATTTTTTCACCTTCACAGGTCTGCGATTCTTCGGACCTTGCCTGTTTTGATACACAACCCTTGTACCAAATGTACTGTGAGTCTCAAAAGTATTACAGCATCGGAAAGCAATCCCCGTCAGGTGGCAGTGTTGTCGCTGGACGAGTGGTCAAGCAGTCCTCTGCAAAACGTGCACCACACCAGCAGTCCTGACAGGACGCCGGGTCCGGCCGGCGGGGCGGCGGGCCCGACTCGGTTAAGGGAAGACAGAACCGTGGTCAGTTCGGCTACTGGAGAAAGACGGGATAAATACGACACAGCAGAAATGTGCCCCTTTGATTTGAGTCGATGCCGATGCTTCAGGCACAACTCTTCCTTATGTTAGAAAAAGGGGGACAGATCGAGCGAAAGGACCTTAACCCGGCCCGTCATGGCGATTTTGCCCGCGTACGCCGCATGTTAACCCCCTCAAAAAATAAAAACTAAAGGTGACTAAGAACTGAAAATGGCAACAATGGATGGTCTCGTTCTTGATCTTTGTAAAATTCCCCTATCTGGCTTCTGCGCGTTACATCTTTGGTCGGGTCAGGTCAAACGGAGGCATGTTATGGCTATGTTACAGCGTTGGCGATCGTCACTTCCTTGTCAGTTTAGTGGCTTGCAGTATCTTAGAAACTTGATTATGGCCCAGATATTCCTTTCATAGGTATGCAATACGACGTCAAATGAAAGATATTCACACGTCACCCGAGGTCATGTCAGGTCACGGTTCTCGCTAGTGGTTACGCATCTTTCGACACGTGGCGGGGCGGTGACCATCGGATTTAAAACTTTACATCTCTTTAAAACTTTACATCTTACATCACACCGTTCAAAAGGTATTCAAGAAAAACTAGAAGGGAATCAAAACGACTCCCTCTTGACAAGGTGGGTTAAACGCGGAGTAGACATCGTTTTTTATTGCTCGCACAGATATTCTACAGGGCAAAAGTGGCGTAGTTGGCGCGCAACCAAGATTTTCGTAAGGGGGTGGGGGGGGTTCAGTGAGAACTGACGTCATTCAAAAACTCCCTGCTGGGAAGACGATGTGCAATGGGTTTTATTAAAAGTGTAGGCTTCAGGTGGGCCCGCCCTCCTCCCCCTCTGGCTGCGCTGGCGATTTACCGATAAAAGTGCGCAATTGTAACGAAATAGCGGCGGCTGCCCATCTGATTCCAGAAACGGATCACGGGTGCCGCCGCAAGAAAACAAGAGCCTCTTGTCATCTTTCATTTAACCAGGAGCCAAAATAATGCTCGGAGCAGCATTAGCAATGCGCCTCATCCACAGCTATTAATCCCTGCTTTAGCCTGTTTAACTTTGTATTTATTCGCCATCATAAATGGTACATACTTGCTCCGATGGAGATCCTTATCAACATTTCAAACTGGCTGGGATTTGGCTGCCAGTTTCTCCACCATGATGGTCCACACGTTTTCAATAGGGCTGAGGTCGAGACTTTTGGGTGGCCAGGGCCGGTGCGCGACGCGTCAATGAGCGCAAATAATATACACTGCGGCCCAAAGCGGCCAAATACTTTTGAAGCGCCAGAAAGACGAACACTTGTGTTAGGAGAGTCACATAGCTGTCACCTACAAGTGGATCGAAATCAATGAAATGCGTTCCTAACTGGCTCCAATTATAAACGCTGACAACGAAATAGGGCGTGACATTTTCGACATAACATTTAGGCTTCTTGCTGCAAAAAGCTAGTATGTAAACATAGAACCTGTCCAGATGATTCCTCTCCATGAATGCTCTTTCTCTGTGCTGAAGATAATATTACCAAATGTATGTCTATGATTTTTTCCAAAGTACGCAATGTTCAAAAGTCGCCCAACAAAGCTTTGTATCATATCGTTCACATTATGATGCATCAGTGCTGATGTCACAGAATATCAACTGATGCTGTTACCAGTGGAGCAGCAATGCGATCTGACTTGCACGTGATCTTCTGAAAACAAAAGGGCAAAAAGGCGATGAAAGTGACCGAAGCCTGCTGTTCTGTGCTGGAGACATCCTTCATCTTTATATCGAATAAAAAGGCATTATATTGCTCCCAAAAGTTGGCATGACCATGCACATTAAAAAATAAATATATTACACATTTACCTTCACGAACATCTGTTTTTTTGCTCTTTTCCTTACATGCCACTGAATTTTTGAACAACTGAACCTACAGTTGCCTTAACCCTGGCCGTGCTGGCTTCCGGATCCACCTTCGCCGAGCCGGGGGTTCATGAGACTCCCCAAGATCTCGACAAGCTGCATATATATATATATATATATATATATATATATATATATATATAAAGTTGCAAAGAAAACAAAAACACTGTCAGAGAGGCCTTTGCAAAACTAGACAAAAGCAAAAACTAGACAAAAAAAAGACAAGTTTAATTCAGTCAGGCCAAAATCAAGGTAACTAAGGGTCACTTTAAGTCAACTTACCTGTTGACATTTTTGAAAAAATGCTGATAGTCAAATTGTTTATGTGGTTCCAAAGAGATCAGAATAAAAAACAGTTCTGATATATCTACATGGTGTGGTCAAAGAGCATCTGAGATCAAATTTTGCTGTTTCATACCAGATTAAACATGAAGGAAAAATTTCATCTTTTCATAAGGGCAGGAGCCCCTTTTTCTCACAGCAAGGCAATACATGTTGGCTCAGTCAAGCAGCACATGTATTCAGGATGCATACCAAGCCTGCAATCATCATATTAAGGTCAAACAACATCAGCATAAGTCAGACTTTTGACCGATACAAGTAGAGTTTCTGATGTCTATCATACCTTCTGCCACATTACCACTGAACAGACAGCACAGCATAAAATGCAACAACACTGGTTTGTGTAAAGTCCCTTCTTCATCACCAAACTCATAACCTGAAATATTTTCCTTGAATAAGTAATACAATGAGTGGTGACCACAGCTGCAATGTAAAAGCCTAATATCTCATGGGAAGAAATTTAGCAATGGCCAGGATTTCTAATTTGAGGACCAAAAATAAGAGGCCGGAGGCAGTAAAAAATGGATGGAAGGAGAGCATCATTGTGGTCCTTATCATTTGTGGCCATACAACACATGCAAACACTGGAAACCAGCAGCATTTTTCAGAATGTCAAACAAAGTCAGCCCAGGCCAGATGAGATTAAGTAAGTCTTGGAGAGTAAGTTCTTACCATATACCATAGACTTTTAAAGCACATATGGCTGCTGATGAATATTACCAGGCTATAAACTGGTGAAATATATCTGGCTGTAGGTCTGAAAATTTGGTATAAAATGTGACCTTGTCCCAAGTCATGGGTCAAAGGGTAACTTTAATATGCAAAGGATGTAAACACCAGGGCATACAATCAACCTTCAAAACCATCAAACTAGGCCCACAATCTCTCCAATACCATAGAAAGAATGCAAATTTAGTTGACCTGAGGCCACTAACATTGACATTTCCAACATTTCACAAAAAAATGGCAATTTACTTTTCTGAAGCATGACCTTACTTGACCCATCTTGGGCCAGTGACCTGAGATGGCCTCAAATTGGAATATTAACTCAATGTATTAAAATCATGGATGAAAGGTATCCCAAGTTTAATGTCTCTGTGCCTCTTCATTTTCTGACCATCCTCAGAAAACCTGAGTGCAATTCTCATGAACCCCAGCCTGGCATGAACAAATTAACTGCAATAGCTCAGGCCTGAGAAATATATATTTCTTCTGAGCCATATTCCACTGGCTTTTCCCAAGCAGCCAGTGTGATCACAAACCCCTCCTCCCATAGCTGAGCCCTGAGGCTTGGCACCAAGCACTGGCAGTGCAAATTTCACTGTGAACTTCCAACTGGCCTGCTGACCACTTGCACGGCCACCTGTTAATGGACAGGTTTGGATGCTGTGATGCTTTTGAGACTGACTATATACACACAGCACAAACATGACCTGGGGTCTGCGGAGCTGCTGGCTTCAGGTTGTCACCAAGTTGTGCATACCAGTACAAAACAAAGAAAAATTGTCAAACACCCAAATCCAGTTAGTAGTACAGTACAGTTTGTTATAGTATGCATTAGTATAACACAACACAATTGAAGTGTGCTGAAATGATGATGGTTCAGAGGGACATGCTTCACTAATCTGGGTGCCATTATACCATTTTTTGGACAATGCTGCACAGTTTGCTCAGGAGGTCAGGTTATACATTGGTGAGATTGTCTTAGCAAATGAATCAGCAATATTGTAAATGGACCAGGTTCATCACAGTACTTGAGTATGCTATGCCCATGTCCATTCTTTTATAATAATTTCACAATAACCTTACACCATGCAAACTACATCTAGACCACACAAAAGACATCTGAGTACTTCAGCAAGCTCACATCAGTACATGAGCATACTATGCCTATCTCCATTCTTTTAAAACAATTTCACAATAACCTTACATGATGCAAACTATATCTGAACACATAAAAGCAATTAGTGGATTTTACAAAAGTGTCTTTGATTGTTAGGTGCAGTGCTTTGTAAGCCAGATTTTAAAAAGATGCCAAGCACTAATGCATATGCAAGACTTTCCCAAGGAAATGATAAAATGGGCTATGGCCACTGCCAGTGGTGCCCATGCTTAATCCAAAGGCACACATTATCCCACTATACCTGCAAGTTGTACATTTTTACAAACCCACAAGCACCAGCCACTCATTATTCTTATATAGAACATCATCCCCACTTTTCTATGCAAGGGTATTATACATTACAAAGCCGTAAAATGATCAAACACATCTGGCCTATTGTTCTTGCAAGTTTTTTTCCACTGTGGGTTTGTCAGAGTGCACGTTTGTTATAGAAGTATTCACAAATTCATCTAGGGAGGATAGACTGACTGATGGATCCCAGATTCACAGCATCTTGCTACAGCTCACTGTCATGCAACTGAAGTTATCTCAAAACCCCTGTGTGGAAGTGGCTATCACAAAACAAAAAGGGCAGGAGGCTGAACAGACAGAGACAGTGGTAATACAGCATGCACACACCAATTCTGTAAAATGACAGTGCAGCACAGGATGAAATCACATCGCATGAGTTCAAACAGCTATGAAGAGCAAGATATTTATTTGACACTACTTTACCTGGTATCCACCTTGTCCTCTGGGATTCCCTCGGTATCCCCTGCCCCTCGCTCGACCACGAGTAGCTTGATGATACATAAATTGACTAACTTCTCCACAATAAGCTAAAACCTGAGGAATTTATCAGCTCAGCAGTATGAATTCATGTAGGCATTGCTTGAAAGTCCCATCGATATCAGTATCAGCGACAGGCTTTGCGATGACATGAGCCTTAATCCCCTACAGCTGATCAAAACATGCTCATGTTCATGAGTCATGGGGCTTGGTCATGCTCCATGGCCTTGAGGCTCATTCTCGTGCGCTTTGAGAGCCATGAGTTCAAGTTTGTCTTACATGCTGTCTTGCAAACAGCTGATCCAGAAATGTGTTTCCAGATTAGGGAAAAGTAAAGGTAACCAAACTTCCCTCTGCGTGGGTGTGGGAGCGAACTTGGTTGGCTCCTAACCCTCTTAGTGGAATTCATTTCTACATAATATCCATTTCATGTGTTTTTTTCTAACAGCACCCATTTAAGTGCAAGTTAACTGAACGGAATAGATGATGGATAATGTAAGGAGGTCTGCCTTGTAAAAGTGCCTAGTCTGCGAGGGCTACCAAATTCTTTAGAGATGCCTCCAGGGGATCCGATTTGCATTTTTTGAGAAGGCCTTGCCCCCTCCTTGCTCATTTGGTTCCCCATTCGGTTTGGCCCCCATATTTTCTGTCGGCTTAAGGGAAATGGGCCATAATAGCGGAAAGAACGACCGTAATAGGAAAGAGATACGCAGAAAGTATAGAATAAAGGATAGAGTTATATATACATATATATATATATATATATATATATATATATATATATATATATATAGATGGGGACTTACGCGATTTCTTATTTGATAAATAATAACGAAGGACTTAAAAATTTCCGTTGGTTGGAATAAAGTGGGTAAAATCCGCTAAAAAATCTTCAGGTCAGTCAGGTAAAAAATCTGCGAAGGGGTTATGGTTCTTGGGCCCTCGGCTCGGCTCCCCCCCATCATTTGCAAAAAGCTACGCCCCGAGCACCTCTCTGTACGGGGTGAGGGGGCGCCTGGCTTGTAAGGGGCACCGAGTCCTCGAGGAATGTTAGATCTTTAAATGGATGGAGGGCTGAAGGTTGCAGGGACGTTAACTTCTGTAAATGATTGGGTGGTCCGAACCGTCGGCCCGACAACCTAACCTCTCCCCAAATATGGGTTTCTCACTGGATTAAGTCTACTTTATTTTGATTAATGGAAACTTTCGTATTTTGTTACCATTTTTCAAATAAATCTTTGCGTATATTCCAGGTGTATAGGTATATATGTACATATATATATATACATAGGTGGGCATCGTTACTAAAAAATGTAACTTCGTTACTCGTTACTCCGTTACTCAAAAAAGCCAGTCCGTTACTCGTTACTCCGTTACTCTACCTTAAAAAGTAACGGAAGTTACCGTTACTCCGTTATTCCGTTACTTTTTTAAATGCAGCGAAAACCAAGCGAACGCGGGTTTTAAGTCTTTTATGCTGCTTTGTGGTTGTAAACGGCATTCCATATACCAAGGGAAGAAACAAAAAGCGCTTACCCAAAACACTCCGCTAGCTGCCCACTGCCCTCACCAGCCGTTGTAGAGTCGGCGGCGCCAGGACAACAGCCGCGGCGGGTATTCTACCACTGTGTTAGCCACAATGTTCAAACCAACGAATTCCTGTTCATTGCCCGCGGCGCCGACGGAGCGGGAACAACCGGCGCTGGAGCGGACGCATGCAAAATGCGACAAACAGCGGACATCTATCGACTGGGTTTGATCAACAACGCCTCTCGAAGTATCCGCCCTGAACATAATGGTCTCCGTTCAGAGCTCGTTTCGGTCTCGCGAACTTCTTGTTTTGTTTTGAAATTATGTGTGTGTATTAGTTTGTGTACGTGCGCGTGCGTGGAGGTAAGATGCCTGATACCCCTGACGTTTTTTTAATACCAAACGACGAAGGACTCAAAAAAACATGACTGATATGGATTTTAGTATTGTGAAATAAAAGACTAAAAAAAGGTGCTTTAGTACCTCTTCAGCGCCCTTGAAAAGACAAATTAGCTATAAAAACATGGTCATAAGTAAGATGCAACGGAGGATGTTAGCCGTTCACAAGTGGAACATTTTGGAACGATGACGTGACCTGACCTGACCCCTGTGAAAAGCCAAAATTGATATCAATGAACTCGCTATTGTCTTACGGTTCAGTATATGTCGCTTAAGTTCAGCTTTTCAGGGACAAGGTATTGTGTCTATTTACCTAATTCCAAGGACGTGTTTTGACCTTTCATGGCGTCTGGTGGCCTCAAAATTGACCTGAGGTCAAAACTCTTGAATGTTTTCGTCTCGGTTTGGCAAAACCTTTCCGCCGGTGTTTTCCTTTTTTCCGTGCGATATATGGGAGCCGAGATCCTGGGAGGTGCGGAAATCCGCGCTCCCCCTCCGGCCGGGCAAAGGGCATTCTGAGCCCGGCCGGAGACGGGTTAAAAACACTTATTTAACCCTATTCCCTGTGGGGGGGCAGATTCTGCTACCCGTGTCTTTTTGCTTGTCGCTCCCACAATGTTTGCCGCAGCGCCACAAGATTTTCTGGCATTTCATGGAATTGATACACAAGTGTTTTGTCAACATTTAAAAAAAAAATCGGTCCCGCAGAGGCGGTTCCAAGCCCCCGTTTTCGGCGGTAATGTGCTGTGCGTGAAGCTGCAAAGTTGTGCGGTTCACTATCGTGACATTCTGAGTAGGAATAAAGATCACTGACTCATTTATATAGTCATACACATCCTAAACAATGCGCATGCACACATATTTTCAGGCGAACGCACACCCAGGTACTGAAAAAAATGGGGGAGCACACTATTGTGCTTATGGTGCCCTCCCAATTTTGTTTACCTGGATCCACCTCTGCGCTACATATAAACTTAAACTGGCTTGCTAGTTGTACATCTGATGTTTATATCACCCAAAACAAACAAAAACGAAGGAAATTTCTTATTTCAAAAATCACCCTTTTTGCCCTCCCTGGAACTGCCTATGGTTTTCTATTTTAAATTTCAGCTTTCGGTATATAAAAGACTTGGACATTCCAAGCTGAACCGTGTTATTCCCATGAAAATTGGTTGGTAAACACGGCCGCAGTGACCTTTCAAAAATACCCAAATTTTGGAGTTTGTTTGCCCCCACGCCCTATTTTCTGAATTTTTGAATTTTTGGAGTCCGGAATTGGAGATCTAGTTGAAACATATTAAATGGTATTTATCCCATCAACATTGGACGAATGCATCTCGAGATCTCTGGAAGGGCGGGGAGGGGAGGGGGCAGAATTGGTAATCTTCACCTTTCGGCCAATGCATATTTTTCAAAGGTGCAAAAGTGGCAACGGTTCATATGTTTGAGTTTGGGTCCTCACTTCTGCGTCGACAGAAAATAATGTGTCAACCGAAAGGTGTTTCGGCCAGTTGATTTTTTTCGGGAACGCAGGAGTGGTAACTCGAACCGCATGGACAATGTAGCCTGTCCTCCAAGTTAAAAATGATTTAACCTAACCTAACCTAAAACCTACTGTATGGTTGCAGGGATTGCCCTAGATGGGCATGTAAAACTAATTTTTTGTGAGGTTCAATTTGCCTGTTTTTTGGTTTGGTTAGCTCGTATCGGCTGAAGGCAAACATGTGTCAACTGAATCAAAATTCAAGAGTTACCTAACCAAGTCAGTTTACACATCCAGTAGGGGCCAGTGCTTAGAAAAATACCTGAATGGGCTAAATTGTTCACACAACTTGTGTTGCCACTTCCGCGTCTCCAAAAATTACGCGTAAGCGTCGGCCGAAAGGTAGATTACCGCAGATCTGCCCCCCCCCCCCCAGGGTAATGTGAATCTCACTGCCTGCAGAGAATATGGTTAAGGCAAATAGTCCAAGCAATAGTCGACAAGCTTCATAATTATGCTTCACTACTGACAACTTATTGTGCACATTCTGTTCTCACCTGGAAATACCGTAAATAATGCTTCCTCGATATGTGCCTTTAGGTTTGAAAGGCTACTCTTGTGACCCTTGATTATAACCTCTTTCGGTCGGCACAGGACATACGTAAAAATGACGTTTTTCCCCTCCTTCTTAAACTCAAAGTACGTTTCTAGATGTGGCCATGGGTGACCCAGACCGGGCTCGTCCTCTTCCTCCGAAGCTGAGGCACCGTCGGACTCGGAGTCAAGGTTTTCGACCTCCAGTGGCGGCGTAAAGACGCCTTGATGGGACATTTTAGTGTCAGGTAGTTAAAATTTCAGGCCAGTCAAGAATCAATCACCACTCCATCACTCCATTGACATCACAGATCCAAGGCCATGGCGGCAGTAACCATGTGCTCAAAAGCCTTGAGTGATCTTGGCGGGGAACCGTGTGGCGGTGGTAAGCAATCCGTGACTAATTTGAGACAACATTGAAAACTGCCGTCAGCTGGCTGTTCCAGTATAAATGACAATAACTTTGATATCTTTTAGCCTGAAAAATGACGACTGGTTAATTTATCATTTTAAGTCATATCAAACTTACGCATAATTCAATACTTTTCTCCCAAAAGAGACCAAAGTCAGCTGGCCTTTATACTGAACCATTGCCGCCAGCTTGCCGTCAACGTTTATCAGCTGACGAATATTGTCAACAAGTCTACTCCGCGATTGTCAGCTGAGTGCGCGCCCAGCCGCGCTTGTATCGCCGCACGCTATTGGGTGTTAGCTATTCAAGTAGCCAATGGCGTGTGCCGATGCAAATAAAGCCGGGCGGTGTCTGTAAGGAGTTTAAAAAGTAACGGAGTAACGGAGTAACGGAGTAACGGACCAAAAAGTAACGGAGTAACGGACCACAAAAGTAACTTCCGTTACTCAGTCCGTTACAGTAAAATAAAAGTAACGGGTCCGTTACTCCGTTACTGAAAAAAGTAACTTCGTTAGTAACGGAGTAACGGAGTAACGGACCAGTGCCCACCTATGTATATATATATATATAGAAGATAGGAACATAGATACATTACTTAATGTTGTATTCCTTACTTTCTATCGATTTTTTATCTGCTGCGGCCGTTTTATTCGTTATTTTTGTCCAATTCCCTTTAAAACTGGCAGAAAATATTGGAGAGGCCCAAACCAACAATGGAGGGGACCAAATAAACATTGGGTAGGCCAGGGGCCACTCGAAAGAATGTAAATCGACACCCCTGGAAGGTTGATTGCTGTTTATGCGGTCTTAACAGCCCTCCTCCCGGCAAAGATCTCCCCAAAGTTCGGCCACTCCTTGCCCCAGGTCTGGGAAGTGTTTATGTCAATTTTCTTCATCTTTTTTCTTCGTCTTTCTGCTATGGCATAAAAGAGGCGCTCGTGCCACGGGCCCAAGAGAGTGGGAGGATGTCCCCTTTGTCCTCTCAGCTCTTACACCCACGCGTAACGCCTCCCCTCCTTCTTCCACGGATCCAAGACAAGTTTTAATAGGGGCGAATCCATTGTTTTCGCGCAGAGAGAGAGATAGGGGGAGGGAGAGAGAGAAAATCTAAAGAGCATCTCCAAGTTATGCATGGCCGTGCCCCGACCTCCTGGGTCCATGGGACCACTAAGCATGGGATTCCCAAGAGGTTGAGGAGCAGTCCTTTCCCCTTCCGTACACGACGGTAATTTTGAGGTTTCTTCTTTGCAACATTACGGAAATTCAGAGTATCACCATGGCTGCCCGGTGGTAACCTAAATAAAAAATGCCAAACATATTTACGGTGTGTCATGACTTACTCATTGTGCCATTAACGCAGCTTCGCCCAAACGCAACCTTAACTTCCGTAACGTTGCATCAGAAAAGACTCACACGAATTCAAAATAAGCAAAAGAAAGACGCTTCAATCAACCATTGCAACAGCTGACGGCACCGTCAGCTGACCGTCGTTATTTCGCTACCTGCGACGCCGACGCCGGCGCTGCCGACGTGCCAGCGCGCAGGAGCAGATGCATCATACCGACGGCGCATGTGTGAGATCCGATCGTTTGACCTTGTGGGTGGGCGTTCGCGCCCTTTGAAGTTCACAAGTTCAGTAGTGTGCGGACGGGCGCAGGGCAGGGAGGTCTAGTTCGGACAGAAAGGGCTTGGGGCGCATTTTGGCCGCTGGCAGTGATCCCCATACAAGCCGTTCAAAATGTCGAAAATGCACCCAACCACAAGTGATTATGAGCGACGCAAGCAGATCAGTGTAAGAGGAATAGCACAAGTGGAAAATGTGGCCAATATCAAGAAAACTTTCAACCGTCATGTACATTACACCTTGGTAAAAGATCGTAATGTTGCAACCATGAGGGATTATTATTTTGCCCTTGCTCACACTGTGCGTGACCATTTGGTTTCAAGATGGATAAGAACTCAGCAAAGCTATCATGAGAAAGACCCAAAGGTGAGTCCAACCAAACCCTTTGTAAGTCGTGGTTTTTCTGTGCTCATGCGGATAAAGGAACACTTCATTGTTTGCGATTTTATGTAGGAAATACGGTAGATATTGACGGTCATTAAGTGTAACTTGACACCTTGGAAATGGTTAAGTCGCGTCATAATCTCCGTGTTTTTCTGTGGCCAACTTGTTTCACCCTGCTAATGGCGAGATTGCAAAGTCCCTTCTGTCTCGGCCCCGTTTCCAAAACCTGTTGGTTTCACGTTATGCATGTCGGTAGCACCTCCGTCATGACGACCGCGGTCTTCCGTTGTGAAAGGTTTCCCGGTCGAGGGACACCGGATATTGGGTGGAGGGCGCAAGGGAGGCTTTCTTTTCCATGATGTGGAGAATTTAGCATTAGCCTGGTGGCTTTGTGTGGAAAGAGTGACTTAAAAGTGGTGTTGCCCGCCTCCGCCCTCCCTCCTACTCTAAACACCATCTGCCGTATATCCCCGACGTGCCTTAGGTAAGTCACTCTGCCTCTGCGGCCTGTTGGATAAGGAGTCGTACAACAGAGTTCCGAGTATGGCGGACGCTGGATTTGGTCTCAGAAAGGGCACGTGGCCGAAAACGTCAGCTGGTCATAGGGCGGCTGTGTGGAAGCACACGGTACAAAGTGGTGCCTGGTAGGGGCGCAGCCAGGATTTTCGTAAGGGGAGAAGTTTAATGTGAACTCAAATCATGCAGAAACCGCCTCCTGGGAAGACAGTGTGCCATGGTTTTCAAAAAAATGCGGGTCTGGGGGGTCCTCCAGCTCCCGCCTCCCCTTCCCTTGGGGTGCCTAGGGCAAAATAAGTCCATATTTGAGAGTACTTGGGTGGCGAAGTCATTGTCCGGCAACAAGCTCGGCTTAGCATGGACTCATGGTTGAGGAAGTTTCGGTAACCCTGTCGGCTTGCTGCCTACTCATTGTGTCCCGGCAGCTGACGTTTCGCTCGATGGTTCTTTGCATTCTGTTCCGAACTCATTTTAACTGCAGTGAAATTCTTCACCATCTAGAAGCTGCTTGCCTTTGGGGAGGAGATGAGTGGAAGTTTTTAGTTAAACTCGCGTTTAACGGCTCATGAGAGATGAATTGCGTTTGACCTCAAGGATGTTGAAACCCGAGAAGAGTGAGGGAGTATAATATGACAGACCTAGTTGCTCCGTTCCGTGCAACGTCGTACAGATTTGTTGAGCATTTTCGAAAAGCGTGGAGATCCATGGCGCTCTTGTCCTCTTCCGTTCTCACGTCTTTGTGTGTCCCAGTCGGGTGACGGCGAGGTGACTTCAGGCACCCCATATCTCGGATGCGGTGGACGCTTTTCGCGGAATTTGGCACTGTTGACTCGTCGTTTCTCCTTGGCTGTGTAAAGAGGTCTTCCTCACACAGAAAGACGCAGAAATCGTGCCGACCGTCAAAATTACAAATTTCGTAATAGAAAAGGAACTAGATAAACTTATGTGCAGTGTCACATGAGCCTGCGGATCCTCGAACACGTTTCATGATCCTTGTTACAATTGGTCTTTAACGTGACATCCGCTGTTTGTTCATTTTTGGGGGAGGGGCGCCAAAGGATTAATCCATACGGTGTAATTCTGATATTTTAACTGTTTGCACATACTAAGATGCTTTCGTTTGGCGAACGCTCTCCGTCGAAACCGTAAACCCCGAATGCCGTGTTTTATTAGACATTGGTCAGTGTTAGGTAAAGCCCATAGCTGCGTCCGGCCCGCTTCCTATCAGTTTTTGACGTCACGCTCCTCTCCTTCACCCCAGCAATCGACTCGGCCCGGCCCACGTTGTAGTGCACAGTGGTATTGCTCCTGCAGCTGACGCCGAATTGAACGACTGAAATGTCAGCAGGTTCTGTGCCTGGGTCAAAATAATTCCCTATCAGGACATCAAAGTACTCCATTTTTGCCCTCTGAGGTGCGCTCCATTGACATGGAAGATAATGTGATTTGCGTCGTTTGGAAGCCGTCCTTGCGTTTGCGCCGTGCATGCTTTCTATAGCAGTGCGATTTTCTTCGCTTTTAAGACGTCGTTGTATTTGCACTCTTTCGCGGTCCTTGTTCGGAACATGAACATTAGAGGGCTAAAGAATATCTGAGACTGGCTCAAACCATTTCCTAATCCAATTATTTTCCTTCGCTTTTGCCATGATTTCAGAAAACAATGAAATACTTTCCGCAATTATTTTAAAAGGTCATTGGTGGAAATTTCAGCCAGTGAATATTCCCTGTGTCCAGTACTGATCTGGCCGAATTTCTGTCTTCCTATCCGACTACACCATCTGTACTTGAGAGACCACTACCGTGTTATACGGTTTTGAAATGAAATAGCTAAATTCCGGCTGGTCTGCTTTGTACGGCGATGGTTTGCTTGTTAGACCTCAGGATTTGGGTCGTGTTGTATAAGATGGATGATGAACATATCGCTAGTGATGAACACCGTATGACTTATCTCCTTTGGAATCATCTTTCGCTATGAAGGGTGTCATATGATGACGAGTGATTAACATGTTGACGGCATTTGGCATTTAGATGTTTCCCCGACCTCGCTCGAGGTTAGATTACATGCGGATGTTTTTATGGCATTGAAACCTCTCAAACTGAGAACCATCGTTTATACTTGTTGACGTAAATTGAAACCTTCGTGTCGGCTTATCTTAAGCTCAGTCACATAGGTACCGTCTGCAGTCTCGGATCAAAATGGCGGAGTGTGCACTAAAATCCGACGCAGCCAGTCGTCCTGGAGGCCGACTCGACACGTTCCGGGAGCATCGGTCACCTCAGACGATGCTTTGAACCGGCGGATGCCTGCTCCGCGACGGCCGATTGGTCGCACACTGCGCCTCTGCTCACACCCGGCCGGTATATAAATACTTCTGGCCGCCGGCCACCTCCTGCCAACCCCCCCCCCCCCACACCCGGTGCATTGGGAACAAGCGTGGGGCCGGCAGCGAGCGACAGCTGGGACGCTGCCCCGACCAGTCAGAGGCGCTCTTGTACACCGTGCCCCGGTCAGATAGGGTATGATGGCTGTGATTGCTGCGCTTGACAGAAAACAAACAAAAATATAACGGCAAAGCAGCAACCAAAACAAACAAACAAAAAGTCCTTAGCGGTTTAAGAAGGCATGGGCAAGGCAAGATCACGTACAAAAGAACTGTGTGATTTGAATTTACATGGCCAGGACTTACAGGAATGCTCGTTCAAAATCTAATGCCGTATCATTTCCGTGTACAGTTTTATTGCCAGCTGGTGATCTGGTTGTCCCTTTGGCTAGTAGCCTCTGGAAGTTTGCTTTCACAGCAGTGTTGGAAAAACTGTCGTTTTGTGGTGTCAAGGAGCACAAAAAAAATTATACTCCAAGAAAAATTTTGCACTCCGAAATGGTCATATGTCACCCCCAAAGACATGGGTATTCCTACTCAACCAGAGTTTGAAGTTGCCCAGCGTCCCCCCCCCCCCGGTTGACCGAGTATAGATGGTAAACCACCATCTATACTCGGACGCTGAAGCACACTCCAAACCCATGGCCAGCCGCCTTTCTACTCCGCACCCCCCCCCCCCCCGGCTCCCCGGTCACCGACTCTTTGTCCTATTGTCTTGTATTGACCTACCATGTAGACCTACCATGTTGCCCCCTACTGTGCCACGGTAGTTTGGCTTTGTCTCGCAGAGTTAGTGTTGTTTATGTCGTACTGACGATTTGATTTTTTACAGCGCATCTACTACCTGTCCCTGGAATACTACATGGGCCGAACCCTCCAGAACACCATGGTCAACCTAGGCATCCAGAGCGCATGTGATGAAGCTCTGTACCAGGTACTACTCAGAAGAATCGTATTCCGCGCTTAGCGACGGACCACTCCACAGATGCGGACCCAAGCAGTTCTGATTTTGCCACAGTGCTACACAAAACCCGCATTTACTAAGTCAAGGCAGGCAACGGCCTGTTGTCGTGCTTCTCACATTCATCACGCCAAGGCTGGCGTCGGTCTCCTGGCGAGTTTCTCCTGTTCGTTTCACAGATGTACGGATCGGTTTACCGGGAATGTAAACTACGTGATTGAGAGCAAAGGGGATTGTGCTAATCTCTGTGACCAGTCTGTGGTCGTGTTAATCGTGTCGTTTTCTCCATTTTACATTGAACGAGTTCATTCACCGTCATTACTGCGCATTGTTGCGATTGCCGGGTAGAGCCGTTCATTGTGATAGACCGCAGTGAAACACAAGTCACCTTCGTTGCAGTTCTAGCTGCAACAAATTATTCACATCATATGGCATTACTGACTTGGTTATTGTGCATGATTTACGAGGTGCAGTATGGAACCGAAAGTTTGGAAGCAGCTGTATTCGAAACTGAATTGCTGAAGTCTGCCGATTCCTTAGTATGCCTTTAACTATTCAGTTGGCTGTGAGTACTCACTTATTTTTGTTCGCGTACTCGGCGGAACAGTGTTATCGCTCGCGACGGCTCTAGAGAGCATTACGTCCAGTAAGCTTCTTGACTGCTTTTCTTGGACGATGGCTCGGCCATAGGCGTACAAACGGGGAGGGAGTCCATGACGCCGTTTTTGGAAATTTAACCTTAACCCTTTGGGGAAGAACTATTTGCCCCCCCCCCCCCCGCCACCGTCACGCATACGTTTCTTTTATGTGCGTCTATGCTCCTGGGGTCGGCGAATACCTGTCGTTATGGTGTAGTGTGGCCGCAGACAGGCTTTCCCCGGGTCGGGCTTACGATAGGTCGGTTGCGACGGGGCCCGCATTCCTTCTGCGTAGAATTGCTCAAGATCGAAGGAGCTGAAAGTGCGTGAAGCACGCTTTCAGCGGATGACATTTCGTACATGGCAGTCGCTCGAAAACAAAAGTTTAGATCGAGGTCTTTGTGTGGATGGGTGGGTGCGTGGGTGTGGATGTGTCCAAGGTTCGGAGCCTCTAGCGCCCGAACGCACCAGCCGATCGCGACACAGGTGGCGCCATCGGGTAAAACGACTCGGCACTTCGGTGTGAGCGATTCGTGTCTCGTGGTACTTGCTACGTGGCACGAGCCGGACGTTTCCAGAATGTAGTCAATCACGTATACAGGTCTGGTAACAGCATAGGCCCTACTTGCGAGTGCTCGCTTCTGTGGTCGGCACCCACGTGCCGTCCACGTGGGAATCCGCTGGCATGTGTTTAGATTTGGACTCGGGGACCTCTGAGTGCCGTCATCACTAACTTCAACGGCTGGAGTTCGGTGGGTAGTTAGATCAGCACTAGAGCTATTCACTGGCATCCCAAATGATAGGCATGGTTCAACGCGTCACGTGCAGCACACGTGCGCATCTTTTACACCCCCTGTGTTTCTTACGGACCAATTGCTGGGAAGCGAACAATGCACCTTGGTGCGATGAAGGCTTGGAAATACGGACGGCCAGCTGGGCGCTCACTGTCGATGGATTCAGGCGGAAACGGGTGCAACTTGCTCGCGAAGCGCGAGGTGTCCAAGACTAGCACCCCTCCTTCATTGCCGCAACACCACAACCACTGGGATGCTGAAAATTGGTGGACAGGAGCACGTGATACTTGGCAGTCGATATGTCCGAATGTTTTGCATGCCAATAGCGTAAACCTGGTGTGTGCGGGACGCACATGCCGAAGTGTACCCCTTTGTCATTCAGACATTTGGTTTGGCAACCGTTGATGCTGGACGTGCCAAATTTTCTGGTGGGCTGTAGTCACAAACGCCATCCAGAACAAGCAAGATTTAAGGCATCATTGGCACTCATGTGAGCGTGCCCTTTGTTTGATTAGGGGTCCGCCGTGTGCGAGAGGGTGTACGACTCATTTCTACCTGCATAACAAGAACGGCAAGTGTTTAATGGGGGCAATTCTGGCACTAAGCGGATGGACAGGTTTGCGTGCGATACAAGGCTTCGATTTTGACCCCATACCAACTGTGTAACGCCTGGGTTTGCGTCTAGCGATACAGCGCTGAAATCATTTTAGCAGGTTGAAACTAAACAACTCGAACCGAACCCCCAGCGCCCTTGGACTTCTGTTGGGAGGACCACTTACCACCAGTTGGCCGTCCCACCGCCAGCGCCCTTGGACTTCTGTTGGGAGGACCACTTATCACCAGTTCGTCGTCCCACCACCAGCTGGGCCTGGACATCGAAGAGCTGCAGGAGTTGGAGGAAGACGCAGGTCTTGGCAACGGAGGCCTGGGTCGTCTGGCGGCCTGCTTCCTCGACTCCATGGCCACCATCGGACTGGCTGCCTACGGCTACGGTCTCCGCTACGAGTATGGCATCTTCGCTCAGAAGATCAAGAACGGCGGCCAGGTGAGTCGTCTTAGTATGCGCGCTCCCGTGTCGTCGATGCGGAGTCGCATTTATGGGCTCGATTCACGAATATGCACAATATTGGCCCGTCCTTTGGTACTCTTGAAACAGGTTTTGTAATACAGCTTGTTTAGGGGATGCAAGCTTTCTGGTGATGTTTTTGTGTTACAGTATAGTTCCGGTTTTCATTTCGCTTGTTATTGTAATATTTTGATGCCGCAAAGAACGTTCTTTTGATATTGCCGTGTCGTAACCAAACTCGCGGCTGTTTGCCTTGTGACGCTGCCAGACGGAGGAGCCGGACGACTGGCTGAGATTCGGGAACCCCTGGGAGAAGGCTCGCCCCGAGTACGTCCTGCCTGTCTGCTTCTACGGCCGCATGGACAACGGCAAGTGGGTGGACGCCCAGGTCAGTGCTGGAGCCGTGACTGCCGAGCGCGGTGGCGCTGGATCCAGGCAGTCGCGCCCTGCGTGTGCCCGGTATCGTGTTGCATCGTATCGTATTAGTGGGGTGTGGTCAAACGCACAGTGTCAGGAGAAAGTAGGCCTCATAGTCGGGGCGATTCTCGATCCGGGAGTGGGGCCGCGGATATTGTTTTGCGAGTGCTGATCGGCTGGTGAGTTCTGCGGTAGTTTCACTGGGTAGACGTGGATGATTTCCAGCGCTTCATGTTACCGTGCGGATGCGAGGTTCATTAAAAGTGACGTGTCTCTGTGCTGTCGGTCTGGTTGTCATCGCGCTACCCCGGACAGTCCTGCCTGGGCGTGTTGCCGGCCTGACCTGTGCTCGTGAGGACGCTGGTACGGCGCCCCCTGACGCGTGCGGTTGGCTGCGCGCAGCTCGTGTTCGCAATGCCGTACGACACGCCGATCCCCGGCTTCGGCAACAACGTGGTGAACACCCTGCGGCTGTGGTCGGCCATGTCGCCGGCCAGCTTCAACCTGCAGTTTTGTGAGTGGCGGCGGCAGAGCGTGGCCCACGCGGACTCGGGGCCTGTTCTCTGCGAACGGAGCGAGGTTCTGGCGCGAGAATGGAAGTTATGATTTGCCGTGGATGGAAATAGGAATTGTTAACCTGATCTGAAGGTTGCGTCTTTTGGTTATATTAGCCTCGGTTTTGGTATTCTGAAATAATTCCGTTTTTGATCGGAGGGTGACCACCTGACAGGACAACGGACTTTGGTTTGTGTGATGAAGGCCTGATCTGTATGACATGTCACAACGCATGTTGATTGTTTGCAGTCAACAACGGTGACTACATCCAGGCGGTGCTGGACAGGAACCAGGCGGAGAACATTACCCGCGTTCTGTACCCGAATGACAACTTCTTCGAGGGCAAAGAGTTGCGTCTTAAGCAACAGTACTTCATGGTCGCTGCCACTATCCAGGTACCTTGGCTTCGATTACACTAGGGGAAGGAACGAACTCATTGTTCGTTGGGGTGTTGTGCTGCAAAACCATAATATCAGTAATAATGTAATAATATCAAGATTCTACCATTTACTGTTTTAAAGGTGTTTTTATGGCTTAACACCTTTGGTAAAGTGAGTGTTCGTGTCGTCACGCTGCCGCCTTTTCGCAGTTTTTTAGAAGCGTCCTGAGAGTGCGGTCGAGGCTCGATTGATCTGTTCACGTGTGGGCGTGGCGCGGCGCAGTACTTCTGCTGACTCCCCGCCCGGCGCAGGACGTCATTCGCCGCTTCAAGTCGGCTAAATACGGCCTGCACGAGCCGCGCCGCTCCACCTTCGAGGAGTTCCCGGACAAGGTGGCCATCCAGCTGAACGACACCCACCCGTCGCTGGCCATTCCCGAAGCTGATGCGCATCTTCGTGGACGTGGAGCGTCTCAGCTGGGACACGGCGAGTCCGGGGCGGTGGCGGGAGCACGGCGTGCTTCCCACTCACGTTTCCCGGCTTCTTTGTTAAATTTGCGGTTTCCGTTTTGGGAGGCTGAAAGTCTGGCCAAAACTCCTACTCCAGGTTTTTTTTATAGCTAAGCTTGTTACCGTCTGGAACATCGTCATTGGCCGTTTCTCTTCCCCGGACCGCGTGACTTGGCTGGCGGCGAGACGGTGGAGCAGTGTGACAGTGTCGCGTCGACTGATCTGCCAGCGGTTCGTCCGTGGCTCTGACCCCCCCCCCCCCCCAACCCGGCAGGCCTGGGACCTGGTGACGCGCACCTGCGCCTACACGAACCACACGGTGTTGCCCGAGGCGCTAGAGCGCTGGCCGGTCACCATGCTGGGCAGCATGCTGCCCCGGCTCCTGGAGATCATCTACGAGATCAATTGGCGCTTCCTGGACGAGGTGAGGGCTGACCCGTCTCAGAGAGACAGGCTGGCGAATTCAGCGACAGCAACTCAGTATTTGCAAGAGCAAGCATAGACAATCCGGATGCATGTGTGACAGGTTTGTTACGTTTGCGGCAAAAACTGTGGAGTGGACATGCTGGGTAGCGAAAATGTACTGAGGCAGTTCCGATGGAACCTTTCCTCTCTCTCCTGTTTGTGATGTTATGGTGCTGGACCTCCTCTCGGCCCCATGCCTGTCCGGGATGTGATTTGGTACTCGCGCCGCGTGCGGCCGCAGGTGAACCACCGCTGGCCGGGCGACCTGGACCGGCTGCGGCGCATGTCTCTGGTCGAGGAGGACGGCGAGAAGCGCGTCAACATGGCCCACCTGGCCATCGTCGGCTCGCACGCCGTCAACGGGGTGGCCGCCATCCACTCGGAGATCATCAAGCGTGACATGTGAGTCCGACTGGAGAGGCTCCAATACCACGTGGGTTGTCGTTTGGGATCCAGGGTCGGGTAGTCTGGCGGACGTCAGAAGATTAAAAATCATTGTATTTTGTGCTGATGCTAAAGAAAATTTCGGAAGGCGTTCATTTATTTCTGTCTAGTTTTAATTATCTGTTGATCTATTGCCTTTGGCAGGCTTTGTATTCCACCGCCTCTTTAATGAATATTTTCGTGTTTTGCATTGTATGGATACCAGAATGGCACTGCGATACCGCGCTTTATGTTTGCCGTTGCCTGTCAGCCTCTGCCACCCCTCTACATTTACTTGTTTTTCAGCTTTAAGGACTTCAGCGAGATGACACCGGAGAAGTTCCAAAACAAGACGAACGGCATCACGCCGCGCCGCTGGCTGCTGCTCTGCAACCCGGGACTCTCGGACGTTATCGCAGACGTAGGTGGCGCTGCGGTCGGGGCCGCTGCAGCTCCACAGACTCAGCGCTAGATGACTGCGGTTGGGGCGAGCGTGGTTATGGCGCCTTTAGGCTGGCCTAGGTGGCGCTGCGTCTAGGGAGAGCACAAGTGATTGGTCATTAGTTGGAGTTATGTGGAGCTTCGACCTGAAATTTTACGGTCTGTGGCCGTCTTCTTTTTTTGGGGGGGGGGGATAATGCAACAGAATCCGATTGATGCACTCACCCCGCGGGACTTATCATCGTGTACTTCAAAGCATATGGTCGCTGGCTGCTCCTGCTGTTTAAATTTACTGGGTCCGTTATAGCAAAAGTGAGACGTTTGGTTGGGTTCCACTGATGTCAGCAACGAGAATTCTGATCGTCGGAGCAGCAGGATTACGTCGTCCCGGTCATGAACCGGCGATCTGCTCTGCAGAAAATCGGCGAGGATTGGATCATCCATCTGGAGCAGCTGGCCAAGCTGAAGGACTTTGTGAACGACGCTGGCTTCGTGCGCGCCGTGCAGAAAGTGAAGCAGGAGAACAAGATGAGAGTGGCGCAGATGCTGACCAAGCAGTACGGGGTGGAAGTCAACGCTGCCTCTATGTTCGACATCCAGGCCAGTGCTGTGGCTCCCAGGGGCCACTGTTGCTCCTTTGGGTTCGGGCCGGCGACACTGGACAGATGTAATGGAAAGGATTCTAGGTAGATTCCGTGGGTCATCTCCGTGGTTCCGTAACTTAAACATGGTTCCGCTTGCCACCTGCGTTGTGGTTCATGAACCGCATGGTTCATGAGGCGCCGCGTGAACCACCAGACACGCGGTGGTTCATGCGGTGGCTGGCGATTGTTGGATGTTTTATCATTGACCACCATCCAGTGTTGGAAAAACTGTCATTTTTTGGTGTCAAGGAGTACTAGAAAATTAATACTCCAAGAAAATTGTGTACTCCAAAATGGTCATTTGCCCCCTCCCCCAAAAGTTATGAGTATTCCTACTCAACCAGAGTTTGAAGTTGCCCAGCGTTCCCCCGGGTTGATCGTTTACCATCCATACTCGGCCGCTGAAGTATACTCCGAACCCGTGGCCAGCTGCCTTCCACACCCCCCCCCCCGTCAACGACTCTGCCGACCTGCCATGTAGACTCAGGAAACTGGATTGGTCCCCTCCCCAAACGGAGTTACTGTATCCGCCCCTGCTGGCCACATATGCTTGTAAAGCACCTAGTTAGTCGATGTTTCTCACATAAACTCATGACATTTTATACTCCAAAAGAGAATTTGTACTCCGACACCAGGAAGAAAAACCAGGTTTCCAACATTGCCACCGTCAGTGCCGTATTTTCCGTCCAGAAATCATGTTACACGCTGAGCACCAGTTTCGCTGTTGTGTTTATCTAACACAGATCAGGTACAGTGTTCATAGTGATCGCCCATCGGTCTCGATGTTCTGAATATTGATTTAACTCTGGTTCGTCTACTATATGCGTTCTTTAACTCACCCTACCGATGCACATCAGGTGAAGCGGATCCACGAATATAAACGTCAGCTGCTCAACTGCATGCACATCATCACCATGTACAACCGGATCAAGAAGAACCCGAGCGCGCCGTTCGTGCCCCGGACAGTCATGATCGGCGGCAAGGCGGCACCCGGCTACCGCATGGCCAAGCAGATCATCCGTCTCGTCATCGCCGTGGGCAACATCGTCAACAACGACCCGGTGATCGGCGATAAGCTGAAGGTCCGTGCTTTGTGGCGTGCGGTCCGTCTGTGTTGGCGTTCGGTGTCAGCTGCTTGTCCCTGTTTTAATTTTTGTCGCATGCTTTTACAAAACTTCTTTGGGACCATAAGACGTTGGTTTACATTGGACAACGATTCTGTGCATCCTGTCGCCTGCCTCAGACCGCTGTCGCGACAACTGGAAAATGGCATTTATGCAGTTAACTCCGTACGTTACCTTGAAAAGACAGGAGCGTCATCAAGTCCTCGGGCTGTTCGCAGACCGAGGACCGTTATTACTGCTGTTTACGATGTAGTACACGTGGTTTGAGTGGGACCAGGGTGAGCGCGAGGTCCAGGAGGTGAAGCCGTCGCAGAACAGCGCGGACGGCCGTCCGCCGCCGGCTGGAGCTGAGCGCCGGGACTCGCCTGATCTGCTACCGCCGCCGCAGGTGATCTTCCTGGAGAACTACCGCGTCACGCTGGCCGAGCGGATTATCCCGGCGGCCGACCTGAGCGAGCAGATCTCCACCGCCGGCACGGAGGCCTCCGGCACCGGCAACATGAAATTCATGCTGAACGGAGCGCTCACCATTGGCACCCTGGACGGCGCCAACATCGAGATGCGAGACGAGATGGGGCCCGAGAACATCTTCATCTTCGGTGGGTAGCGCCGGTTTCTGGGGCGAGAAAGCTTCGGTAGAATGCGTGCCGCAGGGAAGATACACGGGAGATCAGGGAGTGAGCTAGGGCCTCATGTTACCGGTCTTCACCAACTCTTACATCTGTAACACGTTCCGTTTACTCGGACGTCTTCTAACATACCACTTACTCAAAGACCTTATTGTAATCGTGATAGTTGTGCTTGAGTCAAGTCAGTTTTCAAATGGACTTAGCTTGACCAGTACCTCCTGTAACTAAACTTTTGTTCAGTGCCTAAAGCACGTCATGTTTTCCTGTGTTTGCGCGATGTGGTCTTCGCTTCCTATGTCGCCAAATCTGTGACGGCTTGTTGGCCCGGCAAGGCATGAATGTCGACGAGGTGGAGGCGCTGAAGGCTCGCGGCTACAACGCGCACGAGTACTACAACAAGCTGCCAGAGCTACGCCAGTGCATCGACATGATCAGCAGCGGCTTCTTCACGCCACACGACCTCAACGAGTTCAAGGACGTGGTCGACATGCTGATGAACCACGACCGCTTCCTGCTGTTCGCCGACTACGATTCCTACATCCGCTGCCAGGACGAAGTTGGCAAGTTGTACATGGTGAGGGCTCGGGCCGCAGCGGCGCCGCTACGGCCACTTGATTAGCCGCAGGTCTCGGTGGCGGCACTACAGTGTCGTCAGTGCCTTCCGACAGGTCTAGAGTCTCGCTGCGTGTGTCCTTGACGTCGTGCATGCTCTAGTTTGAGGCTGGTTACGTTATGAAGGCGTGGTGTTCTCGTAAAAGCGGGTTCGGTTTTTGTGGTTGAGCTGTGGATCAGTGCGCTAGACATTTGGTGCGTCGAATCCATGACGTTATTTCTGCAGTCTTCCCAAATTCAGTCAGCTAGGTGTCAGGGATGTAGATTGAAATTCATGTTGTCAGACTTGTTCCTGCCATGACTCGGAATCGCCGCCTTTGGTTATTGGATGCCTTTCCATTGAACTTTGCAAACTTCGCGCATCCAGACCTGCCCGTCCGATCTGTATTGCGTGGGGCAGTGAGATGCCAGCTTGGCGACGTCCTCTGCTCAATGCTGGTTGGTTGGTCTCAGATAAGCGGAAGTAGCAATACAGCTGCAAGGAAGCCTAACAACAGAGGGATCCAGTAGCTTGAATTAATATTTACATCCTTGACACTTAACTGGCTGAAATTGGCAACACTGTATTGCTGCTTGAAAGGCCATCGTTCCCACCTCTTGGTAATGTCATAAGGTAGGCTTAGCCGTCGCGACTTAGAGGAGCAAATTCACTAACCGCCTCCGCCATTTTTTCCAGAATCAGGACGCTTGGACGAAGAAGGCGATCATGAACATCGCCTCGTCCGGCAAGTTCTCCAGCGACCGCACGATCGCGGAGTACGCGCGCGACATCTGGGGCGTCGAACCCAGCTGGGAGAAGCTGCCTCCGCCGGACCAGCCGCGCGAGTAGTGCTGCCCTCTCCCGGCAGACCGCCCTGACTGGTGTAGATCGTGCCAACGTCTTCGCGCCGCGTGATAAATTCTGGTCTTCAGCTGGACGCGAGGAGTGCGTCTGTCGCGGTTTCCTGTCCCGGGGCTCATGGATGATAGCTCGCGGAAGGAGATGACTGCGACTAGTTGCGCTTAAACGTTCTGGCTGGTGTGATGTCGGTCAGTGGCCGCAGATTTGTTGTCGTGCTGTGAAGAAGCTGCCAGGAATGTTGCGTTGTTGAATTGCTGCACGTAATATGCCGGCCCCTGGTTCCAGATGTCCGGATGTGGACATGGTGCAAGGTAAGACATGGTCGACAAAGCTCCTGGACAAATATAACGGCACGTTAAAAATCTGCAAAAGTATTGTTCAAATTTTGAAAGTAGTGTTCAAATTTTGACGTTTTCACAGTATGTCCGTGTTTGATGTCCAAATACACAACGCAGATACGCGAGGCCTATGAAAGGATTCCACGGATAAGAAGCCTTTTCACCTGGTTAATCTCTTTCGAGGAACGTCAGTTATATTAAAAACCAAGAAATGCGCACCGTTCAGCAGGACTGTACATACTGAGTGGAGAGTATTTCACCAAATGGCCTTCAGCCTAGCAATCATAAGTGCGCCTTTGGTATTAAAATACCGATGGGAAAGCGGAATTATGCATCCTGTATAAACGTATATTAAACATGTCTTCCATATTGGGCCGTGTGACACGTAATGGGCCCTTTTGCTTCAATGCTCAACAGTGGAAGGTCGTAAAAAAGCACTGCCGTTCAGGGTACCGATGGACATGCAAAACGTTGCCTCACTTTCACTCAGCAACATTGCGACACTGTATTGCGCAATCGTTTCGTATGCCAAATTGTCAGTTGTGTCACTGGAGTCTATATGTATGTTGCTGTACCCTTTTTTGTGTTTAAACCTGAGTCTCCCGGTATAAGAAGGCTGTATATTTTCATAATCTTGACTAAGGCATTGGCTTTGCTTCTGATGTAAAGAAATTCGCGGTTTCATGCAAAAGCTCGCTCAGTACTTGCCCAGGCTTGAGAGCACTGGCTCTAATGCTTGCGGGAAACGACATGTGACACATTTTCCGCAGCCTCATGAAGGCTGAAAATTCACTGTATGTGCAGGTCTATTCTGTGGCGTTCGGTACATTGATTCCTGTTTCCGACCTGGCCAAGAGCCGACAACTTCGTCTTACTGATCATGCTCCGTGTGGTGTGAATCCCATGTTATCGAGCAGTTGTAATACTGTGAATCTGGTCTCCCCTGGCCACGCCCCATGCCGTGAATCCTGCCCTCCAAACACATTCCATGCTGTTAATCTAGTCCCTATGACAGCGTGCTGTTCCGTGAATCACGCCCAAGGCAAAACTCGGTACCGTCTTATGGCCGAAACTGGGACTGCCGTGATTCCGGCATGGGGACGGGCCAAACTCGGCCTCCGAACCCAGCGTCTGGCCGGATCACGTCCAACCAGCGCGTGTTGACAGCACGTGATCATTAAATTGCAGCAGCCCGTCTGGGGGTGAAACGTGCCTCGCCATTCTGCCAGCGGGTACAATGGCTTCCGTAACAGGCGGCTCACATGGGCGAACCACTGTTCGAGGGGCCATTTGCACATGGTCACGTTTCTGCGCTCGCCGGTGCCTGCGATGTTTTAGGTCAATGTACTCGGTGTCTGTGCCGGGGATGTTTAAAAATGTCTGTATACGCTAGGCGGAAAATTCCGTCCCGATGATTAAAGTCATGAGATCGATGTTGACGGAGATGTATGAGATACATGGGCACACCGGATGAAAGATTCCTTTCTGGTGCTTTTAGTCACGTGCTGTGCCGAGTGTGCCTTCTCCCAGGGTGTACATTTGGTAACGTGCGTTGCAGATGCATAAAATACTGTGCGAGTGTAGCTGTGTTTAGACGATCTATTTCATCATTATCATGGCAGCTCAACATTCCTTGAACTAGAATGACTAACCGCCGCTAACTGCAACGAAAGAATAGTTCTAAAAAACGCCCAGGAATCACTGCAAATGCACCTTTCAGAATGCATCTGATCCTGTATCTGGCATCACAATGTGTAGACTACTTCTTTTTTTTGATATCGCGAAACGTGCCAGTACGCGAAAATCTCAACCTCGGCACTAGCTGGTTCCGGGAGATTTACATCATGACGCCTGGCCAGCAGTGCTGCATTACGCACGGCAGCATTTCGTCGTCGTTCAAGCGGCTTCATCTTGATTAGGTACCCTGTTCTTCTGTAGGATGTAAATGGCCTCGTAAAGTCTTCGACTGATAAATATCATGGTTACTGCCATCCCGCACATGTTTTAACGTTTGCCATTCTCAGCTTCACCTGCCACCAAGATCATCCTTTTGATCCGTGGCACGGTTTCAACGAGCTGTTCATGTGATCCGCTAGTTCTGTCATGTCGAGCGTGAAACAGGGATTCTCCTCGCCCACCGGCCCGGTTGGCTGTTCGACTGAGACCGGAAACGCCGTGTTATTCTCCTCTGACGGAGTCACGGGACGCTGGTGAGGTGGACACCACAGTGGAGTGGCCTGTGTCAGCTCGCTCAGCCCCTGCGATAACAGTACACCATCGTCAGTGACGGCAACAGCAACGGTAAGTTTACAGCTCGGTAAAGTTTCCCATCAGAAATGGCACACGTTTGAAATGCTGAAAGATCTGAGGATGTTTACGAAACTTTTCGACACAAAGTTCCTTAGAATGCCGTGTTGCGGGGATACCATTATTCACGGAAAAGTATAGGCTGTAAGACGAACAAAGTACAGGAAAGCTCATCAGAAATCCCATAAGCACGGACTCACCCGATGTCCAGGGTTGGTGCAGTAGATGTATGTGGCCATCGTTGGCACCAGAGCCATCGGCGCTATGGACATCAGCCATCCGATGCCGTTCACCCAGTCCGGGTAAAACACTTTGCTCTCGCCCGTACCGTAGTATGCCGGCACATACTGTACCGCAGAGAATACCAGGATACCCTGGAACCAGAACAAATATCTAACGTACGGAATACCAGGACATTCTGCTGCCAGGCAGATCCTGTACCACCGGCAACGAGATAGGTCACAACCAGAGTAGTTGCTTGATCGCCAATGTCAAGGTATCGTGTAAAAAGCATGGTTCGCAAGTGCAACGGGGTATGCATGATCATTAGCTCGCACCAAATGATGTCCGTATTAGTATTAGATGGTATTCCATATTATATCAGTAGTCGTATTTCCCAGTTTCCATATCGATGCAACAGTTCACAAAACGACCATCTTTAAGATACGTATCAACAGATTCCAGTACTTCCTTTGCCAGGGAGAGTCCAGTTAAATAGCTACTCACCATTGTGACACCCGGCGTAACGTATTTCCACATGATAAACCAGTACCATCGCAGGTATTTTGGTATCCTGATGCCGATCTCGTTCTGCATCAGCGCCAGCACCCGATCAGCCCCGTAGACCCAGGAAACGACCAGCACTTCGAGCAGCGCCAGCACCAGAAGCGACCACGAACCCGAGTACCAGTCCATGAGCGTGAACAAGTGGATGCCGCCGTTGGCACACATGCTGCGGCAGAGGAGAAGTTTCAGTGACGACTTTACCTAAACAGTGCTTGCAGTGATAACCACGAAAGATTTTGTATGTTTTGAAGCGTCATAAACGCATCCATTGGATGGAGTCATGGTATCTTGCGGTCCGGCGAGCGACGGTGTGGGGTCTGGGGTACCTGATGCTGAGAAAGAACCCCAGGACGGACGCCACGCCGACCACCGTGGCCTTCCTGCTCCTCAGGCGCGGCCACCGGTCATAGATCGCCGTCAGCAGCGTCTCCACCATCGCAAACTGGAACCAACAGAACAGCGTTACAAGGGGCCGTAACATGAAATAACTGCAGTCTGATCCGGATGTCCGGATGATCTGATCCGGATGCAGTCTGATCCGGATGATAGTCCAGATGTGGCAGGCCAAATTGCAGAGAAAAACATCCTTAAGGGGAGCAGTTGCCTGGCAAAAGACCCAATTGAAATGTATATGGCTGTATCGGCATCATTTTAAGCCGACCTCGTCAGGTATAAGCCAGGTCTTTACCTACATGTTGTCATCGCCTGCGTGCGCACGAAACCAAAAGACGTGGTTCGCTGTTCTCCATGTGGCTGGCGCCAAATCAATGATCGTCCAAATCCTTTTACTGATCTCATGACTGATTACGCACGCTATTAAGCGTAAAATACCTAAACCTAAAAGCACTCAGTACGTTGACCTGTGGAGCTTCTGGCACCAACGGCATTCGGTACCTCAGTCCGCGAGGGGCCTACCTGGGAGTCCAAGCCGAGGGTGATGATCATGAAGAAGAAGAAGACCGCCCACACGGGCGAGACGGGCATGTGGACCACCGCCTCGGGGTACGCAATGAAGGTGAGGCCGGACCCGGAGGTGACGACGTCACTGACGTTTTTCCCTGGAATGGCAACCACAGAGCTGAATTTCTTATGGTTTCTGGATGTGTTGTACCTCAGTGACAAAGTTGCGTAACTTTGCAACTCACGCCCGGAGTTTCTAACCATTTTCCAGATCACTTGTAAATGAATCGACATTATTTCCAGCGAGACAAAGCTGAAGCGCAGCTTTGGCTGGCACTGAGCTTCCTGAGGCTTTCACAACGGTTGCTATGAACGTTGTGTTTCATTTACCGAACGCTTCCATGTTCTTTGGTTCTCAAAGAAAACCGTTTTGAATCATTTTTTGTTTTCATCCGCGTGACAGGGTATTTTTTTGACGGCCGCTGAGTATCGGTACAATGTTGTGATCCATTTATTTAGGTATCATGTGTGTGTAAACGATGGTTATTTATATATATTAAAAAAACATGGCTTTTAGTGGCAAAATTGTTCCACCACGACAATGTACCTCTGTCAGACTGATCTGGCCAATTATTTTTAGGATGTCTGCCAATGTCTGATAAATGCCCGAAGATACCCTGCCTACAGGATTTACCGAGACGCTTGGCCATGAAGCCCAGAACGGAAAACACCACGAAGCCAGCGAAGACGGACGTGGCGCAGTTGACGAAACCGACCAATATGGCGTCCCTAGGACAGAGCGAACGTGTAATCACCTCATAGATCAAAGCTGGTTCGGTACCGCACCGCAATCAACCCCGGTCTGTTCCATGCCTATGTTTTCAAGCGAATGACTGAAAAGCGTGCGACTGTTCGTTGCATGACCTCAGTGATCTGCGGAAACTGACGTAAAACGCTACTGACACAGTTCCGCAAGAAAGTGATGCGCCAGCTAGTATTCTCGTAGCACGTGTAGGCTATTTTCAACCTGTTTAGACGTTGGCGACTCCCTAAGCACCATCATCGCCTTTTCGTGCACTGTCGACGATACAGAAAACGCTGCAGAAGCGATCCAAAACAATACGCGTGTCCATGCATGACCCCTAGATGTTAACTCCCAAAACCACAACGTCCTTATCTGACCTCATGCAATTGTTGTCAAAGCGGTTGTAGCTAGCTAGCGTGATGACCCCTCCGAAGCTGAGGCCGAAGGAATAGAAGATCTGAGTGGCGGCATCCGACCAGACCCTGGAGTCGGAGAGACGGGAGATGTTGGGCGTGATGTAGTATGCCATACCGTCAGAGGCTCCATCCAGGGTCACGCCTGAAATATCAGAAAGCGATTAGGCGATACGTCTAATCCGACAATGTAGCCATAAAGGCCCCAAATCATTCGTAGGTTTTTCATGGTGGCGAAGTGGCATTATTTCATAGGCATTCAGTCCACAGAAAGTTTTGCATTGCTTTACCCAACAGTTTTTTTTTTCAATGCCTGGCCCCATTTGATTGTTGTGACCCGACTGCAGGATGACAGAGATGATACGACGACTGCCAAATCGCATGTTCCAAACGACCGTCCGTGTTTTTCTACAGACGCGGTCTTCTCGGTAAAGAAACCATGCCCAGAACGGCAGGCTATTTTACGCCAGCATTTACCTCGAACCAAAAGTGCGATAAGGACGAAATAGGGGAAGACAGCGGTAAAGTAAACCACTTTGCCGGACGATTTGACGCCCTTGATGAGGCAGAGACCAACGATCAACCAGGCGGCCAGCAGGCAGAGGCACAGGTCCCACTTCAGGCTGCCATAGTTCTCCCACGAGTGGTCCAACAGGCCGAGCACATAATTCCTGAAAACGCAAAGGGAACAGTCTAAAAAAAGAATAGACGGGGATATTCAGCCGTTGTCTCTAGATGCAACACCTTAGCTGCTCTTAAAATCTCACTTACGAAATAAACATGTAAGTCTTCTCAAAGTGCAGCACTCTGTGCCAAAATATGCGTCATGTTCTTTTATTGCGTGTGCGAGTTTCGTTGTTTCAACCACTTTTTTTATTTGTATGACGAGGTGCCCGGAAAACTATATGCCACGTGAATGGGCTGTATGAATAAAGAAGCAAACAAACACTCAAACAAACTATGGTCAATAGCTCACTTTGTGGACCGATGGACTCCTTTACCTTGCTTACACTGACCTGACCTAGGACATGTTGGCCTCAGAATAAATGGACTTATCACACAGACAACCGCTCCTCAAACTGGACGCCTGGACACCCGGCAGCGGTCGTTCAACACGCAGCGCCCTTCTGACATCAAAGGCACGAGAAACTTGCGGCAGTTCGCCGCCGCTCATGCATCAGCAGTGCAAAGGGCCAGCAAAATTTGCTGGTCTATAGTGGGCAAACTTGTGAATCGATTTTAAAATGCTGAACGTCAAAAGACGTGCCGGGAGTTCGGCAGAAAATACAAAAATTACACTACTGTACCGTTATTTGTTCGAAAGATATGCACAAAACATACGGGGTGGGCAGTTTTTGTCCTCCCACACAACCCTATCAGTTCGGGTGCTACGCTACCCACGACACAACAGTTTGCCACTGTTGTGTCGAATCGACGTTAAATTTGAAACGTGTTCAACACGTTAAAACGTTGTTGAACGCGGTCCTAAGTTAAACATTCGCAGCGGAATATGGCGTTATCTGGACAAGCGGAAAGCACAATGTGATCCCGAACAACAGACTTCACTTGCTGCGGGCTCTTATCTAAAAACATCTCACCCTGCGAATTATCCAGATGAAATTGGTCCTAAAAGTGTTCTACCAAAAGGAGAAAAAGCAGTCGGCACGAAGTCCGGCTCTTGCAAATATTTGCCGCCACTATTTCGTGGGCCACACTACTCACGAGAAGTAGTCCTCGCTAGCCGATATCCGATGTCCAATGTCTCCGTACGACTTTAGCAACGACGAGTTGCCGTTGCTGAAGCAGTGCGTGGCGTTGAGAATTGTGAAGTTGTGCTGGGCGCAGAACTTGTCGATCGGGTAGCAGGTTTTGTTCCAGAAGAGCGCGGTGTTCTCTGTCTGGTTCAGACAAGCCTCTTCCTCGGCAAGAGTGTAACAGTACTTGGTGTTGTACCTAGAAAAAAGGGGACGTAAAACACGCAAAGACTTACACGTAACTAGCCTTTTTCTTTGCCCGATTCTGGTATTGTTGATGCACGATCACTCTGACATTCTCAACACTTGATGTGGTTGTTGAACCTACTTAGTGAGCAGGTTCCGCTGGCACTATTCCTTGTTAGCGGAAATGATACCATTACATATGAACGCCCATCTATGGTAATACATTCCCAGAAAAACAGTGATAGAGCAAGGTAAGATACATACGAAATACAGGCACAGAGGAAAATATTTTCATCTCGAGCTATCATAAGCAGAAAATGGCTTGGCAATCAACATAAACGTTTCATACTGTCATATCGATATAAAAAAGTACTAACTTGTCTTTCCAGGCTTTATGATGCCGTTGCAGAACAGCTTACTTAATAATGCTGCAGTCTACCCGCTTCCCTCATTTCAGTTAAGTCCGCAGTACCGTATCTTAGCTGTTTTTTTTGAGGTCACAACTATGGAGAAGTAATACGGAGACATTTTTCTTTTCCAAACAAGGATATATCACCCGATGGGAAAGTCTCGCCAGTACCTCGAAACCCCTGCTTGCGACAGTGACCAAAAGTAGTACTAACAGAAGTACTCAAAGCACGGGACATAAAGCATGAACACATGATTCCGGCGTCCATGGTACCTTTTAGGTACTATGGTTTTAGATACCTTATAAGCACATTCAAAGGGAAAGACTAAACCGGTACGATACATAGGTCGGTCGAACACGGAAACGAGACCCTTGGGATCTGGGTCGAAATGATGAAATTTAGTAACCTATTTCTTTCACTAGGAAGAACAGTTTATGGTCACATAGAATACCACCGAACATGATAAGATTTGTTACCATTTTTGTCACGTAGGAACCCGGGTCACCTAGGTTGCCTAGGAGTCCCCTCTCCTCAAGACCCGGTGTGCATGTGCCGCTGCCTGCGTCTCACTCGTTGGCGCAGTTGGACCATCCGAGCGTCGCCCTGAAGGAGGCCACCGTGTAGAAGATGGTCCAGGCCAAGATCAGGTTGTAGTAGCAGACCACCAGGAACGTGACCATCACCATGCCGCACCCGATACCTGAAGATATGTGAAGTTACAGAAGGCTGTGCTGCAAGGAGGAAAGTGCTGTAGCCATATTCAATAAGCACTTATCGCATATTATACATATACAAACATACAAAAACATACATAAATTACTAGACAAATGGTTAAACTGGCAGCATTAACGTTAACAATATATATACATATATATATATGCATATATGTATATTAGTAAATCTAGGAGACAGATCGTTACGTACCTATACGCTGTTAAAAACTGCAGCGGACTTGGTATGATGTTTTTTTATGTGGCTTTTCTTTTTTAATTTTACACCAGACAAATCTCTTTGACCCATGCTTATCTCCGAAAATGTACCATATTTAAAAGGAAAAGTTACATCAATAATCCAAAACGAAAAGAGGTAAAAACGTGCTTTGCACGCTCTTAGCGAGTGAAATTTCATACATGGCGGTCGCTCGAAAAAGTTCAGATCGAAGTGTTTATCGTTCAGTTAATCAGTCCAAACTTCTGAGCGTCTAGCGCCCGAACGCGCCAGCCGATCGCGACGCAAGTGGCACAATCGGGTGTGCCGACTCGGCGGACAGATTGTGGCTCAGGTTTCGAAGCGATTTGTGGCGTGTTGCACGAACCACGTGGCACGAGCCGGACCTCTGCAGAATTCAGTTAATCATGGGTACAGGTCAAACGGCCGGTGTTGTTGACTCAAGACTTGGTGACAACATCGACCCCACTTGCGGGTGCGTGCTTTTGTGGTCGACACCCACGTGCGATACACGTGGCGATCTGCAGGCACGTGTTTCGATTTGGAATCAAGGACCTCCGAAGTCACAAGTGACCAAGGCGGCTGAAATGTGCATAGATAGACTAGTAATAGGACTATCCAACGATACCCACAAGATGGGCATGGTCCGACGGGCTACGTGCAGCGCGCGTGCGTCTCTTTTACACCCCTGTGTTTCTTATCGGCCAATGTCCGGAACGCAAACGGCACAGTTTATTGCGTTGATGCCTTGGAAAGGCGGACGGACAGCTGGGCGACCAGTTTCGATGGATTCAGACCGCAAAGGCGCGAAAAGAAAAATACCATACTGTACCTGTGAAGCGCGAGGTGCCTAAGAGAAACATCCCTCCTTCATTGCCGTAAATCTACAACCGCTGGGATGCTGAAAATTGGCGGGTAGGAGCACGTGACACGTGGCAGTCAATGTATATGTCTGTTTTGGACGTCAATAGCTTTAGCCTAGTGCGTGCGGGACGCACATGCTGAGGTGTACCCCTTTGCCATTCAGGCCTTTGGTTTGGCAACCGTTGATGCTGGAGGCCCTAAATGTTGTGGTGGCCTGCGAAGTCACAAACGCCATCCAGGATGAGCGAGATGCCACCCGTGTGAACGTGCACCTTGTTCGATTTGGGATCCTCCGTTTGCGGGAAGGTGCACGATTCATTTCTACTTGCATGACGAGGACGACAGGTATCGTTGTATGTGGGCAATGTTGGTACTAAGCGGCTGCACTGCTCTTTGTGCGATACAAAGCTTCGATTTTGCTAGAAGTGACCAGGTTTCGTGAAGATACGTCAAAACCCTGGAATTGGCAAACAAAAAACCCAAGGGGTCAGATTCACCTCCCCCTCTGCCTGGAATAGTGTTAAAAGCGTTTTCTGAGTTGATATCCAACACAAATTCCAATACTAGGCATGCCTTGGTGCTGTAGGCCCATCACTCCGCGGCCGACGCTGCTCTGCCCGTGCGAGCAAAAGTCGGGCGTCCGCTGCATTGCACTTCGTTTTGATGAAATAAAAGATAAATAGCACCAAACTGATATCATTCGACTTCTTACAACTCAAGCAACTCGAATATTAAGGTTGTTTTGCGATATCTATTTCCTATCGCATTCACAAAGATAAAAAGTAACGTGTTTCCTACCGCAGTTCATGACGCCCTCGTTAATCCCGGCAGTGAGCTTAAGCCTATTAAATCTAGATATGGTCTTAAACAATATGCAGTTTGGAGCTGACTGACATGTACTTTATTCTACTTTTGTACCCCAGCCGTCTTACTGTGAGAAAGAACTGAAACCGTTGTAAACCGGCTGGGTCGGCAGGCGAAAATGGCTGACATGGTTCCCGTTATGACATCACGACACATTACCATGGCGACGTACAAGAGTTTTTTTCACCACAAGATGGGGAAAGGATGCCCCAGATTCTACACCAAGTTTCAGGTGGATCAAATGCACCGTTCGGAAGTTATCCTTAGACAATCTCAGGGGGCATGCATCAGCCCCCCTGGGTTAATGAAGGTTAAAGTCTTATTTCTTGTCTAAATACCACTTCAGAATGGAACAGAACATCATTTTCAAAACCCTCTTGTTCAAAGTATCACAACTAGCAAAGACTGACCAACATTTTGTATTTGTGCAAGTCGTCTGCTATGGTTTCTTTCCCTGTAACTTGTTCAAGACGTAAGCGAAACCATGTTAAACATAACCTCACTGGTGAAATGAAATAAATATGACGTTTCCGATGCGTCATGTCTCAACTCTTCGCTCACCCGAAAACAGCGGTGACAAGTTGTGGAAGAGCATGTGTGGGCCAAAATTGGCGTATTGGCCAATCGTCAGCTCTAGACAAAGGAGTGGCAGTCCAGCCATCAGCAGCATCAAAACGTACGGCAGCAGGAAGGCACCTAAAACACCAACAGCGGCAACATCAGACCACTCATTTCCAGAGCGTTCCTGAAAACAATGCCGGTGCAAAAAGCGGGGCCTAGATCGCACCTGAAAACACAGTCACGCGATTCAGTTGAATACCGGACGCTAGAAACGTGCTATGGCACAGAGAGAAGAGTAATATAAATCACATGAAACCCCGCCCAACGGAGCGACACTCTTGGTAACGGAGCTGGACGAACCATAAAGATGCTTTGGTCCTACCTTACCTCCTCCATTTTTGTAGCAAAGGTAGGGGAACCGCCAGATATTGCCCAGTCCCACGGCGTAGCCGATGATGCTGAGGATGAAGTCGAGCTGCGAGCTCCATTGGCCGCGTTCCTCCGGGTCGTCAAAGCTCGGCTTCTTCTCGGATGACTTCAGCTCGGCGGCGCTACCGTGTGCGGCTCTCATCTCGGCCGCCTTCTGGCAGAGTTTCCGTTCAGCTCCGGTCATTTCGTCGAAGGAAGGTGCTCAAAATCGTTCTCAGCAGTCGCCGAAACCATTACCACATCGCACCCTTGCGAACAAGCCTGCGAAAGCTTGCAAAAGCAGAAACTTTTGATACGTGAAGATCGTTACTCCAAATTGCATCAAATCAACAACCAGTTTCATAGCTGTTCTTCGTTGTTTTCTCTTCGTTTGAGCACTTACCTAGTTGACAGCTTTCGCCCAGCATGTAATGTTCGTCGCCTTCTGTCGCCGTCTTAGTTTGTGTCCTGTTGTCCCTGTATTCGTCCTTGCGTCTCATCCCCTTGAAGTTTCCCCTCCCTCCCTCCCTCCCCTCCCTCCCTCCTCTCTCTCTCTCTCTCTCTCTCATCTCTCCCTTTTCAACTGCTTATCCGCCTTCTCATTTGTCTCCCTCTGTTCTGTATGCAATCGTTCACAAAAATGGCTATGCAGCATTTCATACCATTGCATCCAGATTGTCGGGACGATGGCTAGGTTGTGGCTGCTATGCAGAGACCTTTGCACCGGCAGGCTTGAATTACGAAACCGGCGAAGTGCCTAGTAAACAAAGAGAGACGCAATCGTGAATTCTTGTTCCGTTGCGAGACGCCATGCCGAACAATGCAAAGCCGATGCACTGACGAATCTAGCCGGTTGTTTGGTTAAGCTAAACCTGGCCTAAGCTAGGGCTGGGCTTAGATGGAAACCTAAGGTGGAATAAATTTCCCTCTCAGACTTGAAGGGAACATGCACTTAGGGAACACAGCACTTGAAGGGAACACAGAACACTACACAGTTTAATGACGTGTTTAAACTGAGACAGCCAAGCTGTAGCCTCTAGTCTAAGAAGCCAGCCTATCGTTCTCCATTCCTAACACTCTACATTTACCTAGAGTAAAAGCAGTTTTCCATGCCACTGTCTCTCTTGTTAAGCTGTGCCCTGTTTATAGCTGTTGCTTGACGTCACGAGTTGGCACGGGCTAGTGACCACTTGCACTCTCTGACTTGCGTTGACCCTTATTGCGTGATATCCGTGAATCCCCATGCAGAACATGATTTCATAAATTACTACTTATGGGGATTCTACTTGTTTCTTTCAGGTGAGCTTTTTTCAGACTAACTTATTCTCATTGCGGAAAATCGACCGACATGGAATGAACCTTCCAATCACGCAGATATTTTCAGCACACTAGTCGCTTAGGTTTCTTTTCTTTTGCCTGGTTCCTGGTCCTCAAAGCTAATTTTAAAACCAGATAAATGGTTGGAAATGTCATTTCTGTTGAACTTTTGACAACATTGTCTTTCATGGGGAAAGGGATGGAGCGAAGCCGTTCGATTCCTCTTGATTCCCCAGTAAGCGGATCCGGAAAACTTTGTAGTCTGCATGCAGCAGTTCAATGGCCGCGCTAAGCGAAGCATCACTTAAACACATTATCTGTCATCGGCTGGAAGAGCAACTTGGCGATAAACGAAGTTACCTCACTTGTTCCTGTGATTTAAGAATCACAGGATCGGATCGGACGGATCACGGAAAAGATCATTGATAAGACGGTGCGTGGAGATGCATAGTTTGACTGAAAATCTTTGACAATCTCACATTGGGACACTAATCTAACGCTGACTTTTGTTCTTTTTCTTGTTAATAATTTCATAATTTACCTTGCTCCTCATTTCTTTTTTTCGTCAGAAGCTTTTCGTAAAGTCGGCATTCAAAGAATGTTATGCTAAATGCATTCATATAAGCTAATAGAAGGTAAACATTCTTCTGACATAGCGTTTATTATTATAATACGCTGAAAGAACTTACATTAACGTGATTTTACTAATTTTCGAGGACCCAATTTATCTAGCAGCCATTGACTGAACATGCCACCAGTTTGTGAGATAAACGATAAATTGGTAAATAGATAAATATTTCACAGGCAAAAGATGTTATCTAAGACGCTTCGTGACATCCCACTGATGTCATTTCTCATAGGAATTTCCCATCCGGGCTCCGTCAAGAATTGACTTGCCTGACTGCCTTCACTACCTCTGCTCCAAAACAGCCGCCGATTTTGCCGTGCTAACCCTATTCCATGATTCTGCCCGCTACACACGATTCAGTGCAGGGGGATTCTGTCCCTCCGCGACCTCGAAAATTATTGCTCCAATTTCCAAGCGAAAAACGGCGTTCGACGGCGTGTACCAAGATCCACATTTCTAAAAAGGGAAATCTTAAACATTTCGAGAAGGGGAAAGGACAGAGAATCAAAATGAAGGCATAGGGAATGGGGGCTTGCTTAAGGCAAAACGAAGGCATACGGGTTTACTTATATGACCTTTCTGACCACTTACCGACCTTTGATAAGGTCCATCACACATGTTAGGAACAGGTCTAGTTTTGGAATTCACACGCGTATCCAGGGCGCATAAAAAGGGATAGACGTTTTTGGAAAATGTTTATTCATTCTTCCGCATATTTTGAGTCTGCTTATTTGTGGTTGGTTGGTTGGTTATTGGGGCTTAGGGGCGCACCGACTACAGGGTCATTCGGCGCCTACGGCTTATTTGTGTTCGGAAAGCATTTCCATATATGTCGCATGCCATTACATCCATATAACAAATGCTCATAGGCGGACCCAGGCAGCAGAAAAAGAAGGGTCAAGAACTACATGGTGAACGCTGTGTTATCTCGTAAGTTGAATCATACTTTGTCAGGAACAACAAGAAACAAAATTCCCTCTTTCTTTACATTACCCTGGAGCCGCCCTCGACTTTCATTTTCACTGAAACATATGGCGTTTGATCGCAATGTATGTGGAGCTAAGGAAGCCAAATACGAGGGCCCAGATGTCTGTTGCGCCCACTAAACATGTTACTGGACGTAATATGCACTCGGAAACCGACGCCTGTGGACGCCCCCGGCAGTATAATACGTGATTTATATGCTTGAATTAGGATAAAGATGCCTATGTCACACACTAACTTTGTTTTATCCGTAAAATAGGTCATAAATCCCAAGAAATAAGAAAATATGAAAACAACCTTTTACATCCCTTGCATCCGCCATTGACCATCATTTTTCCCAGGGATACTTCAAAGCGTGCAGATTATAACTGTTTCAAACATTTGGATTATCCGAGAAATTACCAAGGACATTAAAATAACACATGATCACGTTCAAGTCCGCAATCTCCAGAATGCGCGACACTCCTCAAACATGCCTCCAAAAACGTGTCCTGGAACCGCCTCGTGAGGAATGAATTTTTTTTAACTTTGCTGACAAGTCAGAAACATATTTAGAAAAAGTAATCAAGTTACGTGGAGCAGCTCCCAAAAGCCTGGGAATGGCGAGCGAAAAACCGGAAGGGGTGCAGAATCTGCCCTCCCCCAGCGCGGAATAGTGCTAAAAGCGCTGTAAAATGACCTTGCTGACAAATGTCGCGGGGTAAGTCAGGTAAGCCAAACTCAAACGCGGTGTAACTCGATTCAATATACTCATCTGAGCAGTTCGTTACAGCTGTGCCACTCAGCTTCCTCACAACGAGGGTCGCGCTGACCTGATGGCCCCGACTGACCTGAAGGACTTTCCTGTCTGACCTGATGGTCTTCCCAGTCCGACCAGATCGCCTTCCCTGTCTGAGCAGGTGCGGACGAATCAGCGGACGGCAGAGAACTGCATGACAGGAGCAAAGTTCGGAGGGTTCGGGTTTCCTCAGTGGCCGCTCATGGCCGCTAGGGGGCTCGCATGCTCGTCCAGTAACAGCCTACAAACGTCAGAGAGACTGGAAAATTTAGATTTAACTTAAAGCGACTGGAGTATTGAAAATATTATCCGTCTCATAAAAATGTCTCGCAGGAAAAGTTTGTCATGTCTTAACGAAAAGTATAGCCGTTTCCGTCAACGTAGCTACCTAAAAGTCTCCAGTGTTGCAATGCTTTGTATCCATGCTATCCTGCCGATTTCCTAAACCGGATGGCATCAAAAAATATATCTGTTCTTTGAGCCGCAGGGACCATTATAGAACAAACTTAACCCTATTCCAGGAGGGCTAGACGGTATGGCCGATTCCCGGCAGGGGGGGCGTGGTGGATTCGGCCCCACCTGAGATCTCGAGAACTGCACATCCGATTTCATCGCAACAAACGTCAATGGATTGGCCATGATGTAAACTACACCTTGAAAAAAGAAGTTTTCAAAATTTTGAAAGGGGTGGATACAGGGGGGCAAAAATATCAAAATAAGGGGTACTTTTGAACTTCTTATAACTCTGTTGTTTATGAACCGATTTCGATGAAATTGACATGAATCGAGAGATGATGAATGGGACTTTTAAAATTGATATACACATTTGAAATTTTGAGAAAACTCAGGCGTTCACAGCGTTTCAAAAATAGGAGGATTAGCTTTTTAACAAATGAATGAACAAAAAAGGCAAAAGCACTTTTTTGACTTCTGCTAGTCATGTTATGGTAAAGAAGTACAAATCGTATTACAGTGTTTGTATAATGTTAGTATAGGCGGTGCCAGGGACATGGAAAAGGGGAACTGTCGTGGTCACCTGCTCGTCGGACCAACTTGTGACCTTTGACATTAAATGACCTTCATTGACCTTGGAGCAACTTGGAATAACCTCGCGTGCATTTGATATTATCTATCAACGTTTTCAATCATTTGAATTCACTCTATTTCAAAAATTTCATTTTACGGCTATTGTGATATAGCATACGTACATTGACATTTTAGATCATAGCTCCGGACCCGACCCGATATCAATCTGAAAATTGGTACACGAGTAGAAGGCACCCATCTACGTCAAATCTATTCCGGGGTTTGGCATTTCAAAAATAATGCCGAAATTATTACTATAGAACAAAATTTTGACTTTTTGACCCTGACCTGACCTTGGAAAGTGACCTCAGATGAACAAAATTGTATTTCCACGTTGCCAAACTATTTAGCTATGCATCTATATTAAGTTTTAAGTTCTATCTTAAAAAGGCTATTTTTGGCCGTCATTTTCCTTTTACCCTCAACAGGGCCAAAAATAGCGTGTTGTGCCTCCCAAAAACGTTGCCTGGCTCCGCCCCTGTAAAAAACTAAAAATTCGTAATTTTTGTCACAATATGTAGAAAGAATAGCTAGGAAAAGTGGCCAGGTTTCGTGAAGCTGCGTCAAAAACCCTGGAATTGACAAGCAGAAAACCCGAGGGGGGGACGGATTCTGCTCCCTGTGCCGGGAATAGGGTTAAGATATGAAACACCAGCCTGCACCCAGAAAACAATAAAAATGGGCACAAGCGAAGTTTAGCCAACCAAACGAGATGCTAGGCACACCAAAAGTTTCTTTTTTGTCCATTTTCAAACCAGCCTGGCCTACCTCGGAATCATTCTTAATATTTCGACAACCATTGACGACGGATAATTCGGCACAGACAATCGTGAACGTCAAACAGGGGCAAAGAAGGGCAACCTTTGTGAGTTTCCAGACAGCAAACACGTCATCTTTTAGAGTTGTTCTGTCTGACCTAGATTTTTAAGTCAGCAGCAGGCAAACACACCCGTTTTTTAGCCTGGACAGCCAGTGGGACATGGTGAGCGAATGATGGCCGTGGTTCTGTCGCGTGGCTGGGTCTTGGCCAGCGCCGGCGGCTGCAGACAGTCGACCAGACATCGGTGCCACCAGGTCGCAGTGGACTTCCGGAGCTCGAGCCGGCCAGGTAGAGCCAGGGGTGTCACCAGTGTTATCGGACATAGGACAGCTTTTTTTGCTAGCAACGACCCCGGAGTGACGTCACTGGGAGAGAGTCGCTGGGCTGCGAAGCGGCGGCTCCGGTTGCGTCGCAGTTTTTGCACTCTCAAAGTGCTTTTTGCCTGCCTATTGTAAAGAAGTTGTTGCCACAAATAATTTTTTTTTTTATTTAGGCCAATTCTGGTATCACACCACGTCGGAAATTGACTTTGACGGCAGTAAGCGATGAGGCACTTTGGGATGCTCAAAAAGCCAAATGCCCATGTGAAAGGATTGGATTTTGAAGTGACGGGACCCTCATGTTGACGTTTTTAATACCCTGTGTACCAAAATATTTTCACTTTTACTGGTTTGTGGCCGAGACCTGGCAGTGGCAATGGCCTTGAATTGGGATTGGCAGCAGAGGGCAGGCATGATTTGAGTGGTGTCTTATGACTTACCATTACCCACCAATGTTGTGATGTTTCAGTTTATTTTATTGTATAACAGCATTAAAAAGCTTGTGACTGTGGCCATACCTATTGCATCTAAGTGTTGGTGGCTTATGTATTTTTGTATCCTTTTATTTCATATTTGAGCTGACAGGCAAAGATGCCAACTAATTGTGTTGTGTTTACCTTCTGATTGAGGGTTGGTGCTAATGTAAATGCCAAGAGCTTAGTTTGTCCTTGTTTTGATTTCCAAAATCACAAGTTAGTTGACCTTGATCTCACGATCAACTAACTTGTGACGATCATAACATATTTTGGTGAAGTGTTAGTAGATAGGATGTCCTTGCATAGCCGTACGTTGGGTGACTTACTTAAGTCATCTGAGGTCATCCGAGGTCATCTAAGGTCAACCAAATACATCTTCACAAAATGTAATTAAAATCGTTCCGGTGAATCCAAAGGAAAACAAGTTGCCTCAGTTGCCCTGGCCTAGTTTTTTCATGTTTCGGGAAAACTGCAGTTATTCGATCAATGTCCCCACCACTCTCATGTGACCCATCTACAGAATCCCGCATTTTCATGCATGACTCCGGCTGACCCTGATTAACCTGACCCAGGCCACCTATGCCTTTGGATTGTAAATTTATCGCGCGCGCTAACTCCCTGCATTATTTTGCATCTGGCTGCCCGACAGAACCTATAGCATACGCAAAAAATGCCCCTCCGTCGGCATGTCGTGCTTGCGGCCGTCCGCCGCCGACGAAAGATCGGCCGCGCGACCGGCCTCGCGACTTCGCCGGGCTGTAAATATAAATAAAATCATAAAATAAAAGTTACCGAACGATGTTGAAATGTGAATCGGCAAAAGATCAGTTTATCAGAAGACACGCAAAATGTCCTCATCATTGCCTCGGATGTTACGCGCAGAGAAACATAAGGGATGGGCAGTTTTTGCACCCACGGGTGCGAAGTAAGTCACTAGATCGGCAACGTCGGCAATGTGGTCGGCAGCCAGAGCAGCATGCATGGATAAAACAAGGATACGACGAGTAGGCGGAGACGAACGATCCGAATATTTTTCTGAGGGTGTGCTCGTTCCACGATGACTGTATGGAGCAAAAACGATGAGCTTCAGCATTGCAATAAAAGGTCAAGATGTTAGAGGTGTAGCTGAGAAAGAGGGTCGTACGGTCAAGAGAACCAAAATTGTTGGAGATTTCAAGAATTCAACATCGACAATGTCAACGATTCTTAAGAGCAGGAATGGCATCAAAAGAAAACTCTTGCGCTGTTTTTTGTTTTTCTTATAACTTTTGATAATCCATATCGTTGCATTTTAATCCGTTTGTTTTGTGCCCTCGGTCACAGCGAAATATGCAAAGAGCGGATTTTCTCGAAAGTCCCCACCAATTCGTTACAAGCGGATTTAGCTGCGATATGCATTGCTCATAGCTGTTCGTTAAGACCATGACCGAAGAAGGTTGAAGGCTGATTCTTTACAAGGATGGATCCTCTGTAATGAAGACTGAATGGCAATGCGCTATCCTTCTGACAAGGAGGCCATCCTGGCGTGGTTTGTCAGCCGCAGCTCGGCTGTGTTTGCTGGACTGGTGGTGTTTTCTCTCCTTGACTTCATGGCCAAACAGCGGCTTCATGGCCAAACAGCTGGGTAAGTTGCTCCGGCTGCCCTCGAGGCATCGCTCCATCCCGCGCCAGCCAGGATCACCAAAGATTATATTCCGGTGTAGGCTTCGTCATGGGCTCTGCATCATGGCGAAAAATGAAATGAAACTGTCAAACATCAAAGGGAAGGGGAAGTACAAATCGAGACAAATATGTTATGTTATATTTCAGGGACTACTGATTTTAAGTAAGTGATGTAGAATTATGACGGAGTCAGAATATGGGCGGTGACATTCTTGTTTGAAGCATGCAGCTTTGAAACGTTGGATGTCTAAATGGGTCTTTTATTATGACTCAGTTCGGAGCATTACACAAGTAGTTTAACCAGAAGTGTTCAACGCGTTTTTTTTTTTGGGGGGGGGGAGCTGGCGTTCAGCTTGCAAATTCGGTCTCATGTTTTTGTTTAGTTGAAGGACCGTTACGGCATTTTCAGTCGTTTTTGGTGACCCTGGAAAAGATCACGTGTCCCGGTGAACTCTGCCAAGATGGAGCAAAACTTTAATTCTTGTGCAAATCCCCGGTTCTTGTGGCTGATCGGTTTCCGACATTTGGATGCCAGCGATCTGAAAGCCTCTTGCATGCAACAAATAAAATTTCGACCATGTTAAACCATGGCTGAGCGTTGACGTGATTTTGTGGAGGCACTAAGGCCGCATGAACGTTTCAGCTACATGTTTGCTTTTTCTAGGGAAGGAGGTCAGCGAGGTGGTCACTGCCGGGTCCGGCCTGACCTTCATTGCCTACCCCGAGGTGGTGGTCCACATGCCCTTGTCGCCCCTGCAAGCCGTCCTCTTCGTCGTCATGATCATCACCCTTGGACTGGACACCCAGGTGCTCAAATCATATCATTATAGAATCAGGATCAAATAAGAATCGGTTGTTTCTGCTGCTTGATCGTGCGTCTCACGAAAGGACAGCATCAGGATTTCGTATCATTTACGAAGTAAGACACTACAGTTCCCTTGTTAGAATTAGCAGAAAATAGTGCAGGGGAGCGCAAAATCATCTTTGGAAGGGCCAAGACCCACATTTGGTGCGGGAGGCATTGGAGATGAGAACTCGGAAAGCTTTTGGGATTCAAATATTTGGATGGGTACATCCGAATATTCGCATCGAATCCTCGAATCCTTTTAAATTTCACTTTCTCCAAAAATGAAATGAAACTGTGAAACGCAAAGGTGTCGAACTTAAAAAAAAAAACTGTCAAACATCGTCCCCAAAGGTGCCATCGGCATAACATTTAAACTCAGATGGATTCACAATTGCATGAACAAGTTACAGAACTGACAGGTTACAGAGCTGCGGCCGGCTCCGAGCACCGTGCGGACGGCGACCGGATACTGACGAGGCAGGAAAACGACATGACGTCAGCGGCAGAGGGCGTTCTGATTGGCAGTCCTGGTGCTGTGTAAACAGGGGTACAAATCGTCATGTCCATACCATACGACGCCTCGTAATGATGAGTTTTAGGAGGAAAGATAAATATGAGGAAGCATTTTTGTGAACGGTGTACGTATGTTTTTTTGTTTCTGCTCAAAGAAAGTAATTAAACGTTGTTAAGGTCGTGTTTTTTTTATTTTTTATATATTATATTTTTTTATACAATATTTTTAAAGATAACCACATCTTGGTAACGAAAATTTGGAATTTCAGTTGCCAGGATAGTATATGACAGACTCCTGAAGCCACAGTTTCTCGCTTCTATTTCGGACTATCATTTGCCGGTGGTAATAGAAAATCAGCATATGTGCAAAAGCTCACTGCACGCACAATGTCAGTTAATGTATTACAAGGCTGGTTATTTACCTGTATTTGTCTCAGTAGACTAAAATAAAAGGTGCAAAATAAACAGGTTCATATGTACTTTACGGCAGTGTCCAGCTTCACTGACCCACTGGTACCGACCCGGCGCCTCTGCCCGTCGTTGCCAGGCGAGGAACAAATGTGAGAGTATTATCGACGGTACTATCTTCCCACGAAATGTGATGTACAGATCCGTGCCACAGTACCGAGGGAACGGGAGATACCTGAGCAGTGTCATTTTCAGCATTGTTCCCATCCATAATGGTGCGCAGAAGCCAAAACAACGGTAGACAATGTCCCGATTAGCATTCTGCTGGGTTATGTTTTGTCTGGCTGATGCGTTTCTTCTGGTTCTACAGCAAAATGGAAAAAAGTATTCGAATGCTCGGTCGGCATTCGAATATTCGGCAAATTTTGGGATGGAGAGGTGGTCAGCCTAATGTTCGCCGAATGTTCAAATCTTGAAATCCAAGTTCGGACATTCGCCGAATCCGGATATTCGGTATTCGAACAATCGAATCGTCGGAATCCGAATCCTCAGCTCTATTCAGCGAATACTTGGATAAAAAGTGGCCAACCGAGTATTCGCCGAATATTCGAATCTTGGAATAAAGACTCGAGAATTCGCTGGATCCGAATATTTGGTCGGATATTCGAATCATCCTGCTCCGAATCCTCAGTTCTAGAGGCAATGACCAGCGCAGGAGTACAAATCGACACCTCTGCGTATGGAACTGCTTCTCTTATAAAATGTGTCGTTAATGTCTTTTGATGTCTTCCCTGTTTCAGTCTGTAATGATGGAAACAGTCCTGTATGACCCTATATGATCATATAAGGCCCTATGTGACCTGAGGTCTTCTCTGAGGAAGCGGAAGGCAGCCGTCTTCTCCTTGTCCGCAGTCCTGGGCTTGACTCTCATCACACGGGGGGAAGATGTGCTAAAGTTCTCGATGGGGCTGGTGCGGTGATTTAGCAGCAGTAATTGGCGGTAAACTGTTTGCGAGCTCGCATAGTTACCCTCGTCTTCATGACCAATGACTTTATTGGACTGGCGACGTTTCGGCCAGCATAAATATCAAACTGTGGCTTAACGTTCACACTAGCATTTGGCATTTGGCTACCGTCGTTAGTACCCCAGCCATTTCCACATTGGACGTGATAGAACAATGGAATAAAAATGAACGTGTTGTTTTGGTCTATTGACCTAAAAAAAATATCAAATTTCATTCCTTAAGTCGCAAAGTGGCTTACCACGTGACGTTAAGGAAGGCTAGATCGGCGGGTTCTGGTTTTCATTGACCTAGACTATTTCTGACAACGATGGGGCTGGAAGTACTGCTACTATGCGGATCAGCGCTTGCGATTACTTTGTGACCCCTCCGAAGTAAATGAAAGGTGGAAAGGCCAGTGACCTCGAATGATTGTTTTTTTATTTAGGATGACCTTGACCCAAGTGAAGGTTCAAGTGTTGAGCTCGTTGAGGCATAGGTTATACCCAGGTATGAGACTGAGTGGACTGAATACCTAAAAGCATTTAAGCGTTCGCTATACGAAGACGCCCGTTGTCATACGACAACTTCTCCATGACATGTCGTTGAGACAGAGTCAAAGTGTCAGTGATCCACCAAAGCACTGAAGTTAAATGTCCAGAAAATATGCAAAAAAGTTTGAAACCCAGCTAAACCAAATTTTACAGTGGTCAGAGCTGTTGTATGACCAGTTGCGAAAAAACTTAAGGGGATATCATAATCTTCTATCGTCCACTATATAACCGAGGGCTAAGAACATCCCAGACGAACTCAGAGCCAGGCCAGGTTTCCGTGTATCGACGCTTTTGAAGTGCTGGTCCGTCTGGAATTTTTAGTCTATTATCATTTTTTTTAAGACGGTTGGAGATTGATACTGGATGAAACGTATAGAGCCAAATAATAACGGACAAGTGCGTGCAAAATGACCCGTTACGCCCTAATAATGTATATTAGCAGAGGTACAGAAAGAAGGTGCGACAATGCCGTTCCCCTGAAGCGGACGTAATACACCGCACATCCCCTATGTAACAGACATGTTTCGATGAAACATATGTCATGCTGTCTTGGGTTGCCCTGAAAAGTAAAGTGCCTGATCACTTAATTATGAATGGTGAAACGTCAAGAAACAGTATTTACTTGATTAAAAGCAACGATGCAACCGTTAAAACCGAATACCGCAGCGTGAATATCAGACCTGAACACACTGACAAAACCAAAACGACTTGCCACGTCAGCCCAAGATCGCATGGCATGAAATCCATTGATATCAGTTCATGGATCTGGAAGCAGTTTGTCGTTGCAGTTCCATTTTTCCCCAGCGAAACGATTTCAACATTTCTTTGTTCAGCATAATCTTCCGTCGCGTCTGGTACATGAGAAATCATTAAGAGGACATTCGCAGCTAAGTGTATTTTGGCCGCAGCATGTGCACCAATGGCGGCGTCCATCTGTTCACGATGATAGATCGGTACTCGAGCTCCTGGTGCTGGCGCTGCTGAGGTGCCTGTCGTTTCCTGGATGTATGGCGCTGATCGGGGGCTTGCTCTGACGCAGCACGAGATTGGCATCAGGATACCCAGATACCTGCGGTGGTACTGGTACATCAGTGGAAGTTCATTACGCCGACCGTCATTGTTACGTACCTTATATGTAATCTCCAGTTGTATTGTGGACGTGGCTGATTTGGTCCAAAGTTGCTACCCTCACATATGTCCATAGAAAATATTTTTTTTTTTAAAGATGTAATTTGTGATTTTCAGAACTGTTCTCTTTTCGCATAATGACTATTGTACCCGAGATACGGCGCCTGATCTTCTTGCATGAAATCATGAATCTTAGTTAAGAGAGCAGTTAGCAGTAGACCTATCACAGTTACATGTTATCTCGATGTTTTGACGGTGCAGTGTTCATTCTGGTTTGAGGGCATCCTGATATTTCCGGGAGCGCAGTACGTGCCGGCATACTACGGCACGGGTGGGAGCAAAATTTTCTACCCGCACTGGGTGGCCGGCATCGGACGGCTGATAAGTATAGCGCCGATGGCTCTGGTGCCAACGACGGCAGCCTTCGTGTATTGTGGCAGCTCCGGCCATCAGATGAGTGTGGCCTCCATAAGACTCTGAAGCATGCCGGTCACGGCCGTACAGCAACCAAACATATAGGCATGACTATAGATGTCATTAGATGGTGACCTATTCGTTTCAGCGTACCTAACTCATGTCGCGTTTTCCATCAAGCTGTCAGAAAGAGGAAAAATTGAAATGATTTTGACAAAAAAAGACCGTCTTTTCCATCTCTTGGCGTTGCTGCAGCAGACTTTCATGTGCGTGTAGCCGCCAACCAGACATAAGCTGCAGGTCGGCTGAAGGTTGCTGTGTGTTGCAGGTGAGCTGCACGTGAACTGGCACAGGCCAGTCTGCTATGGTGTCCTGCCAGTCAGCGTCCTGCTACTCTCCCGGAGGAGTGCCAGATGGAGTAACAACTCTCAGTGAAACAGCCGAGTGGTCCAGCAAAAGAGAATCCCTGCTTCAAGTCCGATGACGGCGAGCAAAGGACCACAACCCGCATTGATAAATAATGGCCAAATGTTTTTGCTGTGGCACATCCAGGATGCTGGCAAGCCAGGCAAACTGGATGTCCAACAATGATAAGAAATCGTAGTAATTAATGCCGTTCTGAGGAAAAGATGCCTCTCGCAGTTACGCACAGGGTACAGGTCTGGTCGGAGTGTGTTTTATATGGGCACCTATAACTTAGTCTATAGTGGCAGTAATTTTTACTTTCGTCGTTTTGGAACGCTTTCATTTATTGCGACTGTGGGCTTCGTAAAGAAACTGTGCATATGCATGTGGGTTGATATCCCTAGAAATTATTGCGACCTGATCAGGATTTCATACCGATTTTTTCCAATTTTGCCCTGGTGTTAAAATCTCCGAAAAGGGGGTCTAGACGCTGCCGGCTGTCACCCCTTTAGAACTTACAAACATGCATGCCCAGTCAAGTTTATCTGCGATATCAAGAGAAATGTTGGCAGGTTTTGAAACCCCATGAAACATTGTATCGTCCACGCTTTTCGCTTCAGAAAACCCGTGAACATGCGAAGTACCCAATGACATTATCGCATTCCTTATGAACTAGGACTCAAAGCTCAAACAGGGGTCTTATTAGACCTTTGGCAAACGAACGGTTCCGTTTCACTTCTGTCAGGGAATCGTCTAAAGGCTCTAAAAGATACAAATAGGGTTTGCGTGAGCCCGTCTGTTCACACTACGACGATGCAAATAAAAAAATCCTCAAAATCAGAGATGTTCACGACCCGAATCGAGTTAGTTGTACATTTTCCTTGTTCCTGGAGGCATTCTGGGGACTATCGAGCACCTGGGCGATGTGATATAATAGCTCTGATGTTTATCATTGTCTGTTTGCTGTTTCACAATATACCTATGATGAAACGGGAACTTTCAGCGTTGGTGCGCTCTGTGGCGTTCCCGTGGACGCCGCCAAACCTGCTCCGTTACCCGTGCCTCTCCCGCAGGCTCCGCGGCCTCGTTCGCCGGCGACCGGGCAGCGTCGACTGCCCAGCAGGCCCGTTTAGTGTGCCAGTGTGCCAGGTGGCAGGAGACTGTTCGGCGCGGAGCGACTGGCGTTCAGCCTGCGCTTGGCAAATGTCAGGCGAGCAACGGCGGGCTGCGTGGTGGCACGGGGCAGAAACAGATGCCTGAAAGGCGGGAGTGCAGTATGCGCATGGACTGGACTGCCCGATCTTAATGAACAGTTACCATTCCACGTCATGAACATAAACATGAAAACTATCGCAATAAAAAAAAAAAATGGTAATTTTTTTAATCACGCAGCAATATTCATGAGACAGCATCTTCTTAGACAGCTCGAGCCAGGTGATTTTTCGACAGCATGCTTAAGGGGAACATTGCAAGACATGAAAGCGATGGCTCCGTCACGGGTCGAAAGTCCGTGAGACTCTTGAATTGTTTCTTTTTCTTTTTCTCTTCTCATTTCCTCGTATAAGTGACTGTTTCCTTGCCACGACGCTAAATACTTTTTCAGTCTCCCCTTCACTTCTTGTGTGGCTCATAGATATCAGGTCCGTCTTAGCTTTGAACAGTGACGACAGAGCGTTTAAGGTCTCCAGGGCGAATTTTTTTCATGGTCAATGATAAGTTTGAAAACTTTATGAAGCATATCCTCCGGGGATTATTCGAAATTAATTGTGATGACTATTCTTGATTCTAGACATCTTTACCGCATGTGTAACGGTTGAGACGCATTCGTTTATGTATGCGAGTTAGAGAATAGGCCAATTTGTTTTGCCTCAAGGCCGTGAACAGTTTTGTGACAATCAGTACTTCGAAGGGCTTCGAAGGTAGAGTCGAAATAAAATAAAGGTATCTTGGGTAACATACCCTTTTTAATAACAGATGAGTAATTGACGCCTGACGAGACACACGACACAAGACATGAAGGTCCGAGCCCAAGAGGCTGTGGGTCATGACTCGCAAGAAACAAATCGTGTGTCTTCGCTTCAGCGGTGTAATTCTGTGATCTTATTCGACTCGTCAATGGTAACGAGACTCTGGTAAAACAGATGCCTGGCCGAAACAAAGTCTTTGCTCAAAATTGGATCCTGTTTTTCTTTATTGAATGAGAACCAAAATTGCCATCTGTAATGAATGCATGAATGGTAATTTTGGAATGGATTGCCATATAAAATTTCATGTGGTGAATGTTGTTTCCCTGTAATAATGTGTGCTGGCAGTAGTGGTGGTGAAGGTGGTATAGGTTTTGATTTCCAGTGTTTAGCCTGTCAGACAATGTAAGTGCTCAGCAGGAGATGTCAGTTTATGTAAATGATTGGTGGGTTGAGTTGAGGGCCAGACAGCCTAACATCCCCTCGGATATGGGTTTGTCAATGGATTTAGCCCATTTCATTATGACCAGTGAAAATTTGTTATGTTTTTGTTTTATTTATTGATAAAAATGGATATATCTCCACATGTGTGTGTGTGTATATGTATATATATCTCCATATACGTGTGTATATATATATATATATATATATATATATATATAAATACATGTCCATATATGTGTATGTATACATATATATGTATATGCTTTACTTTCTGCCTATTTGTTATCTATTGCAGCCAGTTCATTAATATTGCCCACTTCCCTTCAAAGCTGGCAAGGTCAAAGTGAGATTCTGACCTAATGCTTGCATGGATGGAAAATAATCATAATTGTGGTTGTGGCATGTCTGAAATGTGATAATGATATGTGTTTCCTACAATTTCAGGTGAAAATACCTGAAACATTATTTCCTGCCAAAAGAAATTGTTGTCACTGCTGTACCAAGCACCAGATGTTTGCATAGGGGATTTTTGACATTTTTGTGTTAAATGTTTTGTTTATGGCATCTCAGTGCTGATTGATTGTGGACTGAACCGGAGATCTGATCAGGAGTAATGAAAAGGTTTGGAAATAACTAGTTGTAGTAAAAATTATTTTTGAAATAAAATACTGATAATGATATTAGTTTATCTGAAAGATATTGAAAGGCAAAAATTTCATTCCAAAGAAATACATAAATAGAATGATAAAAAATAGTAAAAATATTTGGAGTAGAGAACTGTCTAGTCATGTAAAACTGAAAGAAATTAAGAATTAAAATGAATCAATGAATAAAAAAAATGCCTAACTTAAAATAGTAACCTAGCCAATATAACCCAACAGAACCTAACCTAGCCTTATCAGCACACAACCCATTTTAAAAAAATCTTGACCTTGGTGTCATGACATTTTACACAATTGAATATTGTTGTTCTCTGTCAGCCAACCCCAGCACTGTAGGAGTGTACAGTATGTTGTTGTTATGATTTTATTGTTATTTTTTTAGAAATTCAGGTGTTGACAAGTATGATTGGAAATGGGGTGGATATTCTTCACAGTGGTGACAGTCATAAAGCAAATCATTTGGAATTCAGTTTGTCAGAAACTTACCTTTAGTTGCAGGCCAACATTGGTGGTTGTAGCCAAACCAACATTCAGGGGCTTAGATCAACATGGGGTGGGCTAAGGCCCCATAAATGAAAACAAATTGACACTCTTGGAGCCTAGACCTGTAATGCAGAAGATCCAAAGCAAAGCATAATTATATCAATGAGGGGTTTTTGCATTTTCAAAGCACATTCAGGCTGTATGTTACTCCTTCATTTGGATTTGGCAAACTACAAATGGTATTTGCAAATAGTTTTGGGCTGTTATGCCTGTCTTTCATTTTCCTGATGCCATTCTTGTGCTGATGTGTTTTTCCACAGGATGGATTTTATCAAAGATGAGCTTGGTCTGTCCTTCATGCGCCCAATACGAGGAGGTGGAGGTGGTGGTTGCATAAATGAAGGACAAGGTTACAAGACAGACCAAGGGGAGATCTTTGTCAAATCATATAAAGATGGAAGTGATTTTGTAAGTGCTATCTAATCACATAGTCTTTACTGCTGTTTTATTTTTAATATCTTGCCACATTGGTGAATCATGTGCCTTCCTTTATCATGTAGTTTCTCGTGTTCTTGTGACTACTAGTATCCAATCTTTTCTAAATGGTGAAAAAAATTATTAGCCATCCTCATGATTTAATGGCTTAATCATATTCTCAAGAAACTGGTTAAAAACGGACATGGTGGTTTTGATTCTGCATGCTTACACTAATTTTGCCTGCCAGTAAAACCACATATCACATTTGCCTTCCCACCACCACCACCACCACCAGAATGTCCACCTCATTTCTTGTAAGCTCCTATCCATGCTTTTTAGCCCCTGTGGCTGCGGTTCGGTCAACAGCTGACTGGCCGGCCGACTGCGGCAGGCCCGGCTGATGTTTGACGGCGAGCTGGCCTCGCTGCGCGCCATCCTTGACACGGCCACGGTGCGGTGTCCGCGGCCGCTGCGCGTCGTGCGGCGCCCGGACACCGGGCAGTCGGTGCTGGTCACAGAGTTCCTGCACATGCGCGGCCTGCGGGCGCACTCGGCACGGCTCGGGGACCAGCTGGCCAGGTATGGCAGCTGCTGGCGATGGTCATATTGTGTTGCTACTTAGCCACCACGTCGCTGTGAAATAACATCGGCATATCTTTGTTTTGGAGTTTTGCCTGCATCTATTTTTCTGCCTATCAGATAGATGGGTAATAAAGTAGCTGTCTTGAAGAGAGAACCCTTTTCTGCCCTGATTTCTCTGCCTCTACCAGATAAATGGATAATAATTTGGTTCTTATGTAAATAGGTAATGTAATTGTTTTTCAATGTATTTTTTGTATTTTATTGTATTCAATGGTTGCAGACTGCACATGCATAACAGCACTGCCATAGATCAGGAAGATACACAGGCCTCATGTGTTGGGCAGCTGGAAAAACAGGTAGTTATGTGGGCGTGTCATTGCACAGTCCATTAGTGCCCGTGCAATTCTGTTGTATGTCTGGGTGATGGTAGTGCTGGCCAAAATGAAATACAGATTCCTACGGGAAGTTTCAGCAACACCAGTTGGTAATGGAAAGATACTGTGTATGGGGAAAAGTTGGATGTTTATTTCTTTACTTTTATTTATTTCTTTACGTTTATTACGGATGTTTATTCCTTTGTCAGTGATTATCCATCGTTCTGTTTGAAGGGCCTCCATATGAAGATATTGAGCCTTGCATTGCCACTGTCCTGCATTTGTAGGTATGGGGTGTTTTGTGGCTTCAGGCGGTAGTTATTTCCAACAGTACCTCATGGGATCTTCCTGGTGCGGCCGTGTTAACAGCTGGTCCCCCGTTTCAGGCCATCTCTCCGGTTCGACAGTTCGGCTTCCACGTGCCCACGTGCTGCGGTCGTATACCGCAGACCAACACCTGGCACGACGACTGGGTGGAGTTCTTTGCGCGCACCAAACTGCAGGTTCAGGTACCGATCCGGCCAGGCTCCCCCGATAAGCGCCGGATGAGAACATCGAACCGGATTCTGTTCGGGGTGGCTACAGCTGGCCTCTTGGGTGGTGTGTGTCCTGCTGGCTGCTGTGAGCAAAACTGTTCGAAGTAGGCGCCTGCTACTAGGTTTTGAAAGACTGGTCGCATTGTGTACCGCTTAATCATGGCTACGTACCAGCAGGACACGGTGGCCGGTTGTTGACCCGCGAACCTGACGCCGTGCTCGCCCGCCAGGTGGACATGATCGAGCGGGACTACGGCGACCGCGAGGTGCGGGAGCTGTGGCCGCGACTGCAGCGCCGCCTGCCGGAGCTGTTCAGAGGCGTCAGTGTGCGGCCGGCGCTGCTGCACGGAGACCTGTGGTCGGGGAACACAGCCGAGACTGACGCAGAACCGGGTAACCAGACACGGACACGGGGACGCATGGCGACGCTGCAGAGACAACTGTATCGCAGTATGCAAGTCGGGGAAAGACTCTTGGTGGGACACGTTTCTGTATGCAGAGTGATCACATCACGTTCGTTGTAAATAGAGGTCATGGCTTTCGTAGTCGTAATTGTCGCTAGAACCAGTGGATGGGGTTTTGATCGATGGCAAAAATATTTTGTCATTGGTTTTGCCTTTGAGCAAGACTTGGAAAGTTAATGCTTTCGTTGCTCTGCAGATTAGCTCTTGCTTTGTGGTATTTGTTCCTCTTAAGCCTGACGCTGTTATGTTAAAACCGAATTGTGTGCAAAGTGACGATACGCATCGTGGAAATGTTCGTGGATTTTTATCGTCTACACGACCAAAGACCTAGCGCTATCACTTTTCCGCAATTGGCTGGGACCTGCCGCCGACCTGTTCGCTGTCATTTGACGAAAGTTGCCGTGCTGAACAGTGGTGTTCGACCCGGCCTCGTTCTACGGTCACGCCGAGTTCGACCTGGGGATCGCCAAGCTGTTCGGGCGGCTTCGGCGCGGACTTCTATCGTGCCTACCACGCCTTGCTGCCGAAGGAGGCCGGCTTCGAGACCAGGGTCCAGCTCTACCAGCTGTTCCACAACCTCAACCACTGGTGAGTCCGTCAAAACCGGTTCATAACAAACCAGAGATACTTGGTTGAGTTTTTCATGTCCTGCTCATGGGTTGCCATGGTACCTGCGGGAAGTGAATCACACGGACGTTTGACGCTTGTTGGTAATGCCACAACAACGCAAATCAGCACTGATTTGCGTTGTAAAAAAGGTGCGGGTTGTTTATTGTTCGTAAAAAAGGGTACAGGTTGTTTATTGCTCATTGTTTACTTTTGTGGTCAGTGTTTTGTTTTTAGCGCTCAGTTTTGTTGGTATTTGTATGTCAGGACATGAAGCGTCAGTTTCAGTGGGCGGTGACTATTGCTCCCGGCCTTTTCAGGAACCACTTCGGCGCCGGTTACCGCTCCGGCTCGGTTTCCCTGCTGAGGACGCTGGCTGGGAAGTGATGGCCGCCAGACGATCCGTGTTGTCCTGACAGCTGTTCACCTGTCGGCGGCGCGTCGGCTTGTTGCTGCGGTGGCATAAGCCGGGCTGTGAACAGCCGGCCCCGTTTGTCGAGCGGACGGCGACCTCGTAGCTTCTGGTGGGCGGGGAATCTGACGTGTGCTGTCAGTGGGTGCGCCAACCGGAGGCTCGACTCCGGACTCGGCCACTGCTCTGCTTTCCCGCATTCCCTGTTCGCCGGCGGTCGTCTGCACTGTTTCGGCGGCCGCCCGCTCGGCCACGCTCCGATGCCCGGCTTTCTTCACTGTGATGTCAGAATCGTGGACGCGGCGATGTGAGTCATGTTTGGGCGGTGTTTACGGGCTGCTGGCAGTGCGGCTGCCGCCTCGTTCGCCCGGACGCGGCTCCGTTATCGCATCGTCGGGTCGGGCCTATGTCCGGGTTCTGTCTGGGCTGTGCTGGCTCTGTGTTTGCTGTTATGACTGCTGTGGTGTGAAACCGCCGTGCGAGCGCTGTCTGGCGGCGCTGGCCACTATCAGCTCTGCTATGCATGCGAGCGATCGGTGATTGGGGTCATGTGGCACAGCTGCTGGATGCTGTGATGGATCCAAACATTGACCCAACATAGGCGCTGATATAAAGGGCTGTGAAGGCTTGTCGCATGGGGCCGCAGTTTTGTGCTGTCGGGAATACATATCAAACAAGTGACGAACGGGTTCATATTTTTTCCCGAACAGAGCATGTGTGATACAAAAGTTCGTCATCGTCGCCTTCTTCCAGACCTTTTTCTGCCGTCCCCGTTTTAGCTTGGAGACAGCACATTGGTTTTTACATCGATTGTGGTGTTTGCAGCATCCTGGAGCACAAACGCTTATTTGATATTCGGGCTGGTTAATTATCCTAAGTCTTCAAAAAAAATAAGAGAGTCACACTGAAAGGGTTGGAAGAGGCAATTTGGTACGTAGCTGAGAACTAATATTTTGCTTCAAAGCAGCAAATGATTAACTCCAGACGAGAAAATGGGCCCAGAAGAGCCTGCGTGGATATGTGACGTTCAGATCCCCTGGAATTAAGTAAAGTCTGATGTCTCTATTTGGAATCTTGTAACGCGATAGCCGCTTAGAAAAGCAATTGGTCTCCACCTCCGAGCAAATAAAAAATGGGCTCATCTGCCTTCGTCCGGTCGCAGACTTTTATGCCATTCATTTTTCCTATGACGATGTCAATAAAGATCTCGATAATGTTCGACTCATGACACATAGCCTTCTGGATCATATCAGGGCGTATCGCCGTTCTTACTGCCTACATAATCCGGCTTTTGGTTTGCATGTCTCTGTCACCGTCAAAGATTTCTGTCCCTAATTCAGCTAGGTGAAGGTCCTTGGTGTGAAACGTATCACGTTCCAACATCTTTCTAGCTAGTTGCATTTGCAGACAGTCTGCCCCTTGAGTCTACCTACCGTTCCCTTTTTGTATGTGAAAGAAGGTGAAAGATTTTATTTAACGCAGTGAAAACAATAAATGGTGAGGAGGATCATATACAGAGACCGGGACACACCGAAGCAAGCAGTGTTCATCCAGCTTTTAGGCATTGGCACACTGGGTGCAAAAGCAGCACGACAAGCGTTCACAAACCGATGTCATGCAGACGAAACGAGACACGAAGGCCCAAGGTAAGCTTGCTGAAGACTTTGGGCTTGTCACTTTAGAGTCACAAATTGAATGTTGAAGACAAGATTATCTGGCCGCAGGACTCTTCTCCAGTGATGTGTATGCACTTCCGTGAGATAAAGTCGGTTCTGAAATGGTCTCACTATAAAACATTCCGATCCCACTCTGGAAAAACTAAGACAAGGCAACATTTCTTGTGCTCTGCGCTTGGGGAGGATGAAATGAACAGACTTTTGTTGTAAACGGTATTTGGTTTCGCAATCGGCGCACGGAGCCGTCTTGTATGGTGTCGATAACGGGTCCACCGAGTCCGGTGCCGTTCTCTGTTCTCAGAGTATTGATAACGTCAGACAGGGAAGCCAAGTTACCTGATATTCGAGATGGGTGACGAATACAGCAGTCCGATAACACACATGAGCATATGTCTCTGCGGTAGTCTCACGACCAAACTTTGAAACACAAGGAGACACGAGTTATGTCCACCTAAGCCAAACAGAAACTTTGATCGGAGCCACATGCAGAAATCTGAAGCCTGTGTCGACACGATATGCAATATTCCACTGCTTTCCTGCGGATTCCAGGGTCACCAGCTCGCTGCTCCGAGCCCAGCCTTGCTGTCAGGTCGGCCTTCCTTCTGTCAGCTGCTGAAGGGCGCTTCTAAGCGACGGTCTCCTGTTTTTTTCGCCGCAGGAGCACTTTTTAAGGCATTAGTTCGAGCGCTACGTTTTTTTTCGTGATGGCCTGCACGCAACGACCCTCTGCTGCGACTGACCGAATCTTTTCCATTTAGTACGCCCGACTTGTCAGATTTTGGATGTTGTGCGTTTGTGGTTGCGCATTGTTGCGTTTACATGGATACTTCGAATAGTGATGCAATCAGATTCTGTCTGAAGTTGTTTGTGGCCGAGCTTGCTTCAGCAGGGCGGTTGATCTTGTTAGCCTCTGCTGTTTTCTGAAGCAAATTTGGGAATAGAGAATAAAAAGGTTTGAATCGCCTCACTGTTAAACTCTGCTGTGTTTTCACACTGGTCCAGCAATAATCATATGCGCTTGATTTCGTCTCATCTGTCTCAATAATATTCCAGCCCGCCAACCACATGTGCCACTTTATGTCCAGGGCAGGGGATCAAATCGTCCTCTGAAAGAAAACTGAGTCTCTTCAGCGACGCATCTCGCCATATCCACGGCCCCAGGCAACAGAGCTTTACTGGCATGTGTTCCAGGCAGTGCACTCAAACATTATTCACGCCTTCTGTTAAAGGCGCATAACTGTCTCCTGCCTCCATAAACGGTATTCTACTGCTCCCCATCACCGCTTAACGGTAGCTCACGGACGGTGAGCCGCCAGCCAGACACCTCGCCGTCTGCCTTCCACTAGTTAACGGCAACCCATTGCCGCCTGGTTCCCATCCAAAGGCCTCACGTCCTCTGCTGCCCACAGCTAACGACCCATCGCCGCCTCCCTTTTCCCCATTAACCCTATTCCCGGCAGGGAGGGCGAATCCGCCCCCCTCGGGTTTTCTGCTTGCCAATTCCAGGCTTTTTGATGCAGCTTCACGAAACTTGGTCACTTTTCCTAGCTATTCCTTCTACGTCCTGTGACAAAGTTTGGAAGTTCTATTTCTCTCAGAGGCGGAGCCAGACAGCGTCTTTGGGAGGCACCTGAAGCCATTTTTGGTCCTGTTGAGGGTAAAAGGAAAATGGCTGCCAAAAATAGCGTTTTTGAGATAAAACTTAAAACTTTATATGAATGTATAGCTAAGTCGTTGGACAACGTGGAAATGCAATTTTGTTCATCTTAGCTTGCTTTACAAGGTCAGGTCAAGGTCAAAGTTCAATATTTGGTTTTATAGTAATAATTTCGACATTATTTTTTGAAATGCCAGACCCAAAACACATATGACGTAGAAGGGCGCACTCTACTTGTGTATCAAGTTTCAGCTTGATATCGGGTCGGGTCACGGAGCTACGACCTAAAATGTCAGTGCACGTATCCTATATCACAATAGCCGTAAAATGGAATTTTTGAAATAAAGTGAATTCGAATGATTAAAAACGTTTACCAATAACATTAAATGCACATGAGGCCATTCCAAGTGACTCCAAGGTCACTGGAGGTCATTTAAGGTCAAAGGTCACAGGTTGATCTGAGGAGCATGTGACCACGACAGTTCCCCTTTTTATGTCCCTGGCACCGCCTATGCTAACATTATACAAACATTGTAATACGATTTGTACTTCTTTACCATAACATGACTAGCAGAAGCCAAAAAGGGCTTTTGCCTTTTTCGTTCATTTATTTGTTAAAAAACTAATCCTCCTATTTTTGAAACTCCGTGAACGCCTATGAATTTTCTCAATATTTCAAATGTGTGTTCTAATTTTAAAAGTCCCATCCATAATCGCTTGATTCATGTCAATTTCATCGAAATCGGCTCATAAACAATGGAGTTATAAGAAGTCCAAAAGTATCCCTCATTTTGATATTTTTGCCCCCCCCCCCCGTATCCACTCCTTTCAAAATTTTGAAAGCTTCTTTTTCCAAAGTGTAGTTTACGTCATGGCAAATCGATTGCCGTTTGTTGCGATGAAGTCGCACGAGTAGTTCTCGAGATCTCAGGGGGGCCGAATCTCCCCCCTGACGGGAATCGACCATACCGTCTAGCCTGCCGGGAATGGGGTTAACGACCGCTCACCATCTCACCACGTTCAGTTACCTGCAGCTCAGCGCCGCCGTGTTGGCAGGCGGCAGCGGCTCCCAGCCGCAGCCTTCCACGGAGACCCGCGGCCTGGAAAAGTACGAGAAGCTTGGGAAGCTGGGCGAGGGCTCCTACGGCACCGTCTACAAATGTCGCAACCGGGAGACCGGTCAGATCGTGGCCATCAAAAAGTTTCTTGAGGCCGAAGACGACCCGGTCATCCGTAAAATCGCTGTCAGGGAGGTGCGCATGCTGAAGGTGAGGAGAGCTGGAAAGGCGAAGGCTGTTCATCGGCTCGAGGCCGACTGGTCTCGCTCGTAGTTTTTTCTTCTCGTGTGGTCTCGCTTGATTTATTCTCAGGCCAGAAGCGTATGTCATGGTTTTCCAGCCGTCCGTATTTCGATGCACGTCTAACATGTGTAACACCTTGTGTCCGTCAGCAACTGAAGCATCCGAACCTGGTGAACTTACTCGAGGTGTTTCGAAGACGGAAACGTCTTCATCTAGTCTTTGAGTTCTGTGACAGCACAGTCTTAGATGAATTGGAAAAGTGCAACAAAGGGTGAGAGACGGTGCCAGGTATTTCCCATACACATGACATTCAGCCTGACTTGTGATATGGAAATAAAGGCTCATCATTAACAGAAGCTTGCGTTTCGTACATACTTTTGAAGCAGGATGTGCAATGCTGTTTTTATCAGTTTTAAGGTTCAGCGCATTTTTTCTTACGGGCTTTTTGTTTTGTTCTAGCTTCCGAAGCTAATGCTTCAGCTCCCTGTCTGGCTCACGATTATGAGACTTCCTTCGCCGTTTATTGATTGACGTGGGATAATGTAAATGAACTTGTTTTAGTTGAATGTTTCCTAATGGGACCAGTTCCTAAAATCACAAATTAGGTTGAAACGGTTGTTGTCATTTTTATGGAGCACGGGTTTGCCTAGTGTGAGAAAAGCCCACGTGACGTTTACAGTGGAAACGTTTGTCTGGGGCTCCAGTAAATTGGTAACCGTTTGACAAAAACTCTTTCGAGATGGACTCCCTGGTGACAAAAGCGACTTGGCGCTGATAAAGCCTCGCCGATGAGACGTGACCAGTCGTCTGAGGACGTGTTTGGTTGACCAGCAGGATGAGCGAGGACCGGGCGCGCAAGATCATCTGGCAAGTGGTGCAGGCAGTCAGCTTCTGCCACTCCCGCAGCTGCATCCACCGCGACGTCAAGCCGGAGAACCTGCTCATCACGCGAGACGGCGTCGTCAAGCTCTGCGACTTCGGCTTCGCCCGCAGCATGAGTATGACGCTGCCAGCCCGGCGGGCTGGGCAGCAAGATTAGGCTTGTATGGACTTCTCCCCTGAGTGTCTTTTCAAGCTTTCGCATGAGTTTGACGCTCGACTGTTCGGTTACCTGTGTGACTGCTGTGACTGTGTGACTGTGTCACTGTAGTGACCGTTCGGTTAGCGCTGCATCTGTATATATCGATCTCGTGGTTATAGCGCTGGAGTTGCGCCGGACCGCCTTTATTTCTCGTCCTCTCTGTTGCATTCCAGCTTCAGAGTTAGATCATTTTGCAGGTTTATGCACAGCCACAACAAATGCGACATTGCGATGTACGCCCCTTTCCTTGCTTGGAGTAACACCAGGCTGCTTCATTCGCAGTGAAACATCTCGTTGGAATGGACTTTTCGTTGAATGTCGAGAATTATCCTATTTCAGATGCTGCTGATTCATCTTTTTTACCACTTATCATAAGTGCATGCTACCCAGGACAGAATAATACAGCCATCGGAAGATCCTGTAGGGGAAAGCCTGCTTTCATTCTCGCAGGCATGCGCTCTTGTTATCTGGCTCTGATTGATTGCACGTGCTGCATCGAAAAACTTGAACCCCATTTTCAGTGTCGATCACTTGGTTCACATGTGTTCACCGGATTTCACGTTACATATCATTTGTTTTATCGAAATTTCATGATAAAAAATACTGAGTCGTATTTTTCAGCACAATGACTGACTCAGGCGTATCTAGCCAGAGCATTTTGGAAAAAAGATCAAGAGTTTGCTTCGAGTCCGTGACCGCTTTATCAGTCTATCGACGTGAGGCTTTGGTCCGAAAAGAATATGCAGTTTGACGAGGTACTAAAAACTCAAACGAGAGTCCAGATTTGGAAGGTATGGCTTGAAAAATCGGTATCTAGGCCGTGTTCACAACCTTCGTAGATAGATTCGCCCGGTATGCTGTGCAAAAATAAAAAAAAGTTTTTCCGTGGGCCTGACCAGATTCCATCACCCGTGGCAGCGGTGCTGTCCACATGTGACTGTCATCTGTCGCGCTCCCGGCAGGCGGGCAGGGTGAAAACCTGACCGACTATGTGGCAACACGGTGGTACCGAGCGCCGGAGCTGCTAGTGGGAGACACCCAGTACGGCCCGCCGGTGGACGTCTGGGCTATCGGCTGCGTGCTGGCCGAACTGGTGCGGGGTCACGCCCTCTGGCCGGGCCGCTCCGACCTCGACCAGCTGTACCTCATACGACGCTCGCTCGGTATGTCAGAGACAATTTGTACCTGATCCGACGCTCGTTCGTTACGTCAGGGACATTTTGTTCCTGATTCGACTCTCGCTCGGGACTTCAGGGACAAGTTGTACTTGATCCGACGCTAGTTAGGTACTCCAGAGGCCTGTCATACCTTACCCTTGGTGAGATGAGATGTGCTGTATCTGATTCTCGACACATCAAGGACAAATTTTACTTAATCTGCCATTCCAGTTATAAAGATCTTCTGTGATCAAAGTTGTATCAGCAATTAGTCGCACCATCTGCGTCTGTTTCCTTATCACAGGCCACTGGTTTCGTACTCCCTGTTCTGTCTTCCAGGTGACCTGTTGCCTCGACATATGCAGATATTTAAGACCAACAGATTTTTTCGGGGTATGAGCATACCGGAAACAGATAAAAAGGACAGTTTGGAGCAGAAATTGTCAAAATACTGCAGCAAGGACTGTCTGGATTTCATCATGGCAAGTCGTCTTACTTCCTGGTAGACCCGACGCAAGCCTCTTTGTTAACTTTTTTGTGTGTTCGTTACCATCGTCAGAAGGTGTCTTTCTGAGAACCTTCTAGTGCTGCTGTTACGCTTTTGTTATGCGTGATACGTGGGATTCCTTAAATTCTGGTTAGTTTTACACGTAATGCTTTCCGTGCAGAAATGTGTGGATAAAGACCCGGATTCCCGGCCCACCTGCGCGCAGCTGATGAAACACAATTTTCTGAAGCAGTTCTCCGAGAAGGTGAGCTTTTCATGTGGTGGACTATGGCAAGTCATCACCCCTGAAAGATCCCTTTACTCTATTAATGCCAATCCAGTCCTTTCCCTGTAAGAAATTCCATCTCCGCATAAACGCGTAGAAGTTTCTTCGTTGTTGTTTTGGGGCGTTCGAGTTTGTCAGAAGTTGTATTAATCCATAATTTCTCATACATGCTCCGAGAGTTTATAATGGGTAAGGTTAATGGTACAACTTCCATAGTTTGCAGTTTCTTTCCTATCCTATCTGGTTCCTGTTCGCAGAAGTCTGCTTTTATCTGCACTGCATGACCTAATCTGACCCGTTGCGACCTGTCACGCCCTCAGTCGGCGCACAAACTGCCCCGGCTGCCCTCCGGACAGGGCAGCAGTACTCCCTCGGCGGGGCAGTCGGCCGACCTTCGCAAGTCGCCGGCCAACAACGGACCGCTGCCCGTCATCAGGGACGACGGACACGCCGGCAGCAGGGACTACAAGCACACGCCGTAACGAACAGCAGGCCGTTTTCCGTCATCGGACACACATAAACACAGACACAGGATGAAGGAGACAGTACAAGCAGACGCCGTGACGCGCCCTGGGACTAGCTGCAGCTCTGGGGTGATGTGAGCGATTGTTGCTTAAATGATTTTCCGTAAAAACCGCTGTTCGATGAGACGCAAAGAGTTTTCTTCCATTCTGCGTAAGCAAAAACTTGAAACTGCTAACGCACCGTGTGTTGAATGTTGTGTTTGATGCTGTGCGAATCCGTTATTAAATGTGACGGTAAGTGTTGTGTAAATAAAGTTTTGTCGTAAGACATGATTTCGGTCAAGCCAGGCGTCCCGGTTTGAGCCTTGTTCTCTCTTTGGAGGTTATTAAGCTGATAAAACGCGACATGACTGTATAATTCTACTTGTTCCGTGCTCGTTACAAACCAAACCATGCAATGTCAAGCATCCTACTGTCTGACCCTGGTTCATTGTGACTGGTATCAACCTGCTCACTGACGCTCGTTTATTCGTTCGACTAGCACCTCAGGAGTGAGCATCGTGTTGACCAATAAACTGTCGCCAGTGTCCCTAATGATTTTCCCCGCTCAAAACCTGCGTCCAACAGCCTTTCAGGCCTCCTCCGGCGCAGCAAGCTCCGTCTGCCTCTGACCGACTCCCGAGGCCCATTAGAACCGCCCCGGGGCACGTCGTGACGCCGCAGGGACTGCCCGGGGCGCCGCACGGGGGCTCTGGCTGCAGCCGGCCGCACGGCTGGAGTCGCACACATTTCAGCGGGCTTGGCAGGCCGGGCGACAGTTCATCTGCCCCCCGCTGAGACGGCTAACTGGCCGAGCTGTCTTGGCTGCTAGCGGATCAAGCAGGTAGCCCGCGGGACGGGGGCTGAGACGGTAGTCGGGGGGGGGGGGGCGGGCATGGAGACAGCAGTCAGAGTTGAAAACATGGCTGAGCTCGCGGAAAAAAATGGGGAAGGCGCAGCGACTAATGCAGCAAAAGTAACAGGTGTTTGTACCCCTGCTCCAGCCAAATGCGTTATCGGTTACCTTGACGTTAGCACATTTTGCAGATAAATGTTACGTACAATAAACCTTCCACTGCATATTTAGTCTAACAAAAAGTGCATTTAAACTACCCGGATTGAGGTTACTTGAGGTGAGGCGTGAGGTGTGATTATGTAGTTGAGTTATTATTTATCCTCCTCTGCGCACATTTTCCATGTACATTGCTATAAGCATCTTTTCCACTATTGTTCACACACATATACATGCATGTACATCCAACAGTTGACAGTTCAAAGCCGGCCTCCTGCTCTTCATTTGGAGATTTCTACCACAGACACAGCATCATGCCGAGTCATTTGCATTCTATGCGGCACAATATCCCCAATCAATGGCGGCGGTGCGTCTGTGTAAAGCCAGGCCGGGACAGGACCACCCGGCCGCTGGACGTTTGATTGCCGCCGCGGCTGCGATCGGCCGGTCTCAGTTGTACCTCGGCTCGGGCGACGATGAGTCGCGCTTTTCCACAGAGCTGCTCAATGCGGGAACGCAGGGGCGAATGAAACATTCGAGATTTGGGCAGCTGAGGGCCGCACCCCGGCAGCGACCGGCTTTTCGTCAGTTAATGGAAAGTGACAGTCGCCGGCGCGAGGTGGAGGCGCGGCGGGCCCGACGCTCAAAAGATCTGAGCGTGTCAAATTTAGACAAATGGGATTTTGCAATCGGACTGTAAAATCATTCGTTTCTGTGCAAGCCATTCCTCTTAAAGGCGAATCTCCAGAGTCGAAGAATAACACGGTTTATTTTTATTCATGCCGCCGAAAGGTCAGTTCGGTGGCCAAAGCAGCCTTTCAAAAAAGCAGTTGTACGATTTTATTCAACGATGCCAAGCCCAGTGCCCCTGCGCAAAGTTTTAAGCAAGATATGTTTTTGTCATTAAAGCTGCCTTTTTACACTGCACAAACTGCACAGCCTGAAAGATGTTTTGCAAGGGTAAAACGTCTTAAGTCTAAAGTAACAGATTTTTGGTTAACGGACGTTAACTAAAAAATTGTCCTGCATGTGAGTGCAATGGTTGCAAAAGGTCACTTTTATGGTATGACCAGTGTCCCCCTTTCCGAAAAAGTTGTGTGCCCTAAAAGGGTACCTGTCTCCCACGTCCATGTGTCTGCAGCGGAAAACCACGTTTCCTACGCAGGCTGAATATCCCTCTGACGGCAAGACCGCCCTGTCAGATCTGTTACACACCATCGTCTGTGCAGACAAGTCCAGCCTTCCTCGCGCTATCTGATGTATGTCGCTGATGAGCCGCACTGATGAACCCCTTTTACCCCCTGTGATGAGCCGCTAGATTTTAGGGCAAAAATTCGTGCCGCAGAAGTCTGTCAGATAGAAGTTCGCCTTGCTGAAGTTCGTCGCGCAAAAGCTAGGGCAAAAGTTCGTCTAGGACAAAAGTTCGTCGTGCAAAAGTTCGTCCTGAAAAAGTTTGTCTATGGCAAAAGTTCGTCTAGGGCATGTAAGGCAAAAGTTCAAAAAGTTCGTCCAGGGCAAAGGTTTGTCTGGGACAAAAGTTCTTCTCGCAGAAATTCGTCTTGTTCGTCTGGGACAAAAGTTCGCATGAGGCAAAAACTCGTATGAAGCAAAAATTTGTCTAGGACAAAAATCTGTCATGCAGGAGTTTGTCTAGAACGAGAGTTCGTCAAGGGCAAATTTCGTTTAGGACAAGTTTGCCTTGTTAATGGAAAGGGTTCATACTGCAAAATGTTCGTATGGAAAAGCTTCGTATATTCGTAAGGGAAAAAGATTCGTACGGGGAAATGTTCGTAAGGAAAAGGTTCATAACCAAGGGTTCGTAAACTTAAGGTTCGTATCGGGAAAGGAACGGAACCTTAAATGTCAGCCTAACCCAGTCTAACCTAACCTTTTGCCCTAGATTAGATTTTGTCCCAGACGAATTTCTTCCCTAAGTATTAATGCCTGCGAGAACTTTTGTCCCAGACGAACTTTTGTCCTAGACGAACTTATGTCCTGTGCGAACTTTTGCCGGACGAACTTTTTTCCTAGACGAACTTTTGTCCTGGACAAACTTAAGCGAGACAAACTTTCGCAAGACAAACCTTTGCCCTAGACGAACTTTTGTCCGACGACTTTTGTTCTTGCAAACTATTACCCGACAAGCTGTTGCCCTACGAACTTTAGTCCGACACACTTCTGCTCGAAAACCGAACCGCTATGATGAGCCGCAGTAATGTCATTGCGTGATCTGTGATCTATACTGCCCCTGATGGACCGGTCGTATTGCCCTGGGATGAGCCAGTTGCAGTGGTCTGTTATGGGCCAGCCGTAGTTCTATGATGAGCCGGCCGTAGTGGTCTGTGATGAGCCGCAGTAGTGGTCTGATGAGCCGGCCGGCTGGTCCTGTGACTAATGATGCCGACACATTGACCTGTCGGCCAACAGTCGGGGCGTCAGCCGGCCTCTGATTTACGACTGACTGCACTCGGTGAATAATTGACCGCAGAGGGGGACTCGAGAAGATGGGGGATGCAGCCTATAGAGAGGCGCGAGACCGACAGAGTAGTCGCCTCCAGTGCGGACCGAAGTCCGTCAAAGACATCTAGGCAAAATTGTGTCGAATCAAGTTAATATAGAAAGAGGAGTACTATGATGCTTTTGTAGCGAGCGGCCGCATTGCGTCTCGGTCGATTTCAAAAATAATGACGCTGACAAACTTTCTGTTTCGGTATTTCTGGTACCTATCGAGACATTCACAAGCTGTTAAGTAAGTGCGACATGAGCACGCCTGTGTGAGTTGCGCACGTGGCCATATGCGACTAATACTATTCTTCGTATACAGGCCAGCCGCAGTTAAGAGACTGTGTTTTCGTCGCGGACGGAAAAGAAGAAGAATTAGCTCGGGATTAGACTCATCAGATTGCAAAGCGTTGCCCCGCGAAAATAATGACATTTCACTTCGATACAGTTGACATTGGGCAGAATGCGGTGGGGCGGGTGTGGCCTCCGCCACACTAACTTCAAACGTTGGTGTCGGAGGCCACACCAACTTTTAACAGTGAGTGTTTCCAAAACTGAGGGCGGCTATGGAACCATCAATACCCAAAATTGTAAATTATGAAGGACGATTTAAAGATAAATTACACACCAGAAACACATATTATGAAACAATGGACATCATACAGCACTGCAGTCCAGTGCCTTACAGGGTGTTTCCTTCCCAAAAGACCAATGAGGCCCCGAAATAGCTAGGGCGCCTCCCAAGCTGACTTCGGCTATGGGTAGGTACCTACGTACCACCTCTCAGCTAAAAACAATAGTGCAAAAATGTAATGGAGTTAAAAACAATTTGCTGCAGTCAGCCCCCAGCCAAATTTCAATTGAAATCGTGTCCACCGTACTACATATCGCGCTACTTTTCAGCCAATAATAAATACAATACATCTTACCTCCCAAAAAATACTTTCATTAAAGAAGCTAGCATACGACATGCAACTTATATATACCAGCCGCACTGGGTGTTCCTTGCATCGGCGGGAAGGTTGCCGGAATGGTGAGCTTTTTCAATAATTGGCGTTAAGAGCAGCGGTCCCCACGCATGCACGTTGCACAATATGCGAGGGACGTGCAATGCTTACCGTTTAGTTCGCTCCACTCTTCAGTGCTAGTTAGCACAATGATGCGGAGTAAATCTCTTAATGGCAGAGAAACAAAAGTCTTTTCTGCGTCATTTCTATCAAAATCGAAAATCAAATGGTTCAAATCCGGCGAGAAGTAATGGCGGGGGGTATGGGACTGACCAGCCTGACCTTTGCCACACCAACTTTTAAAACAGTTCTCCATCCATGACACATGAATGCTCGAATGTTGCCAAGATTACTTGGCCGTAGCATATCTTCTTCACGAATATTATTAGTTTGTCCTGACAAGAAGAAGCGCTTTGTTCCGCTTTATTCAAACAGCTGGGCTTTATTAGGATCTCCTATCAGTCAGAGTCACGAGCGCGCAGCAAACGAGGGCCTTTGATTCCATAATGGCATTTTACTCAGTTGGCTGTTGATGGAATTTTTCTCAACATGCATGAGTAAAAGACTCCTTTTATGTCATAAAATTCCCTGATTGCGTTGGAATTCGTGTGGCATAAAACGATTCTTTCACTCATGTCTACCATGGAGAAAAAATGCAACCGAAATAATGCCATCAAAACCCATCGTATTAGTACAGGAAATGGCATCGCTATTCAAAAAGAAAAAGTAGAAATGTCAAATGGCGCAAAAACGTGTGGTTTTGGATTTACGGGATAAACCAGACAAAAAACTACTGACGCATAACAGATTGTGCAGTTGATAGGGATCTTCAAAACAGACGCTATTCATTGACGATTTTGGCGTTGGTTTCAAAACATGTTTGTTGTTCTTTAGTCAACAGAAGTCGCGTAATATCTATCATTAAACTACTGTTCGCTAAATGCCTTCCTCTCTCTCTAGCCATTGAGGTGTCCCAGAGTGGCAATTTGGCGGCCCAATCTCCAGTTTGTCTCGTGATGCTGTGACGCACCTTTGTTGGTTCCGCGGTTGGGTTACGTTTGGGCCATAAAGATAATTGCCTCTCCCCGCGCCTTTCGCCAGCTATTCCTCAAATCGTTACTCTTCATAAATGACAGCCTGAGTTATGACGCTGGCTCGCATACGCCACTCCCGTTTGAACAGAATTATGTTGTGGCTTGGTCGTGTTTATAATGCGGGCTTGGAGAAGCCTTCAAAGTATTCATCATGCAGTATATAGAGCAAAAAGTGTGATCAACAGCTAAAACAACTATACATATTTTTTTTAGATTTAGCATGACAGCCTGAGATGCTCAAAAACCAAGAGATACGTAAACTGCATTTGTGCAACATGCAGACAGTAGCTGTGCCGCCCACTGAGAAGCCTCCATTGATTGGGATTTTAAGCTAAACATCCTGAGCCCGTATCAGCCTGCCGGGACAGTTAGTGCGATGGGTAAACGTGGCCCGAGTGGGTGCGCTATTTTGTGTATCCAGCCACGGAAGACAATGGCAGCCGCTCTGCGTCCATTGTTCGCCATCTTCACCGTTCCTCCCCCACAGACACTGGAGAGCTCTGGAGAGGGCTAATTTCGAGCACATGGCTAAGTGGCCTCGAAGCCGGCGGACTCCAAGATGCTAATTACGCATTCACCCAGAGGACCCTCGGCAGAAGCTATTCTCTAAATGCATCTGGATTTGGTTCTGATCGCAGCTACGTCGTCTCGCCGCTCAACCCAAACAGAATCTCGCTTTTGTGTTGAGGCTGAGGCGGAGGCTGAGGAGAAGCGACATTGTTGCCACTGATTTTGTCTTTGCGAATATTCCGGTGTTACTTGATACAGTCTGATCAGGTTTCCTTGCTTGCGAAAGGCATCGGTTCAGACTATGATAGTTTAGACCAGCGATGATTTGACCGAAAGCAAAACTTCCATCAGGACGAAACAACGCAAAGGCCAAAAACGAGCTTTCCTTTCAGTAACCTAAAGGCTTTCAAACACCTGTGTCGAATGTCTTTCCTGTTTTCGAATTTTCATTCCAGGTCCGATCCAGCAGCACGCCTGATACCTTGAACAAAGGATATGAAGTCATGCAGTTTAGTTTGGGTTAAACATGTTTTATTCTGTAAAACAACGTCCTTCGTACTTTAAAGTTCAGTTCCCGTCGTGTTGCCATAGTTTATCGACTCCAGCTCCGATGAGGGTGAGTTAACTTTTCTTTTAGCGTCCTTTTTTGCCAACTAGTAGTCCAGATTAACAGCAGATGGTAAAGCAATCCTTTTATTTAAAACAAGCAAATGTCCCCTGATTTCCTCCAGGCACTCACACAGGAAGTCTTGTTGAGTGCTCCTGAACGTGACAAATACGACATTTTTCCCACTCGAGCAAAATAATGAGCTGATTCGAAGGGTTCTTGCAAGCTACGGTGAGCCAACTTCCCTGTCTCGCAAAGATAGTCTGGGCAGCAGGATTCGGACGGAGTATCTCAAAATTTTCTGATAATGAGCTATATGATATCAAAAGCCTTAGGCCTGCAGAACAGTGCTGATATGAATATTAGTTCGGGAGCCTGTTGAAGCTTTGGAAAACAAAGGAACTCCTCAACGAATTACGCGGCGGAAATGGTTTTTGATTTGCGGTTTTATAAGGGGATGTTATACTGAAACACATTTAAGTGACTCAAGCAGCTTTTATTGATATATTTGTTTTCCGCCTGTTTATTATTATAAGTCACAACCTATCGCACAAGTACGGCCCAAACCGTTATGTTAATAAAACAAAACATGAACAGATCACAAAACGTACATGCAAAGTAAAACACACAGTCCACGGTATAAAAGATCTGTGAAATAGTACGTGATACCGAAACTTAACCCGTCCCCGACTGGGGGGAGTTGACTGCCCCCTGAGGTTTTTCCAAGATTGCGAGAGAACCAACAAACACAGAGTCATGAAACTTTGTTTACCTTTTGCTCCATCAATTTTACGCCTCGTGTTAAAATTTTGACCTCAGGTCAGGTCAGGTGCCTGACCTAGGTCAGGTCAAACAGACCTATGTCCAAAAAAGTTTAGCGCCCTCTAACTTTTTCGCAAAACAAGATATCTCAACAATACTTTCAGGGATTAGTGATCGTGATAGACGCAACAAATCTGCTATCTCGGATTTTTCGGAATTTTCCGGGTCGTTGACCTAAGGTCAAGCCCATTTTTAGGACATATCGCCGTTTTTTTCTGAAATTGACGGAATATTCCGTAGCATTTTTAGTGTGGAGTGAAGCAGACATCTAGTTACCGTCATTGGGCAAAGTATCAATGACTTCCAGCCATTGAACTTAGGTCAGGTCACGAATAACTGTCGTGGGCCAAAATGTACCACCGTCAAAATCGACGATGAATTACTCAGAATGGGTAGAAAATGGCAGAACTGGCTTCCACAGACGTAGTTAATACCAGGAACCTCAAAAAGTTTGAAAAAGTAGCATATTTTGGAAATAAACAGGCTCTCGCGAATAAAGCTCCGCCAACTTTGTAGATTGGCAACTAATCAATTTTTCCAAAATTTAAGCATGAGAAACCATCACAAGAACCACAAAAGATCAATAAAATTTACATAGATCGTCTTTTTTCTCGAAAATAAAGGAACGCTAAAATTAGTTCCCGTCAATTTGGTACCGTATACGGCAGCGGCGCACAGTGACGGCTGACGGGAGAATTACGGTGTCTTTAACTCAACGTTTCGGCGTATATATTGAACAAATCTGGGGAAATTAGACGTGCATCGGCATCCGCGGACATTTACTTGTGCGTTGGTGCTTTACCTATGCGTTATTAGTCACAGCCCTTGAGATTCAGGCCATTTCTTGGTCTTATGCAGTCGTCTATGGGAAAACATATATAGGGCGTAAATTGGCTTACATATTATCTAAAACTAAAAATGAGACCAGTTTCGAGCTCTACTCGTGACAGGCTTTCCAACGGTATGCTTATTTTTATCGTGCGACCAACCGTTCGTGAGTTACAGGGGGGGGGGGCAGTCAGCTGCCCCCCAGTCGCCGGTGTTCGGGACGGACCGACGGTCGTGCGCGGGCTAACAACTGAGTGTTAAAGTTAAAACCCACATTTACAGATCATGGCAGAGCGATCTGATAAAAATGGACATTGCTTGGTAACCTGTAAAAATCCCATCGCTTGATAAAATCGTCAATTAAGAATAATGTTCACAAACAGCTGCCGTCTTGACTGCGTCATGTCGCCTTTTTGCAAGCGATTACGCAATGCTTAGCAATTTCATGTCCATTACATTAGTTTCCAAATGCTTTGCCACGAGTTGCTCAGAATAATACTGACGACCACCTTTCAGCGGCGATCACAGAACTTTCTAGAGCGAAGCGAGAGGTTTTCTGGTACCATGAGTCTTACAAATCACGCCACGTTTCGGGTCATCAACGGGCTATTTAATAAAGTCATCCATCACATGATTCGCCATCTTTCTGCATGAGGCCAGGGACAATGAAGAACTTGTGTGCGCGATACGGGGACGTGTTGGCACGTGTCGATAAAAAATGTTTTGTCCTCCGTTTTGCTGAGTAACGCGAGCGTGTTTTATCAACTCTTCAGATGCGTTAGTTGTGAAGAGGCGGAAGCAGTTCGTCCTGATTAATTGTGATCGATGGCATTCCAAGTGTCGTCAACCCTCCTCTTCTCCATCCCATTGTATCCTTTGCTCTTTGGCCCCAAAAGCTAGCCTGAACGGCATGTGAAAGTCATGGGAAACAATTTTTACGTAGAGCAGGTTTTTCTTTATTGTGATTAAGTGCCATCTGAATGCAAAAATACTATGGTTAGCGTTCGTTAAGTGCTACATCCAGTAGTCTTTACCACCTAATTACCGAAACAAATGTTCCGATAAGTCGTATAAATATCAAGTGCAAATAACCACACGAACAAATTGCATTCCGATTTATTGGAGTCACTGTCACGCATTACCCTATTTACAGGGTAATGAGCTTCGCAGCACTCGGCGAATCGATAGGCGTTTTATTCGGTTTGCGAGCGGGCCAAAATCGGCGCCCGACGGCCGATGTCAGTCTAATTAAGTGGATCGGTGTTTACGGGCCGTGTTTGGCGCAGCTCATCGCCGAGACGATTATAGCGCGAATGGTAATTACCCGTCAGTCGTGCCGGTTAATACGCCGACCAGGTGGCGCGGTTAGACGATCACGACTTCCTATCAGGAGGGGAGCGATACCACTGTACACGGCCAGTACGGCTTAGATAAAGCGAGCGAGTGTTGTCATCAGCGGGTGTTCACTCTTTGGTATCAATCCGTGGCAGGATGAAGGGCTATGGCACTTGATGTGTTAGGACATACAACGACATACAACAAGAAAGCAGGTCACCCGTATGAACAAAATAGGAGAGGGTCTAGCTAGAGACACACCTTAGGTAACATCTGATTAAAAAAGCGTCTCTCACTACAAACCTGATTACTATTAAAAATAATACAAAGATAATGACATCTGCGGTCCGATTAAACATCAGTCATGTGATCTGAAATCGCCAGTAACTGTTATTCAGAAATGTAATACCATTAGCTAAAACACTTATCAATGTGCCATCTTCGTAAACTCTGTATCGTGTTACATCTCCGGGACGAGGCTGCAGATGGCACTGTTGCCTCCCGTGGCGCACCCCGCGCCCTCCCACGAGGTACCCTTTCAAAGCTGTATTCATTCCTCCTCATCTGCAGTGCGTTCTGATCCGTCCCGGCGGGCGGCGCCTGCTCCGAGAGCCGCAAATTGGTTTCCGCCTCCCAGACACCGAGGCGCGGACCTTCCCGTCACCCGAGCCTCAGAGGCGGCTACAGACGGGACTGAACGGGACGGAAAGGGGGGGGGGACGCAGGGGAGCGCAGCTAATTACAGCGGGGCGTTCGGTAATTCATCAACAGGGATTGAATTTTATTTGCATTCGGCCGGCGGCCGGCGGCACCTGCCACGTGCGTCACGTGCCGGATGACCCGTGGCGGCCTCCACAGGTGCGCGTCGCACGACATGTCCGGTTACGTTACGGACGGCGCACGAGGCGGAGTGACGTCTCTCCGTCCTGCCATGCAGCATCGCCCCTGTTGTTAACCGGTGGAGTCTTATTTTTCTTCTGCTGCTGCATGGAGCGGTGGACATATTCAAGGTGATGTGGCAGCGGTACACAAGACGGTCTGACGTCCAACAACGTCGTCCTCCTGTATCGTTACGTTGCATCTGGTACGTCACGTGCCGGGGCGTCCGATAAAACGGATAAACCTGCGCCACAAATGAATGAATAAACACATGGAATGGGAAGCAGATTTGATGCCTGCAGGGGGTGGTTGTGAGGTGTTCTATCCTTATGTAAAGGTCAGCACAGGTGACGATAAATCTCCTGTTTCCAGCTTAGAATTTTCCATCATTTCACCGACACATCACCGCAAATACCCTAAATACACCGTTCATTCCAGACGAACACATCAAAACCCTGGGACTCGACCTCCCATACGTCCACACTGGTCCCCCTGCGGCTTGATATCGCCGCCTCGGTGTCCACGCCAGCCGGCGGAGGACGGGACAGGCGATCTCCGTTGGCCGGAGGCACCTGCCTGGTACCCTCCGCTCGGTCTGGTCTGCTTCCGCCGTACGTCATTATCATTCCATCTCGCGCTGCGCCCGGGGCTTGGGATTTTTGGCCGCGCTGAACGTTTGTTGCCATTCATTTGCATAGATAATAACGCGAGAGTTAATTACAACCAAAGGGCACATCTGCGGGACAACGGCGAACCGTTCCCGTCGTGGCTAAATTTGTTTGGAGAAGCTGCGAGACGGGCTCTGTGTTGATCACGCTGGCAGCACACATGCCCGCGGGCTGCCTCCTGTTGGCTGAATGCTTCCCTTGTGAAACGTCTGGTTAATAAGGCTGCGTATGGAAAACAAACAGGCCAGAACAACGTTTCAAAGCGATGTTAAAGCCGCCGTTCATTAACCTGAAAGGAATGTGTTGCGATTATATAACTGAAGTGAATAGTCGGCTTTCTGTCTGCCCTTGCGTCAACTACAGCTGACACGGGCGCCATATGACCACGTGCTCGGAGCGCCCTAAAGGCCCGTCACACGCACAACTACAGCTGATAACCTAGCTCATGCTCATAAACCCTACAGGCTCTGAGCGAAGGCCGTCATCGACATCTTAGTTGGTGAATCAGGCTCCGACAAAGCAGACGAGACTTAGTAGTGTCATTCTTTGAACACCAAAATCCGACAGGCTTTGGTGCTCTTTCATTTCATGCCCTTTCACAAATGTGGCCGTTGAAAATGCTAATGCGACTTAATGCCAGGTTTTACATTCAATGACACCATGTCATATAACCCTTTTAGAATAATCAAATAATGCGACCGACATCTGCAGCCACCACCATTATCATCCAAATCACGGAAACTCGTCTCGGTCTGCGCGGCAGTTTTCTATTTCTCCACGGTCGCCATTCACATCAAAGCCACTATTTTCCGACACGATTTGCGCCTAGTGTCCGCGCGGTTTTCGGGTAATTTAATTCCGCATTTCACGTCGCTCCCCTTTCGTTTTTCTCTCTTTGCGAACCCTTTGACGCCAGCAGCAGGTGACCAAATCAGCTTACCCGGCGCGTCCTGAACGCCACGCCGTCGTTCAAGTAGATTAAATTGAGCGGACGCGCCGCGCTCGACGTCGAGCCGCATTGTCATCGATTGGCCGACCCTCCCTGGCGAGCGCTCGCGCTCATCGCGCGCCGGCCCTCAATGAAAATTTCACACAATCTCAAAGCCACGCGTATCCGCGCCATCAATTTTCCTGCAGTCACCGAAATTATTCACATGGAAATCCGCGGCTCACGCGTCAATGACTTGCGAAATGGCGTAATGACCATTTTAATTGTGCGCGGCCCCCACGCCAAAGTCGACTCCGCGCCGCGCGTTTGACACTGATTTCTGCTGTAGCATCGTCATTCCTTTATCCCTGCGGCCGGCCCGTGTGACAGATAGACGCTCACTTTGTGGACCGATGTAAAACTCACACAATTAGACGCCGCGTTACGCGCTTGACGTCGCAAAAGACAATGAGAGTGTACAAGTCAGTAGTGCAATGTTAAGGGCACGTTCTACGTCGGAACTTTTTCCTGGATGGCTTCTTAAGTATTCATTGGCTTCCGACATCCTGATGGCGTGATTGAAGTTTTCGGCGCTGCTTATTGCTAATTAATTACTTCGAAACTCATCAACACCATCCACGATTACGCTATACATTATGTATGCATTGTGTTCTTTTCCCCTGTTTGGCATTCCTGCAAGGCAAGGTAGGTGGCGTCATTAACCCACCACGTTCGCAATTTGTGTTTAGCCGATGGAGTGGCGTGACATGGAATTAAAGACGTCTGAATCAGTGAAAGTGAAATATAACAGAAATAGTGGAAACGATTTTTTTTTGCTGAAAAATGAGAAAGCAATGAGCGACGGTGGTTGCTCCATTTCATTCCGTATGGCCAACTTGGCCGAATTTAAGGGAGTTTTACGGAATGGTGTAGGGGTAATTAACGGGCGCGATCAGTAAGCTGCCTCCCTCAGTGAAAATGCTATTAACAAAGGCTAGCACACTTTCTGCATATAAAACGTCAGGACAGCCTCCGCCAGCTTTGTATTATACATATGTCGCAGCAATGACAAAGCTGCGACATGGAATGCTGCAGATCTGTGAAATCTGCAGCATTCTGTACTGTTTGTGGCAAGAAAGTCAGACAGATACATTCATAAAGGGTAGGGATTTGACACTGCTCTGCCTATCAGCATACAAAGTAGTAGCATGAATCCCGTCGAAGAAGAGAACACTCTCTATGTGACACGCCGACAAGCCTTTTTTCTAGTTCCAGCATACTTATTTAGTTAATATTGCGGGGCGCTGGCTTTAAATCTTACTTATTCAAGCAGGGTTCCTACCACTTCTAGTCAGCCTGCATCTCTGAAAATATATCAGATTATGCAAAGTTTCAAAGGAAAACGGGAAATATTGCATACTACTTATCTGAAAAAGAGATCCGCAGGATTACGGGATTTATCGAGTCCACCATTATCATCGAGTTGTGGTATGAACGGAATGGATCAGAAACCCCGTCTGTCGTAATACACAACGCACGAACGCCGGCAAAAATCGATCGTTACGACGAACAGTTCGACGAAACCCTCGGGAAAATAAATAACCGGCTCGCGCAGAATATTTTGCAAATCACATGACACATTACACATGAGGAGATGCACGTGCGATGTTCTCCCGTACACGAGGCGAGGCCTCTCCTACCTTCAGGCTGGCTGCACCTCAGCGGACTCCAAATGGACGAGCCTCGAGGATGCGACGAGCACCGGCGCGCCGCCGCCGCCCGCCGGCCCCACAAAAGGTCTGTCTTTTGATGGCATTCAGAGCGCGTCTCTCCACCGCACAATGGTGGCCCTGCGGCTGGTCCGTTTGAAGCTTCAATTAGCCGGATTTCCAATAAGTTGCTTTGAGAGTCAAGAGCCGGGAAAGCGCTTTGTTTGTTTGTAGGTCGGTCTGAGAGGTTTGGTAGCGGAATGAGAACGCATGAAATCAGCCTCCTCGCCGTCCGTCTTTGATCAGAGGGTACCATCCCGGCACTACCGCGACTAATGCATCATAATGAGACTGTGAAGATTGCACTGGAGATGCATGCATGAAGGAAGCAGATAAGAAATTAAATCGTCCTTCAATTTCTTCCAGCCTCATTAAACAGTAAGTCACAATGCAGGTCATTGCAAATGCTAAACGTGGCAAAGTTTTCCACTGTGATAAAAGAGTAACAAAACAATTTACTTTTCGCTCTCCTGTTTAGTGTTCAGCAGTGTTACAGGAGTATTGATTTTTTGGCATGGTTCGCACGATATTCTGACAACTGAACCACATGGGCTGTATCATTTCAAAGTGATTCCGGCCCAGGATTTGAGGAAGGGGAAGGGCTCGATTTCGGTAGCCTTTCTCACGATCATCAGTCAGGTGCCTGTTGGCTGCACTAACAATTTAGAAAACGGCGTTTCCCCGCTTTCATTTAAGGACCGAATAAATGTGCCGTGTTTCAGACTTGCAGGCGATGCAGTGAACCATGGCTGAAGATTTCCGAAAATTACTGATTGGGGAGGAGGGTCCATATAGGATTTCAGACCGGTTCTTTCCACAGTTATTGGCATAAGTCTGATGTTTAGCTCCCGAAATATTCGTGGGGGAGGGACCGGACCCCCATCCCCCCGGGATCCCACCCATGCAAAGAACCTTTTACCATCATTAGTTTACGCTATGGGCAATCATCATGGCTACTGATCATGGCTTTATGTCAGCACTTCCTAGGTGGTTGATGAAAGTCGTTTACTTGGCAAATTAGGTTTTCCTAGACGTTATGATAGGTGGACTGTATAGCTTTTATTGTTTTTGTTTTCATTCTAGCAGTTTCTAATAAATGACCTTTAGCCTAAGCATCAGCAGAATACAATGGCAAAAACACCTGCCGTTTTGGTGTTATGGAACATTACGAGGTTGCGTTTTTTTCGTTTTGCAAAATCCTTAGGTGTCCCGTAGAACAAGGACGCAGTCAGGCAAAAATTTCGGGGGGGGGGGGCACGCCCAGCGGTGGCCCCCTCATTTTACGCCGACCCCCTGGGCAAAACTATTAATATAACACTTTACAGGGGGCTCGTAGAAGTGCTACATCCAGTCCGAAATTTCGCTGGGGGGTGTTTTAACAGTAGTGATCCCCTGTCCGTATGGGTGGCTTCCCAGAACAAAAACAGACAGTGGAGATTTCACGACAACAGACGCTTGCCGTTTCTAGACTTTATTAGTTGCAACCACATGACTCTTCTCAAATTGTCTATGATCGCGCAAAAAACAGGTTTTTTTACTGGGGTGGCCAGGGGTGAGGTTTCCTATCTCTTTATTTCTTTCTGTGTGCCCCGGCACCCACAACGTTGGAATGGGCACCATTAGTGCAGATGGGCACCCACAACCCAAAATGTTATCAACTATTTCCTAAAATATGTTCTGCAGATGCACACCTAATGTTTTTTTTTCTGACAGGGTAGGAGGTAGGCGAAGGCAAATACATCACCAAAGGTGCACAGAGCCGGCCTGCCCCGCCCGCCACTATCCCGTGCGAAATTCATGCAGAAGCTGGACATCCTCACGGGTGGAAAGCTCATCAGACCGAACAAAGAAAATTATTTGCACGGCTCTCCTCAACAGGTCTGCAGAAGGCCCCTGCACAGGCTGCAAAGGAACCCCTCCACAGGCCTGCAGGAGGTCCCTGCAGGCGGCGGCAAGGGCCCCTGCATTTCATCAGGGACCGACAGGGGGCTAACTACAGGTAGGCACGAGGCCCCTTCCGACCGGCAGCGGGCCCCTACGACACGTCAGGGCCCATGACACAGCAGGAGGTCCCTCCACAAGCCAGGAGGGCCCTCTGAAGGCTGTTAATGACCCCACAGGCTGACATGGGGCCCTACAGACTGACAGGTGGTCCCAACAGGCCGGCAGGGGGCCCACAACGTCGGCAGGAGCCCCCTACAAACCGGCACGGGGCCCCTGTAGGCCGACAGGGGACCTCATGCGGGCCAGCAGGAGGCCCCTATAGGCTGGCAAGAGGCCCGTACAGGCCAAAAGGAATCCCTCTATAGGGCTGGATCCATATATTTCATATTTTACCTTCTCTTGCCTACCTCTTAACCCTATTCCCGGAGGGCTGCACGGTATGGCCATTCCCGGCAGGGGGGGCGGATTCGGCACCCCCCTTGAGATCTCGAGAACTACACATCTGATTTCATCGCAACAAACGTCATTCGATTTGCCATGACGTGAACTACATTTTTATTTTAAAGAAACCAAAATTTTCAAAAGGGTGGATACAGGGAGGCAAAACTTTCAAAACCAGGGGTATTTTTGGACTTCTTATAACTCCGTTGTTTATGAACCGATTTCGATGAAACTGACATGATTCGAGAGATTATGGATAGGACTTTTACCATTGGTACACACATCTGAAATTTTGAGAAAATTCATAGGCGTTCACAGGGTTTCAAAAATAGGAGGATTAGTTTTTCAACAACTGAATGAACAAAAAAGGCAAAAGCAATTTTTTGGCTTCTGCTAGCCATGTTATGCTAAAGAAGTACAAAGCACATTACACTGTTTGTATAATGCTAGCATAGGCGGTGCCAGGGACATTAAAAAGGGGAAACTGTCATGGTCACACGTTCTTCAGATCAACTTGTGACTTTTGACTTTAAATGACCTCCAGTGACCTTGGAGCCACTTGGAATGATCTCGTGTGCATTTAATATTATCTGTAAACGTTTCAAATCATTTGAATTCACTCTATTTCAAAAATTTTATTTCATGGCTATTGCGATATAGGGTACGCGCATTGACATTCTCGGTCGTAGCTCCGTGACCCGACCTGATATCAAGCTGAAACTTAATACACAAGCAGAGAGTACGTTTCTAAGTGACATGTGTTCTGGGTTTGGCATTTGAAAGAACAGCACGGAGATTATTTTGACAAAACCAAATTTTGACTTTTGACCTTGACCTGACCTTGTAAAGTAGCCTCACATAAACAAAATTGTATCTGAATGTTGCCCAACTATTTTTCTATGCATCCACACAAGGTTTTAAGTTCTATCTTAAAAACGCCATTTTGGCAGACATTTTCCTTTTACCCTCAACATGGGCAAAAATGGCGTGAGGTACCTCCCAACAAGCGTTGCCTGGCTCCGTTCCTGTGCAAAACAGAATTTTGAAATTTTGGCACGACACGTAGAAAGAATAGCTAGGAAAAATGACCAAGTTTCGTGAAGCTGCGTCAAAAAGCCTGGAATTGGCGAGCAAAAAACCGGGGGGGGGGGGATTAAGCCCTGCCGGGAATAAGGTTAAAGCATTTTGGCAATAGCTTCGGTGTACATAAGAGTAATTTCTAGGCTCGGTGGACCCCCTTCAGACATTTCGGGGTCCTGGGACGCCTAGGACTCCCCTAGCTGCGACACTACCGGAGAAGTATGTGTATGATTGCAGTCATTACTGCTATTTGAAACTGCTTAACGCTAGATTATTTCAGATTTTCGTCACCAAACATTCGCCCTCGTCAGACCGCCTGTCGTAGTCCGCCCATACCTCTCCAGCCCCGTCCTCTGCAGCGGTGACGCCGTCGTCCGCCATGACTACGCCCGCCGCCTGGTGTGCAGGCTCAGACGGGGTCCGCGAGCGGGGCGAGAAGGACGTGCCGGGACGGCCTGCCGGGCGGCGGTCACGTGAGCTCTCCGCGGCGGCGCGGCGGCGGTGAACTGGGACCAGAGCAGAAACACAGGACGAAGAACGGAAACCGAGAAATAGCAGAAACTGACGGAACTGGATTTGAAGCTCAAGAGAGGATCACAGATGGAGTGGCATTGAAGATCGCGTCACGAACGACGGTTAACGCGTTTTGTCTTCTCGAATTACCAAAGGCGGTTTGAAACTGAGGCTCTTCTGACGTCCTGACTTCGGAATCGAAGAATGGCCACCTGGGCTTTGGTCCTGATGGCTGTGCCGTACGAAGATGTTCTGACCCTTATAAGAACGGCTAGCATTCAAAGAACTTATGTGCAAGCCAAGCCACTGAGAAGTGCTCCTGATGTCCAAGAACAAGGTAAGGGACAGGTTAGTTGTCCAATTGAAGAGATGATATCTTGAAGACTGCAACAGTTAACTGTGCGTATGTTCCCAGTGATTTATTTTAATCGTTCGTGAAGAGAAAACTGTACCTTTGGAGGATAATGATAAAAATCAGCCGAAATTTGATATCAGGAAGTCCCGTTTCAGGTTCTAGTGTGCGTAGTTATAATGTGAACAGAAACAGTTGCTGACTTTATGATGAATAGTTTGCTAGTGTCCTCACTGCAACTGCTCGTTTAATGAGAAAGTGAACCTGACATAACTGCTCGTGTTATGCATATAAAGAACATGGGAGCCAAAAAAAGCGATTTCTCCACGTCTTGCCATTAGCTTTATCATGAAATTGCTGATCAGCGGCAAAATGCTAGCCGAATGGTAATTTCGCCACCAGTCGCACAAATTAATGCGTTCTCTGTCGCACGGTCAGGTGTGTCCAAGCCCAGCAGTGGTGCCTGCCTGCCGGACCTGCTCCAGACCGTTCCGCTGTCAGCGCCGACCCCAGACCTGGAGACCTCGTTGCCCTTCGGCAGCCGGCCGGCTCCAGCCGTCTCGGTGAGCCCGGCGGCTGGGGTCAGCGGCCAGGTCAGGCAGGTCCAGGCTGAGCTCAGGGCGACGTCCTGGTGTGACGGGGACCGTGACGTCACGGAGTCGCTGCGCCGCTGCGGGGCTCGTCTGAGAAGAGTCGCGGACGAGTTCGAGGCCACGAGGAGGCTCCACGATCCGATCAATGTGAGTACCTGTTTCAGCTGCCATGAGAAATTATCTTATTTTCTTAAAGCTTTCAAAAAAGCTGTGATACCGTGGAAAAATAAGTCGAGAATATTTGACTGGCAAAGCAACCTTGTTCCATTTTAATCAACATGGCGATCAGCCTATGGTGTATTAACTGACGGTTATACCTACCATTGTTATCAACAGTTCTTGTGACATCACCCTATTATTTTCCAGGTCTGGACGTATCTGGAGCCTGGGATGGATGCCCATCATCTGCTTTGGGCGTCCATTTTTGTTCATGTGACCTATATTGGAATCAAAATGGCCATGTGAGCCAGCAAGCATTGTCATTCAAGTCCGCGGCTAAGATTCGGTGCAACTGATCGTGTAGTCAGAAATGCTTTATTGCCAAAACACCACTCTTAACAAGAGAACAGGACCTCGCGCTGGGCTCTGGTGGCTTCAGAAATTAATAGAAAGGTCCCGCTCAGCTTAAAACTGAATGTGCATGCTTCGCATTCCATTTATTCTGGTTACGTTCAGTCTGCTGTAAAAGCGTAAAACGAAGACTTGGCTTGAGGCCTTGGTGATCTTGACAGTAGCGAGACAGTGCTGATTGTTAGAAACAGCGTATTGCGTATTTGCGAAAGCATCCTGTTGAGGTTATAAGGCTAGAATCAGTCCTTCATCGGCCGAATCTTCCCCATTCGTTTGGTTTTTCACACTGGTTACTTCAGTTCGTTTTCAAAAACATAATGATGATCATTTTCTTTAGTCTCTAAAAGCAATTTATTATTTATAGTGCTCTTAAGAAATTTCCCACCGTTTCATTATTCCTATAATGCTTCTGATCATTTAATTACCTATTATTGAACCACCATTATTGTCTCCATTATTGTAACCCTACTGTTTTATGTACTGAAGCAAAGGTTAAGCAGCTGTTAGTACTGCCACTACAATTGTTTTGACTTGGTTCGAAGTTCAGTATTCTCCTGAAAGCAATCGTTTTAAACGTGTCTCGTATGCTATCCATGTCCGTCACAATCTAGGCATGTGCAGGACGCGTGGACATTATCTCATTTAAGTCCAAACAAGGAGCTAGTCGAGAAAACTTTGTGTGGCGAACAATTCTAATGTTTGTTCACTTCGAATGGCACCAGTCCGCTATTGAGAATAATGTCAGCAAAACCAATGAAGCGCCTTATTTTATGCGTGCGTCTGCTTTCTGAATGGGCAATGGCTATGACATGTTACAGATTGTTCCTTTGTAAGGTAATCATAGTGCTGTGGGGTAATCTGCCCAGTGGGAGCCACACTGTCTAATTGCGCCCCCCCCCCCATTATCATTTAATTGCGACAGTTTATTGGCAGATAAAGGATACTTTCTGAAAGAGACATCTGCAGATTCGATCGCTTTCTCTTCCTCCCTGTCAGCGCTACAGACGTGTGGTGGGTCTGTGAAGTTTTAGTACAAATGTGAAATAATTTTCCGCCTTGTGTTATCCGTGGATAACCGTGCTATCAATAGCGCGAAGCAAAATTGATCCTGCACAGTGCCTCCGTTGTGGAATTACGCTTCCCGTTTGACCAGACAGAGATGGTACGTTCGCGCGTTTTTTATCCGCGGCTAGTTTTCTTATGATAGGGCCACCATTTGGCGGGCCTTATTGCGCCAGTAGCACAGAATCGGGACAGGACTAGCTTGCGGCGTGTTGATGGCTGCTCCAGTGTTTCGCACGTGTCTGGGGCCCATTTAAAGCGATAATCACGGGGATGTCGACTGCAGAAGTGACGCAGTGAGAGCGAGGCAGAAATGTCGCTAGAGTCTGCTCGGAAGGGCTGCAGCCCTTAGCTCTCTCCTCGTCCCCCTCGCAGAGCCCGCTCAGCCCCCGCCGTCCAGTGGCCGCGGAAACTAATGCAAAACATTATTTTTTCCCATTCACCGTGCAATCAGCACCCTAAAGTCTCTCAGGCATCCCGCAGGCCGAGAATCCTGGAGAAGAACCTTAGGAACGAGGACCTTCTACCAATCTTGCGGGTAAATGTGTTCCAGATTTAAGCCAATTCATTTCGAGGGGTGGCTCGCCGCTGGCCGCATTCGGTGTGCTTTTAGGAGCCAGGTGGGGATTTACCTGTCACTGCAGGAATTTGGTCCCTAACTGGCATGCTAAAATGGACTCTGAAGGGGGGGGGGAATGCACCCTTTTTATGCCCCAAATTCCTTGTGAATTCTGTGGCCTTTGACATTATGAAATGCAGGACTATTTTATTTTCCGGTTTAAAAGGGAAACATGTTCGGATCACAAGAGAGGTATGGACCCCAAACCCACTGGATGCGCCTATGTAGCCACCTCCAGGGGGCTGCCCAGCATCTCGTTGGGATCTGAGCACCTCTCCTCACTTGTTTGCAAGTATTTACAAAGAAAATGAAAGTGAAACTGTTCATGATATGCCATATAGTGGTTCATTACACCTTTTGCCGCCGCAAAGTACCTGGAACTCGGTATCATTTCTGTGGTGGCGCAATCAGACACATCACGTGGTGCGAATATGACAGGGTTGCTGTAATTGCGCCTTTTGCAACGTCGTGCTAGAAACTGGAAAACAAACTGGTAGACAAAGACTGAAGTTTTAAAACACCGGATACTATGGTGGTCAAAACACCAGAGAAGGTGTATGAGAGAGACATACGACAATTTTTCCCATGTCATAGTCACGGTGTCCGTGTTTCGAAAAGGTGGCGCAAATTGGGCAGCTTCTCGTATGTATCATTCCAGCATCATTTCCATTTATCATGGCACGATGCTCTTTAGTAGTTTGTCTTGTGTGCTTGTCATACATGCATGCTTTTGCAGAAAGAAAGGTTTTGCGAAGCTTTCATGTATGCTTAAATTTTGAGAAAACGTGGTTTTCTGCAAGTGTTTTTGTATACTGAACGATCTAGTCTAGAAAATCTAGTCATCAGTAATTGCATTTAGCAGTTTCAACTACGCAATGAGCTGAGTTTCTCGTCATCTGCTCGGGCATTACAAAGTGGTTTGCGTGTCCTTCTAGGTGTTCCGTACTGCTAAATAAACATCGACATACCCAAACGACTTTAAGACGGTGCTTGGAAAAGGATCATGCCCTCAGGCCGATATCAGTGTATTCGTGTTCGAAACTACTTCTTATATATGCGTAAATGTCCTGTAGACTACCTGTCATGTTACTGTCCTCCGAGTTTTTTTTCAAATGATTCCCAATCCTCTGTGCTGGTGAAATATGCGATCCGTTGCGAAAAGTGCATCTGGCTCTTTCAACATTACGTTGTACCTATATTTATAAAATCACAATTTGACTGGCACTGTTTCAGATATCTCAAGATGTGTTCGTCGCTTAAATTTCAAAGATAGTGTAATTGGCCATGTAGATGCCAATGTAGATCATAATACGAAGTGTAAATACACGATTCAATAAACAAGAGTGTTTTCCAAACTGAATATGGAGGATACCGAACGCCAAGTGCAGTATAAGAAAGTCTCTTCATGAATGCACCGCTCCTTGCCGACAATAATGTTGCTGTCATTGTACTGCAGCAAAGTTAACTGGACTGTGAACATTTGACTTGGGCAATCAAACTGCTTAAAAACTTAGCGCTTGAGTACCGCATTGTTTCAGTCAAATGGAAACGGTGAATCAAAATTAAGTAATAGTGGGGTCAGGTCAATAGGATGGGCTCTTGCCTACATTTTAAGGAAATGCATCATTTTATTTCAGATGTGTCGCCCGCTAAACGGCTAAAACGTTATCAGGAGCATTTTATCAGAATCCGCATTGTTGCAGGGCAACCCAAATGAAACAAACTCTGACCACGAGAAAGATTTAAGCGTCTGCACCGCTTCAACTCAATCCAATGCGCGGGGGGCCGCAAGCAGCCCCACGTCCGCTGTCTTCTGAATAGATTCTGTCAGAGATGAGAAGAACGAAACATTTCGGTGTAACATGTAACAGCTACACGCACCTAAAATCCTCGGAAAGTGGCCTTAAAAGCCAACGAAGCACTGCGGCGAACGACTTTCCAATTCCGCGAAGCAGACCCACCTCTAAAAGACAAGTCGTGTTATCACTGCGATGAATATTCAAGAGCCTCGGGTCCCGGTGGGCGCGCCAAGTGAGACGTTATCTCGGTTTTATTGTCTGCCGAATCGGCGCAGCGCTCGCATGAGTGATGTGGTTCGTTAGCCGCCCGCTCAGAAGCCGTAAGTCAAACAGTTTTACACCGGCCTGGTTAAGATAAACAGGCCGTTCGGGCTGGATCCCGGTTTATCTCGGGCGGCAGTAAACGCTAGTGCGCATTGAGTCGGGAGATGGCGACAAGATAAAGGCCCCGCGGGTATGCGCCTCCGCTAACGAACACAGCCAGCTGATGCTGGATAGAGGATATCATTGTTAGAAACAAGTAAAGCAGTAAAGGGTAACCTTAGTTATCTCGAGTAAAAAACGATAATTTTCTACAATTTTTACTCCGTTGCGCCGTGCCGGGCATACCCGCATTGCTAATCTTGGTGAGCTCCTGAGAGACATAAAGGTTGGAAAATCTGGCGTTTTGGGCTCGGGAAATCAACGAGAACGAAAGTGCTCGATGCATATCACTTTTCACAAGACAAGATAGTTTCAGAGCATGCATGTCAAATGTGACAGACCTGCGAAAATGCAAAAATAACTGCAGCGTTGTTTCCTGTTACAAGCAGTTGTAAATATCAACATGCTCCTCATTTCACCAAGGCATTGTGTTATCAGTCACATTTCAAACATTTTCCGACCTAGCGTGTGCAGTAAAGTATTGCTTACCACGACAGAGAATGCATCAGCTGAGTGGAACATAGAAGGTCTGGGTGGTGTTTTGATTCTGGAATTAGGTTATCAATAATTCATCACCAGGATCTATAATGGCTGGTTTCCATAAAAAGTGATTAACGACGTTCCTTGATGCTCAGTAAGGGGCCAGCAACCACGCTGAATGGTTTCGTGGCAATCACGGATACCAACGTAAATGATGACTTGAATTACCTGTCGGCAGTAGGACTCATATCGCAAACAGAGCGCTTCACGTAGGCCAGCCATCCATGCTTTTCCACGCATCAGTTAAGATTTTGGCAAAGTTTTTTTGCATGAATAGTCTGGATTTGCTTTGTTTAAGTTGTACATTGAAATCACGTGCTTCATAAAGTTTGTTCATCAAGTCACGCTTAGGCGTGTACGTCTATGACAACGTATAACAACGTAGACGACGTAGGAAGTGTTGCACGTGACTGCCTGCAACGCAAACCATTGCCCGCTGTACCATACTCCGCAATGTACCTGAAGCCGCCGGTCCGAGCCGCGTGTGGGACTGCGCTTGGTCAACGCTAGTAACGTGCTCCGTCCCCTAAACTGCATTACCAGTGACTGAAATCAGTCCGCAAAAAGCGTTCTAAATAAACGTCGTCACGTGCCACTGTCTGATTCCCCGTAACGGCCCGGGAGGAGCGGCAGCGGACGTCTGTCCAGAGCGCAGATCGCAAGCATTACCGGCCACCAGGCACGTGCCGGCCGCGAGAAGATGAGAATTTACGCGAGCCGCCGCCGCCGCCGGTGCCGCTGTAATAGGATTACGTGACGCGGGCGTCATAACCGACCGGATTAACGTCATCGGCAAACCAGTGCAACCAAGCGGAACCCGGGTAAAAACAGCCACTCCAGTGGCTCATTGTGCACGCCGATTAATTGGAACGGCTGTAATGGCTGGGAGAGAGGGCGGAGTGAGGGTCTGGTTTATGGTACGTCGACTGCCGACGCGGAGACTGTCGATGCACTGATAATGGCGACATAACACCTTAGATGGGGATCATTTGGAGGCAAGTGCAACCAAACCAGCGCTCGACCCCAGCGGTCAGAAACGTATTCGCGCCGGTGGTTCGAACACATTTTCACAATTACGGCTGTGGAAAACCGCCGGACGGCGACCCCCCCAGTCCAGATTTGTGGCACAGGAGTGGCGCCGCCTCGCAAGATTTGGAGCGCTCAAATCAGCCTACGTCTCGGCGTGTAGGAAGACGACGTTGATCGCGTACAACGCGCAGGCCCCGCTCATTGTCAGGACAGTGGAGGATGGCCGCCTTGTCTGGTTGCGATGGAAGTGATCCTTTGTTTCGCACATGCAGTATCTCCGGTGTTGATGCAGAAATCTTGAAATAACACATATAATCATGGTCCCATGATGTTTTTATTTTGTTCATTTTGACCTGACGCCACTTAGTTTTGACTTTCGCGGCTCCATTTGTTTGTTTGTTTGTTTGTTGTTTTTATAAAACGGTAGTCAGGTTCTAAGCTTTAATGCAGTTTTATTGTCAGAATAAAGAACTCGCTTTGCTCCTGCAGTGCAAATATACAAATAATTACTGATAAGGAGCGTTGTATTGACGAAAAAAATCCCCACACTTCGCTTGTTGCTCGGTTTCCTTACCAAATTCAGTTTGCGAAACAGATATTTTTGTGGCGAATCATTTATTTACACACACCTAATCATCTATATTGTCATTATGAGCCAGTTGATACTATCACCAGGATTTAAGTGGAAAATATGTCCGGGGAAATCTGAAAGATTACCATACAAACTGTGGTTTCGTGAATATTAGCGTAACGTAATGTTGCAACAAATAATTAGATGCACTTTTCGAACATGGTGTATTTTACCAGCAAACAGAAGTAGGGATCCTTTCAAAAAACTCGAACACACTAACATGGCGTGCTAGCTAGGGAACATTTTCACATATGTATGAAGTAGACTTCCGAGGATAAAGGTATTCACATCAGCCTGAGGGCACGATCTTTTTCCGTAGCATCGTCTGACAACCATTTGGGCATGTTAGTGCTTGGGTAGCAGTACGAAGCACGCAAAACGATCTGCATATCAATGCGCGGAGCACTAGCACGCGACGAGAAACTCAGCCCATTGCCTAGTTCAAACCACTAAATGCAATCGCTGATGACAAGATGTTCTAGACCGTCCGGTTGAGTGTGCAAAAAAAGTTGAAGAAAGCCACGTGTTCTCCAAATTTAAGCATACGTAAAAGCTTCGCAAAGAGTCTTTTCTTCTGCGAAAGTACGTATGTATGACGAGCACATCAATAATTTAAAAGAGCCTTGTTATTCTGAATAAAAATTACATTGAAATGATACATACAATGCTATGATTTCATTACAAAGGAACATTTTATAACATTTCATCGTCCTCACCTATTTACAATTGGCCCTTACCTATTACATACGTAGAAGTGGCTACACTGGTCCTGCTGACATCATTCACAGTCACAAAGTGGCGTCATTCCAGGCTTCCACTCGGACGTCCGCCCCCGGTGTTGACGTGGGACCTCCCTCTGACACCTGGCCGCCTCAGTGACACCCGGTGTTGACGTAGGACCTCCCTCTGACACCTGGCCGCCTCAGTGATGCCCGGTGTTGACGTGGGACCTCCCTCTGACACCTGGCCGCCTCAGTGATACCCGGTGTTGACGTGGGATCTCCCTCTGACACCTGGCCGCCTCAGTGACGCCCGGTGTTGACGTGGGAGCTCCCTCTGTCACCTGGCCGGGCGGTTTAATCATCGCCAGCGGCCGGGGCGCCTCGGGACCGCCCGGCTGTCCGGCTCCGATCTGATGGAGTCGCCGACGCCGGTAGGCTAATCAAATCGACGACGTCCCGGAAAATTTCCCACCCGGCTGGGAGGGGAAAGGGGTCCGACCGGCCTGCGTCCAGCGGTGGGGAGCAGGTGGAGCTACTGACGTGACCGAGGCGTCAGTAGCCAGCCGGCCGCGGTTTCGAATTCTGAATGATCGGCGGTGGTACATCATCTACCAGGCCAGCGGCGGTTAGATAGTCACTTTAGGGCCGACTGACTCCCGGCGTCAGAAGCGTTGGACAGAATCAGCGGCTGACATTTAAGACAAGGCCAAAATATATTGCTCAGCTTTTGTCGGATAAATCTGTCTTTTGCAGTCGGAAGCTTTCATTCGACGAACTGCAGAATGGAGTGCAAATGTCTAATGGATCTTTCCGTGACGCTATTCGATTCAATAACCCAATACTTATGCAGCTTACACTAGTCTGCGCCGTTCTCTCATCCCTTTCAAGGTACAGACCTGGGCTATCACTACGTCCTATCCGGCGTATCCCCTACATTAACGGTACCCTCGATTGGCCGCATTCTGCGTGAACTAACAAACGCCCTCGATCCACCGAATGGCTCCCTCAATCCGGTCCACCACTGCTACAAATGGAGCCATCGGCCGACCGCCGCTGGCTATCGCCACCGTCACGCGGCAGACAGGGCCGCCACGCGCCACCGTCGCCGCGTCCACTGGCGGCACGTGCGGCAGGCCGCAGTGTCCACTCGGGGCACGTGGGCGCGGCGGGGCGTCGCTTCTCGCCGGCAGCCGGCCGGCGCGCGCCACAATACACCGCCGACGGGTGCTGTCCCCCCGCACGCGCTACAAAGGCCGCCTTTCAGCGGCGAATTTTATTGGTTCAGGCCGCAAATTGGCGGTCTTGTTTGAGGAGAGACGAGTCGGCGTCGCGCCCGCTCAGTCGGAATGGAATCCGGCGTGCCCCGGCTGCCGCCATTTTGGCCGCCAGTCACGGGATGACTCTCGTCTGCCCTCCGGGTGGTCCCCCGGCAGCTGACGTAGGGGGAGAACAGCCTGGACATAGTTTAGATGAGAATGCGCTGCGGCCATGCAGAGAGCACGGGAAGTTGGGTCAACTCAACCACTTGGATGCCAACAGCAATGTCCTCTATTTGGGAGATAAGGTCGGGCTATGCATCTGCCGTCTTTTGCGAGGTGGCTAGCCATATTCACGAGGTCACGAGTAATGTTGACCTCGCCAGCACTGTCCATACCTCGATTCTACGGAATAGTATAAATAGCATAACATTCCGTTCAAAATACCGTATTTTCTACCAACCTGCTTGTTGCCTTAATATTGCTGGTACGAAATTCGTTTGCGAAACCATTTTGATCATACATGTACGTTCTGCCAGCCAATTTATCTTTCTGAAGATGTTGAATGGTTTTCGCTATGTTCGGCAAAAAAAAACTACTGATCATGGCTGGAAATTCTAGGGATGGGACTTGGTTCTTACTTAAACTAAGTAAAGACACTTAGTTCTATGGGTGTCCCACTTTTCAGAGACTTGAACATTAGGCCTATGATAATGACTGGCCGATTTCCTTAAACAATTGGGAGGGCCAGTGGCGTAGCCAAGGGGGGCCAAAGGGGCCATGGCTCCCCTGGAGGCCAAGCGATACCCCCTGGCCGCCAAGCGGGCCCCCCTAGAGTCGAAGGCCCCAGTTCTTTGGATGGTGTGGAGTGTCCGCAGGGCACCTTCCTCTGTCCGAAACATACAATCAAAGCAAAACAAAAATATTTTAAGCATTAAAGAAAACCGACGAACCTAACAAGACGTTCTCTTAACACACAAGAAGGCTTTGTGTGCTATGAAGAGAGGCCCGTGGTCTAAATGACCATTTAGGGGTCCCTGTTAGTTTGGCGGGGAGTTCACTGCTTGTCTGGAGAAGGTTCTCTGTCGGCCCAAAAAGGGCCCCTGTCAGCCTCTGGAAGGACTTCCTTTTGGTCTGGAAGAATGCCCCATCCCGGCCTCCAGAGGCCGACAGAGGCCCTTTATAGGCTTGTAGGGGCCCTCTACAGACAGGCAACTACAGACTAACAGGGGACCCTAAACGTTCATTCAGGGGCCTCTGCTTGCCTGTAAAGATGCCCTGCCGACCTGTAAGGCGTACCCGCTAGGTCGGCAAGAACGTCTTTCCAGGTAAGCAGGGGCCTCATTTACACTCTAGCGGGACCCTTTAACAAGGCGACAGTAATGTTAACTACATGGGGCTCTACTGTTTACGTTCCCTTATCCCCAGGCGTGGATGGGGGAGCGATGGAGGCGACCCCCTCCCCCCACCCCTTTGTCTCGAGAAGAGGCCCCTGTCAGACTTAAAGGAGCCTCGAAGGGGCCCCGTGTGAGCTTCATGGGATCTCTGTAAGAACTTGGAGGGCTCTTGATGCAGTAAGGGGGCCTCCGGGAGGATCAGATGATCTCTGAAACGCATAGAGGGCCCCTAAAGCTCCCAAAGGGCCCCTGAGACCACAACACGGCTCCAACACGGCAGAGTGCCTCTGAGATCGCTAGAGGGTTCATAGAGCCCCTGAGCCGGCCAAGATGGGGACTGAGTCCCTAGGGGGCCCCTGGAATGTCATAGGGGCCCGGAATGGGTTTCACGGGCCTGTGTGAAAAGCTGAAGATTCTTGGTGCAGTCAGAGGGCCTCTGGGAGGGTCAATCAAACCGTGAGACGATAAGATGGCCCTTAACCCTATTCCCGGAGCGCTATATGGTATTTCCGATTCCCGGCAGGGGGGTGGATTCGGCTCCCCTGAGAGCTCGAGAAGTACTCATCCGATTTCATCGCAACAAACGGCAATCGATTTGCCATGACGTAAACAACACTTTATAAGAGAACGTTTCAAAATTTTAAAAGGAATAGATACAGGGGGCAAAAATATCAAAATGGCGGGTATTTTTGGACTTCTTAAAACTCCGTTGTTTATGGACCGATTTCGATGAAATTGGCATGAATGAGAGATTATGGATGGGACTTTCACCAGTGATACACACATTTGAAATTTTAAAGAAATCATAGGCGTTCGCAGGGTTTCGAAAATAGGAGGATAAGTTTTCAACAAATGAATGAACAAAAAAGTCAAGAGCTTTTTCGGCTTCTGCTAGTCATGTTATAGATATATGTTATATATATGTTATATATATGTTATAGCTAAAGAAGTACAAATCTTATTACCATGTTTGTATAATGTTATCATAGGCGGTGCCAGGGACATGAAAAAGGGGAACCGCCATGGTCACATACTCTTCAGTTCAGCTTGTGACCCTTGACCTTAAATAACCTCCAGTGACCTTGGCATCATTTGAAATGATCTGGCGTGCATTTAGTATTACCTGTAAACGTTTTTAGTCACTTAAATTCACCCTATTTCAAAAATTCCATTTTACTGTTTTTTTTATACCGGGTGCGAGCACTGAAGTTTTAAGTCATAGCTCCGTGACCCGTTCAGATATCAAGCTGAAACTTGACACACAAGTAGAGGGCACCCTTCTACGTCATATGTGTTCCGGGCTTGGCATTTGAAAAAAAAATGGCGCCGAAATTATTACTACAATAGCAAATTTTGACTTTTAACCTTGACCTGACCTTGTAAAGTGACCTCAGATGAACAAAATTGTGTTTGCACATTGTGCAACTATTTTTCTATACATCCGTATGAAATTTTAACTTCTATCTTAAAAAACGCCATTTTGGCAGCCATTTTCCTTTTACCCCCAACAGGGCCAAAAATGGCCTGAGGAGCCTCCTAAGAACGTTGCCTAGCTCCGCCCCTGAGCAAAAAAAAATTCGAAATTTTGTCGGATAAACGTCGAAAGCATAGCTAGGAAAAGGGACCAAGTTTCGTGAAGTTGCGATAAAAACCCTGGAATTGGCGAACAAAACATCCGAGGGGGGGCGGACTCAGCCCCCTGCCGGGAATACGGTTAAGATGGAAAGAGGAGGCTCTGAAACTCTCCAAAGGCCCCTAAGACCGTAAGAGGGGCCCCAACATGGCAAAGGGTTCATGAGACCGCTAAACGTTCCAGAAAGGTCCCTGAGTCGGCAAGAACTTATCCCGGCACTGCCCAGGCACGTAGCCAGGGTTTTCCATGGGGGGAGCAAATGTCAAATTTTGTCCGTTACCACTGGCAGATGGCAAAATGTATAGGAGAAAAACAGCAAGTTTTTGTAATTTGCCTCATATTTAACGTAGCAGAAAACATATCTTTGCTTTGCAACATAAACATGGTCACTATTCCGTATTCGTGCAAATTCGCCATATATCTAATGCAGACCGCTTGGCTCAGGGGGCCATGGCCCCCATGGCCCTCCTTTGGCTATGTCCCTGGCGCCACCTGGGGGTGTCAAATAGGGCACCCCTCGGTTCTTCGTGAACAATTTCTGAACTGTCAAAGCCAGCCCAACCAAGCTTTCAGCGGCTGTTTATCAATCAATGATATATTTTTCGGCATCAACAGCATTTCCATGCTAGGTCAGGTCATGGAGGTATGACGTCATCAGTGAACCCTTGCATGCATGTTCTCGCCTCTTTAGACGGTGGCGCGAACATGCTTCGCTTTTTATAATATTCGCGAATATAATGCGTGGATTATTTGGATTTACATAGTAGACGGTCTCCGAAAGCATATACAGTTGTAACACGTCAACATTAGAGGTCATGCTAGCTCACATGCACGATGACAACGGAACTGATTTGCACAATAGGTAATAGAAGCAGTGGTTGCTGCTGATTTTCCCCATCGTCCAAGCCAGACAAGCAAATCTATATGCGCCTCTTAGCAAGGTTCACAAAATGCAACGTGAGGTCACGTCAAGTCACGCCATAGGTTGATGTCAGAACGAATGAAATACAGCAATGTCTGTGGAAGACCATCCAGCAGCAGCAAAGAGCAATTATTGCTCCTAGTCAGAGAAATAAAAATGACTATATGTCCTGACCTGGCTGGACCTTGCCCCGAGAAAAAGCAAACAGAGGAGATCTAATTATCATGCGATGCCATTTCAGTTCAGTACTTTCGCAGCTAAGAATCCCAACCAGTAATTATAGGTCTTTGTCAGGATGAGTAATACCACCTTATCTGACCTGACCTATAATGGTCCTGATGGGACGAAGAGCAGGTACTGCCAAAAATGATCATCAGAATGTCCTACTTCCATCCTTTCTGTCACGTGGATCAAACAGCTGCGAATTAGTGTCGATCTTTGGCATCTAAAATAAGAGCAATATTTCATCTGACCTAGGTTGACTTTGACCCGATATTTTCACTGCATTTTGGCATATGTCTGATGTAGGAGGTCGTAATCTTTCGTTTAATACCTAGCTGAAGGCTCTAAGACCAGTATTGTCGATGAAATGATGCGCGAACCGGTTTCGGCTTTTCCGAGGTCGTGTTACGCGCTTTGCGCGACCTGTGACGTCATCAGTCACAGGACCAAGGCTTTCATAGTATTTTCTGAGTCGCAGGACCCACGGCTATCAACTGGTGGTAGGCCGGTTCAGATCTGACGGTTAGGCCCTGAAATAACAGCTCTTTTTGATACCCCAGGCGGTCGCGGGTATAAAAACACGCCGGGCGGTGCTGGGTTCAGTGGGTGCCTAGCACGGCCTAAGGAGACCCTGGCCGGCCAGAGAGGGGATTCGTCGGTGACCTCAACAACGAGAAGGGCCCCAAATGGGCTACAATAGCCTTTTTGAAAACCTGAAGGGCTCTTGATGCTGTCAAGGGGCCCCGAGAAAGTTAGGAGGTTCCTGAGACGGCAAGATGGGCCCGTACACCGCAGATGACCCCTAAAACCGCCAAAAAGGTCGCAGCGCCCCTGCAAGACCAAGACGATAAGAGGGCCTCTAAGACGGTATGGGGGCGCTGGACGGCCAGATGGCCCCCGAGTGTGTTAGGCGGGCTCCTGGCACGGGCAAGGTCCCCCTGTGACTGCCAGTGAGGTCCTTGAAGCGTCAACAAAGGCCCCTGTTACGGCTAGAGGGGCCCTAAGACTGCCAGATATACCCCATGTGACAGAGGAAGACCTCTGATACAGCTATAAGGACCACCGGAGACGTTCAGAGAGCCCATGACACTGCACAGGGGCCCTAAATTGCCAAAAGGTCTTTTGCAACTGTCAGACAACCCCTGAGATGGCAAAAATGTTCCCTAGAGACGATAAGAGCGTTACCTAGAACCACAAAGGATCCACTGAGACTACTGGACAGGGACCTTTGAGACTGCTAATTAAAAATCTCTAGCAATAGGGGCCTCTGAGACGACCAGAGGGGCTTCTGAAACTACTAAGCCTTGAGACGTCCAGACAGCTTCTCAAACAGCCAAAAGACCTAGAGGATTGCCAAAGGCGCCATTGTCAAGGCAGAGGGAGAATTATAGAGGGCCTTTGTTATTGTGAGGGGCGTAGACCTCATAGATGGCAAAATCTCCCAGGGACGACAGGAGGGAACCCGAGATGGCCTAAGCGTCCTGAAACTGCCAGACTGGCACTGGCAGTCTCAGGGGGACCTTGTCAGGGGCCCGCATATTACACTCGGGGACCGTCGGGCCGTCCAGCGCCCCATAAAACCCAAATACCGTCTGAGAGGCCCTCTTATCGTCTTTGCCTCGCAGGGGCCTTGCGGCCTTTTTGGCGGTCTCAGGGGTCATCTGCGGTATACGGGCCCATTTTGCCGTCTCAGAAAACATCCGACCTTCCCGGGGGACTCTGACAGCATCAAGAGCCCCTTAAGATTTCCAAAAGGCCAGTCTAGCCCATTTGTGGCTCCTCTCGAGGTTGAGAACGTCACAGACGAATCCCCGTTCAGGGGGTCCCTGTGGCTGGCAGCAGTCTCATGGACCCTTTGTCGTGTTGGGGCCCTTTGCGGTCCCAGGGGCACTTGAAAAGTTTCAAGGGCCCTTCTTTCCATATTAGGGGCCATCTTACCGTGTCAGGGTCTCATTAACCCTCCCGGAGGCCCTCTGACTATATCAAGAACCTTCAGCTTTCCTCTCACAGGGGCCCCCCTAGGGACCCAGTCTTCATCTTGGCCGTCTCAGGGGCCCTATGAGTCATGGGGCCTATGGCGGTCTCAGGGACCTCTGCCGTGTTGGGGTAATGTTGTGGTCTCAGAGCCCTTTGGAAGCTTTAGGAGCCCTCTACGCGTCTCAGAGATCATCTAACCCTCCAGGAGGCCTCCTTGACTGCATCAAGAGCCCGTCAGGTTCTTATAGAGACCCCGTGAAGCTCATACGGGGCCCCTTCGGGGCTCCTTTTAACTCTGACAGGGGCCTCTTCTCAGGCCTCGGGGAGACGGGGACGATCGCCCCAGTTGCTCCACTTTTGGATCCGTGCTTGGCCCTCGTAATCAGTGGGGCCCCATGTGGTTAAAATTACTGTCGGTTTGTAAAGGGGCCCCGCTGAAGTGTAAAGGGGGCTCATTCTCGCCTGTAAAGACATGTCGACCTGGCGGGTGCCTCTTACAGGTCGGCAGGGACATCCTTACAGGAAAGCAGGGGCCCCTGAATGGTCGTTTAGGGGCCCCTGTTGGCCAGGGGGTCACTGTCTCTCTTTAGAGGGCACCCTATCCGCCTGTAAAGGGCCCCTGTCGGCCTCTGGAGGCAGGGGCAGGGGCCTTTTTCCAGACCGAAAGGAGGTCCCTTCAGAGGTTGACAAGGGCCCTTTATGGGCCGACAGGGGGTCCTCCCCAGACAAGCAGTGAACTCCCTACAAGCTAGCTGGGGCCCCTAAACGCTCATTCATACCACGGGCCTCTCTTCATAGCACACGAAGCCTTGTTGTATGTTCGCAGTACGTTTTCTTTACGTTCGGAAGCCTTCTTTAAAGTTTAAAATATTCTCATTTTAATTTAATTGTCTGTTTGGGACAGAGAAAGGTGCCCTGCGGACACTCCAAACTATCCAAAGAAAGGAGACCTTCAGCCTTAGGGGTGCCAGCTCAGCCGCCAGGAAACCCCGCTTGGCCTCCAGGGGGAGGGGGGCATGGCCCCTTTGGCCCTCCCTTGGCTACGCTACTGCCCGACACCACCAAAATTGCCCCTGTAACTGCAAGAGGGAACTTAACCTAAGCTGGCAAAAAAGTCCCCAGAAACTACGGGTGGGGGAGGGGACAGACGGGCTCCTGGACCGGATGCAGACAGGACATTTCAAATGGAGGGAGGGGCGGAGCCGCCAAAAATCTTGTCGTTTTTGTCATATTTTAGCCACTTCGTACGCAAACAAAACGGGAAATTTTCTGATATACGGTGACGCGTTTGAATTTTTTCGGTTATTTTATATGATAAAAAACAAAATCACATCAAATATTTCCCTTTGGACCCGCGCGGATCAACTTTTTCACATCTGAAGAGCAAAAATGGGGGGGAGCGCGAACCATTCGTCTTCGCCCACCCCCTACCTTAACGAAATCCTGGATCCGCTCCTGGTGAGGGCTCCCATTGGCTACGAAGGTCCCTTTGGTCCGATTTGCCCCCTCCTCCCGGCGAAATCCTGACTGCTCCCCTGGGAGGAGCCGAGCCGAGGGCCCAACAACCCAACCTCTCTCCCCCCCAAACGTGGGGTTTTCAACGGATTTAGCCTACTTCGTTTTGACCAACGGAAATTTATAAGTTTTTGCTACTGTTTATCAAATGAAAAATTGTATTTATCCCGACATATATAGGTACATACGTGGAGTGATTAATATGTTCGTGGCCTAAGGCACAAAAAGATGAACTACATAGTTGTAACTAAATTCACATACATTTCAACCCTTTGAATGATTATTAGAGAAATTTGAAGTTAAAACATGTTGTATTTTTGTTACCTGAGATAATCATTGTTTATGAGTCAGCAATTTTTGAGACAATGGATAAGATCGCCCATCGTACAGTCATCCGTTACCATGATATCAAGGGCTTAACCCTATTTCCGGCAGGGGGGCTGAATCCGCCCCCCTCGGGTTTTTTGCTTGCCAATTCCAGGCTTTTTAACGCAGCTTCACGAAACTTGGTGACTTTTCTTAGCTATTTTTTTTTTACGTGCCGTGACAAAATTTCAAAATTCTATTATGCTCAGGGGCGGAGCCAGGCAACGTTTCTGGGAGGCACCTCAGGCCATTTTTGGCCATGTTCAGGGTAAAAGGAAAATGTCTTCGAAAAACAGCGTTTTTAAGACAGAACTTAAAACTTTATATGGACGTACAAGTTAAATAGTTGGGCAATGTGCAGATATAATTTTGTTGTTCACCTAAGGTCACTTTACAAGGTCAGGTCAAGGTCAAAGGTCAAAATTTGTTTTTTTCGCAATAATCTCGGCGCTGTTTTTTTTTCAAATGTCAAACCCGGAATATATATGACTTAGAAAGGTGCCCTCTACTTGTGTATCAAGTTTCAGCTTGATACCATGTCACGGAGCCATGATCTAAAACGTCATTGCGCGTACCCTATATCGCAATAGCCATGAAATAAAATTTGTTCAGATAGAGTGAATTCAAATAATTGAAAACGTTTACAGATAATATTAAATGCACACGAGATCATTTCAAGTGACCCCAAGGTCACTGGAGGTCATTTAAGGTCAAAGGTCACAAGTTGATCTGAAGAACGTGTGACCATGACAGTTCCCCCTTTTCCATGTCCCTGGCACCGCCTATGCTAACATTATACAAACATGGTGATGCGATTTGTACTTCTTTAGCATAACATGACTAGTAGAAGCCAAAGAAGTGTTTTTGCCTTTTTTGTTCATTCAGATGTTAGAAAACTAATCCTCCCATTTTTAAAACCCTGTGAACGCCCATGAATTTTCTGAAAATTTCAGATGTGTGTACCCATGGTAAAAGTTCTATCCATAATCTTTCGATTCATGCCAGTTTCATCGAAATCGGTCGATAAACAACGGAGTTATAAGAAGTCCAAAAATACCCCTAATTTTGACATTTTTGCCCCCTATATATCCACACTTTTCAAAATTTTGAAAATTTCTTTTTATAAAAATGTAGTTCACGTCATGGCAAATCGATTGCCTTTATTGCGATGAAATCGGATGTATAGTTCTCGAGATCTCAGGGGGGCCGAATCCGCCCCCCCCCCTGCCGGGAATCGACCATACCGTCTAGCCTTCCGGGAATAGGGTTAAATACCATAGAGATCCACGATGACAGGGTGACGACACTCGAGAATGGTGTCCTTTCCTACAGCATGGTGAAGAAATGGGCTGCTGAATTTAAGCGAGGCAGGGAAAGCTTGGAAGATGACCCTTGTCCAGGGAGGCCTGTCACCGTCACCACAAAGGAAACCATTAACAAAATGCAGGATATGGTCTTGGCAAATCAACGAATAACAGAGCGTTACATCGCCACAGATCTGGGCATCTCCCAGGAACATGTCCATGAAGTAATCTGCAATGGAGTCAAAATGACCAAGGTTTTAGCTCGCTGGGTCCTAAAACCTCTTGGACCTGAGCAGAAGCGGATTCGGCACAACATGTCAAAGGACAATTTTGCCATTGTTGATATAGGTCCCGAGGGTTTTCTCCGGCGATTCATGACGGTGGATGAGGCTTGGGTGCACCACTTCCAAACAAAGATGAAAGAACTGCCGAAACAACGGAAACATCCAGGATCTCCAACTCCAATGAAAGCCAAGTCAGTGATGTCTGCAGGGACGACGGATTGCATTTTCGGCTGGGGGGCAAGCTCTATCGGATCAGCGGTCGACTTCATTTAGGTTACCTTCTTCCCCACGCAAAAAAATAACTGAGCTTTGCTCTTTTTTTGCTATCGCCCAGTTTTTCGTTAAACAAAAAAATCCCAGGTTTTGGCGCTGGTGTACACTCGTGTTCTCTAAAATGCATGTTTTGTTGTTCAGGTCTGTACCCATTAACATTTTCAGGTCTTTGCCCTTGGGCATCCATCTACATAATGGTGAATAATGTAAACTTTTGTCTCTTATGTTGTTTGCGTTTACAACACAAATTCAACACTATTACGACGTATATTTGTAAACGTTTGAAAGACAGCTCCCTGGCACAACATTAAATCATAACTCGAAGTTCAGTAACAAAGCTCTTAGAGACTATCACACGAGAACGCCCTCATTATCTCAAGCATTTGCCAAAGCAGTTTTGGCTGTCCCCCCCACACACAAAATGTAATGATGCCAGCACCAAACCTCTGACATTATGGACGGAACCATCTTGCCAGAGTGCCCAAAGGATTAACAATCAGTACCATGCCCAACACCACTACACATGGTATACAAAAAAAGAATCTCAACACATACGTCAAGCTGAGGGACGCTAAAAACACATAAGGCTAATATGTGACAAATATAATGTAATTTCCTCCAAAGAGCTAATGTTAAGTTTCCAAAAACTGGAGGCAATGGCTCCCTTCCTCCCTCCTGTTCCTACGTCCATGTATGAACCTGCGTCCGACTGGCGGTCGGCGCCGATCACGCTCAACTGGGGGGGGGGGACGGTTGACCGCCCCCAACCCACGAACGGTTGGTCGCACGATAAAAATAAGCACACCGTTGGAAAGCTCATAGTAGGGATTAGAGAAGTAGAGCTCAAAACTGATCTCATGTTTAGTTTCGGATAATATGTAAGCCATTTACGCCTCATGTTTTCTTATAGCCGACTGCATGAGATCGAGAAACGGCCTGGATCTCAAGGGCTGTAACTAATAATGTCTAGGTAAAGGCACCAACGCACAGCTGAAGGTCCGCAGATGCCATTACACCTTTAATTTCTTTAATTTTTTCTACTTTTTTATTTTTGATAGTAAGTAATTTAATAATATATAATATATATTATTTCAATAGTAAATATTTTTTTAATTTTTAATTTAATTCCCGATTTATTTACTATATACGTCGAAACGTTGATTTAAAGACACGGCAATTTTCGCGTCGGTTGCGGGCGGGCACCGCAGCCGCACGCAACATGATATTAACGGGAACTAGTTTTAGCGTTCCTTTATTTTCGCGACATAAGCCTATCCATGTAAACTTGATTGATCCTAGTGGTCCTTTTGATGGTATCTCATGTTTAAATTTTGGAAAAATTCATTAGTTACCAATGTACAGAACTGGCGGAGCTTTATTCGCGAGAGTCTGCTTATTTCCAAAACATGCAATTTTTCGAAACCTTTTGAGTTTTTTGGCATTACTTGCAACTGTGCGAGCCAGTTTTATCATTTCAGTGCGGCCTGGGTAATTCACCGCTGATTTTGACGGTGGTACGCTTTAGCTAATGACAGTTATTCTTGACCTGACCTCGGGTCAATGGCTGGAAGTCATTGTTACTTTGCCCATTGACGGTAACTAGATGTCTGCGTCACCCCATAGTAAAAATGTTATGAAAAATTCCGTCAATTTCAACACATGAGAAAGCACGACATGTGTTAGAAATGGGATTGACCTAGGGTCAATGACCCAGAAAATTTCGAAAAAATCTGAGATAGCAGTTTTCTTGAACCTATCAATATCTTTAATCCCTGAAAGTTTTATTGTGATATCATGTTTTCTGAAAAAGATGCAGGGCGTTAAACTTTTTTGGGCATATGTCCGTTTGACCTCACCTACTTCAGACACCTTACTTGATCTGAGGTCAAAACTTTGACGCAAGGCTTTAAGATGATAATGCAAAAGCTATACCAAGTTTCGCAGCGCTACGTTTGTTTTTTATCTCGCAATCCTGGAAAAACCTCGGGAGGCGGTCAACCGCCCCCTTTCCCCAGTCGGGGGCGGAATGGTCATATTTGTCTCTATTTACGTCACGTTTGTTTCAAAAGGCTGCCGCGTACACTTGTGCTGACTACTCCTGAAATCATCGCCAGAATTGACGCGTCTTGTAATGGGCGCCGAGTGCCATCAAATTTAATGACTACCATATCTGAAAAACCTTCGGATTTGCACCAAATTTCGTGAAAATGGTTATCGTCAGTCGCCGATGCTTCCACGATATTTTTGTTTTTTAATAGCATAAGGTTGATTTTCTACGATTTTGCTTACTGCAGTGGCCGAAAATTTCTGGGGGACAAAAACATCGTTTTGCTCCCCCAGCCGTCAGGCTGGGGGGTGACCGCCCCTCCTAACCCTCCCCTCCCATTTCCGCCGTCACTGGATGTCTGCAGGGAAGGTGATGGCCTCCATTTCTTGGGCTGCAGGAGTGCTGCTGATGGATTACCTGGAAGAGGGTCACAATGTCACCGGGCCTTACTACGCTGATCTCTTGAGGAAGCTACGAGATGAAATTAAAAAGAATCGGTACGGGAAGCTGACAAGAGGGGCGTTCTTTCATCAGGACAATGCCCCAGCTCAAAAGTCCACGGTGGCCATGACTGTTATCCATGAATGTGCATTCCAACTTGTCGACCACCTGCCCTCTTTGTCTGATCTCGCGCCCTCAGATTACTACCTGCTCCCCAAGATGAAAAAGGAGCTCAACGGTTGACATTTTGCCTTTGATAATGACGTCATCAACGCTGTAGAAATGTAGAAATGTAGAAACGCTGTAGCTGTAGTATCAACGCTGTAAAAAGAGCACTTCTTGGAGGCCCAACGCGCTAACTTCTACAAAGAAGGGACCTGTAAGCTCCATGACCGCTGGACAAAGTGTATAAATTTGCAAGGTGACTACGCTGAAAAATAAATGTATTAAGTTATCTCAAAGTATATCTTTGTACCTTAGACTACGAACATCAATCACCCTGCGTATATGTGTGTATATATATATCGATACATAGACAGAAGACAAAAATAGACAGATACATTGCTTTAGATTTTATTCCTTACTTCCTGTCTATCTCTTATCTATTGCGGCCGTCCTTTTCGTTCTTATTGCTTATTTCCCTTTAAAACAGGCAGAAAATATTGGAGGGAACCAAACCAACATTCTGTGATCCCAACTCAACAATGGGTGGGTCGGGGCCCTGTAAAAGAATACAAGTCAACACCCCTAATGACTGGAGAGCAGAGGTGAGAAGTTCTATTCAGACCCCCCTCCAATAATTTTCGGAAGTCTCCAGCCATGTAGGAACTGAATACTTTGAATGTACGTATATGCACTTACACTCTTTTGCGCAGACCTTTGTTCTTTATCTATCAGAGGACACAAAATTTTCAAGCAAAAGCATCTTAAACGTCCGAAAAAAACTCGTATACCTACGTACATGTGTGTAATTGTCACTGGCGGATCCAGGAGGCCATCTCCGTTATGGCCCCCACCCGCAATTTTGGGGGACAAATGGCCATTTGGCCCCCCAAAAAAGGCATGGGTATTTCTACTCAACCAGAGTTTGAAGTTGCTGAAACTCCAAATCCAACCTATGGCGAGCGTCTTCCAGTCCCCGCCCACCCCCCACCCGTCGATGGCCTATCATCCGTACTCAAGCGCTGAAGTACATTCCGAACCCACGGCCAGCACCTTCCACTCCCCTCCCCCCGCTCAGCGACTCTGCTGACCTATCATCTAAACACAGGAAACTCTGGTTTGCCCCCTCCTCCCCCCCACACACACCAAACGAAGCCATTGGATCCGCCCCTGGTGCTTACGACAGAAAGGGATTAGCGGTTTCCGGCCATGATAGGACTGAAATGTTCTTTTTATACGCCTTCCACCACCCTGCTGACCAACAGCATGCGACATCGGTCCCGCTGTCCGAGTTTTCATATTTTAGCTTTGAGCACAGAATCTTGTTCGAATGTCCTGGGATTCAACATTGTCGGACCATCGGCAGATCTGTCAAAATGCGAACGCAGCAGTCTGATTCTAGCTCTCACTGGTGTCATCCGTCCGCTATTTTGAAAGCAATGCTTTCGGATTCCCCGACTACGGCGATCTGGCAGCTAGCCTCCATCCTCGTTTGATTTGGTCCCCCGAGAATCTGCGTCAGCTAGTTGATCAATGGAGTCCTGGAGTGCCACCGGGGCAGCCAAACCAAGCCAATATGTCCCGGGAAAAGTGAGCGATCGGGCACATATGTGACGGGCCGTTGAGTTCGCTCCTGAATCGTATCGACGAATTTCAGCGGCAGCGCCTGGTGGCTGTGTGCATACAATGCAAGAAATGTGGTGAGCAGGGAACTCTCACAACCTTAAGTCGGTTTTTACATCTGCGGCGATTCATCAAGCACTCGCAATAGTTTCCTTAGCTCGGTAAATTTCGTTTTAGATGCGCTCGGCCACGAAGTACACGAGGCTCGCGTGCTCGGCGTCCCCATGGTACTGGCGTTTTTCGTTTCCCGATACCAGTGCACCGTTTTCCTGCCGCGGGGGACGGTTCGGTGTTGGTATGGCTTAAAGCTATGTCGCTGCGGTGGCAGATGAGATGACGTGCAAACGAAACACGCCGACACGTTAAAACTGCACGGACGCCCAGCAATGCAGTTCCCCGCGGAGAGTGGCATATTGAACTAACTGTATTCCGCTAGACCGTCCAATGGTAGTGCCTTTCTACTTGTTTATTGTCACTTCGATTTCACCAGTTGTTTGCGTTCCTAAGGTAGCCACGGAATGTTACATGTTAATGGTACCAAACCGGAGACTTGAATCAGGACTGGCGTATGCTGACAACTGCACCGCTTTCCCCGGCCGCCAATGTACAAGTGTCGCGGGCGAATGATGTACTTTGTACTATGTACCGACAACCAACCGCACAGCTTGGTTGGTTCTGGCTGTAGGCTTGATTTCCATTTCATAAGCGTGTTAAGCCTGTTTAAGCAATAACAGCCTCAGCTGTGACTTCGACTCCAATCCATTCGATAGCAAATTGGCAGGTCGCATAGCGGGTGTATTTCGTAAACCCCAAAGGCAGCCATTACGGGTGCCTTACACCACCACAGGCAATTCATTCGTCAGTCATGCACGAAACGATCCCGTTCCTCGTATACCAATCGTCCAACGCCACTCACCACCCACCCATCCAGCGCCATACGATCAACTGCCCCGCTCGTACGGTAATCACCCTCTTCCCAGCGCACCTTGGCACCAATGGACATCGCACCTCACAACCCTGCCAGGCACGAGCACCTATCTCTCGCGTTGTACAAAACGTGGATTGACGTCCAGCCGTCACCTCGGCCGCCCGCCCACGGCCAGCACGGCTTCCATCGCAGCGATGACACCGGCCCAGGTGGCGCCCCCTGGCGCCCCTGGAGCGCCATCTGTCCCAACAAAACCAGGAGCGCAACAGAGCGTCGGCGGGACGCCCGCGCCCGCCAGCCAGCGTCGCTCTGAAGAGCATCGAGACAACTGGGCAGATCTCCGGCAGGCCGCCAGCTCATCAGCGTCCCGACCCCCTGGAACCGGCACGTCTGTCCGACCAGGAACGTGCCTCGTGCGCATCACAGTCGCCGTCTGCTGGAGCCGCCGGCCACCGTCACATTGTTTCGCCTCGGAGAACGCTCGCGGAATCAGCGACGCAGCGGCGGCGGCCGGGGCGCCTCGTCACTGGGGTTTTCTCAGCCTGGACACCGTGACGGTGAGGCCGTTCCCGTCTCGGCGGCGGGGGCTCAGGCGGTCACTGAAGTCCGCCGTCAGACGGCCTGAGTCGGCCTGCCAACTGCCAGCTGCCAGCAGGCCCGGCCGTCAATAGTCCACCAGTCGGTAGCTGGGCCGGTCTCGGTCCGGGCTGCCGTCTGGTCGAGATCTCCGCTCCCTGGAGCACACAGGCGACAAAAATGGTCACCGCAACGAATGGGCCGGAAAAATCGTGATGACTAAAACCTCGAGTCAAGCTCAGCTGTCCGATCTGACGTACTCACTGTCGGACACACCCCGTCCGCACAGAAATCCCCTCGTTTTATGTCCACCGCGCAAGCGAAATATGCACCAATTATCGATGGCATCCCAATATGACAAACCCAAACATGCCAACTTTAGCAAAGTTTGAGATGACCGCATACAGTGACCATCAGTCTCGAGCACCGACCTGATGAGTCGTCCCACACAAACACTAAACGGCGCCTCCACATATCCCGCGGGCCGCCCGACGGTACCTACCCGGCGTGGGGCGGCGGGTACTGGTGGTGGTCGCGGCGCGGCGGCGGCGGCGGCGGCCCGGGCGGGTACCGCGGCCGCCGGCCGTACTCGCCGGGGTACGGCGGCTGCTGCTCCTGCTGGTGCTGCCAGGGCGGCGGCCGGCGCGGCGGGTAGTCGGCCCGCGACCGCCACTCACGGCCCGGCGAGCCGCCCCGGCCCGAGCCGTACCGGTCACCGCCGCCGTACCGGTCACCGCCGGTACCGTATCGGTCACCACCACCGCTGTAGCGGTCACCGCCGGTACCGTACCGGTCACCGCCCGTACCTGTACCGGTCACCGCCTCCGCTGTACCGGTCGCCGTCTCCGGTGCCGCCGCTGTACCGGTCGCTGCCGCCGCCGCCGTATCGGTCACTGCCGCCGTAACGGTCCACGCCGCCGTAGCGGTCCACGCCGCTGTATTTGTCGCCGTTGCCGTCGTGACGTCCGTAGTCTCCGCTGCGATGGACACGGATTCTGAGAGTCAGCACCGCCGTAGCATACATAAAGCACGGCTAAATGGTCACGGATGATTGCAGGAGTGCATGTGCATGGCACACATTTATATCACGTAGAACCGGCTGACAGCAACAGGGCCACGCTTAGTGTGACTAGCTAGGCGCACATAGTTCAAAACAGGAAACGCAAACATCAGTTACGGATGCCAACTTTCCGACCGCCGGCGTGCCGCGCCAACGCACCCCCCCCCCCGCCCACAGACAAACACATACACACACACAAGAAAACACTGTGATCAAAGGAAAACAGCCCTACTTTGGTACGAAACACGAACTGAAGTGCGTGACCCGCAATGACGCAACGCCACGGACGATAAAACCCAGGACGGCGGTCAAAACGTGCATCTCCAGCTCCTCCCACCACTCTCAGGCGACTGCCGGCGAGCCGCGGCGGCCGGCGGCCGGCGGCTCACCTGTGGTAGCCGCCGGACCGGTGTCCGTCCTCAGAGGGCGGCCCGGCCGACGGCGGCGGCGTGCCGTCCGAGTAGCGCGAGTCGTCCGAGTCGGAGTCGGTCGGCTCGCCGTTCTCGTGGCGCCACTTCTGACGCTCCCTGCGACACCGGCGTCCGGCGGTCACACAGCGAACATCGCCAACACACACTGCCAGCACACCTGATTACTGTGTTTCATCTCACACAAGGCAGTGGAAAAGCAATGGTCTACTTCGAAATGTCTTCCTCTCAGCCACTAAAACAAAAACATTGCAATGCGAGTCTCAGTTTTCCACGTCTGACACAACAACCAAACGTTACTCGACCATCACGGGCGTCACGTGACCGACCACAAGGCTGCCAACCTCAACACAACGCGGACATTGCAGCTCTCAATCCGTCAGCGTATGCCCTACAATGTCCGCGCTCCACGGCCTGCACCGTCGAGCAGCAGGCAGGCCGGCCGGCCGGGCGCCGCCGGGACGGTCCATCAGCCACGGAGGACGCCGGGGCCGCGTCCCCCGCCGCCAGGGGGCGGCCGCCCGGTCACCGGCGGCCGACCGGACCGAGTGACCCACTTTTTCCTCATGAGGCTGGCCCGCGAACGCAGTTCGGCCTCGCGCGCCACCTGCTCCTGCTCCTGTTTGACGGCCCGGCTCTGCTCGGCCCGCTTATCCGCCTTGTCTGTCGGCAGCCAGGGGGCGCACGGTCAGACGCCCCGCGTTACGTTTGAAAAAAACAGGAGACGGAAGAGGACCAGAACAAAGAGCAGCTAAAAATCAGCTATTAGGCCCACATAACCAGGCTGCAAGGCAAGGCTGTGCTCCCCGCACACTGAGCGAGCATACTTCGCCTGGGCGTTTAAATCTGCTGTTAAATGTCCCAGACGAATGCGACATAGTTGGTTCTGGTGGACGGACATGCTGCGATACCCAAGCCGACGGGGGAGGATGGCGTGGGCAATCACAAAGATAGCGTGCAACTGTCTGTCCCATAGGTTTGTCCCTTCTAGCACTGGCGTTAACTATATTCAGCTTATAGCACTTCATGATGGTCAAAACCTGCGCCATGTTAACAAAACCCGCATAACCCACAGCACAAGACGAACCCCCCCCCCCCCCAATGTATGACCACGAGACCACACTCACATTGCCGTTGCAGCGCAATCTGCATCTTCTTCTTGAGCTTCTCCTGCGGCGTCAGCTTGGCGCCGGCCTGAAACACGGTCGACGGTTAGTCGGCTTCCGTCGGTCGGTCGGCCCGGCGGCGGCGGCGGGGCGCCCACGGCCTGGACCGGCCGCCCTCACGTGCCGGGGCAGGGAAGGAAGGCTGGGTACAGGGGGCGCCGGTACTGCGGGCTCACAGGTCCTGTCGAGTCATGCCAGGACAGGACGGGGTCCTAGACGGGAGCGCGGATCACGAGACCGGGCGTACACTTACTACAGCAAGACCTGAATCCAGAGTTAGCAGGGAAAGGCTAAGAACCATCAGCAGAACAGTACAGAATTATAATAGCAGTGTATGAATCATGGCACGGATGTATGTGCAATTAAAACTCCCCTACACAGTGCTCCGATAACAAAAGTCTGGCAAATTAAGTGATTCTGATGATTTCGCTTATTCCGGGTAGGTACATACAAACAGAAATATTCTTTTGGATGACGATTTTCAGCAAAAGTCAAATAAGTATCTTCATAGCCGTGCATGCATTTCTTTTTGTAACGCTCAGTTCTTCTAGTGGAATATTTTCCCCTTGAGAATAAACTTAAACGCAAACGGACCGCAATCTTTGAAACCACATAATTTAACAGACGTATTTTTTCACACTCTGCGGACATTACCGCCACGCACATCACACCACAGCTGACAAACTGAATATGCTGCAATCTTCCGCACATCACCGAAACAAGACGAAGGACCAGCCCTGTACACCACCAGTTTCCAATCAAAATTAAGGAGCCTTGGTGAACGCTTATCAAGCAGGGACTAAGTCTCACGGGAAATAAAGTATTCTTACTGACTTTGGTTGCGGATGGCTGATTCAACACTACCACTGGAGCAGACCTGAAAATGGGAGGATGCGGCGTAAGAGAACAACACTGCGTGTGTTATCATTAATATAGCCACCTGATATCAATGAAGCTCTGATAATCTGACGCCAGCTATTTCCACACATTACAGGATATGTTGCACGCTTGCAAACCAAGCTGAACAAAATAAAAATGGTAATGAAAGCAGGAGACGTATAGGTACAAAAATGAACAGATGCGTTTTTTACCACTGTTTCCTTTCTAACCATTCATACGTTGAAAACAAACTCTGAACCAGTAGAATAAGCTGAACACATACACATCCACATTTCTTGCGTCCTATTGCATCTGCAAAGCTCGACATGATCATCAAAACTGCCGGCAGCACAGATCACCAAGGGAACCGACATCATCGAATACCATATCATATCGTCCGATTAGTGTGAGAATCGTTACGACCACAATGCACGAGCTTGCGTAAGGCTCATAAAACATCCCTAGCATACCAAACACTGGAGGAAGAAACGACGAATATGTTCTAAGGCTTTCACTTCACTGTCGCGAATTCTCTCTTTACTATAAAGGTCTGGGTTTACACATGCAGCATTATCTGGCATTCCGCCGACGTTCTACTTCAACAATCTGCTATTGGACCCCCCCCCCCCCCGTCAGGTGTCAATGTCTACAAAAGGTTAGTAGTATGCAAGACCTTCCACTGCTAAAGCACAGGACTGTTCATCGAAGACCAAAACATCTCTCAAAACAGTCACAATGCGTTGGCATATACGTCAGCGTTAACAGCGCCGATTCGACAACTGATAAAAAACCCTATGACGTACACATTATCCAATTTTATCATGTTTACTCGGCCGCAACTGAACTGCCACGAAACACTGAAACCCGAAAACCCACAAAATGGCGCAATCCTACGTGCCCACCAGTTGCCGGGCACGCTCTGGCCGCCGCCGGCGCGCTGCGGCGCGTCAGCCGCTGAGCTCGGTCCGCCGGCGCGCCCGCTCACCTGCCCCCGGAGCCGGCGCTGACGGAGGACGGAGACGAGCACGCCGTGCGGTCGTCGCCGCCGTCGCCGGCCGCCGCCGGCTCGGAGGCGGCCGGCGGCGCGGCCGGCGTCTCGTCGGTCGGGTCGTCGGAGAGCTCGCTGTCCGACGAGTGGGCGCTGCGCCGGCGGCCGTAGTAGCGGCGCATCGGCGGCGTGGGCGGCCGCAGCGGCACGGCCGGCACGGCCGCCACGCTGGCGGCCCAGGACGGCCGGTCATGCGGGGGATCGGCACCAACCGCGAACGTCCCACATCATGTTACGACCATCCCAGTATTCAGCCACGGACAAAACTGTGAACCTCACATGCAGACCGGGCCAATAGAAGGAAACCCGATATGCACGCATACTGTCCGCACACAAAATAGTAAAGCAAAACAAACTTGCCCATGTTCACACTTAATTTTAGACGATTTTACGGATGTTCTGCTAACGGAACTTTCCTCCGGAGGAATCATCCAGACGATGTGACTTCATTAAAGCTACATCCTCCCTACATCCCACCCTACATCCCATCAAAAGAATCAACAATGGCCAAAAATCTCTTATGCCTGTGACAGTGAAGTTCGTACCGTTATCACTCAGTGAACAAAGCAGCCCGTCCCCGCCCTTCTCTCGTCCACCGCCCCAGCTGATACCGCCGTCTGCCCGGCCGTACCTGGCCTGCTCGGCTGCGGCGGCGGCGGCGGCAGCCGTCTGTTTGGCCGGCGGGGCGGCGGCGGCCGACCCTGCCGGCGACCGCCGAGCCTCGGCCGGCCGCGGCCGCGGACTCCTCCGGCCGCGCGACCGCGAGCGCGACCGATACCGGCCGTGGGAGCGCGAGCGGCGCCGGCCGCCGCGCGGCGACCGCGACCGCCGCGACCGGAGCCGGCGCCCGCGGGAACGCGACCGCGACCGAGACCGACGCGAGCGGGACCGCGACCGGGACCGGGACCTGCGGGACCGGGAGCGGGAGCGGGAGCGGCGGGACCGGCCGCGGCTGTACCTGGCGGCGGAGAGGTGGCCGATTAGCTGAGTGCCAATGGCACACACAGTCAGAGCAGGCAGTTATAGTCACACAGGACGAAAGTCGCAAGGCACCTCACAGTCACCGTGCGCTCTGCGATGATGGCAAATCCCTCAGCGTGGACCACGTGACACACATATAACGAGGCTCTGTCCGTGAACAAGACAGCCCAACGGGGATACCGCTGCCAGCCCACTATCCCCCGATCCATCTGCGCCGGCGTCTTCGTTCGGCCCCGCTCACCGGTCACGGGACCTGCTGCGCGAGCGGCGGCTGCGGCGTCGCTCCGGCTCCCGGGAACGGCGCCGCTCGTCCCGGGACCGGCCCCGCTCGTCCCGGGCCCGGCCCCCGTCCCGGGACTTGTCCCGCTCGAAGTCCTTCCGCGGCCTGCCGGCGAGACGCGGGATGTGCTAGGGAGTCGGGGCGGCCGCGGCCCCACCACCGAAACGTCAAGTACAGGCGGGGCGCAGCGAATACTTGGAGCGAGCCGCTGCTAAAGCACATTATGGCCAGAACCATCCGTCGACGTATGCGTCAAACAAATGCCAATGTTAACATGTATTTACCAGACACAACTAGCCATCCGCGATAATCCCAGCCATAGCTTCGACGCAGGTGAACGTGAACATGAGATCCCTTTAAACCACAACTATCTCGATGACAGCCCATGTTCGTAGTGTGACATCTCCGGCCAGACACTTCACCAGCCGCTGGCCGTCCCCTCTCTCTGCGCCGGCCGCGCGAGCCCCCGCCGGCCGTACCTGACGGTCTCCTTGGGTCTCTGCTCGGGCGGCAGGTTGACCGGGCCGGGGACGGGGCCGGCCGCCGGCGCCGCCTCGCCGTCCGAGTCCGAGTCGTGCCCGAAACTGGTGATGAACTCCACCTGCCGGGTCCCGGCGCCGCGTCAGTCGCGCCACAGCCCCGTCCTCCGGCGCTGTCAAACTCTGCACCGGTCCGAACACGTCCTCCCGCCAGACACCAGCCGGCGCCGGCGGACACCGGACAGCGCCAGCACTAGGGAGCCCGCGGCATTCTGATCAACATTACTGCCAAAATGCCGCTCGCGACATTTTGTCGCGAGTCCGACACGCGTCCCCGAGTTAAATGTAGTTTGGCTTGAGCGACGTCCTAATGTAACGGTTTCTGCGGAATTAATAACGTCGTGCGGCGAATACAAGCACGCTGCTGCAGACTCCCTCGGCGGCGGCGGAGCGCTCACCTTGTTCGGCGGCGGGGACGGCGAGCGGCTGCGGCTGCGGGAGCCGCCGCCGGCCGCCGGCCCGGTGCCGGTCGGGCCGGTGTACGGCGCGTAGGTGGGCGAGCCGCGCGGCGCCGCGTAGCTCGGCACGGACACCACCACCGGCGGCCGGTACGTCTGCTGCATCTTGCGCTCCTTCAGCAGCCGCCGCTCCTTGCGGCCCTTCTTACCCTGCGACGACAAAAAAAATCGCTAAAAATAACAACATAAAAGGAACTTACCATCACGACGGCCGACTGTTGCCTACTGTCTTAGCCGACTGTTACCTACTGACTGTTATCACTAGAACGACACTCCGGGGCGACAGAGACGTCACACTACGCTGTTTTGGTTCGACAACGTATTCAAACCAAGAATGGACCAACGATTAGCTACACACGCCCACTCACAACTGGTCGCCTCTGTCGGGCCCTGGCACCGGCCATCACCATCACCACCACCAACACCGCGTCATCTGGCAGGGCCCGCCGAAGCGCGGCCAGTACGGACCGAGAGCGCCTGCTTCTCCTCCTCCTCCAGCTTGGCCATGCGCGCCGACTCCTGCTCCTGCTGGTCGGCCACCAGCAGGTCCATGAAGCCGGTGGTGCTAAGGTTAAAGGCGCGGCCGACCGTGTTCAGCTCGCCGTATTGCTCCGTGCTCAGCTGGTCCACCTCCAGGTTCATGTCTGCCAGTGGTAGCGGACGTTCAGCGGTGTGACGAACATTCCTCTGAGCGGTCGGCTCAACAATCGCAGGCCTCCTCCGCCAAGACGGAACGTCGGCTTCCACCAGCACGTCTCCAACCACGGACAGTGCAACGCCGTGGCACGGTTTCGGCCAGCACGGCTCGCACGTCAAGTGCGCGTATATACTTACTGCCTTTCGCACCAGTCATCAATGGTGGAGACAGTGCTAGCATGGATTATGATTTTACAACATCCGCTCACAACATGGCCACTCACAAGACCTCGCCCACCGTCACGTCCATCCGGGTCGACTCACCCAGATCAATGTCGTCGTCGCTGTCATCCTCGTCGTCGTCGTCGTCGGGCGGCGGCGGCGGCTGCGGCGGGGGCGGCACGGGCGGCAGCGGCGGCTCGCCGTCGTCGTAAACGTACCCGATGGCGGCGCGCGACTCCGCCAACCGGCGCTTGTCCGCCTCGGCGTCTCGGCGCGTCGCCTGCTGCAGCAGCGTGCTGCCGAACTGCTCCTCCAGGTGCAGCTGGTGCAGGAAGCGCTCCTCCGGCACTGGTGACGCGCCGGAGGGTCACACACGCCGCAGGGTCACGGGCCGTGGGAGCGGGTCTGGGGGGCACAGTGGGAAACACGGCTGGCGGGGAGGACATCGAGGCGGAAGAGAGTGACTAAGCAACGACGCACGGCAAGTGGCGTAACCAAAGGGGGCTAAAGGGACCATTCCCCTGGAGGCCAAACGGGGCCCCCTTGGGGCCGAAGGTCTCAGTTCTTTGGATAGCGTGAGGCGCCCGCAGGGCGTCTTACACTGTACGCAACAGACAACTTAAGCAAAATAGGAATATCATAACCATTAGATAAGGCTCACAAACCTTAAGAAAACGTACTGCGAATATACAAGAAGACTTTGTATGCTATGAAGAGAGGCCCGTGGTCTGAATGGGCGTTTAGGGGCCCCTGCTAGCCAGTAGGGGAGTTCACTGTTGGTCTAGGAAGGGCCCCCTGTCGGTCCATAAAGGGCTCCTGTCAGCCTCTGAAGGGACCTCTTTTCGGTCTGCAGGAAGGCCCCTGCCCCTGCCTCTAGAGGTCAAGAGGGGGCCCTTTACAGGCGGATAGGGTAACCTATACAGAGAGACAGTGACCCCATGGCCAACAGGGGCACCCAAAACAATCATTCACGGACCCCTGATTTCCTGTAAAGATGTCGCTGCTGACGTAAGATGCATCCGCCAGGTCGGCAGGAACGTCTCTACAGACGAGCATGGGCTCCTTTTACACTTCAGCGGGACCTCTTTACAAACCGACAGTAATTTTAACCACATGGGGTCCCACGGACCACGAGGGCGAGGCGCGGATCCAAAGGGGAGCAATTCGGGCGATCGCCCCCTCCCCCCACCACCACTCTGAGGCCTGAGAAAGGGCCACTGTGAGACTTAAACGGAGCCCCGAAGGGGCCTCGTATGAGCTTCACGGGGTCTCTATAAGAACCTGACGAGCTCTTGATGCAGTTAGGAAGGCCTCCTGGAGGGCTAGATGATCTCTGAGACGCATAGAGGGCCCATGAAGCCCCAAAAGGGCCCCTGAGACCACAACAATGCCCCAACAAGGCAGTGTCCCTGAGAGTGCCAGATGGCTCATAAGGCCCCTGAGACGGCCAAGACGAGGACTTAGTCCCTACGGGGCCCCTGCGAGTGAAAAGCTGAAGGTTCTTGAAGTAGTCAGAGGGCCTCCGTGAGGGTTAATGAGACCCTGACACGGTAAGATGGCCCCTAACATGGAAAGACGGCACCTTGAAACTCTTCCAGGGCCCCTGGGACCACAAAGGGCCCCTACACGGCAGAGTCCATGAGACCGCTAAAACTGCCAGAGAGGAACCTGAGACGAAAGGAACTTAAGAGGGTGTCTAGTACGGCACAACGCCATGGGGCATCAGCCACAGGGGTCCTCTGAACGGGGATTCGTCGGTGACCTGCTCAACCTCGAGAGGAGCCACAAATGGGCTACACTGGCCTTTTTGAAACCCTTGAGGGGTTATTGATGCTGTCAGGGGCCCCGGGAAGGTCAGGTGGTTTCTGAAACGGCAAAATGGGCCCGTACACCGCAGATGACCCCTGAGACCGCAAAAAGGCCACAGGGCCCCTGCGAGGCAAAGACGATAAGAGGGCCTCTGAGACGGTATTTGGGTTTTATGGCGGCGCTGGACGGCCATAGGGTCCCTGAGTGCAATAAGCGGGCTCCTGGCACGGGCAAGGTCCCCCTGAGACTGCCAGTGCGGCCCCTGAAGCGCCAACAAAAGTCCCTCGTTACGGCTAGAGGGGCCCTAAAAGACTGCTAGATGTAACTCATGTAGCAGAGGAAGACCCCTGATACAGCCATGGGGACTGCCGGAGACGGTCAGAGGGCCTGTGAGATGGAAAAAAGTTTCCGAGGCGATAAGAGGGGTACCCAGGACTTCAGGGGGTGCACTGAGACTGCTAGAGAGGGACTTTTGAGACTGCTAACTATAAGTCTTTAGTAATAGGGGCCATAGGACCTAGAGGACTGCCAGAGGCGCCTCTATCACGGTAGAGAGAGACTTAAAGAGGGCCTTTTTTAATGCCTGAGGGGCTGCTTAGACGGGAAAAAACGTCCCAGGGACGACAGGAGGGAACCCGAGATGGCTTAAGCGTCCCTGAAACTGCCAGATGGGTCCCTGAGACTGTCCGAGGTGCCACTGAAACTGCCCAAGGAGCGCCTGAGACGTCCCGCGGGATACGTGAAACTGTAAAAGGAACCTGAGACCACTAGAGGGTCCTGGCACGGCACACGGCCCGAGACCACCAAAAGTGCCCCTGTAAAGGTCACGACATTTCAAATGGAGGGACGGACGGAACCGCGTAAAATTTCGCCGTTTTTGCCATATTTCGGCCACGATGTTCGAGAAAAAACGCACAATCTTCCCAAATAAGGCGACGCATTGAATATTTCGGTTATGGTTAAAAAGCAAAATTACATCATTTTTCATATCTGAAGGGCAAAAAAAGGGGCCCCGCGCTGACCATTCGCCTCCTCTCCCCACCTTAGCGAAATCCTCGATCCGTCCTTGGCGAGGGCCCCCATTAGTTACGAGGGCCCCCTTGATCCGATCTGCCCTCCCCCCCCCGAAGGAATCCTGGCTACGCCCCTGCGCACGGTGGTAAGATAGCGGCGGGGACGCTCTTCAATATGTGAAAGGTTCCGAACCAGGATGAAAGACGAACCGACTGGTCCGTCACCGGCTGGTCGGCAGACGGAATATAAACAGGACAGATTTAACGTGTTGCAAAGGATGGGCAATATGCACACTGTGAGGCCAAAAGCAAAAATACATACAATGATAAAGCTAATGAAGGAAACACATAAAAATTGTAACTTATGATGCCCTGACTTTATGAACTCGAAAAAACATCTTTCAGGTGATAAATAAAGCATCTGACTTTCTGCCTATTAAACTTGCATAAGGGAATAGAGGACGAGACTACCAACGATCGCTTTCGACACGAACTGAAAAGATGACACAGCTTTGGCTAGCCAAATCAGCATTTAACAGTCGATGTCGCAAAATCTCGAAAGTCCTGCCAACCAAAACGAATTTGAAACGCGGTAAACGAAACTGATCAGAATAAGCAGGACTGGCAGTTACCAGTGTAACTGCAAAGAACAGCTACCTCTGACCAAAAAAAAAACCGTCACGGGGTTTCTCCCTCCTTTTGATACATACACTTCACATACACTGAGAAACACCGTCAAAACGCCGCGCACTTCCCTGCCCAATCATCCAGCCCGAGCAGCCAGCTGATTTCACGAATCAAAGACATGAAGAGGTTGTACTTACATCCGGCGAATTCATTTTGCACCAGAATCCTGTACCTCTCAAAGTTGATTTGATCGGCCTCGGCCTGGGGTAGGCCGTCCAGGTCCGAGCTGGAGGCACTCGAGCGCACCTCGCCAATCATGTCCAGGTGCGCCCGGCCATCGAACCTGGCGGCACAGCCGGCAGTCAGGCGGCGCGGCGCCGCGGGCGGTGCAGCCTCTTAGGCGGCGTGATGGCCCGGAAGAATATGCTGGCTAGGGATGTGGATTATACCAGCGCGCAAAAGACATCGGTCAAGGATTGCAGGAAGGCGACGGTTCGGGAATGCGGAACTTTGGAGGTTGCAAGGACTCAGCGAGTGGTCCACGCTGGTCCGAGAATGCAATGATCGACAGTAGATGGCAGCAGCTGCCAGCGGCGATTCAAGGTGTGTCAACCGATTTCCGATGATTCAAGCACTCTGAAAGACTGCGGACTGAACGTGTTGGAAGGGGCCATCGAATCCAGTGATTCACTCTCATCTCTCTCAATGACAGCGATAAGAGACAGCACAGCCCAATGTCGTTCGCACAGTCCATGGCACGCACGAGACTCAGAGGGCAGCACAATCAAAGGTACAACACTGGATCAGGTCGCTGATGATCTGCAAGCGCCTCAACAGAGCACGTGATGAGGTCCCAGACACTCTTACAAAGAAGCCATTTTACCACACAAGAAAACGATGGTAGTGACTGCAAGCAATGACGTCACGGGGACGACCAGCTGGGCATCACACAATGAATAGAAAGGACAATGATGTCAGTCCGTTAAAGGGAGTGTGTCTAGTGAAATATCGAATGTACACGTGCGATCAAAGAAGGCACTGGCCTGAATTGTCACGTACCATTCGTTTTTCCCCAAATCGCCTTCGTTGACCTACGACGGCCAAATATTTACCGATATTTCCCATTACTCCAGCACAGTGCTACCAGCAGAGGTTTATCGGTTTTACTCCAGCTCCTTTTCGCCACTACGTGGCGCCGATAGAGCCGATAACATATCGTTAGTCCCAGCGAATCATTGTTTGAGTTGGGAGCTCGTCAGCAATGACAGCAAGCCATGTCCAGCGAATCATCTTTGAGTTACGAGCTGATCGGCAACGACAGCAGACCGTGAACACATCAAGCTCAGCAGCCTGGCGGCCGAGGCCTTATAGAGGTATGTTGGTAAAACGTACAATGAACGGGGTTCTGACTGTCTGATTGCGAAGGTTTTGTTGAATGTTTTTTTGCCGACATTCTCCACCCCGTGTACATGCCCCTAAGGAGGTTATCTAATTGCTTATCTAACCTCGAAATTTTGCTATAATGATATGATTTTGCTATATGATAGGTATCCAGGAACTTCAGATAGGTAAGGGCGGTCATAATTAGTGTTATCGGAATTCAAAATCGGGTCTTCAAAATTTTCCAAGTTCCAGATTGGAAGTTGGATAAATCATGTATTTTTCTGTAAAAGTTGGACAGGTTACTGCGTGTCGGCTGCCAAAACTGTAATAGTTGAATGTTCTCCAATTTCTGAATGTAAACTTGGCTTCATGCAACATACACAAGTGACATTTTGACACTGTTATTCAGTATTATGGCTGGCTATGCTTGCACCACCCCAAACTGAGAAATATGTTGGAATTTCCTTAGACGTGGATCTTGGACACTTGTGGATACTCGCATGCGGGATCTGATCAAAACTGGTGTTTGTGTACTTGTACTCTAGGAGATTTTGTGTTTCAGGATGTGACTGGGCCAGATGGAAAGTTTGGTATGCCAGCACAAACCTAGTTGAAAAATAAATATTTGTGAGTACAAAAGTTTGCAGTTGACTTAGCAACAGTCCTAGTCAAAGATTTCTTGGGGTATGGAGAGCACCGATAGAGAATTCTCATCAATATTCTTTGATAGGTTGTAAGTTCTTTTTTCTTTGGCTACTTCAGACTGTTGTTTGGAATGATATGGATGGTTGTATTGTTAATGTTTGTGTCCTCTGCCCTGGCACCACACTTATGTAGCTCGACAGCGAGGCCATTCCTTATGTTCATTCTTGTACATCACTTGGGCATTAGCTCTGTTGTTCTGTTCTTTCATGGTGAACATCTGAATCTGGTTTTGAAACCAATGCAAATAGTCAAGCCTGGCTGATGGGTGTCTGAACAAAAAGTTGACATGCAGTGCACTGGCTGTCATTTTGTTGACTGCTGGTTGGTAAATGTAAAATTGACAGCAGCCCATTTGCCATTTTGGCATATCAACCTCCCAGTCATCACTCAGCATCTAACAAAAAGGCATTGCTCGTTGGTTTTTTGTCCTAGAACTTGACTAATGTCTAGATTAAACCTTTGCAAGCAGAAAACAGCAATGATGCAGTCACACATACCATTGTTTGTGGGTTAATGTTGTTGTGTGTATATATAAATAATACCCATCAGTTAATGATGGGCAGACAATAGGTATTTACATGGTACACCAGCATCATCAAAATAATGGTGGCTATTTGCTTGTTGAATATTTGAACATTGCTACCCATACCATCAAACCTGCTGCAAGAAATACATAATTGCACAGATCTAACCATAAATAGTAAGGTGTGCATCAGAAGAATTAACTTGGCTTTATGGGAATCGCTAATGTTGTCCTTAGGTTAAATAACACTGTCATGAGGTCAGAGGTTACTGGCTTTATCATTTGGCATTTGGCCTCCCTGGCATTAAAAGAATAAATTGTTTCCAGTATCCCAATCAGAGGCTGTAATACATGCATGATGGCTATATTTCAATATAAAGTACATCCAAAATAATATTGTTTGCACAACATTGCTTTATTGACGCTGTCAGCAGTTATCACAAACCTGTTGCAAACCTTGTGGGCGTGTTGTCCACGCGTGATGTCAGTTCAGAGATAAGCAAAAATGCTTCAGTTTACTTTTGGTGGCAATTGGCAAGGTGCACATATGTCTATTGGCTATCTGTTGATGCCATAAGAATAGTTCAAATCTGAAATCAGCTTGTGGGTGTGCCTACTAACAACTGACAGCAGTTTTAACAAGGCTATCTAGATGCCAGCTGATAACTCACATATTGTTTCATGTTCATTGTACAATCACACGCTGAGCATGTGACAGCAATGTCTGCTGGAATCAACAGTTGATTGCACTAGGCCACTTCCAGGCTACACCCTGTCATCCTGACAGGCAGTGCATTGTTCAGATATGAGCTGGTCAGTCATCACACATGCATATCACCAATTACTGTTTACCGGTTAGTCCCTGTGCACAGCCTGGCAAAGGGGAAGGTCGCTCTGCGACAACAGCGAGCTCCAAAGGGCTATCCGGACGCTGCGTAGATGCTCCGGCTGATGGTGGCTTTCAGGAAAGTGGCTTCCATCTCTGACCCACGTCCGAAGTTCTCCGATTGCCCAGGACGCATGCATTCCTATGTAAACCCTGGTGCCCGACCATCGACGGAGCACATCAGCTCGTTTAGGGAGCAAAGTGAAGCCCAACGGCGGTACCATTGAGGCGGTCACCGTCGCCATCGAGTCACCGAGGAGTCTCCACACCCGGAGCGGTCGGTACCACCGCCGAGCTCGCCGAGGAGTTTGCACATCCGGAGTGGCTAGCGCCGTCGCAACGCGCCGAGCAGTTGGCGCTGCCCGCGTCACCGCGGTACTGGCCGAGGAGTCTGCGTCTCCAGCGTCGCTGGCGCCGCCGCGGAGCGCGCAGAGGTGTCGGGGCGACGGGAACGGTCGGCGCCGCTCCCGTCGCCCACCGCGGGAGCGGCGCTGACGCTCCCGCGGCCCGTCGCGCCGGCGGTGCATCCAGCGCCGCCGGCGCCGACGGCGAGCTGGCCAAGGAGTCTGCACTTCCGTTGCGGCTGGCGCCGCCGCAGGGCGGCGAGCAGTTGGCGCTGCTCGCGCCGCTGCCGAGCTGGCCGAGGTGTCTGAGCATCCGGCGCCGCCGGCGTCGCCGCGGAGCGCGCAGAGGGGTCGGCGCGACCGGAGCGGCCGGCGCCGTGAATGAGTCGGTACATCCAGCGCCGCCAACGCCGGCGGCATCCTGGCCGAGGAGTCGGCACATCGAGAGCTGCCGGCGCCGCCGAGGAGTCTGCGCATACGGAGCGGCCGGCGCCGGAGCAGCGCGCCGAGCAGTTGGCGCTGGGGGGAGCGGCTGTGGGTGGCTCAAAGCTCCTGGAGCACCCTCCGGAAGCCGTTGCATTCCGCATAGTTAGGCTCTGGGAATCGTCGGCGGATGGCTCACACAACGCAGGATGGTACTAATCGTCGAACACCCCGGCCGAGTTTCCCCCACCTGAAAAAGGGTATTGCTTTTTGCATGTTATTTAGTGCTTTTTTCACCTCATCTGCACCTGGCATTACCTGGTTTACCATGTACCCTGAGATGGATGATGAAAAATGTCACAAGTGAATCAAATTTTCAAATGTTTGATTATGTACAGTAGTTGCATTCTGATGTGCTCCGTGAAAACGACTGATAGTCATTTTACTAAATGTTGTTTGATTCTACAGACTGGTGTAAAAATCCACACATGGCTACCTTGCTGGCTGCTGTAAGCAAAAATAAGTTTGTAAATAAAGAACGAACTGTCTCAGAGAAAGGAATAGCCAATCTCACCCATGCGTGGAACTGCCAAACTGAAACCGACTTGGCAGTCACACATTTTGTCTTGAACCTGGCTCTACCACCTGCAATCAGTTTACATTGCAAATATCAAGTGCAGGTTAAGGTCCTAGAGCTAAGGGTGTAGTTTGCTATTCAGTTGGGGGAGCTGGGGGGGGCAGAGGCCTGAGCCCCCCAATTTGGGTCAAGCCCCTCCCAACTTTGGGAAAAACTGAGTTGAGTCCGGGAAGAATTCTGTCTGTTTTGTGGGTAGGATTAGCCATTTCCCTTGCTCAGTGCCCCCCCCCCCCCTCTCCCCACATTATTTCATAAAACAAGAAAATACATGAATGGATCACGATATTGGTATGGGGTCCCATACCAATAGCTTCCTTTAGTATGGAGGGCTCCATACCAAAGGTATACAGTTACCCTTGGTTGAGAATGCCAGAAACCATTCATAACCCAAGGTGACTGCATGAACATGTGAGCATTCTGTGATCTTGTTTTGTCTCGAGTGCAATATTTTTGGTACCATATACTCATCGTTTCCAGTTTGTTAATTGGTTGCTTTTACTACCTCCCCTAAGTGCAGTATTTACATCCGTACAGCTATCGATATCGCGGATTTGAAAAAAATCAAAATCAGTGAGTGAATTATCACTGTACAAAGCCCCAGATGTGCTTTTCATTGCTGTCATAAATCACAGCTAGGGTCGAGTATCCTCTGGAATGTCTTTTTGGAAAACCAAGAAGATTAGACACACTCCCTTTAATCATGAGTGGAATACAGCTTAAAAGCAAAATGGCCCAAGGAGGGCCCAGCCAGTGGCATGCCAGATTTTTTTAAACACCTTACCTTGGAGATAATTTTCACTGTATGCTTGTTAAATGCACACCAAACAAAGCCACCTTGCATAAGAGTTTGCACTGAGACTGTTTATGGGATAATCACAAAAAGCAACCAACCCATCTAAGGAAAAAGGCAAAGTATTCCAAATGGATATCAGGTCACCCTAAATGTTGGATACTAATCTTTCACAGAGGTCTGGTCAGTCATCCAGTGTACCAATTCCCTTCAGCACGTCATTCACCATAGACTCCTGCTTTCCCTTCGCCAAAGAGCCCGCTCACCGGTCGATGAAGATCTCAGGGTCGCCTTGCCAGGGCATCATGCTGTTGGGCCCTTCGGCGGCCAGGGCCACGGCCGGGTCCAAGTGGATCTTGCATGGTCGACCGTGCACCTGTCACAACACCGGTCACTGCTCGGCACGACACCGTCAGCATTGCAAGCCCGCTGAGCCCTCATTGCTAACAACTGACGATCGCCAATGCAAGTGGAAACAATTTTGATGGAAGTTGTTCATATTCCTTCCAAATACTTTGCAGAATACATAACAAGTTCATGCTTTTATCTGGGTTTTTGTGCACAAGGACTGCATTTCATTTAATGCCTGCAAGGGGTTCATAGCACAGCAAAATCTGAAGCTTATGACCACTAAAAGGAAAAGTTCAAACCAAATTCACTGTTCATCTTAAAAGTTGGGGGCTCTTTCTGCACACAAGTGGCTCACCTGCAGAAACTGGGTGGGGTCCTGTTTGGTTCTCTCATAGAAGTTACGCCGACGTTCGGCGCGTTTTCTGTAGTCGACGATCATGCCTCGTACCATGCGCTCCTGGCGGCGCGCCTCATGCCACATCGTCCTTCAGGAGCACCACTCCTGAGCAACAACAGGAGACTACTGAGGAGGTTGTAACTGGAATATCCATTTATCCCATACACACATCAGTGGGTAACACTGGGATTGCAGTCAATGCTAGGCTGAGCTCATTCCATGAACCCTGATTTGGGCATATGTGTTCCCAAATACAGAACAGTTTTACTCCAGGCACCAAACCAGATGACACTGGAGGACTGTTATGGTGCAATGATCTTGACCACGTGACCAGACCAGCCAACTGTTATAGCCTAAGACCAAATACAGGTGACTGTTCTGGAGCTAGAATCCAGTGCCTGTCAAGCCCAAAATTCTGGTGTATGGCTTCTTATTTATCACACCAGTGTGGCAGCAAAATACAAACATATGCAATGGACCTCTGTCCAAGCAACAAGCAACCACTTGGCATGTCTTTCTGCTTGAAAAAACATAGCATTTGCTAGGCAAATGTGCATGATGAATATTGGAATGGATTACAGAATACTACTGTGCATGAAATGGGAGAAGATTTGGGGCATTATTTATTTCATAATGAAACAAATGTTAATATTAATGTAAATTCTGCAGAAATACCCAAAGAAGACTTCAGGTAATTGGAATAAGGCCATCTTATTCCAATTTTGCCTGCCCAAAACATGCCTCAACCTACACTGCAAGTGACGGAAAACTATCTTAGCTCACTGAAATCCTAAACCTCAAACAGGAGCAAGGTTAAAGTCCTGGGTGGCAGGTTCTGCTTACCAGCAGAACCAGATGTTTTCATTATTTGTTTAGTCTGTTTTATCTATATCATAAACATCATATCATTTGTCATGTCATTATGTGTGTACACATGCACACATGCCAAATGCACCCAGTGTGCACCAGAATAGATAGGTACACATCAGTAATCTTTACTAAGTGTACCACCTCAGTACACTTAATACTGAGGTGGTACTCAGTACCAAGTGTACTGAGTACCACCTCAAAAGAATCAAAGGGTTCTAGAAAGATTCTACAGCACCAATGCAAATGCTCATGAAGCCACAAAGAAGTACAAAATATGTGGGTCCACTGAAATCATTTTCCTACACAGTTCAATGATGCCATTGTTGGGTAAATGGATAGAAGATTATAAGGCAAATGCTCATAGGTAACAAAAAATCATATGACAAAAGGGCCACACAAGGGTAAAAAATCTCACGAGATAAATACTGCAATACAGGGTAGAAATATTGCACCACATGCACAACCCCCTGAGGCACAATACAGGATGCTAGAGGTTGATGAGGTTGCAGGCTGGTAAAGAGTGCAACTTGGCTCTGCCCGACAAAGAGGTAAGGTCATGCAAAGTGCAGTATTGGGTTATGTCAAGATAGGGCCCCCGTGCAAGCAGAAAACCACACTACCATGTGCATCACATCCGCTACAATGTTCGCACTTTCTGTTCCATGTGTCACGTCATTTGGAAATAGCAGTTTGTTTCACAACCTTTAGCAGATAGTTATACCTTCCAGTTGGCAGCCCTCAGAATCCTATACCATGCTTTAATGCAAGATTGCCATCCATTATTTTAATATTTACCATATATGACCTTTTGCTATACCATCTTTTCCTTACAAACTTTTCTCACACCATCTTTTCCCATACCATCTTTTACCCAGTTGCCCAAAAATGGTGTCACTAAACTATGATAAAAAATGATTCCAGTAGACCAACAGAACTCATACTTTAACTTCTGTGACACAAGCTTTTGCATTTTCACTGTAGTCTTTCCAGAAACTTAAGATTGCGGCCATAGTAATACACTTAAAAAGACAACCTATGCATTTAAGTGTGTGCCCCTGTATAAATGACCAGCAATCTGTTTCCAGGACTACAGGTTTCCTAGTTTGCATTCCAGCACAAAGTTGTGTTCAGCAAACATTTGCACCTATCTGCAGTCACAGCAAAGGTACTGAGGAATTAAAACAAAGTTCTGTAGAGCATTGAAGAACTTTTTGGAGCCAAGGGACTGGCAGGTAAGTTCAGACATGCTTCCATCAGGCTACATGAACTGTGGAACAAGCCACACATGCAACAACAAAAAAACATTGACGAGCAAAAAGAAGGGTATAATCACAGAGCAGTACCCAAACCGTTATTCCTTACACGTGATATCATCTCTGACTGGTATCCAGACTTGCAATAACCAACTGGTCCATGTTGTTCGCGCCGACACCGTGCAGTAGGCGTGTGAATCTGGCACCCACGCGAATTGATACGACATCAAGACTGTTTTTGTCTAGCCTAGGACGAGCATCACGCAACCTGATCACTAAATGACTGGATGCCTTTCTCTAGCCATCTCTATCAATAGCACGAAAACGTAGTTTGGTATCAGCATGAATGTGTGTGAGGCCTCTGCCTGACGGCGAAACATCGCACGCTAGCTTGCGGCTCGCATGAGATGGCGCCCGCCGGCCTCATCGACGCAAAATCCGGTCACGGCGCACCACAGCCTTGTGGCGCACCAAGAAGTAAGTTAATGGCGCTAAAAAATAAACGTGAGGTCATACATATAATCTAATAATAAACTTGCCGTGATTGTTTCGTGTAAAAATAAATGTACCTGTTTAATTTTCCACTGTGTGTCTACAGTCAGGTTTTCATTATTCATTCATAGCTTAGGTATTTGACAATGTATGCTGCAAAATGAGTTTCCGTGCATGTTATGGGGACGTCCGGGAAAACCCGAAATATACTGTTCGAGAGAATAGCGTAGCTAGGGGTGGCCCTAGAGGCCCTGGGACCCTCAAAATTTTCTGGTCCATGAAGGACCCTCTGGCATTAGCCTAAAGGGCTAATGCCAGGGGAAGACAAACCCACTCTGGCCGGGAAAGACCATCCCACTCCTCTGAAAAGGGCCTTAGACCCCAGACAAAGACCCCTCTGCCAGATAGTGCGGTGCCCCTTGACGGGGAAAAGTAGGTGAGTACCACAGCATGTACCTACCAAAAGGCGAGTGTCGGAAAGGATGCTCCTCTGCAAAGGAGCCGCCAGCCAGGAAAGGTCCTCCTGCCATTGGATGGTGTCGGTCGGTCAAAAAATTTGCTCTAAATCTGTTCAGAAGTTCAGAAACTCATGTCTGGGAGGAGATTAGGCTGCGAGGACCCTTTGATCTACCCCCTTCCCCAAATCATTGATACAAAACGACACCCCTGACCATGGGGCCCCCCCATCCTCTAGGACGCCCGCGAAAACATTCCTGGCTACGCCACTGGTTCGAGACACTGTCCAAACGCACGTCCAGATTTGAAAAGGGAGACTTTGTGCCCTGACCCCCACCCTCACTAGATCCGCGTCTAATGCTTGTAATACCGAGGCCGATTTTCCGTTTTTACGAATACCTTGCAATTAGGGGAGTCCCGATGTTCACCCGTGTTCATATAATACCGTGAGTATAAGACGGCAAAATAATGAGCTGAGGGACGGGGTAGGGAGCAGGGGCGGCGGGAACTATTTCGGTATGGGGGAGACAAACTGCTCGCGGCTCCAGCCGTCCTATTCGGCGGAGCCTAAAGTATCCAATAATTCTTATTCATCCGCGAGTTTGGGTTATTTTGTTTTGGGTCCAGATAAGATACATCAAGAAATAAATGCGACAAAATTGCGGTGATGGCAGTCAGCGAACTACCGAACTCCCCACTGTATGGCACATAAAAATACCGTCCACTGGTATGGCATTTTTAGTCTGTAATGGCTAATTTACCTGACGCTTTAAACATCATCGGGACGTACGCCAAGATATATCGTTTCATTTGACAGAGGTGGTTTTATCTGGCGCGCCGGAGGCGTGAAACGTACCGCCTGAACAATAATGTTATCGGCGTTTTTTTTGGCCAATTTCTTGTCGCGCGAGCACTTTATCTGGTTAGTATGCTAGGACTGAAACCGTCACCTGCAAGTAAAAACTTTAAATGACTTAATCGAGCTCTCATGCATGTACGACAGAGCGCAAATTCTTTGACAAAAAAAAACAAGGCTTCAAAAAGGTATCTTGAACATCAGTCAGGACGGGTCAAGCCAGTGGCGTAGCGAGGATTTTTTTTAGGAGGGTTCCTAGAGAGTGAAGGGCCCCAACACTTAGGGGCCCCTTAGAAATTGCGGGGCCCCATGGCTAAAACACTAGGGGTAGGTGTAAAACGTGGTACTTATTTTTGATGCGTCATTAAGAATGAGTGTGCCTGATACCGAAAGCACCAAATCATATGGTAGTTACAGGTGTATGACTTCTGTCCGAGCTGAACGACGATGTTTGAGCCGAGTCCTTTTTTATCCACGGGGCATCCTGTTTCTCAGACTTTGGAAATTAGAAAGATACCATCAGCACTGTTCAGGTTACTCGCGTTTTACCGCGGTACGACCGAATTTGATTATGTTGTCCAGGGATTTTCCCAGAACAATATACGCTGTCCCTGGGCTTTACCCACGCAGGTAGACGTGCTTCAAGAGTAGGAGGAATTTGGGTAATATCGAACGGTAGCTAATTTCGAACACGCTCATGTCTTCGCCACGGTTATATGGACATCCAAAATATTATTTTTTTAGCTGGCAAGGACCCAATTTCTCTTTTTGACGCGTTGCGCATATGAGGAGTAGCAGGTCTCGGGCGAATATTTTTTTTTCTTTGAATTCACTGTTTCTGTTTCCAAATTTCTGATTTTCTGTCACTTGGCCTTGAACGATTCACAAAAAGGAGTGTGCACAATTACCATATCACACTCTATTCCCATTAAATGGTATCCGCCATATTACACTACATATCCACCATATAAATCCACTATATTACACTTTATTCATGTATTTACTTTATTTTAGAAGTGGCTGCAAATGGATGAAACCGTGTGCCTCGCCATCATGCTGCACCTTTTAAGGCACCGCCTTTCTGGTTATATCGGACACCGTCCGATGGTGCCGGAATACCCGAAATCTATGCCTGAATATGTGCGACGAAATACATTTTTACTAAAACCGTTTTTTATCGGAAATGCACGATAGCACGTAAGAACTGGCCGGCTGGCAGAAGTATTGCAACGAATCGACCAGGCAACTACTGGTGACCAACGCCAGCAACAGCAGCGGCGACGCGGCAAGCCGACAGCAATAGCAAAGGCAGTGGGAGGCTGACGTGGTGGTAGACAGCTAGCTTGTGATTGGCAAAGAAAATTTCAGCTTAGCCTCAGCTTGCACCGCTTGTATCAGACATGGACTGCGCAACTTTGGACGGCTTTCTGAAATTAACGAGCAGTGTCAGGAATTATCCAGATCCATTTTTTTGATGATTGCAATTAAACGAATGCTCACAGCAGCAATTAAAGAGGTCGTGTTTTAGATTTGAAGGTGGTCTTTCATCTGAATGTCCTTTGGTTGACTTGCGCCTATCTGGGATTAACTACAAGCGATTTTAGATAGGCGTACGATATTACCCGTTTCTCCCCACGTATAGCTGTCTTCGGTGGGTAAATATGAATGACGATGCCATTGTGGAAAATATGCATACATAACGATCAGGGCAAAATTCTCTTATGCTTGTTTTGCCACCTTTCAACAACGCATCGGTTTCACCGGTTTTTCACAGGTTAAAAAAAACATGTTACGAACGTCTTGAAAATAATGTCCTCTTGCCCATGCATATTCCCAGCCCGGGACGCACCCACACCCAAACCTGCTTTGTGGTGCGAAGTGTTGGCATAGTTGCTGAGTCCCCGCGCTGTGGTGAAGTCAAGTGGAGTTGCAGGACACGATGGCAGCGCGGCGTACCGGCATTACGGTGACATTTATAGCGTGGTTGTACCGTTCCATGGGAAGTGCCTGGGAAGTGTGGCAGACGTACTATTACCTTGTTCAAGTTTCGAGGGCTTGGGTTGGTGCGACTGCAGTCAGACACAAGTGCCCTCCTCTCATCGAAAAATTCCCCTAGCGCGCATTCATATTTACACCTATCTCGAGGCATACTAAAAATGTCTTTTAATGTATTTGTGTTTTTGGGTTAGAACTTTGTTGGTTGAGAAAAGAGAATTTCTGAAGTTGGGATGATAAGACCACTAGGGCACTTGGCTTAGGTTCCGTCACTGGGGTCCCTTCCCGACACGCCGACACCATCCCATGGCAGGAGGATCTTTCATGCCACTTACCTTTCCCAGTCATGGGGCACTCCGTTACCTGCCAGAGGGGTCTTTATCTGGGGAATGGAGCCCCTTTACGGAGGAGTGGATTTACCTTCCCTGACAAGGGGGGAGGGCGCAACCAGGATTTTCTTAAGGGGGCGGAGTTCAGTGCAAACTGAGATCATTCGAAAACCGCCTTCTGGAAACATAACGTGCAATGGTTTTCACAAAAATGCGGGCCTGAGGGGGAGCCGGAACCCACGCCCCCCCCCCCGGCTGCACCGGTGCAGGGGAGCCCGTTTAGGCACATGCCATAAGGTCCCTTCATTTGTCACAAAAATTTAGGGAGGTCCTGGAACTCCTAGGACCTCCTTGGTTACGTTACGGGTGCTTGTGCACAGGGCGGCATACGGGGGCTTACAGTCACTAACGAAAACATCTTGCTTTGCCTCTGTTCTGGTCCCGAGCCTGCGATCGAAATCGGAGGGCGCTTTAATTCCAGCACCATCGATTTATTAATTCATTTTCATTTATATTTATATAATTGACTCAATTATATTTTATATAATTCATCGATTTATTCATTTTCAACTGTAAACAAAATAAGCTGGTTTGGGTCGCGAACGGCAGAAGCACGCAAACGCAACATGCAAACCTTTTAAACGGTTTTATTTGAATCAGCCTTAAAGCGACATGATCAGCAATTTTTTTAAATCGTGTGCAGACTTGCTTCAGGACCTTAGTGGCGTAGCGGTATAAGCCAATAAAGTTTGAAGTCATGTGACGCCATGACTAATTCCTATCTGAAGACTCAACTGCCGAAAACTTGTACGCGGCACGCGACTATTTTTGCGGGAAACAAAAAGATACGCTTGTCTCCCCCCATGTCTTAAGATGGGGAGCACTCTGCCCCCGTTGCCCCTCTCCCCCGCTTCCGCCGCCAGTGATGGGGGAAGAGGGGACAGGGACTTCTGACCCGAAAAAAATGTAGCAGCAGTCCTTTGGCATTAGTCGAAAAGAAACTTGTTCAAATCGGATTCAGCCAACCCTCTTACTACCTCTGAGAACAAAAGCCCTCCGGCGTGACCACCTCTCATTAGCAGTGGGGAGAGATTTGGAAGGCTTTCTAAAGGAAGGTAGCCTATTTGGCTCCCAAACTATTCCCGCTTCATATCGCGATACTAAGCTTCATCTCGAGGCGCGACCACACGAACGCTGATTAGCAGTAACAAATATACACGAAAGGAAATTACGGCATTTATTAATGCATATGTTTTACCGAAATTCGCTCGGTTGACTAGCTCGAGCAATGTGTCAATAGGCAGATATGTCTATTTGTATTCTTTTGCAGGGATCGTGGCCCCAACGTGGATCTTGGCCCCTCCAAAGGTGATTTCCCTCCGCCTTCCCATATTTTCTGCCAAGCTGAACAAAAGAAATATACGAGTACTATGCTATTTGACAAATCATGAGCAAAAATAAAAACAAAAATGTCATCGGTCAAAACAAAGTGGGTTAAATCTGTCAAGAAAACTACATTTCGGGGGGTTCGGGTCATCGGGCCCTCAGCTCCCCCCCCCCCCAATGCATTTATATGAAACGACACCCCTGCATGCCGGCATCTCCTCTGTCGGACAGAAGAAGGGCATGTCTCCCTCCGCTTTGATGGAATTTAACATTACGACTCTTATAACCATTGCATGGAGAGGAACTCTGCAAAAGCCTGATCTCTCCCCTTCCCCAACTTGTGACCTGTGGCGGAGCCCTCGCACGTGGGTTCAATATAGCACCGAAGTGGTGCGTCGTTCTGCCAGCCTGCGTAAAATAGTCGCGCTCACTCGGTGGCCATTCAAAATGCGATAACCTGACGCTGATCAGGAGTTACCGCCCGCGGATGAGACCGTTTAAATGCATCGCCAGCGCTTTTCCAGCGGCGGCCGCGCCACCCCGACCACGGGGCTCGGCGGGCGTCGTACCGTCCGGAAGCCGCCGTCCGCAGAGCAGCGCCGCGCCACCTGCCGACGTCAGACACCAGCTCGCCCGGGCTCGGGCCGTGAGCCAGAGCCGCGCGGCCGCCGCCGGCAGACGGTCCGAAGCGTCCTCGGCCGCCGACGAGAACGTCGTCGCTGCTCTGTCGGCCGCTGCGCTCATCAGGGGTCATCAGACGGCGCGGCGGCCCACTCGGTCACGGCTCGGGCTGGCCGCGCCGCTCTCGGTCACGGACCGCCGCTCGGCGAGGGCGGCCGCGGCCGGCCCGCTGCGCCGCCGCACGGCCGGAATTGAGCGACTCTCAGGCGGAGCCGGGAGGCCGGGAGGCGTTCCGGCGAACTCGCCGAAGTCGTCAGCGCGACTGAGAGGGGATCAAAAGGAGGGCTGAGAGGGCTTCCGTAATCAACGCCGCGGGCCTCGCGAAGGAAATGGTCTGAAGGAGCTCTATGGAAGGATTTAATCACCGGTAGTCAACAGACGTCGGAGTGTCCTATAGGCACTGGGTGCGTTATCTCAAGCCAGGTGGCAAACAGCGAGCTGAGACGACGGTCTCCGTTGGTATGCCTTTAGCCCGAGGGGCCAGAATCAGCTGACCATGAACCCAGGCTGGCCGAAGGCTATGGAGAACGTTCTCTGCAGAGTATCTCCTTTACTACCAACGTCATTCTGATGTTCCCGGTTGAGCGTGATGATTTGTCTAACATGAGACAATGCAATCGGTCCGAATAAGGCCATTTATTTGAACGGAATGGATCGTTAAAGCCGAAAACGTTCCACACAAAAGTCAACTTTTAGGTCTTCAAAATTTGCACCTATACATTGTGTGCCAATGACAAATTCACGCAGATTATTTGAACTTACTATTTGCTTTAATGCATGAAATCTAAACTTCACAACAAAATAACTTCTAGTCAGTAGATTCTAATTCTGGCTCGTTTGAGCTGGAGGGGCCAGGTCATCAGCGGGGGTCAGCCATAAGAGTGTAATGCTTCGGGCACCGTTGGGGAGCGAACGGAAGCCCCATCACGTCTGATCCCGAGTCTGATCCCGTCAGACCCGATCCGACCCCATCAGACACGAGTCTGGTCCCGTTAGACCCGTATCTGATGTAGTCAGACCCGAGTTATATCCCATCAGACTGGAACCAGGTCCCTTTAGACCCGAACTTGATCCAGTCAGACCCGCGTCCGATCCTGCTACCCCGCGCCTGAACCCGTTACGCCCGAGTCCGATCATACGCCAGACCGGAGTCCGGTCCGATCAGGCCTGAGTCCGACCCTATCGGATCCGAGTCTGATCCCGTCGGACCAGAGTCTGATCCCGTCAGATACGGTGGCCGACGGCGCCCAGGCGGAGAGCCCGTTTCCGGCTCTGATCGGGCCGATGTCAGCTGGGAGCGTGAGCCGAGCGTGCTCTCCGTCGGAACCCGCCGCGGAGTCGGACCGTCCGTGGCGGGACGCCTCTGCGGCGGAGCGTCTCCGTATATTAGGTATACCTATATATATATATATATATATATACATACATATCCGTATACCTAATATACCTAATATATACCTAATATATATATATATATATATATATATATATATATATACATATCCGTATACCTAATATACCTAATATATACCTAATATATATATATATATAATGCAATATATATATAAATATATATATATATATATATATATATATCCGTATACCTAATATACGGAGCGTCTCCGTATATTAGGCAAACGTAAGCTCCCAGGTCCCAATGTATGTTTATTCACCAGGCGGAATAGCCGGGAATCCGTCCAGCAGAGGCGTTTCCGTGAACAGTCAGAATGGTTGTCGGTGGCGGTCAGGCCTTGCTGAGTTATGGGAATGCTCAGAGCTTTTCGCATGGGAGATGTTACGTATGTAACGGGCTTGATGAAGGACCTCAGTTAAACTGAAAATGGACTTTAACTGCCGATTATATTTCAGTTTCGTAGCAATGAAAAAAGGTCATCAAAGCAAATCCATTTCCACATCCCCCATTTTTTTGTGAAGGCCTCAATATGTATTGTTGGCTTAACTCGGCTAACTAACAATAATAAATATCAAAGCGGCAGTAATGCAGTCACCAATGGTATCACACAACGACGCCAACATGTGCACAAAGCTCATAATATCCCGGTACTGAATAACTCTTTTGTTTGGACGCAGCACACATGCATAAAAGGATAGAGTATTTTGGGCCCCGCATATCCGTGCACATTATTGCCTAAAATTGGTACGCAACTGGACATGACGGTCCATCTTCCTCCGACAACTATTCGGACACAACTATCACGCTGTGCTACCACCCGTCGGAACCACGACGAAGCAAACTGTACAGCCCTTGGTTGCTCCTGCTTGACCAAAAAGAGACGAACGATTCCAGGACTACAAAATCACAACCAATAGCGAGCATGCAAAGGTCGTTACAAAGAACCTTCACGTCGGCAGCGAATGCTTCAAGCCTTATCGCAGCCGTGGAGGCTGCTTCACGGAAAGCTGGAGTAGGTAGCGAAAGCCTCCAGCCACTCGACAGCTACGTCGTAGCACAGCTCGATCTGGTCTGTTGCTCTTGAAGGTCTTGTCATGCGTCTCACTCTTCGTCCCATCACTCTGAGTCTGAGTCAGAGTCAGAGTCCGATTCAGAGCCCGACGACACCTCGATGGCGACTCATCGCGCCAGGATCGACGCCACGTCATGCAGGGGCCGCGCCTGTACACGCTCCCTCTCCTCCACCACCTCCTCCTTACGGAGCATGATGCCATCTCTGATGGTCTGGAGCAGGTCGCTGCGAATGTCGGACACGGCCGGCGCCTTGGCGGCAGGCGAGGCGGCCGGGCCCACATGGGTCACGGACACCGGGTCCCCAGTGACAACTGCGTTTCATTTCGGTTCAAGTGCCGCTTTGGACGTGACGTTTGGTGGCCCACCTCCAGGGCTTGGTGCCGGCGGCGGCGGTGGCGACTGAGACGGTCGCCCGGAGGGTGCACGGCTGAGCACGCGGTCCCCTTGCGAGCCGCCGCCGGCAGGGCCCGGCCTCGCGCTCCGACGGCCGGGCCCTGCCGTCACCGCAGCACGACGCTTTTGGCTGGAGCAGAGCTGTTGACGTAGTCGGCTTCTGGCCGGACTGTGGAGAACACTGCGGCAGCGTTACCACGCACGACGGCCGCTGCCGCAGCCACTCCGACTCCCGTCGCTTGCCCGTTCGTGGCGACCGAGTTCGCCGTTAAAATCCAAAAACGCTGCTCCTAGTACGTCGGTAGACTCGACGGCCAGGGGCTCGAATCCGTATTGTGAACTGATCCCCGCGTAATGACGGCGTTTTCGAGCCTCGGCCGAGCGGGCTGCGGCACCGGGCTCAAGCGCCGACGCATTGACTGCCGTTTCAGCAAAGGTAGCTACGCAGGTGGCGTCTCACGTAAGACATTTTCCTCTGCTGAACAGAAACAGCGTCAGCCCATTTGGCCATTTGCCGTCGCCACGGTCAAGACCAGCCGGCTCCAGGATGGCAGGAATGCCAGCACTCGCCAGACCGCGTCTCACTACGTCATTCTCGTTCTTTAGACAGAACAGTCCATGGTGTCCGAGCCGGTCAACAGAAGCAGAAGATGGGGTTCGCAAATGGCAACGCTCAGACGAAGGGCCAGTGCCACACGGACCACGTCGTCGTCTAGGTGCAGTCCGAGGCTGCGGACTGGGACGGCGTTCAGCCAGACGGCGGTGTGCGGCTGAGCGGCGGCGAGGAGAGGTGCCTGGTGCACCTGGTTGACAGTATTCGCCAGACGATGATAGGTGACAGTGGCACGTACAGTGTCCCACGCGCGCTGGCTGCTGGACGAAGCTGGGTCTGGCAACTCGGTCACTCCCGGCAGCTCCGACAAGCGCCTGACCGCCAACTGCAGCGAGGACGGTGGGCCACTCTCCGCGAGGCCAGGGCAAATGGCGTGGACCAAAGGGAGGGCTGCGTGCATAGAGGCCACAAAGCACGGTAACGCGAGCTGTTCCACAGAACGCACTCCTACACCGCCAAGTCGGAGTGGCAGCATTGCCTGCTCCCACGTCTGACCGCTGACATCCACATTTGAGCTCGCCACCAGGGACTTGCGGACCAGCTCGTCGATAGCTCGGAGGGATTCAGGCTCCTTATATAGGGGTGCTGAGCGAAGGATGTATGGCAGACGTGGGGCAGCCACGTGGTGCGCGAGGAAGAAAATAGCAGTGTGAGTATCTAACTCTTGGAGGCGGCTGCAGAGGCGTAAGACGGTCTCAGAAGCACGCTCGGCAGCGGTGGCCAGTCCATGGTCATGCAAAGGTGAGCCAAGTAACATCAAGGCATCTAGCTGTGTCTCCACCACCTCAGGCATGGCCGCACGTAACACCTCCAGAGCTGAGTCGCGCAGAGTCGACGACGGAGGGCCGATGAAAGTCACCTCGCACTTGGCAACATTCACCCCGAGGCCGAGTCTGGGAAGGGCCACAGCGAGTGAACGAAGGTCAGTGGCTACGATATCCACAGGACCAGCAATCGTGGCATCATCAAGATGACAGACATTTAGTTCTGATTGGATTGCCCGGGCACAGCAATCCGGCAATAGGCAAGCAATAGCGTTTGCGCTATGCCCGGGCATAGCGCAAACGCGGCAGGACCAAGAGGATCACCTCACTGCACGCCGCTACTGGACATGATGTCTGGCCACCAATATGAAGCGGAGACAGCGCGCAGTAGGCCTGCCTCGCCATGGCATATAACTCTGGACAGCGCTTTTGGAGCTATGAAAGCATGACATCTTGGCTGATGGTGTTAAAGGCAGTTGTCGTATTCACCTTCACTAACATGTGTGGGCAGGACGAGTTTCTGAGCGCGGAAGCGATGTATTCGCGGGTGGTATGAACCGCGGCCTCGCAGCCCAGCGGTGTACCAACCCCGAGTTGGAAAGGTAGAGTTCAGCTCCAGGAGCGCTTGCAATGTGACACTCACCTATGAGCCCAGGCAGACGGCGATAGACGCTGCCGACCGCGACTGGACGCAGGCCACCGTCTTTTTTCCTCAGCGCACACAGAGACGCGCCGTAGATGGCGTCTCGGGCACACTCAGGGACGCGACCAGCCAGGACCATGTTTGCCAGAGCCGTGGGAGTGGTAAAGAGGCGGCGGCCGGACTCAGCAGCCTCTCTGGACAGCAGCTGGCGGAGATGAATGGGCCGAATTCCGTCTAAACCAGCGGCCGAGCCCGGAGACATCGCAAAAATGGCGTTCAATATTTGGTCTTCGGAAACGGTCAGTGGTGGCGGGTCCGAATCTGTGGGCGGCAGTGCGAGCTCTTTGATCGCAGGGTGGCTATCACCTTTTCTTCAGGATCGGCTAATGCGTCACTTGATGTTAAAATCCGAAGAGCCGTCGCCATCCGCTCACTTGGCGCGCACTCAGCGAGCAATCGGGTTGTTGGTGTTGGTGTGTGAGGAGGCGGCATCACTAGTTGGTTTCTGAGAGACCAGGGCCCTTGTGTCACGCCCTGGCCATTCACGCTGCTCTCATTGCGACTGCGAGTCTGGTCCCTCTGAATGGGCGATTTGCCGCCGAATACGTATGGCAGCGGAAAGGCAGAGATGCTCGTCCCCTGACGTGGCTGGGGCACTCAAGGCTGTGAAGGCAAATGGCATAAACTTCCACCATGTGTGTAGCGTCAGGTGGGAAACAGCTTCATCCAGCTGTCGCGCCAGTGAGTCGGCGACTAGTGTGCGCACTGATTTCGGGATCCGGGCGAGCACTGGTCCCAGAACGGAACCTGGCCAGGCCCGCGGCGACGTCTGAGATGGTGACGTCCGATTGTTGGTGCCGGCCGGCGTGGAAACGTCCAATTGGTTGGTGCTGGCCGGCGAGGGGGTTGCAGGGACACGGCCTCGACAGGGCGGGCAGTGCCAAATAGGAAAGGTACGGGCCTGTGCAAAAGTGAGCTTGGCGCAGGTGTGCCAACGGTAGCTACACGAGCTATAGACGATGGCAAGCTTCCGGGCGCTCAGACTGTAGCAGGCGGCACATGTCAGCGAATCATCTGCCGCTTGCGCTCGAACCTCGGCGTCCCCCGGCGTCACGACAAGCGAAACCTGTGCGGTACTCTCCCGCCGTCGGCCCCTGGGACGAACGGTCATTCTCCGTTATGCATGCACTCTTGCATAAATGTTTTTTACCTGGACTGGGAGCTCAGGCAAGGTTATCAGTTTCAGCAGAGACGCAATCACTTCGTCACGAGTTTTCCAAGACATTTTTTGGCATCTCGTTGTTTGTTGTTTATCATTCGTACAACCAATGGGCTGCATTGTTTACAGATGAACAATTATTATGATAAAATAACTAATCATTTGTGCTATCGCCCGTCGGGACCACGACGAAGCAAAACTGTGCAGCTCTTGGCTCTTGGCTGTTTTTTGGCATATTTCTTGAAACAACAGACAACACTGGTTTACCTGTTGTCCGAAGAAAATGTCAGCGTCATTTTCATTCAGGAACGTCACGTAATCTCAAGGCAAACAACATACGATTTCAGCAAAATAATTATCAGATTTATCCACATTTACAAACACCACAGACTCCAAAACTCAAAACTGAGGCCAAAGAAACCGAAGCTCCTCAAAACAACTCCGCCCCGAGCAGCTGCCCTGCAGCTGCTCATTTTGAAGTCAACAGAATTCTCATTCGCGTGCGCGAATTTTCGTGCTTAACGATGCCAGCTACCTGTCGTTATGTCACGACATCCTCCCCCCTCTAGGGCCAAGAAACTCGAGGTCGCTGACACCCATCATTTTACGCAGCTTCCTCAAGAACGCATAATTTGCTGGTCTGCCGGTGAATCGCACCGCCACGGACACGGATTCGTGCACAACGAATCCGACCCGGTAACACCTCAACCAGGTCCCGATAACACCTCAACCACACGGCCGAGAGGCCACTGATCACGCGGCACATTGTCTTCTGCTGGAAGAACGAGGTCGCCTGGAGTTACGCTCCTCGTCTCCCTCATCCATTTTATCCGACAGATCAGGTCTGGCACGTATTCTCCCAGCCATCTCCGCCAGAACTGGTCAGCCAACGCCTGAGTCTGGCACCAAGTCCTCCGGCTGGTCATGTCGCTGCCCTCAAAAACTCCAAATGGAAGGCAGCTGACCGGTCGACCGAGAAGGAGATGGTTTGGAGTCAGGGCCTCCATATCGCTCGCTCGGTTGAGACATAGGTCTGAGGACGGCTGTTGACCACGGCTTCAGCTTCAGCAAGGACAGTTGGCAGCACTTCGTCCGTGACGATAAGACTGCCCAGCACCGTCTTGAGCCCTCGCTTCACACTGGAAATCATTCTTTCCCAGCTCCCGCCCATAGCGCAGGCGGCGGGTGGATTGAATGCCATCCTGAGTGAGGGAGTCTGAGATGGCGGCTTGATTCCAAGTGCTGATCAGCCGTCGCAGCTCCCTCTCTCCAGATCTGAGATTAGTCCCGTTGTCTGAAAAGACTTCAGACGGTTTTCCTCGTCTCGAGATAAATCATCTGCAGGCCATCAACAAACTATCGGTGGTGAGTGAGAGTGACACCTGGAGACGCATAGCTCCGATAGACAGGCATGTCACCAATAGGCAATACCTCCTCTTACGACCCTTGTCTGTGTCTACCAGGAGCGGTCCAAAGTAGTCTAGGCCGACACATTTAAAGACGTATCAATTTGCATTGTATTAATTGTATTTGTATTTGATTAATTTGCAAAACTGTTATTATGCGAAAACCATAATAACAGCTGTGAGCCTCAAACAAAAAAAAACTTGAACTGTTCTGCCATTGCACACACTATCCTTTGCACCACCTGTGTATTTCCCTGTTTTGATAACGGTACATGCAGTGATGAAGTTTATCACAGAGGCTGAGATTAAGTATAAACACAACATTTATCATAAGAAAAATGTCAAAATGATCTAAAACCGGTTGAGTCAATACGCTACCATGTGTACCATGTACTATTTACCGCACAATTCAGCACATATGATGTTAAATATTGATCTACCGACGAACCACTACCAAAAACACTGAATCTGTACCATAATCATGCCATGAAACCATGCTCAAGGCTTCATCTGGTTAGTGGCATAACAACGACCTTACATATGCAGTTACATTGCTGTCATCTGCTGAATAAAGCTACCACCGTCTTTCCCAGTGGGATGGGAAATGAAACTGAGCCAGCCCTTACATCACCTTAACGACGGTTCGTCTGTTACGGGACGTAAATTTTCTACCTCATTTGCGTCATTCTCGATTTCAGTCCGCCTGCCCACAGACAAGCTCTGCAGATAATGCTCGACAGGCTGTGAAGTCACCGGTCCCGTCCATCTATGGAGGATGCCACCGCTTCCAGACAGTCCTTTCGGAAGTGACATCAGCTCACTGCTGGCTGCCGTTTCAAGATGGCGTCACCATTTGTGCGGCCGACCTTTTCCGTAGTGAAGCGGTGCCTCCAGCATCTGTTGTATTATGCTGCTGGCCCTGTTACCGTCCAAGAAATGTTGATGCTCCACACATCCCTTTGTTGACGTTCTTGTTTCTGCTGCTGTCGCTCGTGTAATGATGTTGTTCCCTTTCACCGCTCCCAAGGACACGTCATTGTTCCTCGATGCTGTTCTTCGAATGACGTCATCGGTGGGACGACTGCGGGTATCCCCACAGTCCCGCAGTCGTCCCACCGGCGGCGTCAGTGATCCCCACAACCCTCTCCTGTGACGTCATCGTGTACCGCAGCCCCAGCTCGCGTCATGAAACCCCGACAACATGACATTCCGTCTCCATTTGCGGCCAACATCTCCCGAGTCACCAGGTATGATCCAGACAGAACTCCCAGATCCGGAGTCGTGGCGACAGTCTCCGGATACCGTAACCGTCCCGATTCATCACCTGCACCGCGGTCGCGTTTGTTGACGCAGCCGGCCGGCCGGGCGTCAATTCGGCCGGCATTACTCGGCGTCGACCCGGCGACTGCGGCGGCGAGTCGGCCGTCGGCTGCGACGCGTCTGCTGGCGGCGCTCAGGCCGGCCGACGCCGCCGCGGCCGACGGAGCGGCGCGGCGCGGCGGAGCGGCGCGGCCGTCACGTGACACGGCCAGTGGCCGCGGCGCCGACGTCCCGGCCAGTCACGCGACGGTGTAGAGCTGGGGCGGGCTGGATATCGCAGGCGTGGGATTTGCGGTGGTTGGGACGCGATGCAGTGATAAGTAAATTCCGGTAGGGATTCGGTTTTGGCTGAATGCTTTGATGGCGCGTTTCGGACATTGTTTAGTCGTCAAATTTAAGAAAAGAAGTAAGAATCAAGATCGAAAAACTGTAATGGAGAGCAGGTCTCTGCCTCAACACTTCTCGATAGGAAACAACGAAGTCTTGACGGCTCTCCGGGGCTATTGACTATGAAGGTCGGCAAGTCTTTGGGTCACGTGTTTCTCGCTGCGTGTGGACTTTTGGCGACCACAGGATCTCATGGAACTACCACGGATCGTCCTGATTCTACAGAGCTGCCCGGTGAGTCCCAAATCGACTGATTTTAATTTGAACTTCTATATTTACTAATTCTTGGCTCAAAATCGCTTCGTTTTCTTCCTTTTCCTGTTAGATGCAATGTCCTCTAATTACGGAAAAAATTGCTGAGCTTAGTGTCATTGGAGAAGGTTTATTGCCAGCTATATTTACGTAGTACTTTACTTGTTCGTGGTCAGCAGTTGCCTCTGATGTCCGTCAAGCTGGAGCCAGTACAGTTATAGAATTGCCTTTCAGGAAGCTCTTTTTTTAAGCGCTAGCAAAACCGGGAAGCGTGGACTTTTATGACCGCGTTGTTGCATTCAAATGAATGCATTAAGGAATTAACGTCACTGTTTCTGATGCATTGCACGTAGTAAAAGATGGCAATTCTCATTTGCTCGTAGACATCAATGGATATCAAACCAGTCTGACCGGTGAAGAACGAGATTTTTTCTTTCGCGTTTTCAAAGTTCATTTCGGACAGTGGATTTTGGCCCGATTTTACAGTTTTAAACGACACTCTTGCACCTCGTGACTATCGCATAACGGATCAAAAAATTTCGCCACGTGAATGATAAAAGAGCCACTGAAATTGTCAAATGAATAAACAAATGCAATACTCGAAAAATGCCTGCTGCGTTCATAAACTGACAGAATAATGCTGTGAACAGGAAATTCCAATCCGACCCCAACAGAAAACTGCGAACAAATCAGTAAAGTGGAACTGGTGTGCAAACATTGGGACTGCGTTGATGTAATAAAAATCAGAAGCTCTGATGGCTTTATTCACACTTCATAGGCAAGGCTGAGTTTACCCATTCGAAATAAAATGCGTGATTTGATACTGAAAAATCGAGGAATTCGTCGTTTGGAGAGTTTGCGTGGTTGGCATGAGACCGAGCAAAATTTTTGGTTTTAAATGAAAAGAAGTTTGATGAGTTATTAAAAAAAGTTTATAGTTCACGAAGAAACTAGGCTAGCCGGACTCGAACTTCCCCGCTGCATGCAACAAACTCATTTAAGTCCCGCCCACGAACTGGTAAACGTTTGCATTTCGCAGAAGCAATGCATTAAAGAAAAATGACTTAATCGTTGGTTCATGCAGCGCTGCCGTTCTTATTCGACGCACACGGTGGCCGCGGCAGCATCGAAGGCATGACGGCGCTCGAGGCCACTGGGGCCAATTGCCGCCATTGCCGACCGCCGTGAGGCAACGCAGTGCGCCTCACGTCGCGGGACGGACGTCGTGCAAGCCGGCCGGCAATGCCTGCCGTTACACGGCGACCCGGCCTAATCCCCGCCCATTGTGCGTCTCACCCCAACTGCAGGTCGTAATGGCGGCCCATAACTCAGACGCGGGCAGGGGGCGCGTGCCGGCACCTCAAACGGCGCGGGCGCCGCGGGCCGACCCGGCGGCCGGCTGTGCCAGCTACGCGCCCGATTGGTCCCCTAAGTCCGCCCAGCAACGGCTGGCAGCTGGCTGCCAGTCACGCGAGCTGTGAACCCACCATCCGACGGCGCCCGCGGGTACGAGTGTTCCGGCGGCGCCGACCCGTTCCTGGCGCCCCGACGCCGATTTAAACGGGACATTAACGGCGCCGGCGCCGAGGGCATGCGAGTCGTTATCGACGCCGGGATTCGGAACGTCCACCACGCGCTAAAACAGGCCGGCTGCGAACGTTCGGCGTCTATGCGGGAGCATTCGGTGCTCCAAGCGCTGTCGAGTAATGGACGGAACGTAAGCAGCTTTTTAGTCATGTCAGAGTTGCGCACTTTGAACGTCCGACCGGAGCTCTTCGACGGACGGAATCGGTGCGTGGGTTGAGGGTGGTTGTCGCCTCGCTAATTGTCCTGTCTATCGTCGCGGCCAACAAAAAACGACGGAGGAAATGAGCCGAAATAATTGGCAAGACCGGTGCTACCAACGGGGCATGTTTGGATGTTAAGAGTTCCTTATACTGCTTGATCATTGCCAACAATACGAAAAGTGCACCAACTGTCTTGTTACCGGAGTTAAAGATATCACAGTAGCACCTTGTCCAAGGCTCGTCCACTTCGTTTAATAATGCGTCATCACAGCTTTTCTCATCATTAGTGCACAGTACGTAACATAAACAGAATAGCCAGGATCCAATGGGCATGTTTCACGCCGAGAAATCGGCGGCCTTCGGTCCGGGAGCAAGGGAAACAAAACACACAAAAACCTCTGGAACCGTTCGGGCCGGGCTGGGCGTACCGGCCGGCCGGAGGGACGTCCGCGGGCAGTGATCGCCTCAGCCCGACCGACCGACGGCCGCGTCAAATCCCTGCCGCGCCGCTCCGCCCCGGCTGCTGACTCTGCCGCGCGCGCTGATGAGATGGCTGGCCCCATGAGCGGGCGTCAGCGCAGGGAGGGGCCTTGCTTCGCTGCTCATTCCGCCTGATCACGCACCCACTGGTCCCCGGGGCGTCGTCCACCCCGTTCTGGCAACGCTCATCGCGCCTTCGCACGGACGCTTATGGCACCTGATCTTACTTCCAACCGTCCCCGGGGTGTCTTTTGACTTACGATGGCCAACCCACCTTGATGCCGCTCGTCTGTCTCCGTCCCGACTATTTCCAAATCGCCACTCCACCTCCAAATGAACCACTGCATCTGCAGATTAAATATTCCACCTCCGCGATGTATATTCGCGCTCCGCTCCACGCCGTCTGCTCGGTTTTCCCCGCCATTTACCTCGGCTCCCGGCGTCCACTCGTCTCCGCGCCGTCCACCGGCGGCGTTTTTTTGCGGCCGCGCTACCTCATCCGACGCTGATCTGATTACGCGGTCCGGCGGCCGGCCCGGAGGCCCACCTGTCCGGTCCTATTGATGGCGGAGCCCCGCCGGAGCCGGAACCGGGAGTCGGAGCCGTCGGCGGCGGCGCCGAGGCTGGAGCCGATCGCCATCAATAGGGCGCAGATGGCGGGCTGTGATTTATCGGCACCGCCGTCACCGACGTCTGTCGGCGTCGGCCGTGACTGAGGCGCCGCCGCCAGTCATTGGGTAGTAGTCGTCACGGACTGGCGACGTCACGGAGTCACGGGCCGCGGGAGTCACCGGATGTCACAGACTCACGGCGTCGTGGAGTCACGGACCACAAGATCGCGGGATGTCATGGATTCACGGCGCCGTGGGACTGGCGTCAGCAACGGGACCACAAGAATCGCGCATTCACAGGAGTCTCACAGGAGGCACAGATTCACCAGGATAAGGGCACGGCTGGTGCTATCGAGTTTGATTTTCCGTGCTGGAAACGTGCTGTTTGGTGCCTGACATGATACTGCGCCGTGGATTCTTTCAAACTGTCTCGCTTCACGACCCAAATACTCGTACACAGCACTATGTTACCTTTGTACCTTGCAAACAAAACTTGTACTTCAGCTTGTCCAGTATTTTGCAGTCCGCGATCTACTGCGTACTGACTTTATAAATCATGTTTTTACGAGTCGTTTTGTCATTAAATAATCGCTTTTATATAGCTGAGACCCAGTTACTCGAGCCGGTTATTATAAATTGAGGAAGTGAATTTTGTACACACATGCGCCTTCCACGATCGTATAGCGCCCGCCGAAGCAGTGTCACTGGAGCCGCCGCGCAGTGTCGTGAGCTGTGCGGCGCGGCACCATTCCCGGAAGACAGGCGTTACCTCTCGCCACCAGGCGGCCAGGAGAGCCGTTCATTTCACTCGGCATCGTTCCCGGAAAGCAAGCGTTACCAGCCGGCACCAGTCGGTCAGGAAAGATGTTCCGGTCACGCTCCGCCGCCAGCCGTTCAGCAGGGCCGCTGCGGTTACACGGCTCTGCCAGTTGACTCTGCGGAGGGAGGTTGAGGTCAGACGTGCGGCACTCTGCGGTGGCAGACAGTGACGCCCTGCTGCCGGGGCGGTGAACGAAAAGCTGGATGCGAAACGTGATGCAGTCTGAGCTGATCGAGAAAATGTCGTGACAACGTATTCTCACGGTGGCCATGCGTACATAATACGTCCTCCGACGATTTGGCTATTTTTAAAGACAGGGATGAAGAAAACAGACTGCACCTGCGTAGTGTCAGCTCATTGTTTGACTGTCCGACGTTCACTGGCAAAAATGACATAATCTCGGGACGAATTCGCAGTTGCTTCTATTCCCCTTCGTATACCTCATCTGATGAGATAATACCTTTATTATACCTTTATTTTGTTTATCATGACAAACGTATAGCTTTTCACAGGGAGGTGTGGTTGACAGTGCTTAAGGGATGCGCGTTGCTCAATGACAATGAAAAGGTATGACAGTCTCTTGTGACAAATGTCAATTTTTTGTGAAGAACTAGTTTCTGCTGAAGTTCGCAACAACATTTTGTCTTCAGTTTGTTTCCAGTGGGACGATGATGCTGTTTACAGGTTTACCTTTATTTCCTCTTGATTAGGATTTGCTTGAGGTGAACGTGGCCTTTTGATGACCTCACAAGAACTATATATTTGCCTGGTCGAGTTAGACTGGGCCACTGTCTCAGAGAAGAAAACGAAATAATAATATTTTCCTAGCTTTCTGGTTTCTACTATAGTCAAATTAGCCATTGGTTGAGTAATCGTAGACAGAAGATTTGAAAAGACGTGACACTCTTTTCCATCCGTTAACATTAAAGAAAATTTCGATTTTGTTACGCATAGATGCAGCCAGAGCACGCTTATTTCATATGTTCTTTGGATTGCTTTGTGCTCAAAGCAGACTGCATAAACAACCGTTTTACCTATTTGTTGTTCAGTGAACAGGTTACTTCTTCGTGCTCGAATCAGATCGGTTATGTTGTGTGGAGACGTTCTTCTTGAATATCCCGGAAATCTTTGGGGACGAAATCTGCAATAAACGCTTTCCCCGAATATAACATTTCCCGGATGCATCAGATACTACTGAGTCCTCTCTGACCGAACTTTTGGGGACGGAAGCGCCAGAAACTTGATGCCGTTTGGCTCTGCACCTGTCAAACCTCGTTCCCGCTGATAAAAGCCATATGGAAGGTTAGATTGCGAGCATCAAAAGTCTCAACTCTAGACTTTGCGGTGAACATTCCTGAGAGCTGCGTTTGAGGTTCCATTGCTACTAAAATGCTTGTAGCCCGTCAAAACCAGACCTGAACGAACGGATTACCGGGGGCAGTCACAGTACTGTAAAAAACTGGAAATCAAATCATTTGTCGAATTGATTACAAAGAAAGTATGCAATCAATGCGAGCTATTCTTCGACGGCCACACGTGAGTCCGCGTAAAACCATTACTTTTTTAACTCTGATTCTCTACGACCGCAGCTGGACCTCTTTACGCATTGAGATTTTTCATGGATCGATCTCCGTTACAAAACCTTTTCACACGGAATGTATAGTACCGACATATTTTTATCAATTGTGATTTATATGAGTCTGCAATGGCATTTTTACTCAGTACGTGTGTTTTACCCAGTAGATGTTTCGAAGTACACATGAGTATAAGTGTTTGGTCTTGAAACGAAGTGTCATTGCTCACTTATACTCCGAAAGAAGTTACTCAAATACGGCTTTGTTAAGACTGCAAATGGTTCATAAACTCCGAGGAATTATCACATTGACATTAATATCTGGCCGAAGATCTGCAGAAACTGATGTGACATTTGCCTTGAATGTTAGGTGGTAGCCGATTAAATGTCGACTTCTTCAGGGATTTCATTCGAGTAGCAGACAGGCGATTCGTCGTCGCTCTGCAGAGCTCTCCGGGGTGTTGATCGTCGTTCCACCTGACCGGACCATCCTGCCCGTGGAGACCAGGAAATGGCCGGACCTGCCGAACGGCGCGCGACGAATCACGTCCGAGGTCCCTGGGGTGTCCGAAATCCGCCACCGAAACCGGCGCCGATTGCGATCACTGCGTTCAGGCCAGCCGCGGGCTGCCAGGCTGAGAGCACCGGAGCTGTGTGGAGAGGACGCCGCAAAAATGGTGCCGAGGTGTTCGCGCAGTCACGTGGTCATTTTCCCTAATGAGTAGCGGAGCAGAACGTGGTGGTCCGCTCGGACGCACGTCGACGAGAGGGGATAACGTTGATCACTGAAGGATGAACGCCATCGATCGGGCTCCGAACTATGGTCTCCGCGTTATTTTCGATACACCATGGGATCCACAGCGACTGATGTGAAATGTTTGGATAGGCGTCGGAAAAAGATTCCTAGTTTAACTCAAGACATGTTCTCACCAACGGAGAAAAATCATGTTCCATTTAACTGAACTGAAAACTGAACTGTAAACTGAACGGAATGACACACACGAACATCTTATCTAGATGTAACTCAGCAGGCATTTTACGGTGGTTTCTGTCAATGGATCGTCTCCTCGACGCATGCACTAAAAACCCCATCGAGAGCACGCCGTCCGAATCAGGGCTCCACTCTGTCTGCCTCTGCCTCTGCCTCTGGCAGCGTCTGTAGCGGATTGATGCCGGTCTGGCGCCACTGCAGCGGCGTCGGGGCGTGTCATGACACGCCCTGGCCGGCGGCGGATAGCCCGGACAAACCTCTGGACGGCAATGCTGTAGACAGAACTGGCGGGCGCCGCGTCTGCGTCGCCCGGAGCGGGGTCCAACCTGCGGTGTAACGCCGCACGACGCCACACGACGCCCTCCGCCCAGCGGCAGGACCGCGACATGGCGGCCAGACGCCGGATCCTTTCCTTCTGACGAAGATCAGTATACACGCACAGCTGGCGGTTATGAATGGTAACGATTTGCATTTGCCCAGTCGTGTTACTTAGCCAAATAGTCACTTGGCCAAACGGAAATGGGTGTATGACCTGTTACACAAATTAGTCCAAGTTCAAGCTTGAAGTTCAAGTTTCTGCTGCTTGAAGGTATTTGATCAGTTAAGAAGGTTTACTTTGCTGTGATCAAATTTTCCGCTGATAACATACAGTAGCACGGAAGTACGTGACCGCATCGGTTTTTTGTCCGGCTTCTATATCTCGCCATTAATGTTTGCGATGGTAAAATATTCTTGTGGCAAAATGGTACTGGCGTCATACTTTTCAGATTAAAACATATTTCAGAGGCCAGAACCCTTGAATGTCACAATCCAGGCATTATTTAAGTGTACTCTTTTAAATTTTCATCCTTGCACTCAAAGCGGGACGTTGGTTTTGTTAGTGGTAAAGCAGATTTTATCCCTATCAAAATATTTTCGGAGCAGTTCGCTACCAATGTCTCCAAGACCTCAAACGAGAAAGCTGAACATCTTCCTGGGAAGCTCTCCGTCGCTATTCTCGCCCTCGCCCGCTCTCCATCCTGTCCTCGGGCGCTGCGTGGTAGTGCGCTTCATCTCCGGAGATAATCCCATCTTCCCGGGCCGGAAGTGTGCGGGCCGCCGCCCCGTCCCAGGCCGCTAGCGGTGCCCGGTGTCTCTCACCGCTCCCGCCGCCCCTCTTCCGCAGCACCCCTGCCAGTCCCTGGGGGTCGTCCGGCGCCAAGAGACAGGCGCCACCCCTCGCACGTCCCAGGCGACTCCCGTGTATCGGTGTGTTCTGCGACGACATTTTTGGGACTGCCAAAGAGCTGTGGCTCTTTTCCCTTGAAAGAACCCGATTTTCTTTCTCCAAAGCTAATGAATGACTCTCTGTCGCTGCCACCAGGGACCCGGCGCGCCGCTGCACCTTCAGTTCACAAACCCACTTTCAACACAGAAACAGGAGAGTCCATCCTCGCCCCTCGCCGTCTGCGTCAGGCCTTAGCTCCAGCCAAAGTAACAGAACCCTCACCTTCCCATATGGACAAAGTTGGACACGAACGGGCCGAGACGGTGTCACGAGAGCCGCTCAAACGCCGCCAACGGCCGCGGACGGCGATAAACCGCACCTGCCGCGCCGGCCGGAGGGCCATCGCCGGCCAAACTTCGCTGGCTCATGCGACCCGGCCGACCACGCGATAAAGAAACACCTGCGCCGCGGCGGAGCGGCCGGGCTGTCCTCGCCGACCGCGCTCCGTCTTAAAACCAGCCCCTCGGCCTCAGCGGAGCCGTCCTGCTCGAGCGCCTGTAAAACTGCTTATCCGGCTCATGACGATTTTTAGAACGTTCTATTTATCATGTTTACGCATGGACATGGGGTGTGCTGCCCGATAACCTTTGCAAGAAATCCACATTCTTGACTTTATTTTTCTTAGCGTAACTGAACAGTAAACAATCAGAAGGCTGATAGCTTACATTTAACCCGGCACCGCCTGGCGTGCTTTTGTACCCGCGACCGCCTGAGGGGGTGTCAAAAACGGCACCTCTGTTATCTTAGGATCTAACCGACGGATCTAAACCGGTCTACCACCAGTCGATAGCCCCGAGTCTTGCGAGTCACAAAATATTACATTATTCCTGTTCATGTGACTGGTGACGTCACAGGTCGCGTAAAATGCACAACACGATGTCGGCAAAAATTGACACCGGTTCGCATACCACATCATAAGCAATACTGGTTTTAGGGCCTTAGCTGGGCTTCAAACGAAAGGCCACGATTTTCTACATCAGAAACATGTCAAAGAGCGAAGAACTGTCGGGTCGAGGCCAGCCTGGATCAGGCCAAATGCTGGTGTTACTTTACATGCCAAAGACCGGTGCTTATTTGTAACCATTTTGATGCACGTGATTAAAAGGTCAGAAGTGAAACCTTCTAATGATCAGTTTTGCATTACCTGGTTCTCATCCAGTCAAGCTCAGTTTAGATCAGGTCAGATAAGGTTGTATTACTCTTCCTGACAAGGAGCAACAGTTGCTCGCTGCGATTCTTATGCGTCTTATTCTCATGCGTCGAAAGGTACTCTGCTAAGTCAAGATGCGTCAAGTACAGGAATGAAATGGCATCTCGTGGTAATTAAATATGCTTTGTCTGCTGTTCATCGGGTCAGCGTCAAACCGGGTCAGTACAGATAATTATTTTTTCTGACTAGAGTCAGTAACTGCTGTCAGCTGCTACTGAACAATTTTCCATAGACAATGATGCATTTCATTTCGTTTTGACGTCTATCTATGACGTAACCTGACCTGACATGACCTCACGTTGCATTTGGCGAACTTTGCTAAGAAGCAAATATAGATTTGCTTGTCTAGCTTGAACGATGGGGAAGGTCAGCAACAGCCACTTCTATGAACCACAGTGCGAGTCAGTCCAATTGCCATCATGCATGTGACCTAGCATGACCTCTAAGGTTGACATGTCACGATTGTATATCCTTTTGGGGACCGTTCCGCATGAAAATCCAAACAATCCATGCATTATACTCGCGAATATTATCGAAAAAACGAAACATGTTCGCGCCATCGTCGGAACAAGCAAAAACATGCATGTAAGGCTTCACTTATCACGCCATGACCTGACCTAACATAGGAATGGTTTTGATGTCAAAATACGTCAAATTGACTGTTGAACAGCTACTGAAAGTTTGGTTGGGCTCGCCCTAACGGTTCAGAAGCCATTCACGAAAAACCGAGAGGTTGCCCTGTTTGACAACGCAGGCCGTGTCGGGTTAATGAAGTAAATTTTGGTCATCCCACCATAAACATCTGAAGATCTGTTCTTAGTTCAACACAAGAAGATGGTGCTGTGGCATACAGGCGCTGTGCGTTACGACAGGCTTGATGTTTAATGTGATCTTGGTCATCTATGAGGAAATGGAAGCGCCTCGAGGCAGCTTTCAGCGAAAACTTTATCACAAAAAAGGGCGCTAACGAAGTAAATAGAACTTTGCAACAACTCCAAAGTTAATTAGATGGGCTCTAAAAAGCTAGAGCAAAAACGAAAGGTACTCTGCCGAAGTCTCTGAAAGCACCCCGTGCGGACGACAGAGGAGGAATTAGTATTAGAAGATAAAGCAGCATCGATCAAGAAACACCACAGAGCTCATGATCTCATATTCGGAGAAAAACAGCTATGTGGATGTCCTTGTCACCCAGAGAGGAACATGATCGTGTGATATCACCCACGTTGCGCTTCGACATAAAATGAACTTAACGATTTACTCAATGTCTTCCTGTCTGTACCAGTAGAACGTATTGGATTTGAAGAAACGAACGAAGAAATGGAACGCATTGGACGTATTGGAAAGGTGTTAGCGCTCCCCAGTTCAGTGAAACAGTACCCATCAGTAGTCGCAATGCGGCACCCGTTTTTATACGTTGCGACGCTAAAAGGGAACAACGGCCCATTATCTCACTATAGGTATCATTCCATTATTGCCAATTATTACACATTTTCCCGTTATTTTCTGTTGTCGAAGAATCCTCAGCTACATTAGACTAATGAAGATAATGAGATAATCTACCATTCCTCGGAACGTAATGATTTAAGTCCTCTCTCATGTTGGTCTTCGCAGGTGAAGTTCTAAAACAAGCATCCCTTCCCTTCTAAATGTTATTCACAGTCTGAAACGTTACCCGTAGTTCGATGTCGTTAGAGAAGAGAATATCGAAGATTCAACTAACCGACCAGTGCGTGCCGAATCTCAGCGAAGGAGGACTTGGCGGAGCTCACGCAAACAGCGCATCACCATTAGAATCCATTCACGTTTACTGCCGCTCGTTAAACAGGCAGATCGGTCACTACCTAGCAGGTCTGCCGGGGCCAGCCTGCTGTTTTTTCTTCCATATACGGTGATTTTCTCAAAAGGCGGATCCGGTTTATCTGGCATTGCCGAGATGAACAAAGGCAGCCGAACGCCGATAAATCCGTCGTCCCAGTCCTGCCGCCTCGGACCATTTCGCCGCGCCTGCCAGCGGCCCACGGCCGGCGTCGGGCGGCCGCCGAGCCCCGACCGACGCCCGCCGCGCCGTCTGTTTGGACGAGATTAACGAAACGCCGCCGCGCCGGCCGCGCGGGATATCTAAATCGCGGCGGACGCCGGTTACGGGCGCTCGCGGCGGTGCCGCGGGCGCGCCGGCGGCGCCGGCCGCGCTAAATCAACACCGGCGCCGCGCCGCGGCCACGGTGGCTCGGCCCGACCGCCGCATCGACGCGGCCGGTGACGAAGTGTGCCATAAAGAGCGTCGCATTCACATGAGCTCGCGGCCGGCGGTCGTGCGGCCGGAACCGAGTCGGTATCGCCGCGCCACAAAGACCGTTACGTGCCGAGCGCTCTGCGACGCGGGGGGAGGGGAGGGGGGGGGCGAGATTGCCGCCCGCTAGCAGGCGCCCGACATGGCTGCCCGACAGCCTGTTGTTGGTGTTGGGTCTTGTCGTTTGTTAAGATTAAATTTAAGCCTGTCGTCTGTTTCGGACGCATTGCAGCAAACGTACGCGAGACAGTGAAGACGAGACCATCGTGGTACCCCTGTTTCTACAGTTTCTACAGTCACTAACCTGTGTTAGAAGCACATCCTTCCGTGCATCGTTGCATTATGTAGCATGTGCATAACCGTTCATTGACATTTGCCTGACATATCTGGTTCGGTGTAGATAAATGACGCGTTGACGCGGAACAATCCAATAAGAGCGTTCCTTTGGTTAATGGTGAAGAAAAATCGACATATCTAACGGATCAAATACCAGATACAAAATATTTCAGGAAACCAAAAACATGTATTGCAATAACAATTTATGCAACCGATATAAATACAAATAACCCTGACGTCCCAATTAGCGCAAAACGTACGGAATTAAAGACACTAAAGGCATCAGTTAAAAACTGATTGTCGTGGCGGAAGATGTGATTTTCAAGAGGAAAGCCATGCCGTTTTTCAGTTGTGGTTTTTTCGGGAAAATGAGTAGCATTGAGCTGAGAAAAAAAACACGAGTAAACCCAAATTTTTGAGGATGCCATAATTGTAATTAAATTACAGATCGATGCAACCGATGTTTCTTCTTGCCAGAATTAAACCGTCGACGATATTGTTAGTGTGATTAGGAAACTTTCAGCAATAACCGTGTTTGTATGGAATTCATTTCCATTGAAGACAGCTGACCGCTCTTTAATTTGGTTTTGAAGAGAAGATTTCACTGTTACATAGTTCATTTCCGGGAGCTATAGCTTTAAGTGTTAAAAGTACCCAGTGTTAATGCGCGCAATCATGCAGTTACAGGTAACCGACGCACCCATTGCCAGAATGGAGCAAAGTTTCCAGGGAAATGGAATATAAATACAAATCCATATGACCCATATCAGTCTCAATCGGCAACCTGCCGGACGGGGAGGACAGAAGACGTCGGATGATCCGGATCTTCTCCAGCACGTACTACCTTAGCCATACAGAGTAGCACCATGAAATTTCCAGTTTTTACTTCTCGGTACATCAGCTCCGCATTTTTTCATCCACATCATCCAGTCATGTCAACCTGATGTCATAAAGATTACGGCGTTTTGCGATTCCGCCCGAGTCGGGAGACCGCAAACGCGGCATGGAACAAACCAAAAACGACGTTCTGCTTTTCCCGTCTGATTACAGGCAGCGTTTGAGGCCGACTCGCACGTCACGGCTACTGACTGCTGTGGCCCACTCGCTGCTCGGCTGCCTCTCTCGGAAGCAGAACGTCCAGCCGCCATTGATCGCTCACCTCAACGATCTCGTTTATTTGATGGCCGGAGCACGACCGGAATACAATAAGTCATTGGCAATCACCCCGGACGGCTGGCAATCCGATGCGCTGATGACCTGTGCCCCCCCCCCCCGCGTTGTTTTTCTCTTCCTCTCCCGTCTCCGACCCTCCCAAACCAGGCCAGGAGAGTAACAAAGCCAGAATCATTCCAAACCAGGTCAGGAGAGTAACAAAGCCAGAATCATTCCAAACCAGGCCAGGACAGCAAACGCACTTTCTATTCCGAACAACAATGGACGAATGTAAATCAGTGTTCTCCCCCTCTCTCTCCCTCCCTATCCCTCTCCCTCTCTCTCTCTCCCTCTCTCTCTCTCTCCCCCTCCATTTTAATTGGCTGCGCCTTGCACCTGATGAACTGCCCAAACCAGCTCTGCTAACTAAATCAGATGATGATTTAGTTATTTAGATTTGGTTGGTCAGAGAAGCGTATAGTCCCGTTTGAAAACAGAGTATTTGTCTTGAGATTACAGTTCGATTCATTCGTTGAATTCTACAAAAAAAAACGATTAAAACATAGCAAACCACATATTCCATCACTCTCACTTTTGGTAAGTTAAGGTGTTTTAAGGCTAAGGTGTTTTCACTTCCACTTCCACTTAAGGTGTTTTCAGGAAACTCTAACAAAATCCTGAGGCAGCAGTGCGTCAGAATCTTTCAGTAACGTAAAAAGACTGCAACGGCTAGTGGACTCAATAGAAATTTTGATCAGCGTTGGAAAACAATCACTTAAATGGCTAAGGACGGTGGAAACCAATGCTGATTTTACAACCAGCCGCCCAGAAAGCCGCTCAGGGGGCGGCGCCGGGAGCAGCGGAGCCACCGGAGCCGCCAGAGCCGTTCAGGGAGCCGCACAGAGAGCGGGGGAGCCGCCGGAGCCGCCAGAGCCGTTCAGGGAGCCGCGTCGGAAGCAGCGGAGCCGCCGGAGCCGCCGGAGCCGGCTCCCCGGCGGCCGCCGCCTGGCGCTGACCAATTCATGGCGTCCTCCGGAGAACGAGCCGGCTGGCGGGCCGTCGGGGTCGGCGCGAGTGGGGCGCCGCCGCCGGCTATTTCAGACGACACGGCACCGGCTGCAGAGGTCATGGTCGCCCGGCCTCGGCGCCGGCCGGCCGGCCGTCCGCCGCCGGCTCCGTCCTGTCGGCCAGAGCCTGGTGGCGAATCCAGCTCGGCCGACAGACTTTCAAAGTAAATTCCCGGGATGGTTCAGAAACGTCGCCGATAAGGCGAGCTGGCTTAACTTCGGCTGCCGCGACTCGCTCCGCTCGTTGAGCCGACGGCTAAAAGCGTGGAAATGCACTGGCAGGCGGTACCAATCCAAATTATTTACGGTGACGCATTTATCCGCCTGTTTGCTTTACGTATTCAGCAGTTAATCGACAATGCAGTCCCGCAGAGTGGCTGACTTGTTTGCTAAGCCGTGAACAGACAGTTCTGACAATTATACCGGGCATGAAAAAACCCCAGGAATACAACGTCGAAGATCAAATAACTTGCAATGTACATCATGAGTTAGGGTCTTAGCAGGCCAAAGTCATTTTGGAATATCACACACATTTGGACCAGTCATGACTACTAGCAACTGAGTCGAGATAGCCTGTGCAGAGTGCATGTCATTTCGTCTTTCATTGCTTTGATTGGACAACACTGCCCTTCAAAATGACTTTAATCTCGAGCCCATCCATCTCTCGTTGCCGTCCACGGATTCAATAACGCGGCGATGCACCATCGTCTGATCGACACTTGCGCCTGTAATCTCCGACAGGCGCGAGCTGTTGTCGTCTCCGTCACCCTGTTTACGACTGGGGCACGGCTGCCGTCCGCTGGAGGAAGGGAGAACGCTTTAAAACGGCCGCTCAGAGCGCCAGCAGCTCTGGCTGGCTGCATACGGGGCGTGCGATGCTCGATCCGCTCAACAGACGCTGATGGCGTGGTTTGGGTTCTCTGACAAAGATTATGGAGGTATGGTGATAGTGGATGACTTCGGCATTGCTGCCTGACGACTAAGAAGAAATGTTATAGTTTGTTGATTTAGATTGGCTTGATGAAGGCGACATGGTTCACGCTTTTGTTTTGCCTTTGGGCAGTACCATATTGTCGATACGTTGAATATCCGCCAAATATATCGATCTGCATGCTAAAGATATGGCGCAAACATATCGTATTGCTTTCGACATTTCGTGGTTCTACGATTACCTGATTACCGGACGCTTACAGCTTTGAGGGTGTTTTGGCTAATAGAAGGAAAGGTCTGCGACTACCCTGGCGCTGACAGCTGTGACGGTGTTTTGGCTAATATAAGGAAAGGTCTGCGATTTTGGTCCACCTGTAACCTATTTTACGAAGAACATGGGTTAAACATTAGTAGGAATACGCAGGAAAAGTCCAATTTTGAAATATTTATGCATTAAACAATCGGAAGGCGCCACACCAGAGCCAGTAACTGATTAAAACTGCATTGTGCAGCTCTTGGTCCTCTTGACGACATAAGGCTAGTTCTGTCACCTGGATGTTTTGCAGTGTCATAGCATTTCCATCCAAAGACAAAGTTGTAACTAAGTTTTCCTGAGTTCATCGCTTCCCGTTCCGCTCACCTTGGCCCCGATGCCCCGACCCGTACCCGGACATCTCTTTAGCAGAAGGTGAGAGAGTCCAGGACTTGCTTCCGCCCGTGTTTTGAACGGCGTCCTCACATGATCACCTGGTCGCCCGGCTGGGGCTCCCTCCGTCAGCGAGAAGCACCGACAGATCCCGAACAGGCCCACTCAGGCTGGCGACGGTCGGCCGCCAGGACCGCGCACTGTCTGACGGTGGACTTGCCACAGAGCGTCTGACGGTGGACTCGCTACAAAGTCTGACGCTGAGTCCGCCACAGAGTGTCTGGCGGTGGACTCATCACAGAGTACCTGACGGTGGACTCACCTCAGAGCGCCTGACGGTGGGCTTACCACAGAACGCCTGACGTTGAGTCTTTCACAGAGTATCTGACGGTGGGCTCTCCACAGAGCGTCTAAGAGTGGGTTCTGGCGGTGGGCTGGCCACAAGGTGTCTGGCGGGCTCACCTGAGTGGCAGTCAGCGGCAGATGCGACCGGCAGGAACAGACCAGCATAAATGAAACTGCGGACAGGTCCGTTTTGTTTCCGTGATGAGGTCGTAAATAGCCACGACCTGGGAAAGGTCACAAGGCTCTCCAGTGACATGGTTTTCAAGAATTACAGGCTGCTTGTTTTGTCTGCAAGGAAGTGGTAGGCGTGAAAAGATAAATATTGTTGACGTGGAATGGACTGTTTTGGTTCCGTTCGCCTGGTGGAACAATGAAGCCTGTTGTGTGGAGCGGTGTTCGTTCCCGTTGTTGATCCCAGTGTACCACTCCATTCAGCTGGCAAATAATCCAAGTCGTGCATACGCCACATCTTGTGCCCCGAGCGGCACATTTCAGTCAATCATTCGCAGATAACTTCTGAAGACCCAGGCTTGGTGTTTTGTCGATGAAACGCCGAAGCTGGGAGCAGAAAACACATGCAGGTTGAAGTCGGGAAAAATGCTGTTACTTAGAATTTTCCGGACGACAGACCTTTTTGTCTGTTACTTAGCTTCGATTTTTACCATGATATCGGTATTTAATGCCTGCCGCCACTCATTACCCGAAGGTGTGGATTTTCAGCGAGGTTTTACTGCGCAGGCACTTGACCTCCTTTGCAGGGCGTGTTCAGTAGTTGGCCGAATGTTTTAAGCGTGCTGTCGGTCATTTAGCCGCGGACTACTAATGGCTTCGGTCCCGAGCTGTCCAACTGTCTGCAGCAGATTGACGTCCTACAATTGGAAATTAGGCCTTCTGTCGTGCCAGAGAGCTCGCGCCGTACCAGGAACGGGCTCCAGGCGCCCAAGACGGCCGTGTTCTTGATGACTTTACTGCTGTCCATGGGCAGGCTTAAGCCTTAGGCTGCATGCAATTAGGCATTCTTGAGTTCACATGCGACGACAAGTTGGACGTGGTAACCGCTGCTGCGGATTGTTGAATAATGCTGCGATGCTAAAAGCAGCCCAAGAGTTGTGAGGACGCCAAAGGCTTTAATATCGTTTATATAAATTATTCTTGGCTGTGATGTGGTCAGACTGTGCCTGGTGGTATGTCCCTAGACATCACATATTCTAACGGATTTCGAAAACGCATTATCTGTCCGTTAGTTTCTGAATGCGCTGTTGGTTGTTGGTTGTTGGTTTGTGTTGGTTTATGATTGAAGAAACTAAGGCAGTTCGGGAAAGGCGTGCGAAATAAAGAAATGACTAAGTGAAAAAATCCTGACCTCATATTGTGCTTTAAATGCATTAGGTTAGCAGCCCCAGTAATCCCTCCAGGTCAGTGTGTCGTCACCGCAGCTCCCCTCCTCGTCCCCCCGCCCCTCCCCGACGGCCAGCTGGTTGCCTACAATCCTTTCCAAGTCCGTTCCAGCGTCATTCCCTCCGTTTCATTCTCGTACTGGAAAGCGCCTGTAATTGCAGAGAAGCCCGTTTCACCTTTACTCCCTCTATTTCAGGGCCGGGCTGGGAGCCACCGGTGATCGTGGAGCAGCCGGTGGACGCCGTGGTGGCGCGCGGCCAGCCTGTCACCCTGAACTGTCGTGCCACCGGCCGGCCGCCGCCCACCATCAGCTGGCTTCACGACGGGCGGCTGGTGGTGGGCGGCCGGCCCTACCGGCTCGTGCTGGCGCCCGGCAGCCTCTTCTTCCTGGCGGTGCGGGAGCGGGATGAGGGCGTCTACTGGTGCCGGGCCGACAGCGCAGCCGGCTCGGCCGTCAGCGCTAACGCCACGCTCACCGCGGCCAGTAAGAACCCGGCCGGGAAGTCCGACACTGCCTGAACCGTTTGGAGAATGTCTGCTCTGAACATTGTGTATGTTTACGTCCTCTACGCTTCGTATGCAGTTTATCGTCCCCCTGTAGATGGGATTGCCTGCGTCGTAATCGCGCTCCTTAGCTTCTCCGAGGGAGTTCGTCCTCTTCTGGCAGTCTCGTCAGCTGAAGGAGCGTGATCTCTCGGAAAGTGCGCTGTTCGCGCCGCCTCCGGTGAGATTGAGTCGAGCGTTGACAGGGCGCCACGGCCCACGTTCACCTCGGCCGAGGTCTGACGCCGTCCGGCCTCGTGACCTCTGACTGGGCCGCCCCCGGGCTGTGTGTCGACTGAGCGGAGCCCACCAGAGAGCCCGTGTGTCGCCCCTGCCGCGGGATTTGACGGGCGCCAAGGATGGCTGGCGCTGGCAGAGCTGCAGCAGCTCTCTGGCGGCAGAAACCAGAGCTCCCTGGTTTCCGCCGGATCCGGACCGTGGGCTCCGGACGCTACGGACTTTGGGCTCTGGTTTTGGACTAGGGGCTCATGTAATACGCTAACGGCTTGAAACTCAGGGATATGAACATCAGGCCGTGGGTTATGAGCTGTTGGGTTTAGGTTCTAAGCCCTATCTCCGGACTCTAAACCGTAGAATCTGGACTCTGCTGTAGGTTCTAGGCCGTTTCGTATGAACGGCCTATCGATCTCGGCCTGTTCGCCATGGGCTCTGACTTTGGACTTTGGTTATTGGCTCTTACGCCTTGGCCCTCTATGGACTATAGGCTCCCGGCCCCCGACCCAGCTCTGGGGACCGTGGGCTCCGGTCCGCCAGCTCCGAGGTTTGCCTCTGGCCTTTGAGCTTGGGATTGCGACCTCCTTGGCTCCTGATTGTAGGATGGGGAGTTCGCTTTGGGCCGTTAGCCCGACTCCGACTCCGGGTCGCGAGCTCAGGGCTCAGTTACTGCGCCGTGAGCCCGGATTTCCGTCTTTGGGTCGCTGGCTCTGAGCTCCGTCCGTCCGTCCGTCCGTCCGGTGAGCTCTGAGCTCTGCCTCTGAATCGTTAACTGAGGCCTCCAGACCGTCGGGCTCTTGCCGATGAGCTCTGGGCTCTGCCGCGGCCATTAGCTCAGGTCTGCAGACCAGCGGCCCTCGGTCGGCGCCCGGAGAGCGTCCCAGAGGACCGGCGGCCGCACCATCCCATCCGGCCCCGTTCTGGGAGGCTGTCTGGCGGCGCCTATTACTGCCAGGCCGGCAGCCGCTCACGAGCGCCGCTCTGTCGGAATCACGCGCCGCGCGCCGGCCTCACGGGACGCCGGCCGGACGACGCACGGGGCTTTCCGACGCCCGGCAGCGCGGCGGAGGCGCAGCAGCTGACTGGGACCAGGGACTGGTGCCGGCTGGTCATAAGGGGCCAGTGTTGACTAGGGTCCAGGGACTGGTGCCGTCTAATGCCGATTGGTGTTGGCCGACTGGTTTTCAGGCACTGGTGCTGACTAGCGTTCAGGGACTGGTGCTGATTGGTGCTCACAGAGTGGTTCCTGATTGTGCTGACTAGTGTTCAGAAACTAGTACCGACTGGTGCTCGTATAATGGCTCCGACTGCTTTTTGCCTGGTGTCGACTGTGTTGCCTGAATGCCAACTGCCGCCCTATATGCCGGACTGATTCAGACTGGCGCAGGTCTCTTCAGACTGGTGGTGGCAGCAGACGTTCGAGGTGGACTGGCCTCTCGGTTTTCACGGCCTTCTAAATGGTGTCACAGACGCCATGAGGACTCCAGAGCTTTGTTGCTATTCGAGGTGTTTCTCGCCGTGATGGTGCTGTTAGTGTTTAGGAACGTGATGAAGATCTCTGATGACCGGATTGGGTGGTTTGGAGGCGCCATGAGGAGTTGAGATTATGTTCCCCGTCGGCAGTTTTTGAACCACGTGCAGCCATTGTGGTGCCTTTTCCAGGAGCGTGAGATCATGGCCACACTGCCAAATATTCCGCGGCAGTTAAGAAGTGATTGTGCGGCGCGACATTTTGCTCAAGTGGTGTTCTTGCCAGCAATGGCAGGACAATGAAGACAAAAGCAGCAACAATAGTTGAATGGTGTCTTGTGGAATAGAAACAGCGATGTGTGACAAAAATGTCCCGAAAATACTGGTGGGACATGATAAACAGATACTATTGCAATGGAGCGCTTTATCAGTTATGATGGCTAATTACTCCAGGTTTTTAATGGGCTCGGGAGACAAAATGTCTGTAGACGCCGTTTAGACGGACTGATTATCTCAACGTATTTCGCACTTCAAACGGGCTCACGCCGCAGCCCAGTGTAATTTGCTCGATTTGTTCGGCGGAGATGGAGGATGTAATTGTCATTTTTTAGCCGAGCCGACACCCCAATCTCACGTCCACCATTAGCTGGTGGCCACCAATCTCGCGGGCCGACTGGCGGCGTTCGCCGGCCGACCGCCGACCTCGCCTCGGGCGGGGTATTGACCCGCCCCGGGTCACTGGCTTCTTCCCAGCCAGCACGCGGTCATCAGTTCAAGCCACCGAGTCGTGTCGAACGGCATCGGGGCCGTGCCGCTCCGGTGCCGTGGCCCGTGACCCGTTAAGGCGATGTACCGGCATGGTTCCCTCAGACCGCAGGACTGAGTTGGTGTGCTGTTGTGAGCGCGGCCCGTGAAGGCGATGATCGGTTCGGGCTCCCTCAGACCGCAGAACTGAGTCGGCGTGCTGTTATGACCGTGACCCGTGGCCCGTGAAGGCGATGTTCGTTGGTTCCCGTGGCTCCCATGGTCCCATGGTTGGTTCGGTATGGTTCCCGCAGACCGCAGAACTCAGTCAGCGTGCTGCTCTCATCGTGGCCTCCTGGCCTTTGAAGATGGTGACCGGAATCGGATGTCTGTCGAGGTTGCGAGACTGAGTCTGTATACAGGTTTGATCGTGTCTCATGTGGCATAAAGGCACTGTCCAGGGATGACTCATGAGTCTTAAAGGTGGTGTGTGTGTGGATTGGTGGCCAGTGAAGGTGGTGTGTCGGCCTGGGATCCCAGACCTCCAGACAGGCCCGCCGGCCCCTCGCCTGAGTCGGCGCTCTCAGGAAACGGCACCGACGTGTGAACCGTAAAATGACCCCCCTAGCACGGAATGGCATCGACGGGCGTCATATGACCAAGTGCCCGGAGCGCCGTAAACCCTAAATATCTAAAGAAATGTGGCCAGTTTTGGAAAAGCCAGATCGTCGGTGTGGCTTGGGAACCGGAGCAGCGAGCGTGGCTCTGGGTGAATGTTTGAACGACTTTTAGCTTACTGGTATGACTTTAAAAGAGCAAACATCCTGCAAGACTTTGGGACCGACAATGACGTTGGCCAAGTGTCAGCAGGCACGCTTGAAATTTCAGCACTGCGGGATGCATTTCGCGAGGAGCCGGAGGACACTCAGGTCACCCAGGGCAGCGAGGTAACGCTGAAATGCAGCCCTCCTCGAGGCCATCCAGAGGTCCAGGTCACCTGGCTCAAGGACGAAGAGACACTGATCACCGACAACAGGTGCGAAACGTCATCCAGCAAGCTTCTGTTGTGAAAAAGGCAAAACAAACATCCTTACGTAAGCAAATGCCTGTCTGTACGTTGTAAAACAAATGTCATTTGTCGAACGGTTTCGTTCCTTGACCGTCGTTAGACAGAATGACTGGAAGCCACCACCACTACCCCGCCGTCTCTTTTGAGTGTGAACTGGCTCTGAAACTACTGATTCGCTAATTTTTCATCAATTTAAGTTTGTTGGCATTTAACCAACAAGTATCTGGCATGATTACGGTTGTGATGTGTCCGCGGTTGCTTTAGCTTGGACCTGATACGAAATATCAGCCAAAAAGCAACCACGCTCAATGAGCATCGTCCGCCCTAACAGATATTTTTTTAAGGTTTCATAGGGCGACCTTAGGATATGCACTCAATTCTTGTGTGAATTAAATTAGGCCAAGCCGCAGAAGCTAGATAATCACGTCCCTAAGATAGTCTTTTGATATTTACATATTTACAAGCCTAAAAAGTTTTTTCATCATGCTCATCGAAGCAAAACTTTCGAACTGAATGCCTGCTGAAATTGGTGCTAGGTTCCGCAACTTGCTCCGAAATGCGCCATCTGTCGCCATGAGGGTTTTCCGCCACGCTGTCCTTTCAGGTCAAGTTTGTAGCTGTTCGGTTTGCTGAAGCTCCCGACCACGTTTCCCAGGAACCAACTGCAGCAAGCTTTGAATCATTTCCAGAATGTAACAACGCTCTTCATTTGGAATAACTACCTCACTGAGGCACGGGCCACTCAACGTTAATCCATTCCACACACTGCCATGATCATAATTGCTCGTGGATGATTACGCAGAACTTGATCATGACAGAAATACGTGCATGGTCATCAGCTGTTTCGCAACAAGCCAAATAAATTATATTAACATTGTATCATACGTAGCTTCCGAAATACACACTCAACTACCACATCCGTCATATTCCCCATCTCATTCCGTACACCCGTGTCGACCTATATCTTCGCCTTGCCTTTCCAGCGGCATATACCTGATGGGACGGCCGGCCTCTGTAAGCTGCTTGACGTCTCCGCTCTACCCCTGCACCCCTTCCCTCTGTCTGCAGGGTTCACCTACAGGGTGCCAACCTGCGGATCGCCTCCAGCCGACTCTCGGACGCCGGCCAGTACGTCTGCCAGGCCGAGAACGTCCTGGGCGTGCGCCGCAGCCGCCCGGCCGCGCTCACCGTGCTCGGTGAGTGACGTCGGAAGCGGCGTGGGGCTTTTCTGACGTCAGAAGCCGGGCTCGGACGCGTCAGTCAGGAGGGGTGCGTAGCTGCTAGGCCTGGGACGGAGCTGGTTGTTGGGTGTTTCTCCTCGGTGACCAGCGTGCAGCAGGCTGTGGAAGTATCATCTGTGGTAGAGTTATTTGTCTCCTTTGAAAATGCGGCACATCCAATAGTTTTGCATAGCGGCCAGAAACAGAGCGGAATAAAGAACAATTTGCTAAAGACGGGAAAATAAAAGCTCGCATGGAGAGATCCAACGATAAAATGCAACTTGCTTGCTATTGTAAATACAACTGTATTACTGGCATGTCATTTGTCATTTTTCTCAGTAGGAAACGTGTGTCAGTATCTATTTCGTTCGGCTGATCCTAATATTTATTTCGCTTACCTTGTCCTGTTATTCCTTTCACTCGGCCGACGTGATATTTTTTTAGTGGCTTTTATTGCCACAATCCATCTGTTTTGAGCACTTTGACGTGATAAATTTGTCTGCTGCCGTTTTCAACCGCCAGACCAGCTTTCTAGTGACACCTACTTTATTTGTCCCAATGTTGCGCCAAGCAGCCGAGCAAGCAGCTTTACGGTGCTCATAATTCACGGCCTCTTCGTCAAACAGGGACCACTTTCACTTCCTGAAGCCTTGTGCAAGCGTCTCACGCTTTGCACGCACTCAGCGTCGTGATCATAAATACCGGCACGACAAATGAGGCCGGACCTCGGTCGGCTGTGTCTCACGGACGCCGCGTCAAAGCGTGCAGCCAGCCTGAATGCTAAACAGCACTGTATCACAGGCGGCCGGCCGCGAACGGCCCAGCGTGCCCAACTACCTGATCAATCACCCTGCGGTGTGACCGCGGCACGTGCCACGTGTCGCCGAGCGGCACGAGCGTGGCGGGTTGCCGATGGCTAAGTGTTGGTGTGCGGTATGGTCGATCGTATCCGGGCACGACCTGGCCACGGCTAACTGGTCCTGGAAAAAGTGGAGCGTGGTCGTCATGGGTAAGTCATGAACACACACATTTTACAAACTCTGTTGGAGGACGATTGTTAAGGAAACAAAACAGCATTTATCACAGTCTTCCCGAACGGCTTGGTGCTAGAGGAATATCGCATCCGTGCATCCCATTATTCCTATTTCATTGCATTAGGGAATGATCTTACGTAGAATACGTCATGTCAGGTCCTCACATTACTAGAGAAATCGACACCACGCAGCGTGTAAGCAGTACTCAGACAGGAATGGCCAGCGTGAACAAGCCTTTGCCTTCATCATGTTCTCGAATCTCCAGCCCCCATCCCAGTTTGACCAGATCGTTACTATCCACCGCGCTGCAGTTACGTTTGAGATCCCCGGACACTAGCAGCCGCGCTGACTCGAGATCGATATAAGATCAGCCCGCCCTGGCCTGCAGGCCGCGGCACTAAGTCACAGCACCAGAGCTCGCCGGTCTAATGAGGAAACTCAGGCTGCGAGCGGAGTTCAAAATGTCGTCCAGCGCCACGATCATGGCTAACTAATGCGATGATGAGTTTCTGATGCCGGCGTTACGCAAGCGGCGCCTGGCCGAAGCGATGTTCTGCCAACGGCCACGTCATGTACGACGCAAACAGGCGGCTCGACGCGCCGGGCGGACTTTGCAGCGACTGCGTGGCGTGCTGACCGGGCTACAGAGAGGGAGGTCTCGACAGGCGACAAGAAATGGTGTCTGATCCGACCATCGAGTGGGTAAACACTGAAATCGGCTCGGAAACATCCTCTGCCAGCCGTCCGACCTGCGCCGCTGGCCAAATGGGCGGCGAGTGGACAAGGCGCTGGGCCGTCTGAAGCACATCACCTCTCGTTTGGCCGCCGACCGCCCACTCAGGCCCTCAGCGAGTTTCGGACGTCGTTTCCCGGGAACGGATGCGGCGCGAGCCGGAGGAGTTGCGCTCCAACTTGCCGTGAAGTTGCGCCCCTCCGACAGCGAGGGAAACCGTGTGCGGCCCGATAGCATCACTTATTCAGGACGAACGCCCACCGCGGTCATGTGGGGGCGGCGATTTAAAGCCTCTCGCTCGCGCTGCACGTCCAAACTTTGCCTATAAAGGCACGTGCTGCTCTACCTGGGCTTCCTGCCTTTCTTGAAGGCGGTTGTAGAAGTTGGCCGAGTCAACATTTTCCTAACCTGATGCGGGAGCAAGACATTTCGATAGCAGCAACAGGAACAGCCGTGTTCAGGTATACTCCACGTTGAGGGGTTAGATAGGAGTATCGACGAAAGGAACAGGCGTAATCGAAAAAGGGTAACTTAATTGGACGAGGATAACCCAATTAAAACTGCCTGCAAGACCAAAACCATGTATGCATTGCCAAAATTACTGTCTTGCGAAGTACGAATCGAAGGGAAGATTGCATAGGACCGCAATGGAGGAACATGCTCATCTTTCACGAACTAATGTTCTGTATATAGTGAATGTGGCTGCGGCTAAAATCATCCTCGCACCTTTAAGATTCAAACAACCATTACGCGTAATTCGCTGAAAATGTTCTTCATCGTGAAAACAGCACCGTCGTCGCCTGTTCACCATTTTCTCGATCTCGGCGTCTCTCTCCCGGGTGATGCTGAAACCCCCCGATTTCTGGCCGTCTACACGCCCCCCTTTTCCGCTGATGCTCGGCACGCTCTGACTGGCCGCGGGGTGTTGCAGTGCCCCCGTACTTTGTCCGGCGGCCAGAGGCGGCACTTGGCCTGGCCGGCGGCTCACTGCTGCTGCCCTGCGAGGTGGCCGGCTTCCCGCGGCCTCGCGTCCACTGGCGTCGCCTGGACGCCCCTCTGCCGGTGGGCCGGCTCCACTACACAGAGGTGAGACGGTCCACTACACAGGGGCGAGATGGCTCCAGTGCACTACGCAGAGGTGAGACGGTCCACTACACAGAGGTGAGACGATCCACTACACAGGGGCGAGATGGCTCCACTACACAGAGGTGACACGGTCCACTACACAGGAGTGAGACGGTCCACTGCACAGAGTTGAGACGGTCCACTACACAGGAGTGAGACGGTCCACTGCACAGAGTTGAGACGGTCCACTACACAGGGGTGAGACGGTCCACTACACAGAGGTGAGACGATCCACTACACAGAGGTGAGACGGTCCACTACACAGGGGTGAGACGGCCCACTACACAGAGGTGAGACGGTCCACTACACAGGGTGAGACGGTCCACTACACAGAGGTGAGACGGTCCACTACACAGGGGTGAGACGGTCCACTACACAGAAGAAAGACGGTCCACTACGTAGAGGTGAGATGGTCCACTACACAGAGGTAAGATGGTCCACTACACAGGGGCGAGATGGCTCCACTACACTACGCAGAGGTGAGACGGTTCCACTGTCATGGGGATGAGGCGAATCCACCTGCGAAGGCGAGAGCACTGGCTGGCCGACTGTTTCAGCGGTTTGGGCGGCTCACGCTTAGGATCGACAGATATCAGGCCCCTCGCGTGCGGAGAAGTAGACTGTCCCGCAACTCACAGAGGGCATGCGGGAAGCCTACCCACGGTGAACGAACGATTCACTGCATCGAGCTACACTGCGGGGTAGCTTTGAGGAGGGTCACTTGGTATGCTGAAAAAAGATATCTTTCTGTCTTTAAACCAGGGGTATCGATTTGTATTCTTTCGAGGATTTGTATTCTTTCTGACCCACCCAATGTTAATTTGTGCCTGTCCAATGTTGGTCTGGGCCCCTCCAATATTTTCTGCCAGTTTGAAAGAGAATGGGGCAAAAACAACGAAAGAAACGGCCGCAGTAGATAAAAGATAGGCAGAAAGTATAAAGTAAGGCATAAAGTAATGTATCTATCTATCTTTTTATCTTCTACATATATATATATATATACATATTCAATTTCATATATATATATATATATACACATATATATCGCACATACATGCGACATACGTAGTTTTTTATTTGAAAAATGGTAACAAAAACTAAAAAATTTCCAGTCATCATCCACTGAAAAACCCACATTTGGGGGAGGTTAGGTTGTCAGGCCCACGGCTTGGCCCACCCAATCATTTATAGAAATTAACGCCCCTGGAAAGCTCGCATGAACTTTCGAAACCGGAGAACTTTTGGTCCTTTGTTTCACTAAGGCAGACACTCAGCATGAATTATCCGAACATGTTTCGGGCCCTTTAATGGAACACGTTTACCCTATGCTGCAACATATGCATTCGAATATCTTCATGATGGCGTCATGTGTCATGTGCGCCGGTCTGCTTTTTTTAGAAAACAGTTGTGAAAACTAAATTGCAAGCAGTTTTGTGATCCGAATGAGTCTGAAGGGGTAGGGACAATTTCGTTCTCGTCGGACATATTCGGTTTTTCATGGTCCCAAGCAAACTGCAAATAAAACATGAGACGCGAGCTTCGTGGACGGTGTAAAAAGATTCCAATGTGACGTTAGGCAGTCCTCCAGATGACCAGCTCCTGTCGAAGACACTCAAGATTCTGAGCACGGTCCAAGTAACCCGAGCTGAGTACGCTGCTCTGTTACCAGGACAACAGCATGCGGATAGACGACCTGCGCCCGACCGACGCCGGCCAGTACAGCTGTGAGGCCGAAAATGACGTCGGCCGGGTGTCTGCCGCTGTCGCGGTCGACATTCAAGGTGGGCAGATGGTCAGACCAGAGCCGACATCGAATGACGCAGTCGGTCACAGTCTCTGGTCACGTCATAGTGAGTTAGTGATGAACACGTTTTAAGTTGTTTTGAGTTGGTAGCAAGCAAGTTATATCGAGATTTGTGATGCAACACGTCCGTGCCGGTCCTGCTTTGTTGGACGGGTAAAAAACTTGAGATGCGGGGCTGCAAAGGGCCATGAAACTCTGCTTTGCTCCTTCTTTATTGTGTGTGCTCTTGTCCTTGTTCTTCTGAGTGTTGGTTTGCTTCCACGTGACTTTCGGAGCTCACGCCATTTATGACGACGTCGTGTATTTCTGTCAGAAGAGGCCTCGCACTCACAGTGCATGTTCGCCTCCAGTGTCGCCGAGTATCGACATGCCTTCCCGGGTCACCGTCCGGCTCGGCTCCCAGGTGGCGCTCAAGTGCCAGGCCAGAGGTCAGCCAACACCGAGAGCCATCTGGTGGCAGGAGACCAAGTTCGAGCCGCTCCTGGCTGACCAGGTGCGCCGTCACGCGCGGCCGAGCTTCACAATCGCGACGAACTTACACCCCTGAGCTCTTCCATCGCTGGATGATTTCTGAAATGCTTGGTGATAATGGCGATGGACTTGTAAACCGCATTCTTTGTAGTTTTTGTGTTGTGATGGCCACCGGATGAAGCCGTGATCGCCGAGATGTCACCGGCTCCTGACTCGGCCGCCGTCGCCAGGAGCGAGGCAGACTCTCGACCTCGGTGCAGAACGACCTGTACATCGCGCCGCTGACGGCGGCCGACCTCGGCTGGTGGGTGTGTGGCGCGTCGAACGCGGCCGGTTCCGTCACCGGCCGGGTCCTGCTGAGCGAGCGGCGGTCGCAGACGGACCGACTCGGCCGACAGCACGTCACCCCGCCGGCCGAGATCATCCGCCGCGACCTCGACCGCGACCTCGTCCACCTGGGCGACCTGCAGGTCGTCAGACCCGACTCGCTGCGACTGACCTGGAAGGTGAACGCTTAGTGAACTGAAGTTGCACTTGTCCATGTTGTAGAGAGTTATTCTGAGAATAATGAGTATGTGCGGAATGAATACAAATTACACATTCAAAATGTTTCATTGAGTACCTCCGACACTTTCTGTCCTGCCTGACGAAAAAAATATCCAGAATGTGCGTGCATACCAAAAACTAAGAACAGTCCAATGTTGCTGCTTGATTGCGATAGTATTTCCTGTACATTGTCGTGTTCGAGAAGTTTTGTTTCTACTTGTTTATCGCAGCAAAAACATTCACCTGAAGGAATTCGCCGTAGGCAATGGTCGGTCCCTGCTGTTTCATTCTAGTTTTCTTGGGGCAAATCTCTGCTGTTTATTCTGAGCACCACAAGAAAGATTCAATGAGCGCGCTGTTAAGTTTCCAGCACACGTTCTTCCCGAGCCTAGGTGCCAGATGTTCCGTTTGTTCTGCGCTTTTTGCTTGCGTCAGTCTCAATACAATTTGCCACAGTTTGCTCTGGAGCATCCACAGAGTCCAGCGCGTCCGGTTTTATCCGTGCCTTTGGGACCTGCTCGCGCTGAAAGTTACCGCCAGAGCTCAGAGCAAACAGACGAAATCGGCGCCGGTAAAATTGGCCGGCTCCGCGCGGACGGCCCTTCCCCGCTGTTTACGGCGCCCGAATCCCCGCTGGACACGCACTGCAGCCTCCGCTCCCTGCCGCGGCCACACGCAGCCTGTCCTGGCCCCAGGTGGCGGGACACAGCCCGGTGGACGGCTTCTACATCTGTCTGGTGTCTGCCGGCGGCGGCAGCGGTCCGGCGCTGCTCAAGGTGCCGGTGCTGAACGGCGGCGCCGACAGCTACGTGTTGACCCGGCTGCGGCCCGGCGCCGGCTACGAGGTCTTCCTGGTGCCGTTCCGGTCCGGCTTCGAGGGCCGAATGAGCAACCTGCGCCACGTACAGCTGCCGGAGGCAGGTGAGAAACAGAGCGGGCTGCTCGCGCCGCGTGCCGATAAACCAGCGCACGTTCGGAACAGGTAGACAAGCTTACGGCACGAGATCGGGGCAGCAAATGAACCGCTCATAGTAAAGGAAAGACGAGACAGTGCATGAAGACGGAAGAACATTACAAACCAAGCGATTATAAGAACGCAAGAAACAGAGATTAGTGACATACGTGCAGGAATGCATGAATTTGTACCAAAGATCAAACATTCGGTGCTTTGAAAACGGGTAGAAATTGAACGCATGACACTGCAATGACAAAGCCGGTGATGCCTGTTTCATTAGATGACTTCTGATGTGCCAGAATGTAGTTTACCATTCGAAGCTCTGGTTTGCATGACCTTCATGCTAAACCCAACGTCATTGCTTGCACGCCCGTTTACCAGTCCACTTAAACCGTTCATGCATGTTTAGCGTTAGTATCTATATACCTTACCTTACATTAGCCGCAATAGACGTAAGCCATCGTTGGCTTTGTATCCACAAAAGCTGGCGCCACGTGGCCGCCGGGACTTGCGTCGTTTGAGTAAGCGTGAGTCGTGGTCTGGAAGACGCTGTAGGCGGGCAGGTGCCAGCTTATTCCGATCCAGTCACGTGACTGGAACGGTCTGGCACCGTAACTTATCACCTATTGGTGGCCTGAGAGATCAGAACCCAAGGGTCTTGGGTTGCAAACGCGTTTTCCCCTTGCTTTTCATTAGGTGAGATGTTAGATCATAGGATATTCCGCGCCGTTTCTACTCTAACTTTGTCTCCATGGAATTTCGTTTCGCACGGCGGTACTGTTCTTGGTCTTCCAAGAACCAGCTCGTCCGCCGCGTCCCGGTCATACGCTGTCGCAGCCTGAGGGCCGTCCATTGTGTCAGCCTCCCGGCCATAAGTTAGCCAATCGGCTGCCGATGACGGCCGCTGTCTACTAACCGTCGCCGATGACCGCCGCTAACAATCGCCGCTGTCGACGATCGCCGCGACGATCAATGGGCGTCGACGGCGCAACAAACGCCGGCGAAGACGTCCTCGGCAAGCGAGACGCATCCAGCGCCGTGAACGCCGCAGTGGGCCGCCGGCGGCCGGCGGACGGGGTTGACATTGGCCGGCGGCGATCCCCGGCACCGCCAATAAAGACGAGATTGACGCGCTGTCCGGGCCGCGTGGCGCCGTTATTGTCGTCGGCCGGCTGCGCCGCCGGCAGCTCCGGTCCGGAGATAGCCTTGCGAAGCTGCAGCAGCTCGTCAACTGAAGTGTGTGTCCGGTAGCCGGCGGCATAGGACGCGGGGCCGACACGGTATCCTATTCATAAACAGAGAGGAGGGGGGCCCTCAGACAGCGAGCGCCTGCCCCAACTTGTGAGAGGAGCACTGTCGAGCATTGCATCTCTACCCCGTGCCCTCACCACGGACGAGAGCGAGTCAAGAGCAGCGCGAGAATGGAGCAACGGCCAACATCTCCCCGCTGGTCCCTTACCTCCGCCTCCCACTTACTTCCGCCCTGCCCTCCGCGATCATATTGGCTATTGCGCTGGCGCTGCTGGGCAGGAACACTGAGCGATCGGGTGTGCGGGCGGCGGCGGCGGGCGCCACGGCACCGCCCACATTTCCCCCGGCTGGCCGCCGTCGCCACCGCGGCCCCATTCATTGCCAGGAGGAAGCCCGGCTCAGCTCGCCTCGGGCGTAAATCAGCGGCCGCGAGCTGCGGCTGAACTGAGGCCGCCGACGGCAGGCAGTGTGGAGTCCGGGGGAAACGCTGAGGTGTGGACGGTCCGTACAACCGAACAGTCACCACTGAAAGAGAGTCCGCGTGGACTCTGAAGAAAACACTGAAGTGTGTGTGCGGTCTGCACGTATGATTAGATCACCGCTGGCAGACAGTCGGTGTGGCATACGCGGGAAGCGCAGAACTGTGAGCGGTTTTTGTCGGTGGAATAACTTGTCTGTCATCCTTTCCGTAGCCTGATCCTTTAGACCGTGTCTTAAAAGTGTATCAGATAACGAAAGAAGACTTATCAAACCGTAAAAGTTTGCGAGTCAAAGGATCATGGCCAGACGTGCAACATATCCGTCGCAACTTCATGACAAAGAGCAGGTCTGGTCGAAAACTTGTCTGGATGATATGAAGTCCTTTTCAGCCGTCACGAATTCCGAAACTTTTGGTTGCCTAGAAGGCCTCTTCCATGAACTCTCCAGCCAAATTGTGTACATAAGTTCAATCAATATGACTTCCAAGTTCTTAAATAGAAACAAAGTTGACAGATCGGCATTCCCGCAAAATCCAGAACCAATTGCTTTTGCTCTCTGATAGAGCATGAAAATGTCGTATATATGCTATGTCAAAGGTGTAAGGGAATGCTCATGGCTCATGACAATGAATTGGGCTAACAATTATTCAACTGATTGTAATATGGAGCTCGTTGCGATGCATTGAATGACTAGATGACTTTTTCGCATGTTCTCAACAAAGACGTCATGCACATATCCAGAATGACTAGTTAGTATGAGTCGTTAAGGCATTTTAAACATGAAAATTGCACTGTACAACAGACATTGTAGGGTAAGTCTTCCTTGACACCTGACAGTTTCATGCTATCACTTCTTTGAGTTTGGTACATCAATTTTTTGGTATCAATGTTACTCTGTGGCCATTTACCTGACGAGGTGACATATTAGGTCTGAAGCTGCCCGTTCCCAATACTGGCCGCTGCGGCCCCTCAGTCCTCTCACCCAGCGCAGCTCCGGTGCCTCCCAGCTGCGCCGTCTGATGCCTGTCTGTTCGGTTCCAGCGCCGTCGGTGGCGCCGGCCGACCTGCTCGTATCTCCCGCCGGCGCCGACACTGCGGTCACCTGGTCGGCGGTGGCCGGGCCGCGCGCCAACGGCCGGGTGCGCGGCTACACGGTGCTGCTGCTGGAGCCGGGCCGGGCCGGCGGCGCGCGGCCCCTCCAGCGTCGCTACAACGTGTCGGCGCCGCCGCTGCTGCTGCCCGGCCGGCCCGGCCGCCGCCAGGCCAGAGTGGCCGCCTTCACGGCGGCCGGGCTCGGCCCGTTCTCAGCCTGGGCGCGGCCGCCGCCGGCGACGACCGCCGCGCCGGCGGCGACTTCGGCCGTGCCGGTGGCGCCGGGCGGCGGCCGGCCGGTGCCGCCCGCCTGGCTGGTCGCCGTGCTCTGCTGCCTGTGTCTGGCCGGGCTCGGCGCGGTCGTGGCGGCGCTCTACTTCCGGCGGCTGCGTGCCAAACAACAGCGACTCACCAGCACAGCCAGTAGGTTTTACGACAGCAGCGACGATCTGCGGGAGGGGGGGAGGGGCAATGGCAGGTTAAAACGCCGAACTGTGTCACGTTAGATTATCTCGCTCCTGCTGCCCATGTTCAGAACAGCTCCATATGCAGCCACCATCGTTGGTGCAATCAGATGCTGGCTCAAAAATTTGGAACGTGTTCCAAAAAAGAGCAGCAGTTTACCTGGGCTTGGTATTAGCATACCAGCAGAAAAGCGTCAGAGCCATGTAGCTCTGCGCCGTACACCTCGCTTGCACTGTATCCGGCAGTACTCACCAGACAGAGCTCAGGATCCCAGCAGCGATTAGTCGGGGCACCACGATCGCCATATTTGGCCATTATGTTTTCTATGGCGTTTAGCATGTGTGACTAAAAATCAGTGATTCTCCGTGTTTAAATTAGTATTATGTTTTGAATGCCTGAACTCTCTCACGGAATATTTCAATGGTCTTCAAATAACAGCGTCACGAAGTCTTTCTGTTTATCCCATCGCCCATCCAGCAGCACTCACCCAATCATGCATCAGGCATTCTCAGCCCATTTTATCGGCGATATCGTCGGCGAAGTAAGAACGTCTTTACGATTTAACGACGTTATCAGAATGAGGGATCCGTGAAATGTCCTCGTTTACACCTGAACGGCCCTGCCTGGAACGACGAGAAAGGCCCGATAAAATCTGCCGGCGCCGATCGGGCTTTTTAACCCGTGACTGCCCGTTGGGCGCGCAATTTATCATTCCTACAATGGGCCGGATGGGGATTGAACATCCATCAGCTCTCAGCCGCGGTTAGCCTTAACTGGCCGGTTTTCCAGGCGGATGGGAGTGTCCATTTTGGCCGGGCTTGACTCCGGATGTGTTCCGATTCGGAAGCTGGTGTGGTGGGAATGATCGCCTGGTAAGATGCTGGTAGTCGTGGGGTGGTGGGAGACTGGTGGTTTGGTGCACGAAGTGCTGATGTCACTGTAACTAACTGAGGTTAAATAAACACCGCATTTAAACGGGTATGGCTACGAAAACTTCATCATTATGTGGGCCGTGAAGGGACACGGGCGGATATGAAGCTTACGCTTCTGGTGTGATAAAAGCGGCCCGAATCTTTCCTTTTCGGCCGTCTCAGTCATTTGCAGATGCATGGATCCAGGGCCGGGCTGACGCTGTTATTGAATGCACAGAACATTACGTTGGAACGCCTCCACTTTCGCGTCCTCGCTATGCCTGTTCCACATTCTGATATGCTCTATTTTACTGGTACCATTAAACTACTACGTAAACGTTCTTCATAATCCCACAACTCTGCGGTAACCAGAGTCGGTCCACGCAACTTCAACCAGTAACAACCAGCGCCAATTAAACAAGACTAGATGCTTTGGGACTGGCGCTTTATACGGCGGGATAAGTTCAAGTGTCTTGAAAATGGGCTGCTTGAAATGTTAGCCATTGCAAGCCAGAATGGGAAATCCCAGCCCGGATGACTGCTTACCATTGCCAGCTGCCGCTCGTATATTTTATCCATCATGCTGCTGAAATTCAGATAACAGAGCCGGAACGCTATAACTAGACCACCAAACATTCCGTGCGTTTTCAGCGGTCCGGCGGAAGACTGTTGCAGCGAGATTCCATAAATCCAGTTTACGTAGCGTGATTTTGCCTGATGATTTGATCCAGTTAATTTGGTGTTAGCAGAGAGTAGACCTGAAGGGCCATAACCGTCTAACAAATATCGTCGTATCACAACCTCAGGATGATGAGAGTGCACTGGTGGGTTCGGGGAAGGAGAGGGGGCACCGGAGTCATGGCTCCCATTTTGTCAGGAAAAGGGGCCACAGGTTTTTTGCCCCTCACGTTTTGGACGGATAAATGTATTTTTTTTTTTGTTTTCGAGTCTTTTTTTAATGTACCCTTATTTTCGGAACTTGAAAAACAACGTGACCGAAATCCATTGAGAAATCAAAATTTTGAGGTGGTTGAGGTTACACGGACAGAAATTTGGCTCCCCTTTAGGACATGATCTGGATTGCCCGTGTTAGAATTGTGAGGCGCATCGTAAATGTGACCCAACTTGATTAAAAAAGATGCCTACAAAATACTTTATTACAATGCCAACAACCAAATCTATAGCATTTTTTCAGTTCCGGAGCACTGCAAAAAGATGGAATATATTTGGAACACCATTACCATAACGTTCACTTAATTACAACATTTTTTTAGTTCAAATGTACTATGCTGACATTTAAACAAACATGTTTTGTTCATGTAAACGGTGTCTGGTTGCAATCACTTTGCAGCTTTCCTTCTGCAATGGACGAACGGGCGAAATAGAATCCCATTGTGCCATGCCTTATTCAGCACTATTTTACTCTCGGTTGTTTGCGACGAAGGTTTTCCTCGTTTCCCCAGCCTTTTATCATACGTCCTACCCTGCCCGATTTCTCTCGTCCGGCGGTGGGAAATGGATGAGTTAAGTTTGTCACCCTACGCCTCCTCCGAGGGAGGCACCGTTGATGAAAGCAAGATGAGGTAATCTATCACAGATGAGTGGTATTAGCCAACTTTTCAGACGTAAACGACAGGCTTACACTGAACTAAAAACAAAGCACGGTTGACAAAACCAAACGCTGACGCTGGGGCTGGCGCAATTTTCTTTCACCTCCATGAGCGGTTGTGACTGCAGTTATGTGTGGCAGCAGTCGCGTTTGTCCCAGGACTCTCCCCGACGCTCTGTCCCCCGCCAGCGCTGACTCCCGCCGCTCCCTCGTCTCCCGCAGTGCTGTACGCCGACGTCAAGTTGCCCGTCATCACCCACGAGCCGAAGCCGGACGTGCTGACGCAGAACACGCTCTGGCTGCGCGACGACCTCTTCCACAAGTCCACCGAGCCGCCGCCGCCGCCGGCTCCGCCCGCCCCCGACCATCACATCTACGTGAACGAACTGCCGGCGTCGCCCTCTCGGGGCTCGCCGCCGCAGCCGTCCGCCGTCGGCCTCTACGCCAGCGCTGCCATCAGGGCGGCGCCGCCGGTCCGGCCACAGGTCGCCGCCAGGGGGAACGGATCGTTAGAGGTCACCGCTGGAGACCACGGATCATCAGAGGTCATCTCCAGAGGTCAGAGGTCGCTAGAGGTCGCTGCCAGAGGTCGCGCGTCGCCGGATGAGCTGAGCTCAGGCAGCAGCCCGCAGCTGAACTTCCTGGCGAGGCCAGTCTGCAGTGCTCGGCGTCAGGCAAGTGGTTTTTTGATAATCTTTTTTAGGATAGGACTGTATGTCGTGGTGTTGTCAAGAGATAGGTCAACGGATTATTGCAACTGCAGTCGTCAGCTTTGTTTCAAACGAAGCTAAGTTATAACATAACGGCTTTCGTTACGTTGTCGCGGACGACCATTGTATACATTAGTGCAGTTTCAAACAGACTAGACAGACAGAGAGCAGGTTTTTCTGGTCAGTGAATAAATTGAAGAAGATGCTGCATCGCCACCAAGACGGCTCCTTGACTGCGAATCAAGTTAACATCGGACTGTGCGCACCAATCTATTAGAAATCATACCACCCAGATTAAGAGCTCCCCGGATTCCGACAGCATCAAAAGACTCATTTGCGATGCCCATAAATAGCACCAAGTCCATGCTCTCATCAGTATCCCACATCCGCATATAAAACTAAGAACTGAAGAGATAAGGCTGGCTTAGGTTACGGATCGAAAGCAAATGACTTATCTCATTTTTGCGTGATGGTTTCATCTGTTGTCCATTTCCGTTCCAGAGCCATCCGCGGACTAGATGCTGCGGAAAATCGTAAAATTTCATAGGCATTTCGATTAAGCTCACGCATAAATTACGTATAACTGGTTCTGAGAATTCTGCGTTCCACATTTTAACCTTACGCTCCATGAAACTGATGAGAAATCGCAGTGAATATTAATCACTTACGAAAGCGATTGTGAGAGCTTTGAGGTTCTTTAGGGGAGTCATTTTCTGACTGAGTTACCGCATGAATTAAATTCCCAAGCCTAAATGGGAGGCGAATATACCAAGCCTCTATTTTCTCTGCTCGTTCCCGAGAAGTGTGAAGTACTGTCAGTCGTCTTCGGCGTATGTGTTCATCGGAATGCACAAACTGAAAGGTAACTACTTGCTGAATTCCAGTCGACATCTTTATTACCGCTTTCAGGGGAAGGTGCCATTTGGTTTTCATTGCGGATGAAGTAAATTTGTTAGCATCTGATGCTCTTTACAATGCGTCAAACGCAACGTTTTGAAAACAATGGTATACCTGAAGGCTTACGTCATTACGCAATCCTAGTTTGCACCGGACTATTTCCAGACCGGCGAACAAATTGCTCACCGAAATTAAACCACCGCCCCAGATCTGAGCTGCTCATGCTTGCTACATGAGACGGCCAAGGGACCTGGTGTTGCAATTATTGCTAATGACGTCTGAGCCGTGACGTTCGGATTCCCCGCACCCTGGTACATTTGCAAAATGTCAGCTCGTGCTGTCACGGTCGTACGGTAATGAGAGGATACAGTGACGGTGGTCTGTATATTGAAGATTACCGGAAGGCAATGGAACTGGCCACCATGAAATGGCCTCCTCGACTAACAGAAAAGGGTGTGTTATAGATCGGCACAGGGTATTTAGCTAAAGATCGACCGACGGTATTATGATGGCAGACTGACATGTCGTGCTTTGCTGCAGACAAACGGTCCGTCTTCTCTTCTGTCAACTGACAAACCGTGTCGTGTTACAGACTGAGAGACGGTGCTGTGCTGGAGACTGGCGACCTTTGTTATCGCGGGTGTAGGAGTCCGCAGGGCAGTGGCCCTGCTAGCTTTGAAACATTTTAACAAAAGCTCCATGATATTGCATGGAAAGAAATGGCGTCAAAGTGACTCGGATCCAGCCAACTTCAAAAACGCTCCTAAACACATGCTTATGCTGCAGACTGACGGTCCGCGTTGTGTTACAGACTGGCGGTCCGTGTTGTGTTCCGAACCCACGGTCCATGTTGCGTTGCAGACTGGCGGTCCGTGTTGCGTTGCAGACTGGCGGTCCGTGTTGTGTTGCGGACCGACGGTCCGTATTGTGTTGCAGACCAGTCGGTCCCGGTCGTCGGACACGGGCAGCGTGTGCTCGGAGCCGGGCCGCTGTCTCCAGCCTGGGGTCGGCTCTCGGCTGCACCCTGACCACGGCAGTCACGCGCCACGCTCGCCGCAGTTCCTCGGCGGTTCGTACCAGGAGTGCTGCTGCTACGAGTGCGACTACGGACCGGAGCGATGCCGCGCGGACCCTGACGAACCGCAGCCGGGTATGGTCCTCTGAACACCGGACAACGCCTTTACTCTCCTGGACAAAGGCAAAACGACGACTACGTTGTATTACTACTAATTTCTTATATAAGAACAGGTAATGAATAGCTGTGTTGTTAAAGTGCCATTCTGGTTTTCTTTCGTTACTACTTTTTCTGCCCTGTTATAGTAGACAATGAGCGCATATGAACAGTCCCGGCCTTCGTTCCACCGAACATCTATGCCAGCCCGCTGCAAACGACAGTGACCATGTCTCCGACAGATGTCACCACTTTCGCCACGGAATCCCAGCGTCTGGCGGCTGCGTATCCGGACGACCTGAGCCTGAGCAGTGAGAGCAGCGGCTCGTCGGTGTATGCCGAAACCGAGCCGCACGACTTTAGCGGCGAGCACGCTGACAGTCCGGCCAGCAGTGACGCCACCTACAAGGTACCTGCGCGCGCGGCCGCCGACGGCCGGACGGAGGCCCCGGACGACGACCATCTTGGTATTTTTGAGTTTCCTTTGTCTCCATTAGCTTTGTTTTGTAAACTTTTATCGCGTTCTTGTAAGTTGACACGCAATTTTCAACCGATTTGCTTATAAGCTCGACGGATGAACATCCTCGGTTTCTCGCAATGTACCCTGTGTCAAACTTTATGGTGGTGGTCCTCAGCTAAAGTGTATGGCGCTGCTGACGATGGTTTCATGTGATAAGTCAAAACTTAAGCTTGCAAAGCCCGCATAAAATGAGCACCCTACATAAAAAAACGGCCGCACGATTCCAAGAATGCATGACTGCCAGGAGGAGCATTGCCCTTTAGTTTTGATACAAAAATTATCACCTGTGTTTTTGTTTGCATCTTCCTGGCAAGTATCAGGTTCTCCCACCTCTGCCGGTAGGAAATCTGGGTTTCCGGAGTGAAAGCCATCTGTCACATCTGTGATGCCGCGTGGACACACCGCCCGTCCGATGGCTCATGTTTACATGAGCTAACTATTAGAGCTAACTGTACCCACTGTGCGGCCCGTTCCACAGAGACCGCCGGAGGTGACCAGACACTCTCACGGCCGCACGATTTCCCTGTGCAGCGCCGACTCGGCGTACGACACGCCCGGTCCAAGCCGGCGCAGCTACAGCGCCTCTGACGGCGACCGACCTCACCGCAGCTTCCCCGGGGCACCGATAGATGACAGCGCTACTAGCGGCCAGATCTCGACACTTCGCCGGCGCAGCGAGGGAGGAGCCAGTCTCCCTAGCTGTCAAGTGTAGTATCCTAGCTGCTTCCTGTGATCAGCTGGGCTACTGGACTAAGCCCCGCTGCCGGAGACAGTGCAGCTTCCGTGTGCCAAGAGAGGGGATTGCTCTGCCATGCCCCTCGCGTTTCAGTTACCAGTTTAGTTTGTTATATATAAGAACTGTTCTATTGAACCTAGTCATCCAGCAGAAGGAAACACTGAATTTTACATTCTTCGTAGTTTTACAAGAAGTTATTTCTCGTTGTGTAAGCGACGGCAATATCATGTAGCTGAGAAGATGTTTCAGTGAAGCGCAACGTAACGCAGATCGCTAACGGCGCGATATCGAGATCGCATATCGACTGACGGAATACGGAAAACAGCTGATTTCGCATATCACCCCACGAGCCGAGCAATGATTCCAGCAATCGCCGAGGACGTGTGCGGCAGGACTGCGACGCGGCCCTGAGATGCGGGTCGGACCATGGCGAGAGGATCCGGCCTCGTCCGGGGACGGAGTGGCGTGCCGGCTCGTCGGCTCATCAGTGTTGGCCCCGCTGTTTTGTATCGATGTGCCATGTGACATAAACGGCCAAAGGAGGCGGAGGAGCAGTGTCTGCCGATAACACTGAACGCCTGATGGATGTCGATGAAGTCATTCGCTCGGAATCTGTCGAAAGGTACCGGGACCATTGGGACATTGGTGGCCATTGATTAGCTCTGACCAATCGTGGATCCCATCATTGCTCCGAAGAGTAGGCGGGGCAGAGAAGTTATCTGAAGTGTGTCCCACTGTACGCCATTCACAGTTTGGTGTACCACTTTATCAGAGGCTCCGCTAGATCATTTCGTGGCCATTTTACGTTTTGGCGACTCACTGGAGCTGCTGGTTTCATTCCCTTCCAACAAGTTATTCCACGTTTTTGTTTTCAATAGACCGGAAGTCTGGTCTTCACCTCGATCAGCAGAATAATGACGTCATACAGTCCCGTAATCAGGCCACGAACGCTCCAGATTTTCGTATAGTGCTTAGCGTGCTTCACGTTCTGCGGTTTGGAGTAAAAACGATGTAAATATGACAGAGTGGTGTCAATCTCAACTTTTTCTTTCTTTCGACTGGCCCATCTGTTTGTAATTGTGTCGCGCGACAGTGCTTGCCCCAGCATTCCAGTTATCACCGCAAAGTCGTACTTTGTTTGTTCCAACACGGTACTGTGTGACGGCCTAATCATAGTAACGTCCATGCTCGGGGCTCCGTGCTCCGGATATGACCTGTCGCCCCGGCTCCGGCGTCCTCCATGTACGGCCCGAATCACGTGCTCACTTGGCCGCCGTACCCAGTCTGCTTAGTATGCATTGCCGGCTGAGCCGGGCACGGGACAGCAAGTCGTACACATGGTACGGTCAGTTTCGGCGAGAAACAGAGGACAGAGTCCAGCCAGCGTTGGCCTGCCCGCGGAGAAGCCGAACGGTGAACGCCGAAACAGCGGAGAGTCGTGCTCCTAATGATGCGAGGATGTGGCAATTTTGGGAGCATGACAGCACAGCTCGTAAGCGCGCGGACACTCTTCGACTGTGGGAGCAATGCACAGCCGAGAATACTAGATTCTTGCGCACAAGGACCTGTGCACTTGCAAGCTGCAAAGACAAGTGAACGGAAAATGTTGGAACGAAAGAACTGATGCTTTTCTCGTGCCGATCCGTGCTAAAAAGTGTCCTCTGTAGGAATAAATCCAGGATGCCTTGTTCACCATATACTCACATATGCTCACATAGGGTGGGCGGCCACAGCTGCATGGAGCGTTCATCCGTTTCAGTCTGTCGCCATATCTCTACTTTCAAATCACACGATTTTACGGGCTCTGTTCGTTCGGTTGCACGCACGTCATGGACAAACGTGGATGCACAGTTTCAGCGCGCAGGTGGGCCATAACCAGACCGTCTCGGCTGGCTGGCTGGTGCCTGCCGCCCGCGCGCCCGGCCCTGCCTTCTCCCGGGAGAAGTCCGGAGAGCCTGCGGTGACGTCACACCGCGCCGCCCAATATAGATCACCGAAGGCGGACGGATGACGCCATCAGCCCCAGCCGGCAGGTGGTTAGCGAGGGCCTGGGCTGGCAACGGCCTCATGAGGTTCAGTCTTTCGGCGCCGTCCCGAGTCGGAGACTCAGTAAAATACCGTTGGAAAATAGAACTGAACAGTTTCCATGGTGCCAAAATGTTTCGGCGATCACAAGACACGGATCGGTTCTAAATGGTCACAGACGTGGCAGTGGCACCTGTACACGTTTCCAAGACGACAGCGGCTCAACATTGCGCTATTTCCGTCACTCCGGCGTCCTGAAAGCTTAAGTCGACAGCACGATGACGTAAATCTGTGTAAAGACCGAAGACGTTAACAAAAGCCTCTAATGTGAGCAGCCCGAGGAACTTTTCAGAACGTACCAAAATGTTCATTTTTTCACTTCTAATCAAAACTTGAAGAACGGATGCTGAGCTTCCTCTCAGCGCTGAATTTTTATTAAATTCCAGTGACACCTATGCCACTCTTGCAGAATCGCAAACTCCGACGACAAAAACGGCCCGGATCGTGAAGCGCTTCCGGAGGCTTTCCCCTCAATACCTGGTTCGTTTGTCGCTATTGGATGCACTCTCCGGAGAGTCAGCTTATGGAGCCTATCAGCCATCGCCAGGCCCCTCCGTCGGCGCTCGGTAGTGTCACAGGGTCGGCTGCCAGCTGCCAGAATCGAAATCAAACCAAATCATCGGAGATGCCTATCCAGAGGAGTGTTCAATCTGCCGCGCGTCTGAACCGCCGTCCAATAAAGATTCCTGCCTCGGGAAGGTGGAAGGTCTGGCGTCTGGCGCTGTCTCTCCCCTCCCCTCCCACTTCTCCCCGCGCTGCAGCGTCGAGAACGGGAGGTGATTATTGTTCCCGGCGTCGTGGAGGGCGGAAAATTAAGCACCGCCCGCCACCGTGCTCGATTATTTTCAGCGCAAGAACGCGGCCGGTTCGGCCGGCCGGCGTCCCTGTGCCGCGGTCGGCAGTCTCTCTTGCCAGACGCGGAGGGGACGGCTCGGCTGGCGCCGTGCAGGCCTGATATTGCAGGCGGTGTCTGAGGAGATTGCACAGGGGCCGGCCAGGGATGGGTCCGGAGATTACCGGGTCTGGAGGCGGTGCTCGATATTCGGGGAGCGACCATGCGTGGTCTGACTGGTTCCCTGCAAGGCAAGGTGACGGCCAGGGCATATTTAAGGTGGATCACGCGAAGACCAAATACCATTTACTATAGCACTTCAGGAATAACTCAAAACGCTGGTAGCACTAATTAACCCACAGATGATGACCAAAGGTTCCGTGCTAACATACGTTTATTGTGCACATGCAAAGCATACTTTTGCACTTCTCAGTTTTGGTTCCCATCTGGAACACTTCACACCATACAACGCTACCATTCACAAACAGGCCCACCTAGAGTGTGAGAGCTTGCCAAGAACAATAAAAATTATCGGCTATGTTGTGCTCATCCAAAGCAATGAACGTTACATCGGTGGCCTAAAATTCAATGGCACGTACGAACCGTTAAGAAACGTCAAACATGTATCAGGCTTCGCAGGGGGCGTAGGAGCATCCAGAAAAGTGTGTGTATGGGGGGACAGATGCGTTTTTCCCCATAGGCCTTGTCAATTTTCCAGTGTGGGGTCACGGTCCCCCGCCCCGTTTCTACGCTCAAAAGGATTTGCTTCACTATCATCTCGTATCCCGTCACTCTTCTCCCAGCACAAGTTCCAGTCTGGTAAAATTTGCGAGACTCCGCAGCAGCTACGGCTTTAATTGGTCTATTTTACTTTCCATCCTTTACACAGTGTTATTTCTGCGCAACCTTCTCACCTTTTTCGGCAATCATCTTCGAAAAATCTGATAGGAAAGCGGACCAAATCTTAAGACTGTCATCTAACCAGCTAAGACGAGCACGACAGGTTGAACATGTGACAAACTTCATAGATTTTTTTCCGAGGAGAGACGCCGCCAGTTGCAGTCCCCGGGGACACCTGCGCAACCCGAGCCAATTTAAGCCCTTTCGGCTTCTTTTCGTTCATTGTAATTAGGCAGCGCCGTTTAATTTCGTGGGATGAATGGCGAGTTCCAGATTAAATCGCCCGGCAATTGGATTCGGAAGGAAGGAGCCGAAATCCGTGGAATATCGAGACGATGCACTTTGTAACCATCAGAGTTTATATGCCACGGGTTGAGTTCATCTCAAATCCAATACCGGCATCGGAGACCAGACAATTAAAAAAGTGGCGACTCTCAGTTTCCATTTCAAGCTACAGGTCTCCGAACGGCATCCAACGCCGTCCTCAGTCTACCGCGACCGTGCCAATGGGAGGATGCCGCCACCTGAAACTAGTGGGGCGGTGCTACGCCCATTGCCAGTAAATGCCAGGACGCAGGCCTTTCTCGCGCCTACAAACCGAACAATTTCCGCTCTCACGGCTCACAGATGACAATCAAGCGGACATCACTTGTCTAAGGGCACTGTCCTAAGAGTCCAGTCGCCTGGTTAGCCATCATTGAGGCGATGAGACCGTGACGAAAATGACCGCCGGCAGGAGCAAGGGTTCAAGCAAGCTCCGGTGCCGCCCACAGTGGGACCAAGCCGAACCAATCACGTCAGAGGGTAGGCGCCGTCGTCGTAGCACGTGTATTACGCCTATGTCGGAGTAGAAAAATACAAAGTCGGAGAATTCCCTCGGTGTCGGATCTAGAGCACAAGTGCTGTCTAACAAACCTGGGACCATACCGTGCACAACAATGATAACTGTGAACATAACACTAGTCCACACTCAGAACCTACCCTCGCTGGGAGACGAAAAGTCCGGGGCACTTGACGACAGTGCATGTGCTCATACGCGCTGTCCCTACTCTCCACGCCTCTTGTACAGCACATGATGGTCGATACTAATAAATAACACGTGAGCCCAAGGACAAAAATGTCGCTCCCAACAGGCCACTTCTTTATAAATATTACGCTAATACCTGATCTACCGGTGTTCGTGAGGGAGCAGCAGCATTCATAAAATGATGGGAATCTGGACTGTCATGAAAGACCCAAACGCAGAAACACGGCTCTTCCGCAAAGCCTGCAAAGGAGTCCCAACGACACATCCGCGACCGATGGTAACGTTCTTGGACGCATTCACCCACGGGCACCGTACCTAAGTCACGATGCATGTTCGAGTGCAGACTAAAGACGACTGTTCCACATTTCCCTTAATGACTAATGAAGCGCAAAGGTGGAAGCTCAACTGTATGCGGTGGCGTAACGACATATGCTAACTAAATTGCATGACATCCGTTTCAGTAGCCAAACATACCGTCACAAGCATCACCAGGAATCACTACAAAAAATCGGAGGGACTTCGAAAAACGGGCAATGGCTGGCCCCAATCACAACACACAGGGACCTACTGCTCAGTCTGACGCACAATTCAACTAATATCACACAACACGTCTTTTAATTCAAATCAGATGGGCAGAACCCGGTCAAATGCTACGTAAAGTATCTACACCAACAGAAACCCGGCAAACCTACGAACTTCAGGGTAGTCCACAGACTACAACCTCGTCACATCCCATGCCCTACCACCACCTGAACTACCGGCCAGTCCACAGGACGAAAGTCGAGAAGTGGTTGTTCGCACACTGTGACGGCGCTGCCTGGAAATCGTTCGCATGGGGCTGGTGGCTGGTCGCACTGGTGTAGTCCGCACCTCGCAGAACTTCAGCCCCCACACACAACGGGCGAGCCAAAGGCGCTGACAAAGGCGCCAAAGGAGCCACGCAACCGCCAACACTGCTCAAGGCGGCTCCAACAGAGCGGCTGCAAGCACTGCACACGACAGCGATGGCGCCACAGCGCATCATGCTTCAGTCCGCTATCTCATCGCACAGCGAAACCAGCTCGATACCAGAAATTGTGTGACCGGTGCCCTTGGATACTGTAACGATAATTCCAAAAGCACTGGCAGTGGTCAAGGCGTTTACGATTGCTGGCGAAAAGCCCCGATGGAATTACCAAAAACACGTGGGACCCTCACATCATCTGACCAAACCCACTCCAGACGTGACGGAATCGTGCCCAACAATCCCGCACCAGCGCTGACCGGGGAACACAGGTCAGATAAGGACGAAACACTCCGCTTTTCGCTACCCGACGCACCACCACCCCGCTCCCGCCGCCAGCCACAGCGCGGCGCTGGCGCTGGCGCTGCCCGCCCGGCGGCGGCCGGGCCGCCGCCGCCATCACGACATGGTCAGGTCCATCGGCTCACTGTCGTCGTCCAGCTGGTCGCAGGGCCGCTTGAGGTGGCGGCGGCCGCCGCTGCAGTGGCCGCCCAGGAACAGCGCCTCGGCCCGGCAGATGGGCTCGTACTCGTGCAGCTGGCGCACCAGCGCCGGGCTCAGCCGCACGCAGAACCGCCGCTCCGTCACCAGCGCGCTGGCAGCTCTGCGGACACGGAGGCACGGCCGCCATCACACGGCGCGCAGGCCGCATCGTCGGAGGTCACGACTCGTGTGGGCATGGCAATAAATGGCACCGCCTGAAGGCAGGGTGCCGAACACACAAGCAATGAGTACAGTAGACTGGGTCCAGTGAGACGCCGGACCAAGATGAAAATTGAAACCAAACATCTTGAAATGTCACGCAAACTGCTAGATCGAGTCAATGTGACGCACAAATATCAACTATGAGACATGGTTGCTTGTCGTAGAATCTTCTCAGATGCCTAAAATTTGGCACCAGCGCACAAAGGTAACACGGAAATAAACACGCACGACGTTAGTCAGCAAATTTCACACCATGAATCGGTGAATAGGGGTGCTGTCACCTCACCTCGCAGGCCACACTCAGCGCCTTACACGGTGGACAGGGAGAGCCGCCTCACGATGCAGGCCACGCTCAGCGCCTTACACGGTGGACAGCGAGAGCCGCCTCACGATGCAGGCCACACTCAGCGCCTTACACGGTGGACAGGGAGAGCCGCCTCACGATGCAGACCACACTCAGCGCCTTACATGGTGGACAGGGAGAGCCGCCTCACGATGCAGGCCACGCTCAGCGCCTTACACGGTGGACAGGGAGAGCCGCCTCACGATGCAGACCACACTCAGCGCCTTACATGGTGGACAGGGAGAGCCGCCTCACGATGCAGGCCACGCTCAGCGCCTTACACGGTGGACAGGGAGAGCCGCCTCACGATGCAGGCCACGCTCAGCGCCTTACACGGTGGACAGGGAGAGTCGTCTCATGACGTACGCCACGATGAGTGCCGCCGACAGCGAGACGCCCAGGTTGCCGTGCACGAGCGCCCGCCCGCCGGAGCAGAGCGCCTCGTCCAAGAACGCTGAGACGCGGGACACGTGGCCGAGCAGGCTCTGTTCGGGCGAGTCGGACAGCTCCACCTCCAGGTACCTGGGAACATGGGAGGGGTCAGGTTAGGTCAGGTCATGTCAGCCGACAGGTCAAAGACAGCGGTTCTTCAGGCAACCGTGGATGCCAACACGATCTTTCCAGTGTCCTAGAACGTCATCTCGGTGCGGGATGTCATCAACGGTTGCAGTGCCATAGTTTCCCTGGCTCTATCTTTAAGCCCACCGTCGTTGTGTGCTCCCTCGTATGAGCTCAGCTCTTCAACCATAACAGCATTATCCAAGACAACATGTCGTCGCTACAGCACGTCTCCGCCAAGCGTCGCCACTCACTGGAAGATGTGCGGGAAGTTAGGTCGGATCAGGTGCGCCTCCACGCGCTGGCGCACACAGACGATGTGCGTGATGCCAGCCTCCTGGAGCCGCTCCAGCTGTGGCAGACGGCACGGTCAGAGTGGCGCTGTCCTCTCCGGCCCCTCGAGGAGGTCGGCGACGGCCCGCCGAAAACGTGGAGAACGAACCGGGAAAACGACCGGACGTGCCAGCTGGCTGAGCCAATAACACTTTCTCACAGTGGGATCAAACCAAACTGTATCCAATGAAATGTTGAGCGTTTATTATAGTACGAAATGAAAGTGCATCCTGCACGGCAGAACAGCAATGCAACAATACAACGTGGCTTCTCTTTCATTCAGAAAGGAAACGTAAATGTCTGCTGTTTGTTTCTGTGAATGTTCGTTTCAACGCTTAGTGCACTCGGTGCAGTGAGCCTGCTCCGTGAGCCATGGATACCTACTCAGTATCCCGTATTGCAGTGCCATACTTCGGATCGATCGCGTTGCTTTAGACAAACACCTCCAAAGTGTCATTCCCACAAATACGACACTGGAACAAGAACACGTCCCCTCACTGGCACCTGGCGAGGGACCTCGGCGGCAGCGCGTCCCGACCCTCCCAAACGGTGAGCGGGACCGCCGCCGGGCAGCGGCCCCCGTCCGTCCCGCGCGGCCGCCCACCTGGCTCTTGCTGGCCACGCTGTACGGTCCGAGAAAGAGGCCCGGCAGGATCTCCTGCATCTCGCGGCGCATCTCGAACGTCCAGGGCAGGGGCGACGGTGGCCGCGGCGCCGACTTGCAGCGCGACGAGTGGTGGTGCGCGTACATGGGCGGCCACATGGCGACGGCCGCCGACGGCCCTGAGGGAGGAGCCGGAGTCAACCTGCTGCTCACTGCCATTGAGAACAGGAAGGACCAACCTGCTGCCGACTGCTACTGAGAACAGGAAGGACCAACCTGCTGCTGACAACCATAAAAGAACAGGAGATATCTGCCTAACTACTGACAACCAAGAGAGATAAGGGGGTGACAACTCACTGAACAACCCTGAGAGAACAAGAGCTGTCAACTAGTTGCAAAGAGACCTCAAAGCACTGCTTATATCATCTCATACTATCTCTTCCAAGCAAGATGCTCTGCATGCCATCACAACACATGTCCACATTAGATATGCTACAAACAGCCCAGAAAACAGAACCTGGCTAAAGGTAAGTTTCTGACTGACTAAATTTGAACCCATCCCCCATATGACTGTCACCACTGTAAAGAACATATGATCTGGTTCCCAATCACGCTTCTGAACACTTGAATCTCTCAGAAAATAAGAACACAATCATAATGATAATGTACCATACAGTAAAATCATGATGGAGAACAACATTATTCCACGGCACAAAATGCAGAGCCACCAAGGATAAAGTTATTGACACTAAGGATGTATGAAAACCTTGCAGATATGTTCAGGAGGTTAATGATGTCAGATATGAAACTATTAAAAATATTCTATTTTATTACTATTATTTCCAATTATTTACCACACATTCATTTTGTATTACTATTTGTTATTATCATTGTCATTTTATTACAGGTACTTTATTTTGCTACTTTTTTACTGTTCTATTTATGTATTTCTTTCAAATCACACTTCCACCTTTCAATATTTTTAACCCAGCACAGCATGGGGGTGTCAAATAGGGCACCCCTCGGTTTTTCATAAACAACTTCTTAACCATTAGAGCAAACCCAACCAATTTTTCAGTACTTGTTTAACAATCAATGCTCCATAATTTGACATCAAAACCATTTCCATGCTAGGCCACGTTATACAGATATGGCATCATAAGTGAATCCTTGCATGCTTGTTTTTGCTCATTCAGGCAGCAGCGCGGACATGCTTCGTTTTTTTGCAGTATTTGGAAGTATAATGCATGGACTATTTGGATTTATATACAAAACGGTCCCCAAGAGGATATGCAACTGTTCCACATCAACATTCGAGGTCAAGCTACATTGCATGCATGATGGTAATTGGACTGATTCACACAGTGGTTGATAGAAGTTGTTGCTGCTGACTTTCCTCATCATTCAAGTCAGACAAGCAAATCAATATGCACTTCTAAGCAAAGTTAACTAAATGTAGTGTGAGGTCATGTCAGGTCAGGTCCCCTGACCTGACATACCCCGACCCCTGATTTTGCCTGACCTCGGTTGACCGACATGGCATTTTTTAGCATTTTGACATGCATTTGGTGCAGGTCATGGTCTTTTGTTTGATACCCAACTGAAGGCTCTAAGACCACTACTAATGACGATATGAGGTACAAACCACGTCACTTTTTCTGACATTGTGTTATGTGTTTTATGTGACCTGTGACGTCATGTCGCGTGACCAAGGCTAACATGGTATTTTCTGAATTGCGAGACTCAGGGTTATTGATTGGTGGTAGACCAGTTCAGATCTGACAAGTCAGATCCTAAGATGGTAGAGGGGTTCCCTTTTTGACACCCCCAGGCAGTCACAGGTGCAAAAACACACCAGGTGGTGCCAAGCTAATATAAATTATAACATTACTGTTGACATTTTTTTCTCCAAGACAATTAAAATCACATAATAATTTTTCAAAGTCTTTCTTATTACTCTTGATGGGGCACTGGATCTGACCTTCAACCAATCAGCATCAAGATGTCACATAAACAAGCCATTTAATGCAAAAACACCAAAAATCTCCTCATGAAAGTTTGGCCACTGGTGTGACAGTGACAAAGCAACTTGTTTCTGATGCATATTGTAAGTTTTTTTGGCTGAAATTGTAAGAAGTACAAATCAATACTGCATTTCAAGCATCATGCAACCACAATTATGATTGCTTTCCCTCACTGCAAGCACTTGGTCAAAATCTTACTCTTGACCAAGAGTCCAAAATGTTCCTTGGGAAAGCTCTGACAGCAGTGACAGATCTGTTGTGCAAAAGAGATCTTTACCATGATGAAACAAGGAAAAATGTTGCAGGCAAATGTTTGAATGTTATCTGCACACAAAAAATCACTATCACCTGCAAATGAAAAACATCCCTATTATTTGCAAATAAGAAATATCTGAAAATAGGAATGTCTTCCAATGCACAAAGCCCAGATACTTAATTTTACTCCATATTTTTTTCCTCTGAGGAACTGTATTCCAGGCCAAGCACATGTCTGCTCTTTGGTGAAAAAGTCTTATTCCAAATGAAGTTCTAAGACATTTCTGCAATATAGTTGGGATCAATGGCACTGGGCATAAGAATGGAAGGAACTGCAGCATAAACAGCAATTTTAGTTTTGACTATCTGCTGCCAAGTGCCTCAGGTTTAAAAAATGATGTTGCAGATTACATATGTATGAGAAGGCCTGTTTTTCAATAATGTCCAGATGATGATGCAATGATGCACTTATGTCATTCTTTAGCAATACAATGCCCCCAAATTGAGCATGTAAAATAAACAAAAACAGAGCAAAGGCACTTCATAGTCTTGTAATATGTAAAAATGCTTCCTTGAATATGGAAGACCAATGCTATACTGAATTAAGTTAAATTTGCCTTTTTTGTTAGAATACTTACAATGCTACCCTTACCAATCACTTTAACATCAACCAATGCTGCTGCAAGAGTATCAACAAACACCCCTTTTAAACATGCTTCATGGTCAAGCTGAATCAGTCAAGATGGCATATACATATCTGTGAAAACAAAACAAAGGGAATAACTTTTTGGCCATTTTCTGAGAGACTCATGTTTTCAATGAGTCTTTACAGGCTGCCAGACTACAGATTCTTATAAGACTGCTCTGACAGATCTTCTGATGACTTTTATCTGTACAATGCTTTTATTTCATTGTTGTGTTTTGTATCATAACCTATTTTACAATTGCTTTATATCACTGACAGCATGTTTGACCACATACATGCTTGAACACGTTTGTTCATTTCCTACTACCTGGCCTCGGCCAAAACCTGATATTATGGTTATAACAGAGCATAAGGCCCATATATCCAATTAAATAAATAAATAGATGGAATAATTAACAGCCATGATGCCTCTGTAGCATAATAACCGTAACCTTATTGCTTCTTGAATGACCTTAATAACATGCGGAGCAACTTACACGCTCAACGTACACTTGACGCGAAGCACAGGTTCCCTGAACTTCTGCACGTTACCGTTTGGCGGATTTCGATTTCTGCCCACTTAGATGCTGTTAGGGTTCGGTAGTCCACTAAACACGAGAGCAGTAGACAGTATTGATATGCTTCGACTCCGGAAGTACTGGCGCACTTTCTGTTTTTGATGACTGCCGCGCTAATGTGCGCATCAATGACGAAAATGACGCAACAACAGAAAAACAAGTATGCTAAACACAAGGAAGTGCTCAATCGCAAGGTCTGTGTAGTACAAAGAAGCATCGTTCAACAATGCTGTTTTTTTCTTCAGTTGCGTTTAAACCCTTTTCTGATTACCTGGTTTCGTGTGAATGCGGTAGGTAACAACTGTCCACGCAATGTCCACAACGGAAAAGTCTGATTCCCTGATTTCCGAGAAGATGTCGCCTGCTAACACCCTGACGAGCGCAAATTTGAAAAGCTTATTTAGTACCTTGTTAGATAAGCTCTTCAAATATTCAAGTACATCATCAACTTAATAATAAGAAAGCAATTCCTTTGGTCATCTGTTGTGTGCTGTAGTCGGTTATCGGCCAGTGTCGCGCACAGGGCACTGGGCTGGATTCTCGGCGTGACTGTTCGTTGCAAGCTTTTTCAGGCAAAATTAGGCAAAATGGCCCATCACAGAGCCAACTCCACGCTGATGACCCGGAGCATCCCGGACACATGGTATTACTCTACTAAAGGCAACATACCAGACATATCAGTAATTCACGGAAGCCGACTAAGAGATGAACATGACCGACGTGTCGTCGCCCCTAGCACACCTTTACGTTAGCGCGACATGGAACTGCCTTTACCGCATAAGTCAAACAGACGTGTCTGTTCCGGAGCTTTGTCCAGCTCAAGTTCGTTACTCAAAGCGGATCCGATTAGCACGTGGCCATGACAGGTTGAAACAATCTTTACGTCGTGCAATCAACAATCTTCAATGAGTCTTCTGACAAACTTCACTTCCATCTCTTCACGATGAAAATCCAGTATTCTCAAAAACGAATTGCATAAAAACGTGCAAGAGATGTCCAGTTTATCCAACATGAAATCTGCAGGCACAAAATGGATTACTATGGACCTCAGACAATCCCACATGTGATGTGCAGGTTACCATTTCTGCGCGGTTGAAGTGTGGTACAGATTTCGGAAACGATATACATAACAAAAATATTGGTTTTCAACTTTCTAAAGCTTTCAGTGATATACGATGACATTAGAACATGCACACAATCCACTGAAGGGGTTGCATTAAATTTCACAATGCACTGGCAAATGACCAACCTGACGCAATAGAAACTAGGAGTGACTAAAACAACAGAAATTTGTCATTTATTCTAATGGCTAAATACATTTTCCACCACGCAAGGACTCACTTAAAGCAACCTACATTCGGTGCGTTCGTCGAACTCAGAGCCGCTAAACATCAAAAGTTACAAAAACAAGCGAATTCATAACCTACAGCTCACAGCTTGCACATTCGCGCAGCTTCTTCACGTGTCATAGCTTCACGACAAAACACATTCGAGGTTCCACACAAGCAGATGAAGCTTCCAGACTCCTCCACCGCAACGCACAAACCGCATATTTTCGATGGCAACCTATCGCAATAAAGCCTCGATGCCCTTCGATCCAAAACTGGACATGAATTTTGTCCACGCTCGGAAGCACCTTGCATCCTGGTGCCCGACCGGCATCGTGCACGTGGATCAATCGCGAGGTCGCAAATCCAGCCAACCAGATCCCTTCCAGCCGTGCGCGACCCCACGCACGGCACAGCGCGCTCAGCTAAATATCGATTATCACAAACACCTCGTGCTGATCCTCGCTGTCGTGCACCTGCAGGTTGGAATAGGTGATGGCCTTGACCTCTGTGCCCTGCGGGTGCTTCTCAAGGTCGAACGTCTCGCCGTAGCCGCGCGCGCGTATCCGGAACTGCTGCCGGTCGAACTCCACCACCTCCACGTGGCTGGCCACGAAGAACGGCTCTGCCGAGAACAGGAAAAGGAACTCGTCCAGGAAGTGGAACAACAGCGACTCGAGGTCGTGTCCCTCGGCGGTCACCTCCTGCGTGTCGACGGCGTCCACCGTCTCCAGGTCGGTCATGTAGCCGAACATGGCCAGCGCCGCCTGTTCGAACGCCTCCGGCAGCGAGTCGCCCCAGGCGTGGAGCTGCACGTCGGCCGGATGGTCCAGGTACTCGTAGCCGGCCGCTGGGTACATGCAGTCCTCGCTCTCGCCCTCGTCCGGCGTCATCACCTGCGGACGGCAGCGGACCGGTCACTGCGCCGTCCCTGGAGAATCAGCAGGCCTCGGACGGCAGCGGCGAGTCTGGGACGGTAGCAGCGTGTTTGGGACGGCAGCAACGTGTTATGGACGGCAGCAGCGTGCCTGGGACGGCAGCAGTAGTGTCTGGGACAGCAGCAGTGTGTCTGGGATAACAGCAATGTGTCTGAGACGGCAGCAGCCGTGTCTGGAATGGAAGCAGTCTGTCTGGTCCAGGATGGCAGGAGTGTCTGGGATGGCAACAGTGTTTTGGACAGCAGCAGTGTCTGAGATGATAGCACTGTGTGTGATATGGTAGAACAATGCCTGGGACACGAGCAGAGCGTCTTGGATGCCAGCAGTGTCTGAGACAGCAGTAGCATGTCTGAGACACTAACAGTGTCTGGGGTGACAGCCGAGTGTATGTGATACCAGCCACAATGTCAGGGGTGGCTGCCAGCACGTGTTCCTCACAGTGCACCCACTGAATGATTGAATGTGTTTTGAGACAGCATAGGATAACTATCAGAGTTCATGACAGTGCATATACATGGCATTTCCAGTGCATGGCAGGCCCTGAGCTCGAGTACGACCCCACCACGGGACAATAATGTCGTGAAGAGGCGATACAGATTCTCCACCGCCACCTGGTTCGGTGCCTGGAACAAAATTACTCCTTATTTAGGAACACTTGGGTGGCGTGGTCAGGGTGTGGCAACAACCTAGTGGAGCATGTACTGTGATTTTAATGCATCCAATTCCAGCACATTCGGGATAAGTTCATACAAAGCAATAAACAACAAAGTGTGATACAATGAACAAGAATGCTAATGATTATGACAATTCCTATGTAATGATATGTAATGAGATGAGATGTAATGTAATGTAATGAGAATTCTTACATGCACAAAGTGCTGCCATCACATCATGGTTTTGTGACTCTTTGATAGGTGCATATTTACCCCAAGCAGAATGTAATATCACATACAGGTACCCAAATAACGAGGATATCCAAGTTCACGACAGTAGATGCAGCCTTCACTGGGCTGGCTTCAAATATTTTGTAGCCATTTTCGTAAAGAAACTTGAAACAACTGGATGCTTCATAAGCTTGACATACGATTTGGAAACAGAAGAAAGCTGATGATGAGGCATGGGTGAAATTACTGAAGAATAGCCAGTGGATGCTCGGTATACATATGGGGCCAACTGAGGAGCTAGTGGATGTTCAGAATCCATATATGATAATTTCGTAAAAAAGACTAATGAGATTTCTTACCTGATCATCAGTGCCGGTACTGTGAGGTTGGGCATCACCTCCCCCATCCGTGACAGAGTCAGCTGGTGCTGCAGTGATACCTGGTGAGCTGGTGCTGCTCACCTCATGGTCAGAGACCACTGGCGAAGGCATCGCAACCACGGCCGTTACACCTGCCACAGATGGAACTGCTCACATATCATCCCATATAATGGTGTGTTTTAGGCAAGTAGTGAGCATATAAGCAATGTGTGTGCTTAGTCTTGGTCCATTTGATGATAAGGTTTAGTGCATTTTGTATGAATCATATCAATCAAATGCATCAGACAACTATAGGGAACATGCTGAATGCAATCAAAGCAATGCTTCCTGCAATCTGATTGAAAAAGCATGGCCTTCTAAAACCACTGGAATTTTTTTCAGGACTGTTCACTTATGACTTTCAAACAAATTTAAGCATTTCTGTCACTTATCACTGCAGTATGTTTCTCTCCCTATTTATTCATAGTGCTTACTAAACATGGTATAAACCTCCTCTAATGGGCAGACAAATAGTCAGGTCTTGAGCCCAAACCTTATAACCACCATCCTTTGCAAAAAGCTCAGAAATATGCATTGGCCTGAATGTCTTGGTGGTTGTTGGCCTGTATGCTATATGGCATGACTTCTGGCTCTTAGAAAAGCCACAAGTGACAGCACTGAAGCATGGGTGGCACCACCATGGGATACATGGGGTACCAGTACCCCAAAGTCATTTGATGGTCCTTTGGTGTCATAACTGCCCATACCCAGTACCCCACAATAATCATAGCTTATAAGGTGAAATACTGTGGTGAAGAATGCGATTCGTTGCAAGATTTTTGGGATGAAAGGAAAACTGTGAAGTTTTTTAGGGGGGCATGGAAGCATTCTGGAAGCTCTGCCATTTTAACTGCACTGGCTGGTATGAGATGACTATCAGCCTGTCTTTCATGGAGATCTGAAATCCAGTGCATAATATAGCACAATTGCATGGAGTCATTTGCCACTGTGAAATTCAACTTCTCATATACTGTGACAAAGTTTACTTTCATGACTGAGAACATGGAAATTTGGCCATTGCTTGTACGAGGCAAATTACAAAATTTGTGGGGACAGGTAGTGGAGAGTAAGCAAAACATTTTTTCTTGTAATGTAAAAACCAGATTTTTCTGAATGGCGACTGCCAATTGAACATCATTAGGCCAGATAAGTGACAAGTTTTTTAGTGCAAAGATCACAAATTGCAAAATAAAGTGGCCCAAACCAGGGGAGAAACCCAGTTTTGAGGGGAGGTCTCCTTTCAAGAGATAATTGTCTGAGCTGTGGTCCCAATAGTATCCCACAGTAAAAATCCATGACACCACCACTACACTGAAAGAGCATCGAAACGGGCCCATAACCAAAAAAAATCCGCTTACACCTTGGTTCTTCTAGGAACTACAAGCCACACTACATGGCATATAGGCCAACAACCACCAAGAAGATCTCCAAGAATGTCATACACCTTCATCCATCAGACTCTCCAAGTACTCAACCTTGACCTGGCTGTGATGCAATGCCATTACTTATAGCATTAAAACAAAAAAGTCACCTTTTTGCTTTCAAATCCAAAATATGTTTATAATACATTAGAACATAATGACAAGGTTTCCAGAGGTAACAAATTCAAGGATGCATATCTTTTTGTACTCAAACACAATTGGGACAGTGTTAGCCATAACCTGCTGGGATGCTCCATTTACTGTTTCTGTCATGTTCTTTGGGTTTCAGGGCATAAAGGACTGATGGCACACCTGAATCATTACACCTCCCAGATGAGTAGGCCAGCACTGACTGCCTCTATGATGCATACCAGGGAGGGCCAGTGGGCAGATTCATCCAACTCTACTCTGTATCTTGCTGGTACCTAGCAGTGCACTGGCCATCAGTATGAGACCTAGTAGGCAGGCAAAATATATTGGGTAGTTTCTAAAACAACATGAAATTCCTTGGGTAGTGTGTAATGGGAAGGAGAAAGAAGCAACAATGTTGAAATTTTTTGGAAATTTTGTTAAAGGAGAGGAAATTTATTCAACAGTTAATAATTGTGCAGGGACTGGAGGGAATGAGTTTTCATTCTTTACTTCACCCAACAAGTCACGTTCTCTTTGGGAGTTTGCAATGGGGCACAACATTTCTCAGGTTTTCTTATATCACTTATCATTATATAGTCACACTTCCTGCCATCAGGCAAAGTGCAACCTATATGCAGGGACAACAAAATTCAATGCTGGCAAAATTCAGTAACTCTCATTACAGATTTCATGATAACTAATGGCAAAATGGGCACCCAGATGTCCAGGCATTCCTTTACATTATTTTCCTTGAGCACCATGTCCATTTCCAACATTTACACTCAACACTTTGCCCGAGATGTAAAGGAGTGATGAAACCATCCAAGAGGTGGCAAAAATCACGTAAGATATTTCTGTTAGCACTGCAAAACATTGCATCACTTTCTCTAAAATGCCCTTCAGTGATGCCCAAAAAGTCCAGGGGACGCGAATACTTGATAAGAAATCGCTATGGCGACCCACCTTTCGATGCTGGGCAAAATATTTCCCTGATCAAGCTCGATGGCAGATATACTCCAAAATTATAGCAGTACCTGTCTGTGTTGCATTTCCGACATTGCTCAGACAGTACATAGAAAGCCATGATACTTTGGGTATGGTGCAATGTATTTTGTCTTCATTGCGCCGAAAATGAAATATTTTTTAATTTCATTTCCTATTGCCCTCGCGCTCTTTCGCAAAGATGCTCGATAAAAGGTCATTTTTTAATCAAACAAATATAACTATAAAATATTTCATACCTTGATGGGGAAATATTTTAAATATTTTTGCTATTAAAAACGCCAGCATTGATATCTGTCCATGGTAAATAGCTCTAGAGGTTTTGGCGCCTGTGTTTGTTTTCGCGAATGTGTTCAGGACTGCGATGTTTTTCCACGTGTGGTGTTATAGCGCGTTTTTGTCTTCGAACTTGTCTGAACAGTTTACAAGAAAGTGGCTCGAGCATACTTTTTCTGGTACGTCTTGTGAGGTGTGAATCGTTCTTTTGCATATTTGTCGTAGCAACACGATGACGCCCTTGAATATGATTGCCAGCTTCGCACTTCTGAATCACCACACACTTTGGAAGACGCTTTATTGAAACTCATTGTCTTTGTTTCAGGCGATGCCAGAGAGTGAAGTACAAGGTAATTTTGGTCTCATGTTCATGACTGACTTAGTCTGCATTGTTGGTCATATATTAAAAAATACCATCAACTTCTGTGTGCTTGGTTTGATAGAGTGCTTGTGCTAGTAGCCACATACTTATCTAAACTAAATATTGTCTTGAAATAGCATTAAGTCAGCTTGACATGATCTGAAATGCACAGCTTTTTGTAGCTTGAAATGATACTATCTAAGCAAAATAAGCCTTATTGTGATTCATATTATTAGTTTTCAAATCCAGCACACACATTTTCAGCAATGGAGCTACCTCAAGAGGTGCATCAGGTGCAAATGATACTCTCCTCCATGCAGAGAAGCCTGGAGTGTAGAATATGGTATGTAATTATATTCTGGAAGCAGGGATGTAGAATCCTATAGATTCAGAGGGGGCTCCAGTTCCCTCCCTAACTTGCAGCTCAGCCCTCAAGCTGGCAGCCAGTCTCCCATCTTTCCAAAAAAGTAAAACAAAGTGGCCCATATCTTGGCAGAAATCAGTACTTGGGGTGACCCAGGTTGATTGAACCAGGGTTGAGCCCCTCCTCCCAACTGATTTTGTGATCCTACACCCCTGTCTGGAAGTAGGTTGGAAGTCTCTGGGAGCCTGCTGTGAGAATAGCTTGTCATGCAATCTGTGATTACCTTTCAAATGGCTCCCCATGTCTTTTCTGAGGTTGCAAGCAAAGGAAAACTGGTAGGTGCATTTTGTGCATGATAGATCATTCAACAGCTACCTGCTGACATGCCATCTTATACATTATTATGTCCTTTGTCAACTGGACTGCAGTAAAGGTTCTGAGATGGTATGCTAACCCATGACTTTGGTTAGCTGCAAACTACAAATCCTTTGATCCTCCAAAACATTGTGTTGCCAGTCCAGCTGCAGCTGTGTGATGATCTCCTTGTTTGGATTTGATGCGTTTTTTTCAGACTCATTGTTGTAACATGTCACATCATGCTTGACTGCAAACATTTGAAACGTGAAGGTGTAAACATGAATGTTTTCTTGTCTCAGTCTGGACCTATTCAAAAACCCTGCACAGACCAAGTGTGGTCACGCCTTCTGCACTGAATGCCTGCACCAGCTCACCAAAAAGCCTGCTCCCTGTCCACTATGCAAGACTCGGCTGACACGCCGCAGTTTCTCGGCCGACCACCAGGCGGCAGCACTAGCGGCCGCCGTCCGCCGCCTGATTGTCGCTGTCAAAGAGGACTGCGGCTTCAACGGTAAGACAGCGGCCACCAGCGTCCTTAGAGTGTTATTTGGTATCTACAGTTTTGTGGAACGCACGGGACGGTCCTCTGGCTTGTGCAGAGGCGCAGCTGACCTTGTCGTTAACCCGAGAGCACCACCATTTTGCTGAGTCGATAATCAGTTCAGCCTTTGCTGCAGCGAAGTTGTCAGTTTTCCTCGTTGTGTGCAGCTGTCGGGGAGTAGGAGACTCTTGTGCTTTCAGTGCAGCAAACGAGAATAGAACGATCATAGTCATCTCGAGATCGGTGTCTACTGACTACTTAATTGTAGTTTATTGGTGTTTTCGGGCGCGCCGACTACTGAGGTCATTTTGCGCCCATAACGAGGACTACAAACATCTGGTTGTATTTTTAGTTTTGCTTGCTTTCCGTTAAACGGCATTTTTCTTGCGATCGCTTGTGGAAGTTAAGTTCATGTTGGTGGTTACGATGGCATTGTTGCTACAGTTTCACCGTCCAAATACCGTCCGAGGCCCAGTATTGAGGCCACAGAACCCGCCGGAGAAACACGGGAAACAGCCTCTACAGGCGCGAAGGAATGCGCCAAAAATGGTACGCCCGTGATGCATGAGATATTTGGGGCGTGTCTCGGATTTTGTGAGACGTGGTCTTCAAATAGCTGAGATGCTGTGGCACATTTACCGACCTGTACATGTTCGTTAGCACGAGATCGCATTTTGTGATCGGGCTGTCTGTTGTTGTTGTTGTTGTTGTAAACGTTGTTCGTTTACATTGCGTTCTTGTTTATCTCTCCTGTCCAAATGGCTTGTGATTTTATCGGCTGGTTCTACCCGGAGAAGCGTTAATAGTCCAAAAATCCCGTAACGTGCTCAGGCAGCGAGAGCTTGGTATACGTTACGTAAGTCCTTTACATACTTGAGCCAGCGCGGATATTGCCTGGCAGTACCCACGTACACCTATAAAACTGACTGGGATTTTACCCAGAATTATGTCATCTAAGATCATGCCATGTCTCGAGCCCGGAACGCAACCTCTTACCGGCGCCCTATCCACGGCGCAGTGCGTGTGGCGGCGGTCGACGAGTCTCGGGCGCGCGGCCGGCGCCGGGCGCCGCCCCGGCACGACTACAGCCGAGCGGCGGCCGCCGATGACGACCTGGAGCTGCTCTCCGCCAGCCAGGTGATCGAGTTCGACGGCGAGCGGGTTGGCGAGGCGCTGGTGCCGCCGCCGCCGCTGCCCGTTGCCGGCTGCGGGCGGCGCGTCAGCGGCCGGACACGCGTCACCGGCTGGCTGATTGGCGCGCGGGCGGCCGGGTTCGGTATCACCGACTGCGAGAGCCCGGGCGTGACTCGCGTCGACCGCCTGCTGGAGGCCGACGGCGGTCGGCTGGCGCGCCAGCTGCAGGCAGAGAAGCGCCGGCTCGGCGTCGAGCTACTCGCCGACGACGACAAGGAGAACCGGGAGGAGACGGTCGCCGACGACGCCCGCCGGTTGGTGGACGAGAGCGTGAACGAGATCGACTCGGCGCCCGGCGTGGACGGGGCCAGCGCCGGCCGGCGGCAAGCGATTCTTCAAGTCGCGCAACTCGCCTGGTGAGGAGACGCCGTCGGCTCCGAGCCTCGCGCAGGACCACACCCAGACCCAGACCCAGAGCAACACCCAAACGCAGTCGAAGGAGGCCGACGACGAGGATCCATACCAATTCATAAGTAGCCAGCGCACGCCGCCCAAGAAGAAAAAGCGCGCCACAAAGAAAACTAAAGCCAAGGGCACGACCGCGAAAAAAGCCTCAACGGTGACGAAGAAGGCGGACAAGCCGGACAACGCGGACGGACCCTCAGCAGCGACACAAGTTCGACGATCTTGCGGCCGAGACGGAGTCGGCTGACCGGCGCCGGGCGCCACCGAGACGGCCGCGCGCGGCCGCCCGGCGCGCCGCCGACGAACTCGAGCTGCTGGCGCAGGAGGGCGTACTCACCCAATCGAGCGGCGCAGACTCGGACTTCGCGCAGCCGGTGCAGAAGCGCACGCGCCGAGCGGCGAACGGCGGCGCGCGTGCCCGGCCGCCGCCGGCGCCCGTCACGCCCAAACTGCTGCTGGCCCGCTCTCAGCTGGGCACCGCTAGCCAGGAGGTGCGAGCCATCAACGAGCTCTTCGACGACGTGGACTGCGAGCAGATGACGCCGCGCGACCGCGCCGGCGCGACCGCAACGCGCCAGAACTGTCTCGCGGCGGCCGGAGAGTCCGACGGGCGGCCTGCCGACGCCGCCAACACGCCCAAGTCGGTCACCTTCAGCGAGTCGGTGGAGGTGAAGGAGATCCCGCGCTCGGACGAGGACGCTGCGCGGTCGGAGGCCGGCGCCGGCGGAGACAGCCAGCAGGTGGTGGCGCTCGACGCCCGTGGACTATCGGAGACCACGGAGGCCAGGCGTCCTTCCGCTGAGGACGGCGACCGGGGAACGGCCGGGGCCGCCGAGCCAGGCCAGGACCCGCCCGAGGGGGAGTCGGCGGCAGTGTCGCCGCAGAGGGAGCTGCCGGAGCTGCGGGAAGGGCCGGCGGGACCCGGCGGAGAGCAAGAGCCGGCCGACGCGGAAGCTGAGCCCGCGCCGGCTGGCGGCGGCCGGTCTGGCGCCGCCGGCGGCCGGCCGGCGCGGCTCGTCCGGCTGGTCCCGCCTGCCGCCGCTCAAGACGTCGTTCGGTCTCAGTGGCGCGCTGCCGGTGCACGGCGGCTGGCACACGCCCGTCAAGGAGTCGCGCGCCGCGGCGCTGGCCGACGCGCCCGCGCCGAGCCCTCTCTCCCCCAGCGGCGTGATCGACTCGGCCGGCACGGCGTCCAGCGGCGACGACGAGCCCGACTCGGAGGGCTTCACCGTCAGCCAGCGCGAGCGCATCGGTCGCCGCGTCAGCCAGTACCGGCACGCGCTGCGCCGCCTCGAGAGCGAGGTGTTGGCGTTGGAGACAGAGAGAGCGGCGCCGCCGGCGTCGGCCGCCGCGTCGGGCGCTGTGCCCGTGCAGGAGACTGACGACGGCTCGCCGCCGCCGCCGCAGATTGAACCGGAGACCCTGTTGAATGCAGACGAGCGGCCGGAACGCGCCGCGAACGGCGACGGCCCGCCGCCGCTGCAGCGCGCCGACGAGCCGGCGGAAGCGCCACCGGGGAGGGCAGCCGCGGTCGCGGCCCGGCGCCGGACGGACCCCGCACAGTCCGAGTCCGCCACCCCGGACCGGCCGGCCGCCGCCGACCGCCGCAGCGTGGCGACTCCGGCCAGCGAGTCGCTGATCCCGCCGTCCGAGCCGGCGACCGCGGGAGGCGAGTCGTCCCCACCGGCCAGCGAGTCGGTCATCCCGGCCACGGAGCCGGCCGGCGGCGTCGGTCCGCTCGCGGTCCCGCCGCCGCCGGTCGGCCGCCAGGGTTCGGCTGTAGCCGACTCTGAGGAGTTCGTGGCGGAGGTGGCGCGTCAGCCGGCCGGAGCGCCGGCGCCCCGGAGGAGGAGCAGCGGCGGCAGCCGGCTGTCCAGAGCCGGCCTCAACCAGTCGGTCAGCAGCGGCAGCGGCAGCTCCCGGCACTCGGACCGGCAGCGGCGGCTGCGGCAGCCCCTGGTCGGGCGACAGCTGCGCCGGGGCCGAGACTGGACGGGCGGGCCGTGACGTCATGGACCAGGTGAGGGAACTATTAGATGATCAGAGTCTGCGGTGTGGAATGACTCGCCCCGTTAAGGTTCTGCGCGGTAACAATCGTGGAGATGATGACATGATGCTGATGATAATGATAGTGATGATGATGATGATCAGCTGATAAGATAATCATACTGCCCTGAAATGTGTCCGGACAGAACTTCGTGTATGTATTTCTTCTTTTACGCATTTCTTCGTATGCAAAACTTTGTGCCATGCATTTTTGGGGGGAGGGGGTACTCAATGTTTGCCGCCGTGTTAATGATCATACAAAAGGCTTCACATGGAATTTTTTCGCATCGCGGCTTCAAACATGAGATGGCTATTCTGATGATGCAATGACACCTGATGGCCGCCAGAGGACTCAGCAGCCGAAAAGTTATTTGGACAACATCGTCATTTTGTTGCATATCGGAATGTGCATATAGCATATTGCAAGTCGGAATAATCATTGCCTTTTTCATGACAAGATATCTTAGATACCAGGAAAACCCGCGCAGTGGAAGGGGATTTCGCACTGACGCACAATGGAAGTGGGGTCTAAAAGTGCTTCCTCCGATCTCGGAAACGGAAGGAGCTACGTACATGAAATTGTATGGATAGGGTGGGGCTGTCACGATTTACATTGTGTGCAATTTTCATGATCCTAGGTCGATATCTTCAAGGTCAAATGGGGTGGAAAAGGTCAACTTTGGACACTTTCTCGGCCGGTACAAGCCATTTCGTACAACTTTTCAAACGAAACGGGAGAAGGGTGTTTGTTTGGCCGTTAAAACGTGGCATTTGGATGCAGGTCATGTCAGGTCATTGACCTATGTCGTCATTTTTCCGTCTCTGCAGATCAGATTTCGAACAACACGGGGCAGTTTGAGAGTAAATGAGGGCGCAACATGTTTCTTTTGGCGTATTTTCAGTGAAGGTAGCCAACATCGGTACATTTGGTCACTTCCAGCGTTTATATTTCTGTATATATGTATATGTATATATGTCTATACATGAGAGTATCGGTGTGCCAAACGTGTTTTAATAGGGTCTTTGAATGCATATTTCACACAAATCGGCATATTGCAAAGCAAATCTGGACCAGGTCGCAAAAAGGTGCCATTGACCTTTGATGACCTTGACCTAAAATGGCTCTGGTATATACGTATGCTTATCCATGGGCGCACATGTGTTTTTATTAGGGTCTTTGAATGCATATTTCATACCAATCGACATGTCGCAGAACAAATCTGGGCCAGGTCAAGAGATATTTGATCTTGACCTTTAATGACCTTGACTTTCACTGACCTTGGTATATGTAAGCGTATCAGTGTGCGCATACGTGTTTTTATTAGGGCCTTTGAATGCGTATTTCATACATACTGACATGTTGCAAAGCAAATCTGGATCAGGTCACAAGCTGTTTAACCTTGACCTTTGATGACCTTGACCCTTATTGACCCTGGTTGTGGTCTTGGTACATCCATCACTTGTGCCCGAATGACATCACCTGATTGTGTTCAAACGGTAGTCTTGAGTGGAACGCTAGTTCTTTCACAAAGTTCCCATTTGTCAGCGACAGCCGTCGTTTTCGTCATGTTTGTCTCACTTCAAATGCTTGTTTTTTTTATTTCCGGCCTATTTCCGATTTTTCTGCGTCATTCGACGAGTTATTCAATTGCCATAAATGTCACAAAGTAGCAGCAACCAGCTCCGATCCGTTCTCGAGATATTCAGGAAAAACAGGTGGAGGGCCACAAAAAGATCCCCCTTCCAGTGCGCATGTTAATCCGCCGTCCTCGTGGCCGAGGTGGTAAGGACGTTGACTCTGGTCGCGATGGCCCCGGGTTCGAGTCCCGGAAACAACGAAATGGAACTCGAATTGTTTGGCCCGACCATTCATAGTGTAGTCAATGGTAACTAACCAGACAGGGTAAACCCGGCTCGGGAGGTCGTGTCGCAACATTGTGTGGCACGAAAAAGATCCCTCCGCGGTCCTCTCTGGCTAAAATGGCCGGAAGCAAAATAATCCGTTGAACTTGAATTGCATTACAGGGTGGTGGGTTCAGAGTGCAGGCAACAAGCTCTGCTTGGCATGTAGGTGCTATGAGCCAAAAGCCGTCCTTGCAAACCGATCGGGTAAAATTTCTAAAAAAAAAGAGGAAGAAGTAGCTCATCTTAATCTTTCTGCAAAACGACGCAGAAAAAAATTTACATTAACACAAAACCGCACACGGATATATTCGTATCCCATAGCGGGAGAAGGAGCTGAGGCATTTTTACCCATAGGACTGATGTTAAATTTCCCAAAAAGTGGGGGCATGGCCTCCCCACTCCCTGTTCCTACGCCCATGGTCTGGTGCATCACTGTCACTGAATCCAATCTACGTACACAGAAAGGTACCCTGCTGACCTGCGAGGCGGGCTCTTGCTGATCCGTAACCAGATCTCCGTGCAGGCATACAAATATTAGAATTTGCTCCATTTTGCACGTCTTCAGTTTACCAAAGCATGACACTGGTGATGCTCGGAAAGAATAGCCTAAAAAGGATTCTGCTCATCCCTCAGCATTCTGGGGCGTTCCAGCGCCCACCGACTGAGTCCGCTTCCTCATTCGCAATATAAGTATGACCGAGCCAGTGGATATAATTTACTTTGCTAAAAGGAAGAAAGACATGCACGCGCCGTGCGCAAAAGTAGATATTCAGCAGTTGCAAAGTGCACAAGTGCGATGTAAAAGTAAAATGCGACGCGAACATTTGCGTATACGAAGAAATGCGATACGAAGATTTGCGTATACGAAGAAACGCGATACGAAGATTTGTAGCTTCGAAGAAGTGCGATGCGAAGAAATCCGTATATGAAGTTTTGAGGTTACGGAGAAATGCGTATACGAAGATCTGCGTGTACGAGGTTTTGCTATACGAAGAATTACGTATACAAAATTCTGCGCATACGAAGTTCTGTGATACAAAGATTTGCATACGAAGAAATGCGATACGAAGATATGCGATACGAAGTTCTGTCATGGAACCCTGAAATATAAATCTGAATGTGTGGCGGTATTGGCCTGCTAGTCTTAAGTCCTTCTCCTTTGTTCCATTGACATTTGGTTTTGCAGTCATTCCATGCTATACTAATATGCTGCTCATTGCTGTGAATTGCTTAGAATCATCCCACTGAAAGCATTCATATCCGTTTCTCTGTTAACACTCGTGTGTCCGCTGTGTTGGACTCCTCGTCTGACGTCACGTGGTCTCCGTCCTCCTGCAGCCCGTCACATCGGAGCTCCTTCCTCCGTCCGCGGCGGCTGCGGACCCGCCAGCGCCCGCCAGCCCGGCTGCCAGTCCGGCCCGCCGCCTCCGTCAGCCGCGGGTCGTGTCAGGCCGGCCGCGGACCGGCCGGCGGCGGCCTGGCGGCGGCTGCCGGCGCCTGCTGCGCCGCTTGCTGGCCGGCCAGCGCCGGCTGGCCGTGCTGGTCGGCCGGCTGGCGGTCGCGGTAGGCCGCGCCCGGCGCTGGCCGGCGGATCACCTCCTCCGGCCGCAGACCAGGTCAGACGCGCGTCGAGGAGAGGCAGGCTTTGGGACATGGGGCGTTTTGAATCGTGCCGCTGAGCCTTGCTGTGACTGGCTTGTTGCGTGGGACCGTTGCATCCAACTCTGGGCTGAACTTGGCTGGCGAAAATCAGCGCGAGGAATTTGTTGTTTTTATAGTGCTGAAGTCACGTCGCTCCCGCTGCATCATTCTGCTAAGGTTCCTCTCTTGGAAAATGTCGGTTGTTAAATTTTATCACATTTGCATGGCATTCTGTATCTTCTGCATCTGGTATTTTGAAGCTTGTTCGCTCTGGTTTGAGTGCTTCCGTTTTCCCTGTTCAAAAAATCAGGCTTTTCCCGCCGAAGCAGATAGTTTCATAGCCGACTCGCGAAGGCATTGTCTTCTGTGTTCTTGAAGTCGCGGTCTCGGGTTACCGCGTTCGTCGTCTGCGTCTCAGCCTCTGTGCTGACCGTTCCTCCTCTGTATTTCAGCCTGGGCGGTAGCGGCTCGCCGGCCGCCACCGGTACCGGCTCCGGTCCAGGCACACCGGGCGGCAGTCACTCTGTCGGCCGGGCGGCCACTCCCGTCTTCAGTCCGTCCGGCCGGCGAACCTCGCCCGCGGGATCGCCAGGCACCGCCTCGGGCTTCCTTGCGGTCCTCGACGGGAGTTGAGGGCGGCTGCGCCAGCGGATCCCCCCAAACCCTGCGTGAGATTCAGGGCGGCCACACCACCGGCTCCCCTGACACCCTGCGTAAGATTCAGGGTGGCCATACCACCGGCACCCCCGGCACCCTACGTGTGGTTCAGGGTGGCCATACCACCAGCTCCCCTGACATCCAGCGTGAGATTCAGGGCGGCCACACCACCGGCTCCCCTGACACCCTGCGTAAGATTCAGGGTGGCCATACCACCAGCTCCCCGGACATCCAGCGTGAGATTCAGGGTGGCCGCACCACCGGCTCCCCTGGCACCCTGCGTGAGATTCAGGGCGGCCACACCACCGGCTCCCCTGGCACCCTGCATGAGGTTCAGGGTGGCCGCAGCGGCGGCTCCCCTCGAACCTTGCGTGAGACAGTGGCAGGAGAGTCTGCAGCGGACGCTGTCGACCGTCCCTCGGCGCCGTTGGCGGAGACGTCGGCCAGGCGGGCCGACGGCGGCTCCTCCGACGCGGTAGCGCCCTCGCAGTTGTCGTCCGCAGCCGACTCGGCGGCCGGCGGCGTGCTGACGGCGCTGATGCGCCAGGATCCGGCGCCGGTCGAGACCGAGTCGGCGCCGGCCGACAGCGCAGAGCTGGCACCCATGTCGGCGACTCAGTTCGAGCTGGTGGCGCGCGAGATGGCGGCTGAGGCGGCGCCGTCGCCGCCGTCGCCGCCACGCTCCCTCTGCGACATCAGCACCGAGGAAGTGAACATGTACCTGGCGGCGTCCGCCTGCGGCGCTCAGAAGCGGCCCAGTCCGCGGGCTCGCGCCGCCGGCTGCAAACGCCGCCGCACGGACGCCGAGACGCCGCCTGCCGGGGACCGGACCGAGCCGGGGTCGGCTGCGGCCGGCGGCGCCGCCCCGGCCGCGGCCTCCCCGGACTCGCCGCTGTGCCGCGGCCCGGGCCGCCGCGCCGCCGCGCGCATCTCCGACGACGACGAGCCGGAGCCGACGCCGCCCCGGCCGGCCGCTGGCGACGCGGACGAGTTCGGCAGCGACAGCGACGACCACCGCGAGCTGGAGCGACTGGCGGCGCTGCCCGCAGACGAGGTGATCCGCCGGATGCGCGCCGACGACCCCGCAGCGGAGTCCATCGGGCCGCCGGGGGAGGCCGGCGACGCCACGATAGCGGACGAGTCCATCATGGAGGTCCAGGATGAGGCACTGTACGACGATTCCCCGGCGAAGGCGGCCGCCGGCGATTCCGCGGCACAGATGCCGAGCAGACCGGCCCGCCCATCGGCCGGTAGCTGGAGCGACCTCTCGGCCGGTAGGATCGACCCTGACCTGGCCGGTCCGGCGGCGGCAGCGACGGCCGGGTCGCAGGACTCGGACGGCGCCGAGATCGTCAGCTGCAGCGGCGAGCCGGCCGCGGTCGCCCAGCTGGACACGGTGCTGGTGACGCCCGGCGCTCGGCGCCGCGCGGCCGGACGCCAGTCGACCACGCACGGCGCCGGGATCGTGCGGCAGTCGAACGGCACGCCGCTGAGGACAGAGGTTGGAGGTGCACCTCTGCAGGCGGAAACCGGAGAAACCCCGCTGCGGGCAGATGTCGGAGGTACGCCGTTACGAGCGGAGGTCGCCAGCACGCCGCAGCGCGCGCCTGAATCGGACCTGATCCCGGCCAGTCCTGCGGGCACGCCGCTGCGGCCGGCCGGGCCGGCGCCTCGCCGGCGGGTTTCCCGGCCGCCGCCGCCGCCGCCGCCGCAGCCCGTCCAGGGCCCCGGCAGCCAGGACATCAGCATCCCGGCCGGCTTCTTCAACGACTCGAACCTGTGCGAGCCGAGCCTGGCGACGCCGACCGGCCGTCCTGGACGGGAGGGGCGCCCGGCCGCCGGGGAGGTGAGCTTGGGGACCGCGCCGGCAGTCAGGGAGTGCTGGCTTCCGTAACGGAGCTGTGGGAATAGGAAACCCGCTTTCGAATAGTCTTTTTGGCGGAGGGGCGATTTTGTTCGTGAGACTTGTTGTGTTAAGCTGGTAACGGTTGTTTTTAGACTCTTGTCTGCGTTGACGTCGCATTTTGACGGTATTGTGCGTGTCAAACATCCCTTTTGCGTGACTCGTAGAATTTGCGTTTCCGGGCGCATCTGGGATTCCAGCTCGGTGAGCGCTGCAACCGTGTTAATCACCACGCCTGTTCGTCTTATGATCAACAGGTCTCTCAGCTGCCTAGTGTCGGAGCCTCTCCGGCCCCCGCTGGGGCGCCGAGGACCACGTCTGAAGTTACGTCCTCCTCTGTCGGTGCTGTCCCGTCAGAGGCTCCGAGGCCCGGCACCTCTCCGACCGGCGGCGTCCCACCAGGGGGCCGCAGAGACAGCGGCGTCCCACCACGGGACCGCAGAGACAGCGGCGTCCCACCACGGGACCGCAGAGACAGCGGCGGACCATCAGAGGACCGAGGAGACAGCGCTGTCCCGCTCGAGGAGTACAGGGCCGATGAGCTGTGCCAGGCGCAGCCGGCTGGAGCGCCGGCTCCGGAGCCCGTGCCGCCGTCTCCCGCGGCCGCCGACGGCGACGACTCAGAGGCAGAGTCGGAGGACATGTTCTGTGCCAGTCGGCCCACCGATGACCCGTCCAACCTCGGTCGGCCGCAGGACAGGTCAGTGGCAGCGTGCTCTTCACTGGGGCTGTATGTAGTTACATGTGGTCGTAAACGTCGTGAGACGTTACTGTTGCTTTCGTTAAGAAAATATCAGCAGACTGCGCCAGTTTCGAATTTGATTCTGCTCTGGTTTGAAGTCGTCCTTGCCAGTCGCTAATTACGTGTTGTTGTTCCTCTTCATTGAAGCAAACGCGCATACTCTCTGTGCCAGTTGTACTTTTGCGCGACTTTTGTCGTAAGACAATGCTGCTTCCGTGATGCGCACCATCAGCTTTTGAGACATCTTTAGAACAAAATCTGTGAAGGCGATAACCTTGTCTTTCCCGTCGTCGGATTCTTCTCATTGCACCTCCCCCTCACCGTTGGCAGGTCGTCCGCCGCTCCACCACAACCTGCGCCGCCGCCGCCGCCGCCGCCGCCGGTGATCGTGGCCTCGGGCCTGAAGCGGGCCGAGCAGGAGGCGGTGCAGACGCTGGCGGCGGCGCACGGCGGCCGCTTCCTGCGCCAGTGGGACGACGCGGTGACGCACGTGATCGTGCGCACCGGACCGCGCCTCGAGGCCGGCCGCACGCTCAAGTTCCTGCAGGGCGTGGCGGCCCGCGCCTGGCTGCTTTCGCACAACTGGGTGGCCGATTGTCTTGCGGCTGAGACCCTCCTGCCCGAGGTGGGGGTGATGCGGACCGGCTCTGTGAGCTAAACTACGTGGAAACGAAGGGATGGGTGCGTTCGTGAAAGTGAAGGGGAAACCGAAACCGGTTTTGTGTTGACGGCGTGTTTCATGGTGTTTAATGGGGGAAATCCTGGAGGTGCGCTGCTGTTGTGATTGAAAACATGAACTTTCCTTTGTGCTGGAGAGCAAATGGCATTTCGCACCTTCTTGCGCGCCGTCCAAGGCAGTTTTCATTGTCGAGTGTTGATTTTCGTTACCGCGCTGTGCCAGCCGGGCTCCGCCGGTGGTGCCGCCGAGCCATGACCTGCCGCCAGTCCGGGTCCCGCTCCGGTCTGCTGCCGGTAACACCCTGCCCCCGCGGCAGGAGGAGTACGAGGCAATCGACGCGGCCACGGGCGAGCCCGGCCCGCGCCGCGCCCGGCTCGGCGGCGGCGCGCTGTTCGCCGAATTCGTCTTCTGCTGTGTCGAGCCTTTCCGGGACGTCACTCTGGAGCAGCTGGAGGTAGGGTCGGAACCCCAGCCTCCCGCGTCCGTGCTCGGCAGAGAAGGAGGGGGAACGCTCATCATGTGGTGAAAGATGGCCGCGAGCCAACATTCGCTTGGTTTCTGTGGTTGCTGAATTTCGGCAACAGATTTCAGTTGGCCGTTTGTAGACCGTGTGAGACCGGACAAGTTTTTGTTGTAGTAAGTCACAGGTGAACAGGTGTGTTGCTGCATAACATCGTATTGGAATCACCAATCACGAATCGTGATTGGTGATTGATGAATCGTGTAACAGAAATTGTTTTATGAACCGTTACGCTAGCCATCAGTGTTTCTGAAGTTTTACGGACTGCGCTTTGTTCCGTGGAAGACACCGTACCGTCGAGACCGTTGTCCCACGCGTATCCCGCCGCTGACCGTTGCACCCCCGTCAGGCGCTGATCCGACGGTCGGGCGGCGCCGTGGTGCGCTCGCCGGACGCTCTGGCGGCGGCGCCGGCGGCGCGGCGCGTGCGGCTAATCGTGGCGCAGGAGGAGTGCGAGCACGACTTCGCCGGCTGGCGCTGCCGCCACGGCGTACCGAGCGTCTCGTACGAGTGGCTGATCGACTGCGTGGCGACGCAGCGGCTCTGGAGCCTGCTGGACAACACGCTGTGCGGCGCCGGCGCCGCCGAACTGCGGCAGGCCGGCGTGCCCGAGCCGCTCTGCCTCGCCGAGACTCAGGAGACCGAGTACTTCGACTCGATGGGCCTGTAGCGGGGGAGGGGGAGCCGGTCAGGGGATGATTTGCAGCGTCGCGCATGTTGAGGAGGGGGCAGGGCGAGGGCCGGGACCTGGGTCGGACATGGGGCGTGCGCCTGACGAGTGATTGTACTGGCCTCTGCTCGTGGATCTTTGCGACCACCGGCGTAGCGACTGAGGCCGAAGTGTAGCATGACTTGTTTACACTCTCATGAGACTTGTTTATTAGTGGATCTTTTGTTTATAGCACGCCAGGCACGCCAATAAAAAGCCGAAGCTGTAATTGAGAGCACTGAAAAAGCTTAACATTTTGCTAAACAACTCGCCCGTTGCTTTTGACGTATGGTCTCTGTTTTCGTTAATGGGATTCGTGCCAGCCTCTGCTGGGCCTTGGCTCACAAGCCGCCCGGCATCCTCGGTCCGGGCAACATCGCTGGTTACGTAAGGCCGGATGTGTGCGTTGGCAACCCGTTCTGACGTGTGCCAGAGGTGACCTTCCCAGCGGCTGTGGGAGAACTGTCTGCTCTGGTCATGATCTGGTGTCGCCAGTCCCTGCATGTAATGTGAAACGTAGAGTATGTAGAATTCGTGGCTATGTGGGCGGTGCGAATACTGTGCGCGGTAGAGATAAAAGGCAAAGGTTGTGTCATCGGTATAGCCTGCCCGCATGAAAGAGATGATAATTCATCATAGGTACGTGCTCGGTCACTACAATGAGTTCCGTTTACGTCTTTTTTTCTGATGTCTGCCGTGGAACAGCAAATCCACTCCATAGTCTACTTACAGTTTTGTGCGTCCGTTGCGTAACAATAAGAAGTAGTGAACTTCATTGATGGGTGTGGAAGTTTCACTGTCGCCTACCATGTCCTCTGCGATTTGATGCAAATGCTATGAGATACATTGGAATCAATGAAGTTCCGAGAAGCAAAAGCGGTTTTCCTTTCCTTTCTTAACTTTTGCTTTTTTATTGGAGCAGTCCACTGCGACGCAGTGCACTGGAGGTACCAATACTCCCGAGCACCAGTGATGTTGCGTCCCCAAATAAATGCTCCAGATAGCCGGGACCATTGCTCCATGGAAACTTGCATCGAAAGAGGCTCGCAATCTACGAGAACGACGTATGGGAAGAAGAATGAGTTATAGAAGAAGACAACTCACTTGCTATTTCATTTCATTTCGTATTCATATTATTCATCTGTATACTCAAATATATACGAATCATTTACATAGTTACATCCACCACATTCATTTCATACGTCTTTCTTCGGTCCCTCCTCAAAACCCTGGGCCCGTCCCTCATTCCGTGCCTACTTCCCCTTCCCGGTTAAACGCCTGGCGATGCTAGCGAATTTTGAGCTCTTAATGTCACAAAGGCAGTTTTTCTCTGAAACCTACAGAAAATGCTTTAGATGTCACTTGACGCCGCCAGGCAAACTTCATTTCCAAAAACCTGTGTAGTTTAGATCGCTAAGTTGATACGTACCCAGTTCTATCCAGCATTCCGTGGTCCCTCTAATATTGAAGGAAAATGGCTTGAATAGCGCAGGCTGCCATATCGGCTTCCAAATTGTCTTGAGCGCCAATGACAAAAGAGACGAAGTGCAGCGGGCGTAGTCGATGCACATTCTTAAACAGACAACCGACTGACGCCAGACAAGACACAAGGTTTGACCCAAGACTCGGGACACCTCAGCCCAAAGGTCTGTGTGTTCCAACTCACAAACAAAAAAACACATTCTTAAAGCGAAGTTCAACGAGAAAAACGTTGTTCCAAGGCCATACAACAGCCTTGTTCAAGGGTTCAGGGTAAGTATCGTTTGATATCAAGGCTGGTGTTGGGAGGATTAGATGTCTTTTCTTCTTGGTGTCGGAATATAATTTTTGTCTTGGAATGCAAGATTTTGTGAAGAGTAATACTGGTTTAAGTTGATGTTCTTTGTGTAAGGTTGGTTATGACAACAAACCTGCTTCTTACTGGATGGAGACAGCCATTTGCTTGTAAAGAAAGAAATTTGTCAACATAGTTGTAATGTAGCATTTGAATTGAGTCACTAGACAGAAGCTGTGGAGCATAAAATGTCTGAGCACATATTTTCTGGCATTTTTGAGCACCAAAAAACACCTTTTCCAACCTTGGTGTTGCACCAATCCAGATCAGGAGAAAATGGTGTTATTGGGGCTTTTGTGTAAAGCCCTCTGGCTGCCTAGCATTATTGCCAGGGGTGTATGTCAGGTTAAGTTTTATAATTTGTGATGCTTTATAACATATCAACTGGTGTACTGATTTTGTGCATAATTTGTGGTAAATACTTTGTTTTAAATGTGGAATAAATGCAGAGTATGGACTTGTAGTCATTTGGGCAAGGGTTGATCACATGAAACACCTGCCTGGCCATTATTGGTATTTCTCTCAGGTTTTGTGTATTAAACACACTACAGATGCATCATATAGGCTGGTGCCAAGAAACTAACACTTTGCTATTGTTACTTCATCTGTGGTGTATCCTTATCCACAGTGGCATTGTTGCATGTAGATCAGAAGTTTGTCTTTGTTTTGGGGTTTTAAAGAACAAATTGTAGCTGAGACATGTAGTGAATGGACTGGCCTGTGGCAGTTTTCCAAGATATGAAATAAGCATCTTCATTAAATACAATACAAAAAAAAACAGGAAAAGGTCTAATAGGATGCAACATATATTCTGTATGTTTCAGGTACCACTTGAAGCCATCTATGTTCTTCCTTTCTCCTTCATTTTTCTGATACTGCCTACTACATAGAGACCCATTCAACTGCCAAAAACCTTTCAGTGTATCATTTAACACACAGTTTGCTAATGTGTGATGCAAGGAACCAAAAAATGGATTAAGAACCATATAACTCCCATTTTGTAGCATGTTGTAGCTCACCCACAATGTTGGAATTCACCAGAAAAGGCACATGTTAAATGACCAAGCCACCTCTGTGGCTGTGTGGAAGCCACCTGACTTTCTGCCAGTCATGCGTCAGGCATTGGTGACTTGTGGTATCACAAACACCTGAGATGTTGTGCAGGTGTATCACCGAGCTGTCTCATCAGGGTTGGCATCTTTCAGCCAGTGTCCAGTTTAAACTGGTTTAAACCATGGTCGGAATTACTATAAGCCAGCTGGTGGTTTAAACTGGACAATACAGTTTGATTTCAGCCACTTATGGCTTCTTGTCACAAAATCATAAAATAAGCTATAGAAGTTAGGAGTCACACTTTTTGGAACTGTCTGAAAGAGATCAAAGCTGTCATTTTCAAATAAAGGTCTACTACTACATCATTCACAGTCTTGAATTCAGCATCTATGACATCCAGTCACTGCCAAGCATAAATGCTTGGATAAGCGTGCGCACATGCAGTCATTCTGCAGAGTATAATTCTATTAGTGGTAGGTGAGGCCAATAATCAAATTCCTGGTCCTGTTGAGTGCCGGAAAGCGTTCCTATGAGTAGGTGGAAATCCATTGTTTAAAATCTGAATGGAACAGAAATGCTTTCACTCTGGAATGATATTCATCTCCTGCATTAACCCATTCCCGACTGGGGGGGGCAGTTGACTTCCCCCCCCCCTGGAGGTTTTTCTGAGATTGCGAGGGAGTGAACAAACACAGTCACGAAACTTTGTGTACGTTTTGCTTCATCAATTTTACATCTCTTGTCAAAATTTTGACCTCAGGTCAGGTCAGGTGTCTGACCTAGGTTAGGTCAAACAGACCTATGTCAAAAAAAAGTTTAGCGCCCTGTAACTTTTTCGCAAAACAAGATATCTCAATAATACTTTCAGGGATTAGTGAACCCGATAGATGCAACAAATCTGCTATCTCAGATTTTCCGGAATTTTCCGGGTCATTGACCTTAGGTCAAGCCCATTTTTAACACATGTCGTCGTTTTTTTGGGAAATTGACGGAATATTTCATAACATTTTTAGTGTGGAATGAAGCAGACATCTAGTTACCGCCATTGGGAAAATATCAATGACTTCCAGTGATTGACCTGAGGTCCAGGTCACGAATAACTGTAGTGAGCCGAAATGTATCACCGTCAAAATCGACGATGAATTACTCAGAATGGGTAGAAAATGGCAGAACTAGTTTGCACAGACGTAATTAATACCAGGAACCTCAAAAAGTTTGAAAAAAGTAGCATATTTTGGAAATAAACAGGCTCTGGCCCATAAAGCTCCGCCAATTTTGTACATTGGTAACTAATGAATTTTTCCGATTTTTAAGCATGAAAAACCATCACAGCAACCTCTAAGATCAATAAAATTGACATAGATCGTCTTTTTTCGCAAAAATAAAGGAACGCTAAAATTAGTTCCCGTCAATTTGGTACCGCATACGGCAGCAGCGCACGCCTAGCAGCTGCCGCGATAAATGCCGTGTCTTTAACTCAACGTTTCGGCGTGTATATTGAACAAATCTGGGAAATTAGACGTGTATCGGCATCCGCGGACCTTTACTTGTGCGCTGGTGCCTTTACCAAAGCGTTTTTAGTCACAGTCCGTGGGATTCAGGCCATTTCTCGGTCTCATGCAGTCTGCTATGAGAAAACATATGTATAGGGCGTAAATTGCCTACATATTATCTGAAACTAAAAATGAGACCAGTTTCGAGCTCTACTCGTCACAAGTTTTCCAACGGTGTGCTTATTTTTATCGTGCGACCAACCGTTCGTGAGTTGGAGAGGGGGGCGGTCAGTTGCCCCCCTTTCCCAGTCGCCCATGTTCGAAACGGACCGACGGTCGTGCGCGGGTTAAAGGCACAAAGAACAGAATGCTTTCAAGAAAAGAAAGAACGAATGCAGAATGATAAAATAAGGATGCCTATGTAGGAAAGTGATGAAAACTCCAGGCCAAACAACTAAAAGACAAAAGTGTGCCAGAGTAGCAGCCAGTGTTGGAAACCCGGTTTTTCTTCCTGGTGTCGGTGTGCAAATTCTCTTTTGGAGTACAAAATGCGTTTATGTGAGAAACTTCGACTAACTAAGTGCTTTGCAAGCCTATGTGGGCAGCAGGGGTGGATCCAGCGGCTCCGTTTGCGGGGACAAACCAGTTTCCTAAGTCCACATGGTGGGTCAGTGGAGTCGTTGACCTGGGGGGGGGGGGGAAGCGGCTGGCCGCGGGTTCAGAGTTTACTTCAGCAACCTAGTTTGGATTATAAACCATCAACCGTGAGGGAGGGGATGCTGGACAACTTCAAACTCTAGTTGAGTAGGAGTACCCAAGCCTCTGGGGGAGGACTAAATGACCATTTTGGAGTACAGTTTTTTGGGGAGTATACATTTTTTGGTGCTCCTTGACACCAGAAAACGACAGTTTTTCCAACATTGGTAGCAGCTCTTCCAAAGTACCATGCTTCTACCTATACCTACCCACTAGTCCTTCCACCTGCCTAGTTAAGTGGTCATCTACCTGAGCGCTGCAGTGCTGCACCTGTCACCACCTATCACATGATTATTTGTTTGTTTGTTGGGAGTTAGGATCCAAAGCATCTTGGGCTTAAGTGTCTGTGTCTTGAGTCAAGTTTTGTGTGTCATCTGACGTCAGTCGGTTGTCGGAGCACAACGTGCAGTTTTGTTTTGAGGCTGTTTTATACGCCATGAAACCGTGCTCAGGTCAAGCGTCAGTTACCTGATCCCTGTTGTGTTTGTCGCGAGGGTGGAATACTTGTTTAGGTTCCATTGCTGCCACATTGCTGCCACATTGCTGTCACATTGCAGTCAAAAGACTGCCCACAGAGAAAAATCCCAGGAATGGATGTTCATGGGGTCATTGTTTAATTTAATATACCCACTGAAATTGCTTTATGCCTAAATAACAACCATCCCCAGACTCCTCTATGGATTTTGAATAACTAATCACCTAATAAATAGCTAGTCATAGATTTTCCTCAGCTAATTAGGTAGCTCCTCTGATTGTAATCCGAGTAGTAATTTTAGTCGGCTTTAATTAATTTAAGCCGGTTAAAACTCGCTTAAATTAATAAAAGCCACTGGTTGGCATAAGTTCAATTTAAGCTGCTTTTCCTATCCCTGATATATGGCTGTCTGCCTTCCAAGCTTAATGTAACTATTAAACCCCTATTCCCGGAGGGCCAGCGGTATGGCCGATTCCCGGCGGGGGGGGGGGCGATTCGGCCCCCACCCCCGTGATCTCGGGAACTGCTCGTACGATTTTATCGCAACAAACGGCAATCGATTTGCCATGACGTAAACTACATTTTTTATCAAAAGATGTTTGCAGGATTTTGAAAAGGGTGGATATAGGAGGGAAAAAGTCAAAATTGGGGATATTTTGGACTTCTTATAACATAGTTGTTTATGGGCCGATTTTGATGAAATTGGCATGAATCGAGAGATTATGAATGTGACTTTTACCGTTAGTTCATACATTTCAAATTTTGACAAAATTCGTAGGTGTACACAGGGTTTTGAAAATAGGAAGACTAGTTTTTCAAAAACTAATTCGACAGAAAAGTTAAAAACAGGTTTTTGGCGTGAACTAGTCATGCTGTGCTGAAGAGGTACAACTCGTATTACAATGTTTGTATGTTAGCATAGGCGGTGCCAGGGATATGAAAAAGGAGAAACTGTCATGGTTACATGTTCTTCACATCAACTCTTGGCCTTTGACCTTAAGTGACACCCATTGACCTTGGAGTCACTTGGAATGATCTCGTGTGCATTTAATATTATCTGTAAAAGTTTTCAATCATTTGAATTCACTCTATTTCAAAAATTTCATTGTGCGACTATTGTGATATAGGGTAGGCGCACCGACATTTTAGGTCATAGTTCCGTGACCCGACCTTATATTAAGCTGAAACTTGGTACACAAGTAGAGGGCACCATTCTAGATCATGTATATTCCGGGTTTGGCATTTGAAAAAATAGCGCCGAAATTATTACTATGGAACCAAATTTTGACTTTTGACCTTGACCTGACCTTATGAAGTGACCTCAGATGAACAAAATTGTATTTGCACGTTGTCCAACTATTTAGCTATACATCCATGCAAAGTTTTAAGTTCTATCTTAAAACGCTAGTTTTGGCAGTCATTTTCCTTTTACCATCAAGAGGGACAAAACGGCCTGAGGTGCCTCCCAAAAACGTTGCCTGGCTCCGCCCCTGAGCAAAATAGAACTTCCAAATTTTGTCACAGTACGAAGAAAGAGTAGTCAGGAAAAGCCACTAAGTTTTGTGGAGCTGCATCAAAAGCCTGGAACTTGCAAACAAAACACCCGATGGGGGGGGGATTGAGCCACCCCTGCCGGGAATAGGATTAAACCGTAAATGACATCCAACCCTTACCAGAATGACTGTATAAAAGAAACGAAATGTTACGAAATGTTGCATGGTGACAGGCATTAAGCCAGGATTTCCTGTTGTTGTGGGAAGGGCAAAGGTCAGATTTTGTCATATGCCACTGGCATATTACGAAATTTATGGGAAAGATACCAATTTTATGTAATCGACCTCATATTTAACGTACAGGAAAAACCTGTGTATGCTTTTGCAGCATGTATACGATCATTTTGCCGTATTTCCGCGAAATCACTAAATATGTAGTGTAGACCGCTTGGCTCGGGGGCACGCCCCCCGCCCCCCTGCTGCATCCCTGCATGACGCGTCACTTTCATCTCAGGCCGTGCCTTCCGCCCGAGGCGAAAGGGGCAGCTGTTTTCATCTCTCCCATTTCAAGGACGGATAAATGATCGTCACCGCTGGGAGCGTGCAGTCGTCGTTGAATGATTTGTGCACAGTTCCAAAACATGTTTATAATATTTAAAACCGAAACGAAATGCAACTACCTTAGTCCATTGTTACCTTACAAACACATGCCTTTGTCTGCCACTATTGCTAGCTCGTGCAGTCGAGCATTCTTCTTTGGTTAGTCCGACAGTGGCGCCTCGACGGTGGCGGCTTGAGGCAATACTACGCCGTGCCTCACAGGGATTCTGTCAACTTCGTTGGCGGCGGCCGACGTGCAGTTTCGCGGACGCCCACCAGAATCACTATATTACGCGGGATTCTAGCGATGGCTGAGGCAAGTGAGCTGGCTGCCTCTGCGGCCTTGCGCCGTGTGTTTGCGCGGGCAGCGAGAGGACGGCGCGGCGTGGGGCGTCTTTGCGGGCGTTTCCGTACTAATTTGATTAATGCGGAAACAAAATGAACACGTTCTTCCAGTTCAGTCATATATGCAATTTTATGAATGGTGTTGTACACACATTACGTGTGCCTTTTTCTATTTTCTGCAAGTTTGATCCGAATGGTTGCTGGGGTGATGATAGGAATTAAATCCTAATTCCACATTTCCCGATATTTTTGGTGTGACAGTGTCAGGCACTGAAGTTTGACATTGACAAGGAGCTAGTGTTATTTGGCTTAAAGCAGAAGGAATGGGTCAGACACTATACATCTATGTTGTGGCTTTGACCGCACACAGATGGCTTTGACCATACACAGAAGATTCTCCAGCATCATCTGGCCCAGTAGTTGGGGCAAAAGTACGCCAGCGTTGGGTCGTTTTGTTGGAGGGGTCAGGGTGTGCACAGTCAACACTCGTAGTAGGAACTAGGGATTTACCGGATATCCGGTCCGGCCGGATATCCGGCCGGATATTGGAGATTATCCGGTACCAGGCATCCGGCCGGATATCGGGCGGATGTTACCGGATATTTGGTTTTCCGGTGTATGATCGAGGCGTTCTAATGTCTGCCTACAAAACCGTTTCAGGAGCAACGTGCCTTGTTATATTAGATTGTCGATGTAACTGACAGTTCTAAGGTGTGTCTGGCGCACTTCGTTTTCCTCTTAGTTGGGAAGGGTTGAGGCATAATTTGCAATGGTGGGACTCAAGCTCAAAGGAGAAACAGCATCCAGTATATGCTCACCAGCCCATTTCGTGGTGCATCATCTTTCGTTTTCCGAACATTTTTATCTGTCTCAAATACTCTTGTACAAATGCGTTAAGGGACAATACACACCAGACGGCATACCTTAGTATTTGTACAGAATGCTTATCAAGCCAGGTATTCTAGATCTACCAAGGCGCAATAATGGCATTCTCCGTATTCTGAAGCCTTTGCCTTTTGCCTACAGTTAGAGATGGTGAGCTCTGCCATGATCGCTGTGTTCCTTATGTACTTTTTTCATTACAATGAAAGATGTGGAAACCTCACAATAATTGTAAGCGCAAGGGGGAATGATTTACAAACTGCTGATATTTCTCATTTTATATTTTTCGGTTTTCCTTATCCGTCTTTTTTAAATCAGTCTTTTTCGTTCCATTTTTCAGCAATACGTAAACATAAACAACCATAATATCCGGTATCCGACCGGATAGCCGGCACCCCGATCCGGCACATCCGGCATCGGACCGCATCACGAAAATACCGATCCAGTGCATCCCAGTTACGAAACCTGTTACTAATGCAGTTCACTTTGTGGACATTTGTAAACAACATCTAAACTGATGTTAGCTGTTTCAGAACATGGCATCTACTGATCGTCTCCTGACTGATGCTCAGTTCAAGGCATTAGAAGAGGAGAAACAGCGACTTATTTCACAACAGAAGCTTTTGAAGAGTGACAATATGGCACTGGATGCAGAGCTCACGAAACTTTCTGGGTAAGTCAACGGATATGACTGGCATTGCTCCAGGCAATTTAGAATCATTTGCCGGTTCCTTTGCTGTTTAACGTCTGCTCTGCTGGAACCACTTTTCGGCACATTTTGCCGTTTGTCTGTTTGTTGAATTCGCTCCAGCAACACTGGCGCCTATCCCATCCTGACGCGTTCTCCGAGCTCTGGGCCTCCCGTCACACCCTGCCCCCGAGCCAAGCTCCGCCATGACGTGAGCGTGCCCTCTGACCCCGTCTCAGCCCGCTGACCCGCCGCCCCCTCCTGGCGCAGCGCCCCGCTGGACGGCGTCGACCTGGCGCTGCACGAGCGTCTGGTGGCCCTGAACGCCGAGCTTACCGGGCTGCGGTTCGACGAGCTCGAGTTCGCGCTGCAGTCGGCCGAGGGGGGCGTCACCGTCACCCGGTGGACGGCCCGCGTCACCGCTCAGCCGCCCGACGACTGGCTCAGGGTCTCGTACGTCACCACCAAGGATGAGGTGGGAGCGCTAGACGATGCGTCTGGAGGCTCGGATGTTGTGGCGTGCCAAAGCTTGCATCGTGTGGTTCGTCCTGGTCAGACTGCGTATGGATGAACAATCTAACATTGGGAAAAACCAACGGAACGAGGAAAAACCGCGTGAGGAACGCTTGTGCTCGTCGCTTGTTTTCTGATTCGACAATAGTGGACTTCATGTTTCCGAGAAGTAGAATGTCTAGAAGGTTGCAAACCCTCAGTAACCAATTAATCAGCAACTATTAATAGATATTATATATTATAATAGATATAATAACAATTAATAGACGGTAGACCGGGAGGTTGTGGATCCGGCTGTTGCGGCCCTCTCACCACCATACTCAGCCTGCTTGGCTGCCTGTTACCTTCACCTTGTCCACGTTGGCTCAAGGTCGTCTCGTCGCGACGCCGGCGCCGCAGCGCCCGACACACCCCTGCCGACCAACCCCGGCTGGCACCGCACCGCCCGACACACCCCTGCCGACCAACCCTGACTTGCACCGCACCGCCCGACACACCCCTGCCGACCAACCCTGACTTGCACCGCACCGCCCAACACACCCCTGCCGACCAACCCCGGCTGGCACCGCACCGCCCGACACACCCCTGCCGACCAACCCTGGCTAGCACCGCACCGCCCGACACACCCCAGCCGACTAACCCTGACTAGCACCGCACCGCCCAACACACCCCTGCCGACCAACCCCGGCTGGCACCGCACCGCCCGACACACCCCTGCCGACCAACCCCGGCTGGCACCGGACCGCCCAACATACCCCTGCCGACCAACCCCGACTGGCACCGCACCGCCCGACACACCCCAGCCGACCAACCCTGGCTGGCACCGCAGCGGCCGACCCTTCCTTGCGCTCGACCCACTCCTGCCGACCAACCCGACCGGCGCCGCAACCCATGGCAGACCCCTGCAGACCCCATCCGGCCGGCGCCGCTCGTCTCTCCGGCTGACGCGCGGCTGCCGTCGCAGCGGTCGCGCGTCGCCTGCGACCAAGTGACGCCGCTGGAGTGGAGCGCCGACCTGGCACCGCTGGTGGAGTTGGCCGGCGTCAGCTTGCGCCGGCTGCTGTTCGGCCTGTACGACCTGAGCCGTTTGCGGGCCGAGCGGCTGGCGGCGCTGCCGGCCGGCGTGCGGCCGCGCGCCGGCGGCGCCGTCCGGCTGCCGAGGCCCGACGGCGGCGCGCTCAGCTGGTGCATCGAGTTCCAGCCGGCCGAGGAGCGCTTCCAGCACGTGTTCAGCATCACCGACGGCCACGGTGGGTACCCTGCCGCTGGTGAGAGAGAGAGAGAGAGAGAGAGAGAGAGAGAGAGAGAGAGAGAGAGAGAGAGAGAGAGACAGAGACAGAGACAGAGACAGAGACAGAGACAGAGACAGAGACAGAGACAGAGACAGAGACAGAGACAGAGACAGAGACAGAGACAGAGACAGAGACAGAGACAGAGACAGAGACAGAGACAGAGACAGAGACAGAGACAGAGACAGAGACAGAGACAGAGAAAGACAGAGACAGAGACAGAGACAGAGACAGAAAGAGACAGAGACAGAGACAGAGACAGAGACAGAGACAGAGACAGAGACAGAGACAGAGACAGAGACAGAACAGAGACAGAGACAGAGACAGAGACAGAGACAGAGACAGAGACAGAGACAGAGACAGAGACAGAGACAGAGACAGAGACAGAGACAGAGACAGAGACAGAGACAGAGACAGAGACAGAGACAGAGACAGAGACAGAGAGAGATGGGGGGGAAAGAGAGAAAGAGAGAGAGAGGCAGAGAGAGAGAGAGGGAGAGGGACAGAAACGGACAGAGACAGAGATAGAGACAGAAACAGAGACAGAGACAGAAACAGATACAGAGAAGGGTCGACGAGGTGGCGGTGCTCCGTGCTAGTGTGTCGTTGCTTCGGCCTCTTTGGCGTGCGATAACAGAGCAATGTTGGAAATGTTTTTATTTAGAATATCGGATAAGAAATTATCATAGAGTACAAAACATTGTGGAACATACCAACGGAAAATACATATACAAATACAAAATTTGGCGTGCGATAACAGAGCAATGTTGGAAATATTTTTATTTAGAATATCGGATAAGAAATTATCATAGAGTACAAAACATTGTGGAACATACCAACGGAAAATACAAGTCTAAGTCGGTGTCTGTGGTCTCATTCGGTGAAGACGTCAGAGCCACTTTTTGAAGTCCTTTCGATGAAGGTGCTGGGGCGCTCATTGGCGTACAAAAAGCTTTTCGTGGACAACTTTTGTTTCCGTGCCGACCTCTGATGGTGAACACGGTGAACATGGTTAACACTTTTTAAAGTCGACACGTTTTTAGTCGCGTCGTTGGCTGTGCGCGGTTTGCAGGTGTCGAGTCGTCGCTGTATCCGGAGCTGCTGTTCCTGGTCCGGGAGCGCAGCGTGACGTCCGTGCTGGCCGAGCTGCTGGCACCGGCGGAGGAGTCGGCGTCAGACTGAGCTGGTCGGACGGTCTGCAGTCCGCTGGTGCCGGGGGACGACTCACGCCGTCAGACCGAGCGACTCTGCCCGTCTGCAGTCTGCTGGGGGACGACTCACGCCGTCAGACGGAGCGACTCTGCCCCTTTTGCTGCTGACTACCGCTGTCGGTACTGTCAGACTGAGCGGCCCTGTCTGCCCGTCAGAAGTGACCGGCCGTCTGCCGCAGCGGGGAGTATGCCAGACGCTGGCACATCGAGGGGCTCTGCCTCCCTCAGTCGGCTGATCGTATGGATGTAGGGACGTTGCGGTTGACCCGTTATTTGCGGTGAGGCAGGACCGTTGCTGCTTCTCACCGCGCTCGTGAAGGGACCTTGGCCGTGGACTGTGCTGGAATGACTGGGCGGTTTCTGGTGTGGCGCGCGGACAAAATCCAGATGGCGGCCGCTGGCGGTGAGCCAGACACCGTGGATTGCCAGGAGACGAACTGGGCTGGCTTTTTACCGTGCTCCCGGTCAATCAACCCATTGAACCGGACCAGACCGGTGAGCGGGAACGGCCGTCAGTAGCACACTATTGCGCAGTGCTGTGTTTATCGTAATATAGGCTGTCTTCATCACGAGTAACTGGTAGCCGAGCGTTCAATATATTATTGATAACACCTGTCAATTCCAAATCACTGGGCCTGCGCTACACTACTTTCTTAGACACTGAACAGCGCTCAAGGTGGCCTCTCGGCCACAAACAGCACACGTGAGCGGCCTCTCAATCATGGGGCCGTCCGTGGCGTCGCTGGTCGGAATTTCACCCCTGTGCGATCCGTACCCTGGAGCCCTGCTGTAGGGTCCGAGCAGGTCCAGCTCCTGGTCTCACTGCCAGCGGACGCCCTCTGCGGTGCCTCAGAGGCCGGCGCAGGGCTCTTTTAACTCGCGCTGGCCGACGGCAGAAAGCGGAGCCGATCAGGTGGAGTGCTAAGGTTAGGCGTGCCGACCTCGTTGGAACTACCGACCTTTGATCGCATTTTGAACCCTGGTGGCTGCGGGACTCCGGTTTGTTTGGAACTAGGTCAGCGTCTGGTATTTGTCAATCTATTTCCCCACTGTTTGCCCTAAAACATCATATGTTTGGATTCAGGCGTTTTGGTACGGCGTGGTTTGATGTCTTCCCTCAAAAATGATGTCTTGCGCGCGAGTGCGTCGCAACCGCCAGCCGCTTGGTAGCAAGTCATTGACATGACATCAGACGATATCTGTCGAAAACCCATGTGCGGACTGCAAAGTGCAGCGTGGCTGTCGTGTTCTTGGAAGAGTGAGCAACATATGGCGCGTCTGCCAAATACGCAACGGATCCAGAACGCTCCTTGTTCCGCTCTGAATGATGAACAAACAAATCCATCCATTCAGCTGTGCAGCGGGCGCCTTACCGCCGGGCCGACCAAGACTCCGAAGTCATGTTCACATAAAATTTCCACATGCCATAAAGCGTCACAAAAAAGGGGAGTGGCCACTTGTACTTGAAAATGACGCACTTCAGTACATGTCTTTGATAGTCGTTATCAGCGAGCAGCATGATAAATGTCTGACATTGGGACGAGTCATGCCCTTCGACTGAGCCATCCATTACGTTCGTTCTATGGCGCCCCTAAGCCCCCCCCCCCCACGTTCGTTCTATGCTCCTAATCCACGTGGCATAGAGCAACAGATTCTCTTAGCAGCATTGCCAGCAGTGAGGGTCGTCCCCAGGATGTCACGCTCGGGACGCAGGTGCCAGCGACTATAAGTCAGACCGACAGAGCGCTGGGGACCTCCGTTACGACGCCGGACCTTCCAGCCGGGTACAGAACTTCGGCGCAGGAACGGATCAGAAGCTCCTGGGCGCCGCCCTGCCACGGCATTAGGCCGCCGCGTCGTCCGTCGACTGGCGCCGCTGCCGGCGGCCGATGACGCAGGGGTGCAGCAGCACGATGCCGCCGGCGACCAGCATGCAGCCGGAGAGCACGGCGAACACGGGTCGGAACGAGCCGACCGAGTCTCGCAGCAGGCCGCACAGCGGCTGCGCCATCAGGTTCGCCACGCCCGAGAACATGTTGGAGATGGTCAGCGTCGACGAGAGCTGCTCCACGCCGTAGTACTCGGCGTACATGACCGGCGTGACCACGAAGTAGAAGCCGACGGCCGCGTAGACGAGCGTGCAGGCGGCGAACAGGCCGGCGTAAGAGCGCACGAACACGAGCGCCAGCACGCCCACGCCGCCGGCCACGCACGTGCCGAACAGGCCGTACCGCTTGTGGAAGAGGTTGCGGTCAAGCAGGAAGCCGAGCGAGAGGCGGCTGATGATGTCGATCGGCGCCACGGTGGCGATCATGTTGGCCGTGCGGCCGCGGCTCACGCCGATCTCCAGGCCGAAGCGCGGCACCAACAGGCACACGTGCGGCAGGCCGGTGGCAAAGAGGAACACGCTGGTCACGCAAACGCTGTACAGCGGGTCGGCGAGCAGGCGTAGATCCAGGTAGCGCAGTAGTGTCGCCCAGCAGCCGGCGGCCGGCGCGCCGGCCGCCGGCTGCTGCTCGGCCACTAGGCTCACCTGGCTGAGCATGGCCGTCGAGCTGTCGATGGCGGCGCTGGCGCGGCGGTGGCGCAGCGCTGAATGCAGCGGCGCGGCGGCGCCGCCGGCCGCCGGCGCCACAAGGTGGTTCGGATCGGCGGAGACGGCCGACCAGCGGCGCGGCCCGGCCGCCGCGCCCCGGCGCACGTCCTCTGACGACACGGACACCTTGAGCAGGGACGACGAGACCACCGTCGCCGGGGTGCCGTAGGTCGTGACGTCAGACGCCGGCGCCGGCGCCGCGCCGTTCACGAGCCGCCGCGCCTCGCTGGCGCCGACCGCGGGTCTGCTGCGGGCTCGCCGTCGCTGCTCGAGCCGCATGATGCGCCGCTGTGTCTCCAGCGGCCGGTAGAGCGACGCCGAGATGAGCGTGTGCAGGTGCAGGCCGCCCAGCATCAGGTACGTGCCGGGGATGCCGAACTCCTCCAGCATCAGCTGCACCAGCAGCGGGAAGAACACGCCGCCGATGGCCGCCGACGCCGCCGTGATCGAGTTGGCTAGGCCGCGCCGCTTCTCGAAGTACTTGGTCACCATGAGCGTGCCGGGCACGTTCGAGAACCCCTGTCCGATCCCGAACAGCAGGCCGTTGGTGAAGTACAGCACGACAATGTCACTGGAGAGCCCGCTCAGGGCCAGGCCGAGCATCGAGCAGATGCCGCCCAACACGGCCACGCGCCGCTCCGTGAGGCGGCGGCAGAGCGCGCCGCACAGCGGCGACATGATGAAGCTGGTGGCCATGTAGGTGGCCGGGATGATGGCCACCTGGGCGGACGAGAAGCCGTACGTCTGCACTAGCGCGGCCAGCATCAGGCCGAACGACTTGTGGATGCCGCCGACCAGCACGAATTGCAGCGCCGCCGCGCCGGCCACCACCCAGCTGTAGGCCGAGTCCTGGACGCGCGGCACGCCCGGCTCCGGCGCCGGATCGCCCTCCACGGCGGCGTGTGCGGCCGCTTCGTCCGCGGCCAGGAGCGGTCCCCGGGCTCCGCTCCCATTAGCGATGTCCGGCGGGGAGGGCTTGCTCGCGGCGCTGGCGAGCGAGGTTTTGCTGGGCGTCTTCGCCAGGGAGGTGACGCTCGAGGACTGAGCCGAGGACGTCTCGCTGCTCCGAGTCCGGCTCGGAGACGTTTCGTCCTGAGACTTCGACAGCGACCGATCCCGGGGAGACCTTGCCGGTGCGAAGTCGCTGACCTTGCCGGTCAGCGACTTCGCCGCTGACGATTCGTCGGGGGCTCTGAGGGCTGCGGGCAGCGCCACGTCGCCATCCTGGACGCCGCAGTCGTCCTCACTTGGATTGGTCATGCTGTAAAAACGATATGAGTAGGGTTGGCCGGTTTTGCCTGAGTCATTAACTTCTGCTTAAATTCTGCCGTTTAGAATTCCGCGAATCCCGTCGCTGGCCAGCCGGTGTCGTGGAGCACCGTTGCCAGATTCACAAGCACTTGCGCAGCGAAGACATGCCTGCAGACTGAGCTGGCCACGCTGGACATTCGGCGCACTGAGCGGCAGCCGTTAGACGTCAGCGCAATGACGAGGCGACACGAGACATCCGTCGGGTCGAGGCGTCTCCTATGACTCCCAGGTCGAGTCGCACCTTCGGAGACGCGGAGGTGCCAGACGTTCCAGGCGCTGGACTTTGGCCGGCAGACACACCGTTCACCTCAGAACGCGGCACGTCTCTGCAGCGGCACTGAGATGCTCTGTGATCTGCCACCCTCCCTCCCTGTGTCACTGCAGTCGCCCTCTGAAGCTGCAGCCGTCTCGCGGGCCCCGTTGCGTGCTCACCTCGCGGTCCCCCGTCTCGCAGTCCCGCGGAGACGCCAGCACTCTCCCTGCCGTCGACAGCGCCTCAATCCTGTCCGGCCGCCGCCGTCGGACGTGCGTTCCCCGCTGGCCCGGCCACCTGTCTCCGAGATATGGCGTCGGCCGCTGGCGCCCGGCCTCGGGCAGTCGTGACGTCAGCAGTCGGCCGGCGAGCGGCCAACGCCGTCGTCACTGCCAGCAAGCAGAACCGACGCGGACCGCACACAGGCAGTCCACAGCGGTAAACAGCGGCGTCGCCAACTTCGAGGACGATGACTGTCTCTGGTTAAGGAACGCGCGGTCATTCGCCCCGGGCTATGACAGCCTCTGGCTCGTACAGGCGGTGACCAAGCTGCTAAACGCTGCACAGCGGCAACGCGTTTCCTTGACAGCTGCTGACCGTAAAGTTGCAGGTTATGTTGCTGATCACGAGTTGGTAATTACATCAGTTCGCGATGTCATGCACGCGATGGATTACGTAAACGGAAACTTGAGAAGCAGAAAATATTTTTGCCGTCAAAAAGGATAAAAATAAAATAGTGTATATATATAAAAGGAGATACATGTTGATTATAACTAATTATCATTAATTCCTCTTCACATACGTTTCTTTTCCGACTGACTGGGACCACTGGCCAAAATGGTGTATTTCAAATCAATAATGATGCGAATAACAATTCGTGGTTAGGGTAAATGATGCACGACGATAAAACTGAAATATATGGCTTCGTTAGAAATGAATAGGCTATGTGTAGGAATGCTTCATTACGTAACCAAAGTACCATGCCTGATACTAACCAAAACGAAGCTGTAGTGTTTATTTGTACCGTGAACTGAAGCAAAGTTCCGGCATTCCGTTCTAACGGCGGACGCTACGACGCTAAAAAACATGTGGTTCGTCTCGAAGGCATAACGGTGGTCAAGATCTCGCCACAATCCTGACGCGTTTTTTGAGTGCATAGCACTACGGTCGACGATAACTGTGCATAGCGGAAGACATAGTTTGTCAAGCGTGCTGGCCACGTTGCAAGATGTTGCTGCAAGATGTGCCACCATCCCCTTCCATGTCAGCTCACAAGCTCACAACGTCCACGTAAAACGACCCCAAGGTACTTGACGCGACGGATGGATGAATGAATTTCTCACACGGACAATGTGAGTAGTGCATGGTAGCTCAAAGGTCGGATGTATGCGACGAACGGCCACAACCCAGTGTCATCACGTCAAAACACTGGAAGGTCAACAATGCCCGAAACAGCAGGCCTTCCAAGAATGCGTTCCATTTCAGGTATCGCCACGTGTCGGTTGGTAAGCAATTCAAACCATGATGAGACAATGACGGATTGTAGATCGGTGGAGTCATTGGCGGAAAGTCGTCATATTAACCCTATTCCCGGCAGGGGCTGAATCCGCCTCCCTCACGTTTTTTTGCCTATTCCAGGGATTTTGACGCAACTTTACGAAACTCGGTGACTTTTCCAAGTTATTCTTTCTACGTGCTGTGACAAAATTTCGTAATTCTATTTTGCTCAGGGGCAGAGCCACGCGACGTTTTTGGGAGGCACCTTAGGCGATTTTTGGCCCTGTTGAGGTTAAAAGGAAAATGATTGCTTAAAGTAGTGTTTTTAAGGTAGAACTTAAAACTTTAAATGGATGTATAGGTTAATAGTTGAGCAATATGCAAATACAATTTTGTTAATCTGAGGTCACTTCACAAGGTCCGGTCAAGGTCAAAAGTCAAAATTCGGTTTCATAGCAAAAATTTTGGCGCTATATTTTCAGATGTCAAACCCGGAATATATATGAGGCAGAAGGGTATCTGCTATTTGTGTACCAAATTTCAGCTCAACATCAGGTCGGATCACGGAGCTATGACCTAAAATGTCAGTGCGCGTACCCTATATCACAACAGCCGTAAAATGGAATTTCAGCAACAGAGTGAATTCAAATGATTGGAAACGTTTTCAGATGATATGAAATGCACACGAGATCATTCCAAGTAACTATGTCATTGGGCGTCGTTTAAGGTCAAAGGTCGTAAGTTGATGTGAAGAACATGTGACCATGACAATTACCCCTTTTTTCATGTCCCTGGCACCGCCTGTGCTAACATTATACAAACGCGATACGATTTGCACTTCTTCAGCATAACATGACTAGATGAAGCCAAAAAACCGTTTTTAACTTTTTTGTTAAACCAGTTTTTGAAAAAACTACGATTCTCGAAACCCTGTGAACGCGTATGAATTTTGTCAAAATTTGAAATGTATGGACTAACGGTAAAAGCCCCATTCATAATCTCTCGATTCATGTCGATTTCATCAAAATCGGCCCATAAACAACTGAGTTATAAGAAGTTAAAAATATCCATTTTGATTTTTTTGCCCCTGTATCCACCCCTTTCAAAATCTTGAACACTTCTTTTTATAAAAATGTAGTTTACGTCGTGGCAAATCCATTGCCGTTTGTTGCGATGAAATCGGACGAGTAGTTCTCGAGATTTCAGGGGGGGCCGAATCCGCCCCCTGCCGGGAATCGGCCATACCGTCTAGCCCGCCGGGAATAGGGTTAATACTAGATTAACTATGGAAGTTGTCTGACCTTATCTTATGATCGCCACCGTTTATCTCGATATTATTGCAGACGGGGCGTGCACGAATCAATTAGACGACTCAACGTCCAAAGACTCTCCTCGAGAAAGGCTCTATGCACGAACGTACTATTGACGGGAGGACGCCGCAGTCCGTGGCGTGAGTCCAGTGGCCACGGGGAGGCCATTATCTAAATCGCCCGTCAATAAGTAACAAATTATCATGTAACAAAGGGGCCTAAAACCGAAAGGCAGGGATATCTCTAAGATTGAAAAAGGTGGTTGACGAAGTTGCCTGTTTGTGTCACTGTCAGCTAATCTGCAAACTTGTATGTTGCATGTCTACAGGACCCCACTTGATACAACCTTCTGCATCGCATGAGTCGGTAAACATAAAAAGCTTACGACGGTGCTTCAGGCTTACCACATATTCGCAGTTCTTTCAGCTTTCTGACCAGATGGTGACCCGATGGCTCCAGCAGCCCCGTCGACATACTACTGACGATAAAAAAATAAGCAAACTCAACTTGGGCCTGAGTGCTGTCCCGGCGCCACCGTCACCGCCGGGCTGTCCTGTCTGACCCACGGAGATGCAGGGGAGCGCGAGCCCGGCAACCATCTGCTGACCGGCGGCCACCAGCGCACCGGGGCCGGGTCACCAGAGGTCAGCCGAGCGGCAGCTGTGGTCCGGTCCGAGACCGAGCCACCACGCAGCACGAATCAGAGGATGGTGTGACGCCACCGCGTAGAGACGGGTCGTTCGCACCAAGCGGTGTACTCTCTTGTCTGGTACTTGTCTCCAAACAATTTAATGACCCCTTTGCAGCCCCATGGTTACGAGACTGGTTGCATTGACACCAGGTTATTTGCACGGGCATGGTACCATCTTGAACCCGCCAGACACTGCGCTTCGTCACATCGGATGTCACTCGACTTGACGTCACGCCGGCGGACTTTCTGTACCAGACCCTGGCTATGTGACGCCTTCCGCTCGCAGTTACGTTAGTACGTGTCGCTACGCCTCGGGGGCGCCGAACGGAAAAATCGACTTAGACGTGGTTTTTCCTCCCCTCCCTCTGAAAGCGTTCCGCCGCGTCTTTTGGTGTCCGAACGTTCTACCTATCCTAGCGTTTCAGTCGTCGGGACCATAGGCGCATCCAAGGGGCGGGCCCGGCCCCCCTTAGGCCCGCATTTTTTGTGGAAACCATTGCACATCGTCTTACCGGGGGGCGGTTTTTGTATGATTTCAGTTCACTCTGAGCTCCGGGCCTCCCCCTTATGAAACTGCTGGCTCCGCCCCTGGTCGGGACGCCTCCCGTGAAGACATTATCAGTTTGATCAGCGACTGTTTGCCGTCTGTTATACCGCCTGACCAACATATCGTAATGCGATTTCACAGTGAAAAACCTGAGCTTAAGTTACACGTGCCAGGTCATACATTCTGAGTGGACTGCGACATGACACAAGCACGCAGCAAAGAACTAGCCACCAGAAGTCTGTCCCAGTCGCGTGAAGACGCGATAAAAACATCGTTCAGTGCGATTTTAAAGCGAAGCGATTCTTATTCTGATTCACGATGGAAGTTGGAATTACTGAACCAAACCAGAAACAAGCCGAATCGATTAAGAATCAAGCACAAACCTGATTTTAGCTCGCATTCCGTTGTTTGCTACAACATACAATACAGCGCACAGCCGTCCGTATGTTGTACGCAACTAGTTGATTGGTAGTCACATTCCAGTCCTTTTACTGAAAACCGAAGCTTCCGTCCTACGTAGAGCCCTGATTGGGTACAGCCACGAATCCAGACGAGTGTCACAATATATAATGTATCCCTAGCGTCAAATCAGCCAGTCTTCGTTGAAGTTCAAAGGCGGCGTGTGAAGGTCAAGATCCTGTACAAAAGCCACAAGCAACTTGCGTTCTATCAGCAAACTGACCGTCCTCCCTATCTCATACTCGGCAACTGTTTGTATACTGGAGTGAGCAATGTAATTATTTGCGTTCGGCTTCCCTGGTCCATAGAGCCAAGGCACGTATCTACCCTGCGCAAAGAATCAGTTCCGAGCGACCGCGAAGGACGATTAGAACATTGGCAAACTGCAAGTCAGCCCACGTTTGCGAAAGGCACTGCGTACGACGGAGAAAAAAGGCAAATTCCACCGCGATAACTGACTAGACAGCACATGTGAACCTTATCTATGTATGCCTGACACGACCGTCAGGCAAACTTAGGAACTAGTTGATACTTCGAAATTTCTCCAGCGTTTCTAGGTTTCAAGGGCCCTTTCATCGAAGTTGCAGCAAATGAACGAACGAGCGTGTGTAGGTGTGCTCCGAGTTTCAGGGAGGGTCGTTTGCGGGGTCATTTCGTCACACGAGCAAGGGTTTTAGAAGTAACGTCTCTGATCAGCAGTACGCATAACACAAAACTTTAATCAACCTTACGCATACACACCGTTTTCGCATCGTTGTCATCTTCTCGCAATGTCTCAGGAGTATGGACAATATCGCCACGAAATACGGACAGCAAGCTTCGCTCTCTGTAATGGTTAACCAGCCAGTGTACACAAACAAGGGAAAAGAAATCGTTACCAATCAACACACTATCACCAGACATCACTGGAGGTACCACGTTCACCGCAGCTCGCCACTAGGGCTGCTCAGCCATCGTATTTTTCTTCCTACCATCGTGCCGTAAGACGAGCATTACAGTAGTGCCCCTGCAGTGATCGACCATGGCATGGTCGCGCTCCACCCAGTGAGCGTTTTGTCCGTCCTTTCAAGCATGAAACAATGTCATCGAAGTCTTTTTCTCACTCCGAGAAGCCCCATATGACTGCAGCGCCCACGTGAACCAGCCCTTCATTCGCATAAACGAACATTTGTCTTTAATGGCCGAAATCTCCATTAAAAAATGGGCCCGGTTTTTGCCATTCGCGAAGAGTGCTTGCGCGACGAACACCAACGAGCTAACACACTGGGCGGAACCATCTCCAGCTTCGTCCTTGGTTTTCTAGGTATCCTCTCGGACCACGTCGGTCATTTTTCAGAAAATGTGTATTTCGCTGGCCTTCTGTATGAAAGGATTCTGCGTCAGCCACAGAAGATTCCATGACTCCCGAGCAATTGTGGACTGACGGCAATACATCAAAACACCATACAAAACTCGACACTGGTCGCCACTGTACTGACTACAGAAGCCGCGGGAACCCTGGCCCTCTGCTCCATTACAAGCGTGCCCCGTATCATGGCCAATCAAAAGCGTCCCCACTGTCATGGCAACCAATCAGGTTGTGCGGACATCACTGGTCGGAAATACACGCGGCGTGAACGTGACAAATGACGGGGCCAACAAACACGACCTGCAAAAGACATCAGAACTGCGTGGCGGAAACGACAAACTGAAACTGCTTCTTCTGAAAGAATACAAAAAAAAACGAAAAACCTCGAATGGAGATCTGCGCAAGAAGGCCGGGTGACCGCATCTCTGTTTCTCACGTCTCTCCGACCGCCATCAGACCACCCAACCGACAACCACGCTGACTACGGCAGTCCGTGACGTCACTGGCGGGCCGTGACGTCACACGTCAACCTACAGCACCCGGTCTGGGGACCGGGTGACGTCCAACACCGCGATGTCGAACACGTGACGCCACTGTCGTCACGTCACGCCGAGGGACGGCTGCGCTCTAGAAGGCCGAATCTTTGGCTGCCTCTTCCGGCGCATTTTGCACCACCACAGCCGGAACGTCACTGAAGGGAAAACCAAGATGATACACGTCAAGGGCTTCAGCAAAGATCCCGCGCTAAACACAATCAGATTCGCGCTTCCACATAAGACAGCGCCGTAGGTGGTACCTCTTCAGTGAGGATACATTGCACTCCCGAGTAATTTGTGACGGGACGTTGCAAATTCGACGTCTCAAAATCACAAAAAAAAACAGTCAGCGTCAAACACAAATCCTTTTCTTTGGACTGCGGCCAGCAAAAGCTGTGCCAATAGCAACTGCGACAAACATAGAAATATCCCCGGGATATCTCTCTGAACGGTTCGGCGAACCGTTTATACTAGTGCCATCTATGAGCCACGGAAGTAAACTGGTACAGCGCCCTATGATCCGTCAGACCTACCTTTCGTCTTTCGAAGGGGCAGCGGCCCCGTTCCCGTTCTTGCTCTCCCGGAGTGGTTCCTTCTCACTGGAAACAAAGCGAGTTACACGGTGACAGACAATGCATTAATGCCCGAGCAACAGAATGCCTGAAGATTCAGCAGATAAATCGAACAGTGCTTCGGCGGCATAAACTGAGACCCAAACTGCGTGTGGCACTGATCCGTCATACCGTCCATTTCGTGCCCAATGTCGTGTTGTTGTTTCCCATCCGCCCTCTTGCCCTTGGCATGTCCGATCTGCATCCCCACATCACTTGTTTTCCCGGCACAATTCAAGTGCTACTTAAAGGGAGTGTGTCTTAGTCAAATATCGAATTTTAGCTGTATACGTGCGATCAGAGGACACTGGCCTGAATCGTTACGTATCATTCGTTTTCCCCAAATCGCCTTCGTTAACCTACGACGGCCAAATATGACCGCTATTTGCCATTACTCCAGCACCGTGCTGCCAGCACGGATTTGTCGGTTTTACTCCAGCTCCTTTTCGCCACTAAGTGGGACCGATAGCACCAGTAACATATCGTTAGCCCCAGCGAATCATTTTTTGACTTCCGAGCTCGTCAGCAATGACAGCAAACTGTGCCCAGCGAATCATCTTTCGAGTTGCGAGTTGATCCGCGACGAGAGCAGACTGTGAACACATCAAGCTCAGCAGCCTGGCGGCCAAGGTATGTTGGTAAAAACTTGTACACTGAACGGGGTTTTAACTGATTGCGAAGGTTCTGATGACCGATTTTTTGCCGACATTCTACACCTTTGTGTACATGTCCCTAATGAGGTTATCTAATTGTTTTTCTAACCTCGTAAGTATTTTGCTACATGATAGGTATCCAGGAACTTCAGATAGCTAAGGGCGGTCATAATTAGTGTTATCGGAATCCAAATTTGGGTTTTCAAAATTTCTCAAGTTCCAGATTGGAAGTTGGTTGGATAGTCTGTGTTTTTTTGTAAAAGGTGGAAAGCTTATTGCACGTCAACTGCCAAAAATGTGACAGTTGAATGTTTTCTAATATCCTAAATGTTAACTTGGCTCCATGCAGCACACACAAATGACATTCTGGTACTGTTATTCAGTACCATGGCTGGCTAAGTTTGCACCACCCCAAACTGAGAAATATGTTGGAATTTCCTCAGACTTGGATTCTAGGCAGTTGCGGATACTCACATGCGGGATCTGAAAAACTGGTCTGTTTGTGTACTTGTACTCCAGGAAATTTTGTGTTTCTGACTGGGCCAGATGGAAAGTTTTGTATGCCAGCACAAACCTAGTTTAAAAATAAATCCTTGCGAGTACAAAAGTTTGCAGTTGACTTAGTAATAGTCCTAGTCAAAGATTTCTTGGGGTATGGAGAGCACGGATATAGAATTTTCATCAATATTCCGTGACAGATTATACGTTCTTTTTTCTTTGGCTACTGCAAACCAGTTGGCCAGTTCAGTTAGCAAAAATGCTCCAGTTTACTTTTGGTGGCAAGGTGCAGATAGGCCTATTGGCTACCTGTCGATACCATCAGAACAGTTCAAATCTGAAATCAGCTTTCAGGAAAGTGGCTTCCATCTCTGGCCCACGTCCGAAGTTCTCCGATTGCCCAGGACGCATGCATTCCTATGTAAACCCTGGTGCCCGACCATCGACGGAGCACATCAGCTCGTTCAGGGAGCAACATGAAGCCCAACGACGGTACCACTGAGGCGGTCGCCGTCGCCATCGAGTCGCCGAGGAGTCTGCACACCCGGAGCGGCCGGCGCCGCCGCCGAGCTCGCTGAAGAATCAGTACATCCGGCGCGGCAGGCGCCGCCGCCAAGCTCGCCGAGGAGTTTGCACATCCGGAGTGCCTAGCGCCGCCGCAACGCGCCGAGCATTTGACGCTGCCCGCGTCCCCCCGGTACTGGCCGAGGAGTGCGCATCCAGCGTCGCCGGCGCCGCCGCGGGGCGCGCAGAGGGATCGACGCGACGGGAGCGGTCGGCGCCGCAAATGAATCTGTGCATCCAGCACCGCCGGCGTCGACGGCGAGCTGGCCGAACAGTCTGCGCATCCGGTGCGGCTGGCGCCGCCGCCGGGCGGCGAGCAGTTGGCGCTGCTCGCGCCGCTGCCGAACTGGCCGAGGTGTCTGCGCATCCAGCGTTGCCGGCACCGCCGCGGAGCGCGCGCCGTGAATGAGTCGGTACATCCAGCGCCGCCAGAGCCGGCGGCAACCTGACCGAGTAGTTGGTACATCGGGAGCTTCCGGCGCCGCCGAGGAATCTGCGCATCCGGAGCGGCCGGCGCCGCAGCACCAGGCCGAGCAGTTGGCGCTAGGGGGAGGGGGGAGGGTGTGGGTGGCTCAAAGCTCCTGGAGCACGCTCCGGAAGCCGTTGCACTCCGCATAGTTAGACTCTGGGAATCGTCGGCGGATGGCTCACACAACGCAGGATGGTACTAATCGGCGAACACCCCGGCCGAGTTAACCTCCTGAAATAGGGTATTGTTTTTTGCATGTCACTTAGTATTTTCTTTGGCCTCAGCTGCACCTGGCATTGTCTGGTTTACCATGTACCCTGAGATGGATGATGAAAACTGTCACAAGTGAATGAAATTTTCAAATGTTTGATCATGTAAGGCAGTTGCATTCTGATGTGCTCTATGACTGATAGTCATTTTACTAAATGTTGTTTGATTCTACAGACTGGTGTAAAAATCCGTACATGGCAACCTTGCTGGCTCGTGTAAGCAAAAATATGTCCATAAATAAAGGAATGAACGGCCTCTAAGAAAGGAATACGCAATCTCGCCCAAGCGTGGAACTGCCAAAATGACGCCGACCTGGCAGTCACACATTTCGTCTTGGACCTGGCTCTACCATCTGCAATCAGTTTACACTGCAAATGATATCAAGCGCAGGTAACGCCTAGAGCTAAGGGTGTAGTTTGCTATTCAGTTGGGGGTGGGAGGCTTGAGCCCCCACTTTTGGTTCAAGCCCCCTCCCAACTTTGGAAAGAAAGTAGGTCAGGTTCGGGAACAATTCTGTCTGTTTCGTGGGTAGGATTAGGCATTTTCCTTGCTCAGCCCCCATCCCCCTCCCCAACATATTTTGCAAAACTACGCCTCGCCTGGAACAAAGAAATGGGACTCTGCAAACAAGTACCGCTGAGACCAAGGGTGTAGAATTGGAACGAATTTTGGTATGGAAAAAACTATTCATGAGGTCCCAAAATTTGGCATAACGTATCCACAGTTCATTATTTTATAGAGCAAGACAATCCATGAATGAATCACGATACTAGTATGGGGTCCCATACCAATAATTTCCTTGAGTATGGAGGGCCCCATACCAAAGGTATACAAAGTTACCCTCGGTTGAGACTGCCGGTAACCATTCGTAACCCACGATGACTGCATGAACATGTGATCATTTTGTGATCTTATTTTGTCTCGAGTGCGCCATTTTTTTGTATCATGTATTGATCGTTTCCAGCCCGTTAATTGGTTGCTTTTGCTACCGCCCCTTAGTGCTGTATTTACACCCGTACAGCTATCGATATCGTGGATTTGAAAAAAAATCAAAATCATATGAGTGAATTATCATCGTTCGAAGCCCCAGATGCGCTTTTCATTGTTGTCATAAATCATAGCTAGGGTCGAGTATCTTCTGGAATGTCTTTTTGGAAAACCGAAAAGATTAGACACACTCCCTTTAAGCCGCCCTCTTTAGTTCCACAGCTCCGACATCAGAAAATGTCCACATTAGAATGTGTGTGAGCTCAAATAAAAAAAGCAGCCAATAAACACCTTACTCGCCGGTCATTTGCTGGATAGTCGTCAAAGGGTGTTTAATCATCGGGACCATATGCTGGCCGAGCACTTGTGGGTCGCAATCCTCAAACTGTTATGGCGTCCGCAGATCCTAGTTTAGTCTATTTTAATGTGTTGTAGGAATCTGGCCTTACAACCGACAACAAATCACATGAACATTTTGGATACGCCTCTCATCCACTGTGTTTCCGGCCCCGGCCGACAAACTAGTCAGAGCCCCCCCCCCCTGAGAGCGCCCAGCGCCTCACCTCTCGGTTGCCTGTACCCCCAAGCTGTCCCCTCTGCCTCAGATACGACCTTCCGACTCCGTGCTCTGAGGGCGCCGCTGCACCTCACCTGTCTGTCACCTCGTTCAGCTTGGCCGAACCGGACGAGCCGCGGGCGCGCGAGCAGAGGGCGTGCGTGATGCCGCGACTGTTGACCGCGTAGCAGGTGAGGTCGATGAGCAGCAACAGCACCAGCAGCACGCCGACCACCACGCCCACCACGACGGCCGAGGCCAGCGCCGGCGGCCGGTCCGGCCCGGCGTCGCCGCTGGCCGCCGGGTCTTCGGCACCCATGGCTGCCTCGCCTGAGGCGAGGGCGCGCGCCGTCAGCGGAGGCAGGGGGGGGGGGGCAGGTGAGCAGACGAGATTCGCGCTGAGGCCAAACCAACGCTATGATTCCTCATGGGGAAACAATGATGCGGTGCGGAAAAACTCACTGCTACATGATGTCAATTTCACTGCCAGCATGAGCGTAAAACTCAGGCTGACAATTCGTCGTAACTGATGACGTAATGTAGCATGAAGAGCTCGGTCACTAATACGGTAAGCATGAGCAAGCTGAACGGACGTCCTGGTATACACCGACAGCGAAACGAGCGCTGCTCCAAAAACCGCTTTCAGACGCCCAGCAAGCCCGTCTGGGACGTGTCGTTCCCCCGGTCCGTCATAAAAAACGGCAACGAAACCCGGCGCCCTGACGCCCCAAAACGGACGCTGACCCGCCCGGAGGGCAGGACCAGAAGCCAGCCGAACAGGACAGAGCCAAGAGACTGAGGCAGCCGACGACACACGGCAAGGCCCGTTAGTAGAACAGAACTCATGCGTATTTACCTGCGGTGAGGTCAGCGTTAGCACTACGGGTCGTCGCCGTCCGTTAACGTCGGCGCGCGGCCGCTTAAGGGTCAGTCGGGCTCCGGGCGCGCGCGGCAAGCGGCGGCGCCCCGTCCACACGCGGCGGCGACCTCGGCTGGCACACGTGTATTGTTCGAGCACAGGCGCGCAGCATCACAACGGCAGACAGGCAGTCGGGCGGCGCGGCGCGGCCTGGCGGCACCGAGCCGGGCGGAGAGCGCCAACGGCGGCAGAGGCGGCGCCACAGACGGCAGAGAAGACGGCAGACACGGCGGGGAGCTGGCAGACGTAACGGGCGGACGTGCTAGGACGACGGACTGGCGCGATCGGACGTAACAGCAGCTGTCGGGAGCACTGAGCGGCGGCATTAGGCGCAAGCAGAAGCTGAGGACGCTGGGACGGGGTCGCCGCGCACCACAGCACGGCCGGACAGCGCAAGCGGACGCAGGAGCGGCGGCCGCCAGGAGAGCCGGCGCCGGCAGCTGGAAGGTCAGGGCACCAGGCGGACACTTCTGGAGCAGTCCGGCCGATTTCCGGCTCCGGACGGCCCACCCGCCCGCTCGGCCGCCGCCGCCGCCCGCCACCATCGCAAACACACACACACACACACAAGCCCGCGAACTCGCCGACAGAGACGCCCCACAGAGGCCGACACAACAGCGTCCGACAGAGATCCGGACCGGAGCCGGCCGGCGCGCACCACCGACCGCCACTAATTCGGTTTTGGCATGGAATGTGGTACGTCCGCCGCCGCCGACCGCAGCCGGCGGCCGGGTCTTCGCTGTCCGGCCGGCCGCCGAGTCTCAGCGCGGTCCATCACGCAGCGCGCGTCACCTGGTCCGAGCCGCGTGCACCCACACGTGCGACACGTCCGAGCGGCGGCTCCAGGCCCGCCGCGCACCGGAACCAGCATGCCCCGCATAAATAAAGCCACAGATCCCGGACATGCGCGCGGCTACGTGGTCACACCGCCACCCGGCCCGCACACGACCGTGCCCGGCCGGCCCGCGCGATGCGAGCGCCGCCCGGCGAGCGGGCGCCGCATCACGGTCGACTGGCGAGCAGAAGGAGCAGTGAGATACCGAGGGGAGCGCCGGCGGAGGCGGCGGCGGCCGCCGCTCCGCCGGTGGGCCCGGTGCCGGCGGCGGCCGCTTCACCGGTCGGCCCGGTGCCGGCGGCGGCCGCTCCGCCAGTCGGCCCGGTGCCTGTCGCCTGTCCGGTCCCTGTCGAATAGCGGCCAACATCACCGTTCAGCACGGTCCCAGGTGGAGGGGGCGGCCCGGAGAGCGCCCAAGCGGCCCGGAGGGCGTCCAGGACCGGCCCGGAGAGGAGACAGGACCGGCCCGGAGAGGAGACAGGACCGGCCCGGAGAGGAGACAGGACCGGCCCGGAGAGGAGGCAGGACCAGCCCGGAGAGGAGACAGGACCGGCCCGGAGAGGAGACAGGACCGGTCCGGAAAACGGCCAGGACCGGCCTGGAGAGGAGACAGGACCGGCCCGGAGAGGAGACAGGACCGGCCCGGAGAGGAGACAGGACCGGCCCGGAGAGGAGACAGGACCGGCCCGGAGAGGAGGCAGGACCAGCCCGGAGAGGAGACAGGACCGGCCCGGAGAGGAGACAGGACCAGTCCGGAGAGGAGACAGGACCGGCCCGGAGAGGAGACAGGACCAGTCCGGACAGCGGACAGGAGCGGCCGCCAGAGGCCGGATGGAGGTCTAGAGGACGGAGGCGCCGACAACTGGGGGAATCACCGAGCACCGAGCAAACGATGGAACCAAAGAGGACTCGGTAACGATGAAGGCACCGCGCGCTGGATGGAGATGGAAATAGCGAGGACCGGGTGAAAACGGGAAGACCCGGCACTAAAAACGACTGGAAATGAAGGCAACAGGCCGGATGTGGGGATATCAGGGCCATGTCATGTGATGCCATTAACTTTGATTAAGTCAGTTGGCATGCAAGAATTAATAAGAATAGAGCACTGAGGACACGTAACTATGAAAATGCTCCACACAGGGTGGAATGGAAAAACTGGAGACGAAATGACCAGTTAGAAAAAGAGCAAAAGTAAAATAGGAAAGACATCAGGAGCGCAAACATCAAGGTTTCAGTGAAAACGGAAAATCCGAAAGCTTGGTCAAGATACGACGAAAGAAGGAACGTAGGCGACGACGGAAAATGGTGAACCTTAGGCCTTAAACAAGAGAAGTAAAAGAAAGACGGAACACAAAGGAGATAAGAGGAAATGACACATTTCGTGGGGAATCATGGACTGATCGGAACGATCGACAGCCAGGAGTCGCATCCAGTGCAGGAGCAGAGCGAAACAGATGGCGACCCCGGCGAGGATACAGCGCGGCATGGAGTCGCCGACAACATGGCGGCCGAACCACGGCAAAGCCAGCCGGGACATCAGGGGGGGCCGAAACGCCAGCCGGGGGGGGCCGAAACGCCCCTCAGGGGAGCGGCCGAAACGCCAGCCGGGGACATCAGGGGAGCGGCCGGCGTCGGCCGCGGGCTCGGCTGACGGGGGCTCCGCGGCCGCCGAGACGGGACGCCACGAAAGCGGACACAACCAGGCGGTGATCGCGGACAAAACCACGCGGCTGCTGACGAACAACGGCGGCCCGGCCGCAAGCCGACCTTCCCGATCCCCGAGAAGGCCGGGATCCCGGCCCAGAGGCAGCCAGCCGCCTCACTGCTCAAACGTTCCCTCCAATTTTCCGTTTCTGGCGCGACTTTCACAGTCAACGCTCTTGTGTTGTTGACCTTTAATTACGTCTTGTACGCATCAGCAAAGTTCTGCAAAGCTCAATAAGCAAGAGAAGAAAATATGCATGGCAGTGGCATACATGCGGTAGTCGGAACTGCCAACGACAAGGCGTTTCGTCCTACAGGCACGTCACGTGCATCAGTTGCTCAACTGCCGCGGAGAGAAAGAGGCAGCAGCTTTCCTCTGGACTCAGACCCCGTCGTGTCTCTTCCCCGCCACCCAACATTCCAAAACAGAGACCGGACCAAAAGACGAGCCTCCCGTCGGCCCTCCCCCCTGCCGACCCGGCCCGGCCCCCTGACCTGCTGCCGTTAGGATGATGAGTTCGGCCGGCCTGCCGAAGCCGATCTTGTTGTGGGCGCGCAGTTCGATCCGGTAGTGTGTCTGCGGCTTCAGGTTGGACACCTTGAACGTGTGCCGGCCGGGAAAGTCGACCACCGACGTCCGCTTGTCCGACCGCGACTTCCAGCCGTTCTCCGTCTTGGCCACCTGGCGGAAACGAGAGGTGGCGGCGAACGGAGGCTGGAGATGGCGCGGTGGACCGGAGAGCAGGCAACGCCGCCGCGATCTCGGGAGGACGTCTCTACTTTACTGACCCGACAGTATAGCTATACATCTGTAAAAGTAGCCACGAAGGGTAGGAACGTCTCAAAAAGTGAGGAAGCCAAAGCCAATTTTGAAGTTGATTCTTTCTATGCATCGCCATAGCGTTAATGTTCAGCATTCTTGGAAAGTGGGGGGAGGGGGGGGGAACCAGCGAGCATGGGTGGTCTGATCACAAGAAAAGACAAGTCCACAAGGAACCTTTATCTGTTTACCCTATCCGTAAAAACTCCCTTACAACTCCCTTGAAAGCCCCACAGTTTCCATCAACGTAGAACAATGAACGTTCAGTCATTTCCAACGTCCGAAATATGTCATCTCCTTCAACACATCACAGCACCTGCCAGCCTGATGCAACGAAGCGTCGTCCGGCCGCAACCCATCCTGTACAGCAGCACCAGCCGGAAGACGGCACGTCAGCAGTGAGCAGGACCCACCTCGTAGTAGGAGATCTCGAAGTTGTCGATCTTTTCGCCATTGTTGGCGCCGGCCTGCCACTGCAGCGTGTACGAGTCCGGGAACACCGACTTCACCACCATGTCCTGGTCCTCCTCCGGCTTCACCGTCGACTCAGGCACTGCCGGCACACACGGAGGTCACACACGACGTGCCGCGAGTCAGGCGGCCGCAAGAGATCACACGCGGCGACACGCATTCGCACGCGACGTCCAGCCACATAGCGGCACGAGACCGCACGTGGTGAGAAACGGTTCAAAGTGGGGGCACGAAGTCCGGACGATCACATGTGGTGTTCCGCGTTACGCGTGCCTCGTTGCGTCGTGACACGAAGCCACGTGGGGGGATGCGGGGCGTCGTGGGGCGACCCCGTCCTCGCGGCACGCGCCAGACTTCTCGCTACTCTATTTCCGGAGCATGCGTCTAGTGAATAATTCGACACCGCAGAGACGCCGCCCACTCTGGGTAATCTGCCCTCCCGCAGCGCGGAGGACGGGGTCGAGCCGGGCCGAGCGGCAGGGGCTATCCCCGACCATGACATGCCACGCCAGGCGGAAACCCCAGAGCGCGCAACATCAACTCCAATCGCCACAACCAACAACGTCACGAGCTGAAACTTCGCTTCGCTGACAGGAAGCCCCTCCGACAGTCAGCTGGCGGCGACCAGTCCGTCTGCCAGCTGACCACACTTCCAGACGGCTGCCAGACAGCTGACCCGCTGTCCGGGATGGCCAGCAGGACCCAACGACTTACGCATGATCCTGGGCGCCTCGGGCACGTCGACGTGCGGCATGACCATCTGCGATTCTGCCGACCACTCGCTCAGACCGACGTCATTCTTGGCAGCGAACCTGGTGCAGAGACCTGCGTCAAGCACGCACACAGCGCAGCCTTCGAACGGCGACACCGTCCTCTCATGCCGAGCAACGACGCACGGCGCGTGACGACCCGTGACGGCCACGGCCACACGGCACGCCGCTTCATGCCCAGTCACAAAGAGCTGCTGCTCCTCCAGCCGCCATCGGGCGTCCGGTTCGCACCTCCGGAGCGCGCACGCCTCAGCCTGCTCATCGCCGCAGCGGTCGTGCCCACAGCCAGCACACGACGCGTTAATGCACGGCAGGCGGCTGGCTGACCATTTCCGACCTTGCCTGCTCCAGCCGGTTACCACTTCGCTCAGTTGTTCTCGACCGTTCGCGGCTGCCGGCCGCTGGTGGCCAGCAGCGGTCCTGGACGGTCGGCGCCGCCCGACGGGGACGGTTCGTCATCCGGGGTAACAACACCGACAACTTCAGCGATACACTGTGGACGGTGCCTACCACCCTTCCGCCGCCAGAGCGCCACGGGTCACGCGATGACAGTTACACGCAGCTGAAAACCAGCAATAGGCGACAAACGGCGGTGCTAACAGGTCATAAATGGCACACAACGAAACCGATGAGCCCTTTCACCGATACCTCGCCCCTCCCTCCCCGCCCGATCTACCACTTATAATGGCCCAAAACACCAGGTCAGACTTAGTCATCACCGACCTGAACGTGAGCAATGACCACGTGCCGAAAAATAACTTTACCGACCGGGCAAAACCGGCGGGAACGGCGCATCACTGACCCGAACACCCCACCACCGAGTGAATATGCCGTCTCCGCCCTATCGAACGCCCTCTGCTCTGACCGCATCCACCAGGTTCAGCGTGAAGCTGCCCGGCACGAGACATTGCGCCACCACGCCATCTCCAGCGCAGTGCTCCGGCTCGAGACACCGACCTGAACACGTAGGCCTGTTCGGGCAGCAGGTCGTCCAGGACGTAGGTGGTACCGACCGGCCAGAGCTCCTCCTTTTTGGCGTCCCAGGACTGGGCGGCCAGCCGGTACTGCACGGCGTAAGGCGACCAGCGGCAGGCCGCCGTCGTTGGCCGGCCCGTTCATCGAGAACGTGACCGTCGTGGCCGTCACTTCGTCGAACTGCACGTCCGTCAGCACGTCCGGCACGGTGGCCTCGAACAGCACGATGTCCAGCGTGTTCTGGCCAAGCAGGTTTGACGCCTTGCACGTGAACGTGCCGTAGTAGGTCGAGTCGGACGGCGTGACCTGTCGTGCAGCGCCGCACCGTCAGAACGGCCGGCACGGCGGAAGGACCGGTGGCAGGGATGAGTTCATGAGCACGAGCAACAGCAGGTAAGCCGCCATGCATTTGGCACGTGGAAAGCCTACCCTCCAAAACCCAAAGTTTCTGAAAAGAGTGCAAGGGGCTGGCCTTTGCCGAGAGTACAGGAATTCCATTTCCAACGACAGGAAGTTTCATTTACGACGTTCAACGGAGCGTTAGATCGCAAAATTCGCTACTTTTACAATGTACATTACTAAGAGCTTCGCAGCCACAGAACGGTGCGTTTTCGGCGGCGACACTAGTTTCGGTACCTGGGTTTCGAATAATCCCCTCCTCCTCCTCCTCCTGACACACGCACACCAATCATTTCCAGTCAGCTCTCTTGCACCGGCACTACAACGTAGAGCATATGCCGCGGCGTACGTACCCGCAACACTGAAGTGGGCCCGTTTCCGATCTGCTCGATGTTCTGGTCGAGGTCCTGCTCCAGGAGGCGGCGCTTGAACTCCCACGTGATGGTGGCGTTCGGGATCGACTCGGCCACGCAGGTCAGGTTCACAGGATTGTTGTTCCACGAATAGATCTCGCGGATCGGCGAGTTGGCGAACGAAGGCCGGAACTGGGTGGTTATGTGACCGTTCTTCAGCTCGGAGCCGCCCTTGTTGGTGGCGATGCACTCGTACAGGCCGTCGTCGGTGCGGCGCAGCTCGCGGATCGTCAGCGTGCCGATCTGCGGGCGGCGGCGGACACTGGCGCTGAGGCGGCAAGCTGGGCTTGATGCCACCCAACGCGCGGACGCACGCGGTGCGACCCCACTTTTCACTTGACGATTGACAATACATGCGCGAGCGAGGCATGGAACTGTACACACCGTCAGGGGTGTAAAAGCGCGACAAAACGGGTGAGGGGGCAATATTTGTCCAGGGGTGCCAATCTCCACGGGGCGCCGGTCTCCAGCGAGGACGCCATCTACTTAGAATGAAATTTGTACTTTACTTTCATCATATATCAATGCATTTCTATTTAGATTCATGTACAAGTCCCGTACGAACGCCTGGTCTCTACATCGTGCACCGAACATATGAGGGTTCCCGATCTGTGGGGGGGGGGCTGTAAAGGGCTGGTGTATCGTAGATGATATTTATCGTAGATGGTCTTTGAGGTCCTCCGTACAGGCGCCTGAACTGCATGGGGCTCCGGGCATTTCAAAGTTAGCTGGCCCGTACGAGAGCACTTACCTGTAAATGGCGCCGTGTGCACGACGAGTGACTGATCAATGTATGGTGGGAGGGGGTGCCTACAGGCTGAAGGTCGGTTCAGATTTAAAAAGGCCCTCCTTCGGAAAAAAAAAGGAGAACTCTTCGGATTCGGTATCTATTGCGGATCGGGTTTAAGATGTTTTTTTCCTTTGAAACCCATTTTTTTGCTGTGAAGTAAAGGGGGTGACCGCACCGCGAGCCAAAAAGTGGGGGGACGGACATGTTTCCCCGTTCCCACGGTAATTCCCACATGCACACCGTTAGAGTAATACAGAGCTGGGCCATTAAACCAAACAGGAAAAATGAGTCTAAATGATGGAAATGACCACTGTTTGTCAGTTTCAGAGAACAAATGGTGTTGGAGAATAACTTACTGACTTGTTAAATCATGGAGAGTTCCAGTTATCCGGCGCCAGACGCTAACGACGTTTCAGTTGGCAGCAGTGATCCGACCGGCCTACACCAACAAGACGCGAACCCACGCCCAACATCTCACAAACGTCGGCGCTCACATGAACCCCACCACCGACACACGAACCTACAACAGCCGTCCGGCACCCCGTTCAGCCACGCCGTTGGGCCGCCCCCGCGGCGCCCACCTTGAAGCCGTCCTCCACGCGCTGCGTGACGCTGATGCGCTCGTCTCCGGCCGACGTGCCCTCTTCGAAGCGTGCGTCGTTGCCGACCTTTCTGAACTCGACATCAGGCAGCGGCGCGCCGCCGACCTTGCACTCCAGCGTGGCCGTATCGCCCTCGTTGACGGTGGTGTTCTCGTACCTGTCCGGAGAGGGACGCGGTCAGGCGCGCGGCGGTCGGCCCGTTACGGCGCTGGGACACGGGGCGGGAGACGTGGGCTCGACGCTGGCCGACCGCCAACGTTTGGCTGCGCCTGTCTCAATTCACGGCAGGAGCTGTCTGCTGCGTAAGAAGAGTTGTTAATGCGGAAAGTAAAATGCAAGGTCCACTGAAAACCAGGACCGCAAACCACACAACACCGGCGCTGGTATATTCCACGGCGGCGTAACTATCAGCTTCCTGAGGGACACAGTGTGACCTTGGAGTCAGGGTATATTTTTTCACTGCCGGGTCCATGGACCCAAAGCTAAAATGGCAACGTCAGGAATCGGTCCCCGATCAACTGTCTCTACGATGGTCGCAAAACAAAAAGAACTTTTACCGGAAAAGTACTGTTCGGCTTAAACAAGAACAACATATCCCACCTTCAGAATGATAGGACTTTCCTGGTTCCAAGTGTCTGAGAACATCAGATATCTGGTTCATCAACAATATTTTGAGATACAAGGTATTACAGTTATACTTTTTGTTCAAACAGCCTTTCTGTTTTCCCATTTACACCTCGCACAATCGTCATTAGGATGTTCACAACACTTCAATTCATTTTCATTTGAATCTAGACTTCTGGCGGCCACGGGTGTTCCTCTGAAAACGGCGATAAAGTGTTTCAGGTAATGGACACCATCATGAATCTTGAACTCCAGCTTCAGCTCCCTTCTGTTTGATGAAGGGCCCAAGTTTTAATGAACTGTGAAGATCTATGGGCGCGACGTGGAAACAGCGACCACGGGGCCGTCGCCGCGCCAAATCTTTCCGCGCAGAATGCCCTCGAGCGTGAAACGCTGATGCCGCACTTCCAGTCGGGAGACTCCGACAGTGTCAGCGCCGCCTCAATTCCCTCGCTCGTCGATTAACGACTGAAGGACTCGGGATATGACGCTCGTGGGTCCTGACAATGCCCGCATTACTAGGGATTGTTAAAACCGTTCTGAATCTCCCATCAGCGAAAGCAGACCGATGCATCGAATGTCTGATTCAGAAATCCTCTTCAAGGACCAAAGCCAGCATCTTTGCACTCAGATCGTAAACTAGATGAAAGACAAATATTGAAACCTTCCTTTTTTCATGACAGATTTCAGAAGTCAGAACGGTGATCGAGCGGTAACTTAGTCCATACGACTGGGTTTTTCGTGGACGCTCCCAGACTCATGGTGCCATTCGGTAGCACGTCCGGATCTGTTATCAATTCAGTGACACAGGCACATTCGCGGCCGAGTCGGGTGCCGAATCTCTTTCTCTCCGCGTCGCCGGCGGCGCGTCCGAGGCCGCCGCGTGACGCCGCACGCCGGACCACCGTTCCGCGGCGTCTGCTCGTAACGCGGCCTCACGGCCTCATCGGCTGCCGCCGCACACCACCCGGGCATTCAGTCCAGGAGGCTCTCGGGCGCGGCCGACGGGGAACGCAGCCCGCGACAGCGACGTGGCGGCGCTTCGACGGCGGGCGCGCTGACTGGATTCGTTCACAGAAGCCCGAAGATCCCGCTGCCAACCACGGCACGTCCCCAGGCGACAGAGCTCGTAGGGGAGGGGGAGGGTCTCGCTCCTTAAATAAGCCCATCAAAAACCGTTAGCAGATCAACGACCGTTAGTAAAACACAAGCGTCAGAAAGACGACGCATTAGGACACCAGAAACGACAGAATCGAAGATACATTAGGAAACAGCATGTTAGTTTCACTTCATGGCTGGTTTCCCTTCGCCCTGCTCTAGACTCGGGAGGGGGGACGAGCCATGAGTCACGCATGCTGCCCTGACCGCAGAGCCCCACACAAATCCTGCAACAAAAGCCGCAGCTCAGAAACCGTGTCCAAGCGGCCGCCGGGCTGACTCAGTCGGCCGCCGACACCACCGCCCGCCGGACGTGACTCCAGGGCTCTCCCGTCCTTGACTCGCGCCCGTCCGCCGGACATGACTCCTAGACTTTCCTGGCCGTGACTCGACCATGACTGCCGGACATGACTCCAAGACTCTCTTGCGGGCGTGACTCACGCCTGTCCGCTGCGCGTTACTCCAAAACTTTCCAGGTCGTGACTCGCGCCCGTCCGCTGGTCGGCGGCGTCGGCCGGTCGGCCCGAGCGGCACGCACCAGCCGTTGCCGGCGCCGGCGAACCAACAGGCGGCGCCCACGCCAGTGTGCACGGCCGCTGCTCACGTGCACAAGGGTGATGTGCACAAACGGCCGGCCCGGCCGGCGCCGCAGGACGGGGGGGGGGGGGCAGCGAAAGGCGGCGGATGTGATAAAGCCACGCGCCGGTCCGACCTCGCACCGAGAACCTCGCCGTCCATTCACCGGCGAGCGCGAACACGGAGAGCGGCGGCGGCCTGCCTCGCCAGTCGGCAGCAGCAGAGGGCGCAGGCTGAGAGCGCCGGCGCCCGCTCCTGGCGGCGGCGGGAGACGCTGGAGAGCCGTCACCCCATCTGAGCGGCCGGCAGCGGAGCCGGCCACGGGCGCGACAGCAGGCCGCGTGAGATCAGCTCTATTGGCTCTGGTCGCCCACTCGGCCGGAGACCGACGACACGGCGCGTCACAGCCAGGCAGCGGGCCTGCTGGCTGGGTACACCCGTCCCCCCCCCACCCCTGGATCAACACGACCCGGCGCAAGACTTTACACAGGCACCAATGATGACTTCAACGGTGAAAGGGGAACAAGCACGGCGTGAGTTGGCCTAAACTGTGCGAATTCAAAACGACAACGGATCTGCCCGCAGCGTCAACAGCAGCTGGGCAGCGGGCAGGGCAGCAGCAGCGGATGAAATTCCTTTGGCAAGACCCAGTGTATCCTTTAAACCCTCCTACATGCAAACACGGAGCTTGTGAACCACACAACAACAAAGGGCGACCAACCCATTTCTTGCGCCTACAGCAAAACCAATGGCAAGTCCTAAGTCCGCCCAAGAACGGTAGCTCGTTTGCAAAACCCCTCCCCACCGGCGCCGATACCTGCCCTCCCCAAATCGCCGTAAAAACGAGATTCGCTTCCCTCTTCACCAACACTGCCACGGCAGCCACGCCCCGGACAGCCCTATCACGGCAAGCCTCGCTTAATGCTTGGGTGCCAGCCAATCTCGAAACGTACCAGCGGATCCAAAGCCACAACGCGCGAGCCGACCGCAAACGACCTTCGCCACCACATACACCGACCAATGCAGAGCGGACGCACCCGCGGCCCAGCAGCCTCACCTGATGATCTCCGGCTTGACGATGACCGACACGTTCACGCTGGCCTCCACGCGGCCGACCGCGTTCTCGGCGATGCACTTGTACTCGCCGCCCATGTCGCGGTGCACGGGGTCGAAGTTGAGCGTGCCGTCCTTGGGGTCGACGCTGAGGCCGTCCACGGCGGCGGCGTCGGCGTTCTCGGGATTGACCCAAGTGCGCGTGGGCACCGGCTTGCCGGTGGTCCGGCACGGGATGCTGGCCGCCTCCTTCTCGGTCACCTCCACCTTGGCGCCCGGCTGCGGCTCCAGGATCACCGGCCGGGAGTGCACCTGCGGCCGGCGCCCGCCACGGGTCACGGCAGGCTCAGCACGAGATCAGCACGGTCACGAAGGGGAGGATCTACAGGGGCCTGGTAGTGTACACCATCGATGGCGGTTACGGCAATGTATGGTATATGCAAAGCCGACTCAAGCTGAACCACTCTGGTGATGGAGGTAGTTTACAACCATGATGATCGTGACTTGGACCACACAAGGGAAACAGACAAGCTGTGGGGGTCTTAATCCGTGATCGTCTTGGTTTGAGCTTTTTACGGCATACAGCGTTTTTCGATGTCAGCTTGTCAACAGCACCGACCGTTTTATCCCAAAATGAGCTTTCGATCTATTTAATAAACTCCTTCCATAGTGGCAAAATGAGATAAGCGCTTCACAGACGGAGATTTTAACAGGCGTACTGATCCTGTGGGATCTTGTGCGGTTTTCATTAACTTCCGCGCTTCATCCGTTTACCATGGATGAACCACTTGAGGGACGGGGCAAAACAATGCCGGATCAATTCCAATGACCACCTGACGGTAACAAATTCCCAGTATGGATGGCACGGGCAGAGTTTCAGGTCATGGCCCCGCTTCACGAGGAATTCACATCAAGAGCGGCGCAATTCAGCGTCCCCTCCATTTATGCAAGCTATTTCAAATTGCCGGCGCGATTAGCGGGAATGGCAAACTCTCGCCGGCCAGTTCGCCGTGACAAAGTCGAACGGGCCGAGCCGACTCCCCCCCTCCATTCCCCCGCTGGCGCCGGAGCGACGCTCGCCGCCCGTCGGATGAATCGAGCAATCGGACTATGACGTCACCAGACCGATCGACGCCCGGAACACGCCGCAATCAATGGCGAGCTGTGTGAATGGTGGCGGCCGCGGCGGCGCTTGGGGAGGCTGGCGATGCTGGTGATGCTACGGATACTGGGGCGCTGGGGGGGCTCGCTGGCGACGTGGGTGCGGACGCCGGACTCACGCTGGCAGACGAAAACAGCCAGGAAACGCGCTTAAGCTTTGGCCCAGATGGCCGGGGCTAGTCCGCGGGGCCCTGGTTGCACTAGGCCGGGCCGGCGGGCCGAGCCGGCCAAACAGCCAATCGTGGCCGGCCAGACACGGCCGCGGCCGGCGTCCGGCCAGATTGGACGCCGTGATGGACGAGATGCGCCAGACAACAAGGTCATGGACAGAAACCCAGCAGAGAGCTGCACCAAAAACACAGGACAAAGGTGCACCAACCAACAGGCCATGTAGCACAGACTTGCACCAGATGAGGACAAGCAGAGGAGCGGACAGGTACAGAAGAAAACAAAGTCATCCAGAGAAGAGACACAGAGGGCTGCATCAGACAGCAAAGTCACGGAGAGGGGAGCGGGGCGAGACGGAGGGCTACACCAGACAACATGGTCATAGCACAGCTGCACCAGTCAAGGTCATGCATAGGAGCTGAGACGGGGGCAGAATCAGACAGGGTCATGGCAGGGAGCAGCGATTCCCCTAGACAGTGCGGCCGCGGGCAGAGGACAGAACGCGGCGAACAAGACTCCGAGACAGGCGACCTGGTCGGAAAACAAAGCCGACTGGGATCAATGTCGACAGCAAAACGAGACACAACAAAGCAAACAGAAGAAACGAACGAACAAAGCAAAGCAGAACAGTACAGCCTCGAGCAATCACAGCGCACATGGACGGAAGAAGAGCACGGCGGAGCACAGCCCGGGGAAAATCGCAACACACTAACTGCGTCAGGACGCAGAGCAGGGAGCACCACAAACCAACGGCGGGGGCAGCCGTCTCCACCACAACACGGGTCGGAGCGAATCGTCTCCTGCTCCGGCCAGACGCCGGCCGGTCACATCCAACCGACAGCCCCATCCACATCCCGGCAAGCGACACCGGATTGCCGCACGGCTGGCCGCCGGCTCTGTGAGGGCGGCCTCGCCGCGCTCAAAACAACACGCCCGCTAAAAGGCTGAACAAAGCGACCCGCCGGGCGTCAAATGGCTTCACTTTTGCCTGCCGCACGCCCGGGGGGGGGGGGGGCTCAGTGGCGGCGAGCGAGGACGTTACCTCCACTTGGATGGGTCGTTCGTCCAGCTCCCCCTCGTTGGGCACCTTGGCGCGGCAGATGTAGGTGCCGTCATCCTCCGACGAGATGTTCTGCACCACAAGACCGTCCTGCTCCAGCACATACCTGCCGACCGTCAGGTCATCACGGTCCGGTCAGGCCGGGCCGGGTCAAACATGCCCGTGGGTGTCAGGCGGGCGGCGCGAGGGGCTCTCCGCGAGCCAAGAAAACAACAATCGCTCCGATGGAAAGCGTCCAGCAAACGCATCAAAAAGAAAAGGTAAACAGACCATATCGCACTAACCGATAAGGACCTGCAGTTTTTCATTACTTCATTCGCGAATACCGACGCCATTCACTACCTCATGAATGCTGGCACTGCCCGTCAAGCAGCCTTAACCATGAATAAATGACTGAATGACGTCAGCCGAAGATAAGGTAACGATGACGTGCACTCGCTACATGCGCCACACTACAAACTGCTGGCCGAGCGACTCATCTGACACATGACAAGACGTCGCCTCCGGGACACTCACCACTCGCCTCACAAGAGCTCACCTCTGACCCGGCCACCCCGGGGTCACGACCCGCTCCCAGGGGAGAGGGGGCGTAGGGTCACCCACCTGCCGCCGGACGTCAACGGCCTGCCGTCCTTGAACCACTCGATCACGGCAACCGGGTTGGAGCGGACCACGCACTTGATCTTGGCCTGCGTGCCCGTGATGGGGTTCTGCTCGAGGGGCGCGTCCTCCCAGCGGATGCTCACTGCGACAATGAGACACGGCTTGCCAGGGGTGACGGGCTGCAGCCAACTGCTGCCGCCGGCAGACCGGGCTCTAGCGGGCCCGGTCGCCTGCATGGCCTGTGGATCTTTGGGTGTGCGCCGGTGTTGCATGGGAATGAAGAGAGGCAAGGAAGACAGTGTATCTGTCATGCTGTGTCAAAGGGACGCCACAGAAGACGACGTGCAAGAAAGGACCAATCACACCATGGAGATCCATCGCAACCGCTCTGTTGCAGTTATCGGAGAAGAGCCACGATGTCTAAAATTCTCAGAACTGTGAGCTCAATCTCCAACCGGATGTCCTCTGCAGACTTCTCATCACCCCGTCCAGCCGACTTACTCCATCATCAGAGGAACGAAAACAATGGCCGGTAAAAGTCCGCCGAGGCCGGACCGGGGCACCTCGCCGGAAAACGTGCGCTCACGTCTTGAATACGAATCACGAGTGGCGGCTTACGAAGCCAAAACGGGCACTTTTACAGCCCGCAGCAGTGATTAACGGCTCGGGACTTGTTTGACACGGCTGAGCCGGTCGTCCTGACAACAGCGCCCGACTCTCAGACACAGATGCCACGTGCTGGGCGCCAAATTGGCCCGAAAAAGAACCGTGACGAGCTCCGTTAACCGGGCGTCTTTGAGCAAGTTCGCCGAGGCAGCGTCTACAAACCGGCAGAGCCGTTCTCCGCTCTGGAGTCGTGCAGGGACGTCGCAGTCACCGCGGGGGTGGCAGGGGGTCCGGTGTAGGGTCGCCACACCGCGGGGGTCACCAGGGTCGCCAGGCCGACCCGCCGCGGGGAGGAAGGGAAGGGGGTCGGCTGGACAGCTGCTGTGGGGGCCGCGACCGGTCCGGAGAGTTACGGACCTCCAAAAATGGGCGACAGCGCGTCGACATGCCGTGCACGACAGACCTGCGCAGCGCGTGCACCGCCGACGACACCACGGGGCGCAGCCACTCCTCCAGCGAAATGCTCAGCACAGCTGGCGAACACAGCAGGCGGCACAGAACACCTCCTAACAGGAGCCCAGGCCCGCCAAACCCTCGTCCGTCCGCGTGTGATAACGACCGCACACGACAGCCCACAGGGCCGCTAAGGAGCCTCGTTAGACTATTCACGACTCGCCATCGCCTGGGCAGAATCTGCTCCGCGCAGATCTGACGGCGCGACCAGCGAGAGGGAGCTCCCAGGGGCTTGTTAGCGGCTGCGGGCGGCGCGTGGCCGGACGGAAACCGTGTCACCGGCCGACCACCAGGCGTCCTGCTGCGCCGGTCGTTAGCGGCTGCCAGACGCAGCGAGAGGGGCCGGCACGGCCGAGCGGGCCCCCAACACGGCAGGGGCTGTAGTACGAACAGGGCCCGCAGGCGGCAGGGGCTGTAGTACGAACAGGGCCCGCAGGCGGCAGGGGCTCGAGGACGAACAGGGCCCGCAGGCGACAGAGACTGGAGGACGAACAGAAAGGATCGACAGAAGACAAGACTGGAGGACGGACAGAAAGAATCGGCACAAGACAAGACTGGAGGACGGACAGAAAGAATCGGCAGAAGACAGGGACTGCAGGAGCAGAGCCGGCAGACGGCAGTGACAGAAAACGAACAGAGCCGGTACATGGCAGAGCCTGGGACGACGGGCAGGTTCGACTGACTTCACGTCACACACCAGAAACATTTATGCCGACCGAAATCGCAACGGGTAATGACGAATCGACGTCAAATAACCCGAAACACCGCTGACGCCAGACCAAGCAGGCGTGCGCAGTCACACCGACATCCAGCGCTGGATCAAGGTGGTGGTGGTACCGTCCTAATCCGTGGCCCTATTATTGGATCAGTTACGATGTGCCATTGGTGTCTTCGGCACTACACTTTTACCGTATCGGTCATCTGAGAACACGTAAGACCAGCACAGCAATTAAAAATTGCCGAATTATTTTTATCCGCAGAGCCCCAGCAAAACGCACGCACGGCGCCTCAAGACCACAAAAACCCAGATTACTCAACCACGATCCAGCTCACTTTGAAGCCAAACAAAACACGCACTCCTCCATCAGCCTTGCGGCACGCAAACACGCACAGCACGAGCCGACACGCCAGCCGTCCAACGCAGCCGCCGTCCAGGCGATAGGCACCTGCATCCTCCGCCGGCGACCACGCGGCGGACGCCATGTCCACGCCCGCCGAGACCGGAGCAGGACGGCATACGAGAGGCGACGGCACGAACTCCAGCCCGTTACGGCTTTGTCCGCGCGCGGCTGAAGGCCGGGCATCCCGCGGCGAATTTCGCGCAGATTCGTCAGGCGCCGGGGAGGAGAAGACGGGACGCTGGGCGGGAGGACAGGCGGCCTCTCAGAGCGCAGAGGAACAGGTCGTGCCAGGTGGGCCGTGGAAGAGCGTCGCCGCAACTGGTGGACGCCAGATTATGAGAGCCTAATGGCCGCCGCGCAGCTCATACGGGCGACGTCACCGGCCCGGAGCAAAGCCATCCGCTGACCGCTCCTTCCTGGAGACGGCCGGCCGGCCCCTGACTCAGACGCCCAGCCCACCCGCGGGACGGAACTCAGCCGCCGGACCGTCACCGAGAACCGGTAGCGGCACGGCAGCAGCGCCCCCGCGCGCCCTGCGCGTGGGCCGACAGAGACCAACGGACGCGGCGGCGGCGCTGTGTCATGTTCGGCCGGCGGTGACGGCCCGGCCCGCGGCCGCAGTCAGCAGCGCTCCTCTCTGCAAGCCGGGACGGACGCAGCAGTCGTGGCCGGCCCGTGTTTGCTCACAAACACGGCGCCGCCGGCTCGGCCAGATCGAACTAACGGCAACAGTCCATCAGGCCAGCGAGCGTCTGCCCTGAGTCAACACGCGACAGTGCGCGCCCGCGGTAAAACACACGGAGCCGCGGGCGCGCCGCGGGGTCGGCGCCCGTCGAGGATGCGGAAACGGGGCCGCCCGAGGCGGTGGAGGCCGAGCGACCTCTTGACCTCGCAGCAGGGCGCCGGCGGGGAGCCAATCTCGGCTCGAGAATTTTTCGACGTTTCTGACGAGATAAACACCATGCGTTCTCTCGATTGATTATTGGGGCTTCAGGAAGTACGAGGTTTTCGGTCATATGACGCCCACCACGCGTTCTGCTCTCTGCGTGGAAAGACGACATCGCTGTTTTGACTGCGTTGCACCGGTTACCAGTGATCTCCGGGGAATCGATAGCGGACGGGAAGCGGGGGTGCCTGAGGATGCGTGCGCGAGCTTCGGGCGGCCAGTAGTGCCGGACACACTGAAGCTCCGTCCTGCTAATGACCCAAAGCACGATATCACACAGCACGAAGGTTTCAAATCCTGACGAGACCACCAGGCTTCGAAATGGTCCAACCAAAGCCACGCAGGGCAGCCAGGCACCGTGGCGAGCAGGACTGCGCCCACTATGCCTCCCAGCGCAGTCGACGCTCAGACAGGGCTGGTCCCGGTCTCAGTTTCCAGCGCTCGGGTGGAGCGCATACGGTCGGATGGAGCCGGCAGCTCGTCTCGCAGCGGCGCAGTTCGACGGTCGTTCAGAGGCCGCTCTCAGCCGCAGACGAGTTATGACCCCCTGTCGAGAGCTGGCGGCGGCCCTTCAGTTCCTGTCGGGCGGGCCCTGCCACGCCCACTCGCTGGCATGGCCAGAGCATCGCCTGTCAGCGGCAGGTAGAGGTAGTGATGGTCCCGTCCATTGGCCCAGCTGTCCGGACGGACATGCTTCTGGGGTTCATCGAGCGTCAGTGGGAGCACGAAGGAAGAGTAAAGCGAGGAGAAAACAGCGGACAAGGGTGAATTACACCAAAGACAGGCCAGGCAGCGAAAACACGGACCGAAATGATTCCTCAAAACGTTAGGGCATGGCAAAACCAAACGCAAATAAGGAACTCGGTCGCTGGCGTTATATTTCTTGCTCTACGTCAATCTGAAGTGTGCCATTAAGCTATTCATGTCTTTGCTCGGTTTCATGAACTTCAGTACTATTTAGACCTCACGGACTCAAAACAACCGGAGGCACATAAAACCTCGTCAGGGCACAACACCAGGCAGAGTGGATCCTTGAGAGCGTCGCGCAAGATTCGGAACTAATGTCCCATTCTCTCTCTCCCTCTCTCTTTCTCCCTCTCTCTCCCCCTCTCTCTCTCCTCACGCACGGGAATCACAGACCCAAACCCGCTCCTTCACGGCCATCAACCAACACAGCCCTGAGCACCTTGGACCTACTCGATCCGCTATCGCGGCCGTATCTCGGCCGCTGCGCTGCGGGCCCCTCTCCTCATCGCCAGCCCTCGACGGACGCTTTCGGAGCTCACGGTGGGAATCTGGCCCGACACGGACGGCCCCCGGTGGCCGCCGTCGGCTCCGTCACCGGCCACTGTTGCCGGTCTCGGCGGCGGCCGGCAGAGCGGAACGGTAACGACCCGCCTCTACCCGCCGGCCCGGCCCGGCCCGAGAGACGCGGCGACGTGACGTCACGGACCACCAGCTGACCGGGACCCGATCAATACCGGCGTCAGCTGGCGGCCTGTCCCGGGCCGGGTCACGGGTCAGCCGACCCACGCCGGGTCGCAGGTCAGGATGACACCAGGGATGACCAGTGGCACCATGACACCATGACAGACACCGTGGCACTATGGCACCATGACACCATGACAGGCCATTACGTCAGGATGACCCAGGATATGTCGTAAGGTCGTATATGGCGTAATATAGCGCGGGACCCGTCAAAGACCAAACTACTTTGGTCGCAACAACTAGGGCAGGTCATGACCTCGGGCCGATGTACGACACCACTATTAAGGTCATGGGTGGCCAGGGCGTGTCGCAGCGTCCAGCCGACCCAGAACAGGTCAAAGGACAAGACTGAACGAGAACCGGTCACAGTGGGATTGGCCCGGACCTCCCTCGAGCAGCTCGCAGTCTGTCAAAACCATCGACAAATCGCAAAAATCCGTATCAGAACAAGCAATCCGCAGGAGACGTGGGAACGGCGGAGGCAGCTTCGGCAGGCAGCCGCTGACGACCACCAGCCGACCAGGAACGAAGCCGGTCCCGCCAAAAATCCCCGAAATGAAGCCACCGGCTCACGGTAATTAATGACACTAATCAGTATTACCACCATCTGGGACTGGCCAGCAAGCCCGCAAGACACGCCGGGTCGTGCGGAAACATATCCACTGTTCGCTCTCAGTCCCCACGTTTCGTCAGAGCACGGCCGGGACAGACATCTGACGCATGAAGTCACATATTACAGCGTGAGGTCTGAAACCGACTGCGCCACCGCGTCACGAACGTGCTCGCGATTTTCGTCGGAGATGCTCTCCTCGGCAGCCTTCGGCAGGTGGCGAGCGTATTGTAACTCGGCACATCGACGGCGCAGCGTCATGGACAACACAATCGGCCTGCTCAAGGACTTCCCGAACACGACGAGGGAAAGATATGGCAGCCCCTCCAAAGAAACAATAATGATGATGATGAACGTGAAGATGAGCACCAGGTCATCAGACCAGCGGCCGACAGGCGACAACCAGATGCACCGCAAACTGCGCCTAAAAGGATTTCCCCGACCCCATTAGGGGCCAAGTCGCCTCATCACAAACGCGCGCGTCCAATGATCTCGGGAAACGATTCATCAGGCGACGGAGCGGACCGACAACGAACACGGGAGAGGGCGCGAAGGACGGACGGCAGGCGCAGGAGAGGAGAAGAGGTTACTGCTCCGCTCCTCTGACCGGATCCTCTCCGCATCGCTCGTCAAACACGGACAGCGACACCTGTGATATGATAATAGGATGCGAACACGTAAAAATACATCTTGCTGTTTTTGCGACGGGATTGTTTGCGACTGATGCTTGGCGTCAATCTGTTGCAAAGTATTAGATAAGTTTGCGTTGTCGGAGACTGTCTCGGCTGGATAAGACCCTAATGACCCTAGACCAGACCAGACCCTAATGCAGTCTGGTTGTGTACGTTCTGGTAACATCCGCAACGCACCTTCAGACATGTAATGCCGATAAAACAGGCGGGCTGTGCCAGTTCTGGTCACAACCCATTCTTCCGTTTGGACTCCCAGGACTCTAGAACTTTCTACCAATTCGTCGCATTTCGTCACCAAGCGTCCTGGGCAGCAATACACTGAAACCTGCAACAGCTGCCATCTAGTCATCGTGAGTCTACAGCTGTTACACATGCAGCACCGCCACTGGGAAAAGAAGGTCGAATGATACGCAAAATGGGACCCGTCGCGCTCAATCCAGCGCGGGGACGCGGCCATGGGCTGGTCTGATGGGTCAGACTCTTCTGATTAAACCTGAGAAGACCCCAACGTAAACCGATCTCCCAACCTTCTTTCACGACGTGACAAGATCCGCCAGTTGTCTGTGACCGAGTCAGCTTACAAACCAACGACGAGAATTCATCAAAACTCATCGCCCGGGGCGGCATGTCGCCATCTGGCCATCCTCCTCCACTGGGCCAGCACAGCCACACCATAGTACGAGTCAGCCACAGTCAGACAATGTCCGTCCCACTCTGGACCATCAGTCGGTGACCTCACGACTGACTTGGTCCACGCCAGTCATCGCTCAGCGACCACAGCTGGCCTTCCCCCGCTGAAGATCCGCCGATGACTCTGTGGCCGACCCACTGCTCGGGTCACCAGTCAGTGGCCTACAAGCAGACCCGTTCCTGTAGCCACTCAACCACCAGTGACCTCAAGCTGGCCCCACCGTTCAGGTTGAAACGCAGCGAGGACTGGTGCTCGACTCCTGTATTCAGTGAAGACCGCCCGGGGTCACCCGTGAACCTTCCGGTCAGTCACGTGGCCGGCCGCCCCGGGGCACAGCCCGGCGACCGCCGCCGAGCGGCCTGGCGGCTCACAGTACCAAACATGTCACCAGCTGGCGACCTCGCGGCCGACCCGCTTCCCGGATCGTCAGCAGGTCATCTGGCGGCCGACCCCGCTCCATAGGTCATCAGCCAGTGACGCCGCGGCGCCGGCCGGGGATTGAATCAGCCGGCGCCGATCAAATATGCATGACTGGCCGCGACAGGCCCAGCGGCCGCCGCCGCCGGCAGGGCCCCGGGAGCTGATCCGGCTGGGCGCTGGCGGACGGCGCGCGCGGCGTCGACCGCTCCTCTCCGATGACCGCTGGCGCCGCAGCGCCAGACGAGTGTTGTGCTAACGGATGATCCCGCACTGTAGGGGCGGCGAAACGGCGTATCATGGCGCGTTACCCGACGGTCAATATCGGACGGGCGCGCCTGAATACTAACCGCCTCGAACGGGGCGGTGGCGTGCCGGCGGGGCGTGAGTCACGCCTGCCCGGCGCGGTGACGCCAGAGCATTCCGCCGCCGTCACGGGCCGACGGTAACGTTTAAGCACGGACGAGCTGACCGGACTCCGCGGCCACAGCTCGGCTCGCGAAATCGTGCCGCGCGCGCCGGCGGCCGGCCGCCGGCCCGGCTCAAACTCGAACGACTCGCATTCGTTCCGAGGGTCTCCCGTTCGCCGGTTCAATTTTCCACCGCGAACGAGTTCGGCTCCGCCGTTTCGTGTCGTTCACGGGAGTGTATCGCCGCATCCGCAGGCCGGGCTTCACCGCGCCGCCGGGCCTGGCCTCGCCCCGTTCCCAGCAGCGTTCCTGCAGCCCCCACGAGTTCAGTTCCGCCTCCGCACCGCGCCAGATACGCCGGTCAGTCCACGGTGCCGATCACGCCGCCCCGTTCCAGGAACATTTTTGTAGTTCGCCGACTCGATCGAAACTAAGCGCCTCTTTGGCGGCCATTCCCCGGCGAAACAATCGACGTGGGCGTCATGTGTAATTTGGACACTGTTGTAATAGGATTTCCTTGCAGGTCGGCCGCCGCCGCGGCATTTTTCTTTTAAGCGGCAATGATCTCATGATTAATGACTAACCTGGATAAATGTAGTCGGCGAGGCTGATCATTACCTCAGGATTAAAATAGGGTCCGGTCTAAAATGAATACACATTTAAATGACAAGAGACGATCGTTCATATCATCACATCGATCGTTCTCGTCCATTTGTGCCAGTGTTGTGTCCCAGGAACCTCACACTACACTGAGACCAGTTATTCCCCATTGAAAATCACGTGTTACATCGCGTGCGCGCATCTTAAACACGGTATCGGGCATGAACTTAGAAACTAGCAGTTAAGTACGGTTCAGAAGATTCAGCTGGATAGGTTTATCAAAGTACCAAAAACCCAACAGCCAATGAAAATCCCGTGAAAGGTATTGCCAAATCGCAAGGCGTTTTAGTATCCGCAATGCGTGTTCGGACTCACAATTATCGTGAAAATGCTTATCACTAAACTTCATGAACATTCGCCAAGTCAGCAGCACTGATGTTTCCAGGTTATGAACGGATATTACGGTGGCTGGCGAACTTCAGTTAAAGGAAAAACACTGCTACCAATCCGACCGGGCCGGTATGAAGGCTGCTGTGCTGGCTATGAAACCCGCGTCAAACGCGATGCAAGACTTCACTGTTTTCTCTCTTACTGCAGCAAACATAAGCTCTTGCAAATCGTGACCGCATTTGTTTGCAAACACTGGGATGACAGAAACCAGAGAGCCCTTGATGGACGAGCCTCGTAAAAGATAAAACCTGACTGGTCCCTCGTGTCTCAACAAAACTTCATCCCCTTCTTACTGACCTGTGAGATGTGCGCTGCCACCAAAATTTCAATCTCGTGCCTCTTCAAGAACGCAGCCGTCTACCATGCGCAGAGCATTCGGCTAACGCTCGAGGAAACAGGGCGTCTCGGCCTAAGCCCTGTTTACAGGGGCGCAGCGGGCGGCATTGTCGTCCAACTCTAGCGCCGGGCAACATGGCGTCAACAAAGTTTATCCATTTAGTGGGCGGTGCGGACGTTGTACACAGTGAGCGCGTCCAGACATGCAATGAATTACTCCCGCGAGCCTCGCCGGCGGCCGAGGACGACTCACACGAGCTGCCACGCCTCCGCAAGCATCCCGAGCGCTGCGCACACGGGCCAATGAGACATGGCATCCACTTTTATGGCGTCGTCGGAATTCCACCGCCTCTCGTATCACGCCTGAGCGCTTCCCGGCCCGGCCAGGCCCACTTGTGATGAAGAGCTTCCTCAAATGGCTGGCTGGAGCGTGACCTTTGACGGCCGGCCAATCATCGCAGCCGCCCAAACGACCGCGCGGCACGGGCGCCGGCGAGAGGTCAGATGGCTGTGAAAGGACCATCGGATGCTGGAACTCGAGAAGCCTGGTCTAAGGCTAACGTTAGCCTCGTCAGGGCCAGCTGTCTAACGAGTGTGGACGGCAGAAGCTGCAAGAGACACAGCTGCTGGAAGCTGGGGAAAAGGCCGTCACACTGCATTATCGCGGACTGCTGACAGACCGCATTACTGCAATATGATGCCGGACTGATGCTAGACCAGGGCTGAAAAAGATGCTGTTTTTGGTGTTGAAGAACACCAGAGGTTCTTCAACACCAAGGTCTCATACTGCGCCTTTATCAAAAGGCTACATTACAACCATGTTGCGGAATTTCTAACTCTGGAAGCAAATGACTGTCTCCATTCAGTAAGAAGCAGGTATGTCATAACTGACTTGCACAATGAACGCTAACTTAAACCAGTATTATTCTTCGCAAAATTTTGTATTCCGAACAATTATACTCTGACACCAAGAGCAATAACTAAATTTCCAACCTTGTGCTAGAATGATGCCATATTGTTTCCACACTGCCCGCCTATCAGCACGGTACACAGGACACTGTCCGGCGTCGTCGCCCAAAGACGCCACCCGCACATCGCAGGTGTCCTGCTCTGACGAGCTCCCGCACCCGAATACGGCGGCAGTGGACGAGACGGCAGATTCGGCAGCGGCTGCGCCTCAGCTCACTAGCCGGCCAGTCCCGGGGACGCCAGCGCAGGCGGCCGGTCGAGGCCGGACAGAGCCGGCCTGGTCGCAAACGCTCGCCGCAGACGAGTGTTGCCACCGCCAGATCGCAGAGCGCCTTCGGCGGAACAGACAGGACGGCAGGTGGGAGTGTATGAGGGGAGAATAGCACTGGCAGACGGGCGTGACCCGAGACGCCGCGCCGGCCGCAGCGGCCGTGACCGTGAATGGCAGCACGGCGCCGCTTTGTTCGGCCGGCCGGAGAGGGCCTGACGGGCGAGACGTGCCCAAGCGCACGGCGCGGCGGCCGCGCCTGGCGCCGGCATTCCTGCGGCCGGCGGCGGCCGGCCGCCGCCGCCAGACCGCAGACGACGACGGCGGCAAGTAGGAGAAACACATGCGACGCCAGGGACCGGGCCGTGACGGGTCGTGATGTAGATGAGACAGATGTGACGCCCGGAGCAGGCCGTAATGGTAGTAATATAGATGAAATAGATGTAACGTCCGGACCGTGCTGTGACGGGTCATGGAATGAGGAACCGCACGCGACGCTTGAAACCCTACCGTGATGCATCGTGATGTAAAAAAAACAAAAAACAAAAAACGGTCCAACGTCAACGGCGACGAGCCACGGGGCAGACAACAGCGTGTGACGCCCAGACCATAGCGTGACGCGTCGCAATGGACGGATGCAGATGTGACGTCCGCGCCGGCCGTCACAGGACGAGACCACGAGGAGCCTCAGCCTTCCACGCCGGCCTCAGCGCCTGGGCCGACGCCGCCGCTCCCGCGCCATGCGGACGCTCACGTGGACCAATGGCCACATGGTCCCGCCGACACGCAGACACGTGTGCGGACCGACCGCGGGCTGCCGCGGCGGCCGCCGCCGCCCAGACGCCAAGCGGCGTCGTCTTTATGACTCAGTGCCTCGCCCAGCTGTCCGGCCGCCGTGAAAACACACAGCTGCAAAGGGCGGCGCGCCAGGCCGTCGGACGACAGCCGCCTGTCGCCGCCGACACCGCCGTAACGTCGCCACGCGTCACGTCAGGCGGCGAGCACCGCCCGCCGCCCGCCCGCCGGCGAATCGACCTGGCCTGCCGAAGCTCATGGCCCGTCGAGTCGTTCACGACAGTGCTCACGGGCCGGCTGGCGTGATCACGGATGGCTCTGACGGCCGTGTCACGGCGCGGCCTCCGTAACGGCCGCTGCCGCCGGCGAAACGACTGACACCGATCCGAGGCAGAGACGCGACGGTGACGTCCGAGACGGCCGACACCTGGTGCCAGGTGGATTTTGGAACACCTCTGCGACGCGAAGGCGAAAATAAAAGCTTATGCGTGCAGCCTGGGGGACAAGACACGGGACATTTGCACGTGGATGATGGTGTGTCACGTCCCTAGGGCGAAGCGTTCCATGTGTCTACTACATGTTCCACGTAGTTCTGCCGACAGCTTGTATCACACTGCTGACGTGAAAATGTCAATTAGCAAGCAATTCAGCATGAATATCAGCAACAAAACCTCGTTATTCGTTACAACTCATTATCGCGGAAAAAACTGATGTGAGTGCCATCCTTCGATTTAGTCAAGGTTCCCTAACTTCGGACGCGGCTTAATAAGGAGCCGCAAAACAGTGAAAACAAGCTACTCATTATCGAATACAAGGCTACTCAAAACAAGGCTAGTGATGAAAACGACTAGGAGAATAGAAGCTTCCTCGCGTCGTTCTGGGAAGGTACTCACTGAACACGACGAGCTCGAAGGACTTGCTGATCTCCTGGCTGGTGGCGTAGCGGGCCTTGCAAGTGTAGGTGCCCGTGTCCTGCTCCATAATCGTGGTGAAGTAGAGCTCGCGGCCCTGGCCCGGCGCGTACTGGCTCGTGTAAATCCTATCAACGCCAATCAAGTCAGGTCAGATCAGGTCACGTCATACGTGTCAGAACCCGCCACACCGGCCAAGCAGCTCGGCGACAATACAAATGTGCGCGTCATTACTGTTATATAATCACGAGCAGGTCAGGTTAGTGGCGAAGCAGCTACGTCGGTTGGTCAATAAAACCCAACAAACTTCATCATGATTTGGAAACTACTGTGTCATACAAGTGGCAAATGTTGATGTCAATTGTTTCCACACTTGTACCTCCAAAATATGTTAGTCGACTTATATTTCAAAATCGGGAACAAACGAAACTTACAACTACGTTTCGTGCAGGGCCACAACAAAGCAAATATTTGGGAACGCGATACCAAACATGACCAAGCCACAGACGACATACAAATGCATCGGACCAGCCATTCGCCGGGAGATAACGCATCGCATTCGCCTGCCTCACATTTACCAGCAAACCAGCTCCAACCTACATCATGAGGCCGACTTCGACCTTAGCATCAGTCGAGAACCATGCTTCGTCGCCAATCAAACATCTGGCTCGGACAGCTCTAGTGAGCAAAATCACACTGGTTTCATTCAGCTAGCATGTCGATACCGAAATAGCCAACCACAACGATGCATCAGGCTGTCAACTGTCTGTCGAAAAGCCGACCAAAAGCCCAAAGGCGCAAATCAATGACAGAATGCTTTCGCAGTTTTTTAACCCAGACTGTACCAGTCGGTGGGCACCTCGAGTGAGAGAGAGAAAAAACAGTTGGCTGCGGTTACGACTGCCGTCGAAGTTCGGTGAGCGGAAGCCTTGACAAGTGTGTTCCAACTATCTCCTCTCAGTGCCCTTAGCTTGGACTGAATCCACGCCTTTTGGTGAAAAAAAATCTGCAACATCCTGAATCCTGATCATTCGAAATTCTAGCAGCGATAGCGTTCATATTTTTCGGAACAAAACGTACTAGTGTACGGGGCGTAGTTATATGACACCGAACAGGTATTACTGAGGGGAACCTGCTGTTTCAAAGAGATCCTACGCAAGCCGCAGAATCAGTCAACATGATTAAAAGCCCCCAACCGTGGCACTGGTAGAGTCGGTTGTCAAGAGACCGACCTATCCACGCAGGCCGCCACAGACAACCGCGAGGCCCCAACAACAAATAGCGGGCGACAGCACCCACCGCCCAGTCCGGGCACATACCTTGGACCCATGCCCTGACCCCGCGTCCCCGCACGACCCGGAACACCACACAGAGCGGGCGGAGACGGCCCAAGGGACGACACGGATGACAATCAGGGCGGCACGCCCCAAAACGTCGCGTCAACAGATGAGAGTTCGAAAGCAAACGCTACGGCTGATTATGTTTGCCTGCGTCGCGTGGTCGTCGGATCCTGCTACCGTCTGCAAATATCAGCAGAGCCCCGGGTCGGGCCGAAGTCTGCACCATCGCCGAGGCCTAAACGCAGGCGTTTTTCGGTTGCTGCAAGGATCTTGACAGCGACCGTGATCCCGCAGATGCGCAGACCTTGCAACGCGAACAGGAATTTGCAGAAGTGCGACTGCACTCAGCGATCACAAAAGAACTCCTGCTGCCATTCACGCCAGGCAGCGCTTCCCTTCCGTTTCCCACATCCCTGGTGCCCGGCGATTTAGTCTCACCCTACCCCTGCTCTACCAACCGTTTTGTTATACAATTGGCGAGCTCACGTGTCACGCGTTTCAGCCGACACCTCCTGACATGATTAATACGGTAGCCATGGACGGATGATGCGACAATGAATCGCGCCAGAGACCAATCCTGCCTGTGAACGGCGGGAGAACCGTGGACCGTATCTGGGCGGCGCCGGGTGGAAGGCCCACTGAGCGGGTCCGTGTACCCGCCACCAGGCAGCGTCCAGCGGGGGATGAGCCGGCACCAAGGCCAAGACGCGGCACCAAGACTAGTGCGTGACTGGTCGGGCGGGTGACTGACTGGTGGGGCGTGCCTGGTGCACGGACGACTAATGACCCAGACTGGTGCTGACGATGAGCTGACCCACTGCCGGGTCTCGAGGTGTCACTGCCGGTGTGATGGTGGCGGTGAGGACCCGCACGTGCCGCGCGACGTGATCGTGCCTCCAATACGGGCGCCCGGATCCTCTGTGACGGCGCGCCGGCGGCGGCCGCCGCGCAAAAAGTGGCAAAAGCGCCGCAGAGAGGCGGCCGCCGGCGCTTCCGAAAATTTCAGATACTCGGCCGGCGGTCGTCTGGCGGGCGACACGCGGTCGATTGAAGAGACTCGATTGTCGCCGCTTTTTGGCTGGTGAGCGGACTCCGCAGCGCTCTTGAGGCACGCCGCGGCCCCCAGCGCTGCGTCCCAGAGCGCGCTAGCTAGCGCGACGCCCAAGCGAGTGCATGTAGCGTAGGCGCCGGCGGCGGCATGCCGTCCAAACAGTGCGCGGCCAAGCCGGGACAAACAGGCCGCCTGCACCACGTTACCTGGGCGACGGTTGGTCAGCGCTTGGAAAAGAGGAAGAGAAACGCCCGGTTAGAGGTCACACTTCGGCGGGCACGGCACAGCACCGGTCACACGCGGCCAACTGAAAATCGAAAACCAAGCTGCCGCACAGCCAGGGTTGAGGCTCACACCGTTCCGTCGCTGAGCGTCCCGAACTCCCAGCACGGGCAGGGTATTAGAGATCAGCAAATAAAAACGTTAAGCTCACTGCCCGGGAGCACTGGTCGGGGGACGAGCACGGACGTGAAGTTACCTCTGGCGCTCAGCCGGCACCTCCATGCCCTGCGGGTCGACCCAGACGACGTCCTCGATGAGGTCCTCGAAGCCGTCGGCGGCCCGGCAGGTGAAGAAGCCGGTCTTGCCGAGGTCGCGCCGAATCTTAGGCTCCGACGGCAGGATCTGCAGCTCGGGCACCTCCTGAGCCAGCGTCGCTGCAACACCAAGAGGTTCGGCTGTCAGCTGGCGCAAAACTGACGACTATTAGGACAAAGGGCGGGATGCCCCAGGCTAACGACAAACGGCAGTCAGAAGCCTGAATATACACAATCGCACTGAACAACACGTGAAAGCGTGTTGAACTAGCGAATATCGACGCTGACAACCAGCGGACCCGCAATACAGCTCCACCTGAGGCCACCGCGGAACATTCCAGAGAGAAACTCCAAAGCAGAGGAACGCCATCGCGGTCAACAGCGAACACGCCGGTGCTGACTAATCCTTCACAGGGCGTGAAGAACTTTCAAACGCGCCCCGGCCACCAAACACACGGGCCGCTTCGAACAGTTCCCGCGTACCCAGTGCCGGACGCCTCTATCAATCATGCAGGCGCTGCGTCAGCGCCGAGCTCTCACAAAGCTCCGAACAAAGCCGACGGCACGAATTACGGTCCGCGGCAGGAATTCCAGACGGTGCGCCAGACCGGACGCCATTTGCATTCGGCAGTGGCGGCGGCGGACCACGACTGGCGCGCCGGCAGAGGCGCCAAATCCGCGGCAGACTGGCGCGGCGGCAAACTGGCGCCGGCACACTGACACCAGCGGACTCATGGCGGTAAAACGACGCCCGCAGACCGGCGCCGAAGGACCGACGCCGGCGGTCCGGCGCTGGCAGAATGACGTCGACAGACTTGCGCAACTTTCCGTACCGACCGCTTTGATCAGAATTACAAACATTTCGTATGAGCGCTACGAGGGACCAGATGTTCAAACATCTTCATCCTCTTACACGACCCGTCGGAAAAACAACCACCACATAGACCATCGAACACGGCCTCCACGTCGCCAACCACAGCAAATACCCAAAAGCCCGGTGTCAGCCCCTCCCGCCGGCGCCCCGGCGACCATCTGTCCCCCTGTCGAGCTGCAATGTTGCACCGTGCATCGCGGATATTGCTGCGACAGCGCGGAATAATCCGGACGTCCCGCTGTTGCGCAAATCGAGAGCACAATCAACCCGCCGCCCGGCCGTCAGAGGTGACGCTCACGTCACGGTCCTGTGACGTCACAAACGGGCCACGCCCGGACCGGCAATGCGCCCCGCCGGTGGCGACAGGGCTACAGAGGAGAGCTCAGTCCGTCTGCCATTGGCAGCATGTGTCGCAACAGCGGGAGGGTTCTCGATTTCGGCCATTAAAGTGCATTTACTCCGACCACGCCATTCACTTCCCAGTTTAGTGCGTTTGTAAGGGATCCAGGTAGTTACTGATAATAATGACGATGGCCACGGCGATAATCACATGTTTATCGCAAAAAACAGCCTTTTTATGCCATCAAGGCGATTCGTTGCCACCTGTTGTGAATTATTCAACAGCTACGTCCGGTTCGCCACGTTCTGTTCAGCAATGGACCCACATGACCCATACCTTTATCCACCATCAAACTGAAAACATAATCAACGATGCCACAAAAATCGGGTGGTCTGAGTCGTCATCCCAGTGATACCGACAAGGCCCGGACATAACATCCTCACGGGATAACACAACAGTAACAAACGTGAAATCAACGAGGGTCCATCGGTGTCCAGTATGCCGCTCACAATGCCCATCAACAAGCCTGCAGTCACTTTACGAGCGACATCACCCATCACCTCTCGCCAGATTCCGTCGCCGCCGCCGCCGCCGGGTCGACCGGCCGGGCGGCGGCGGCGGCGGCGCCGGCAAAGTCGGCAGGCGCGGCCGGCCAGCGCCGTTCTTGAGGCTTCATAACAGATCGACCCAGCTTCCGCGACGTCCGCCAGCCACCGCCACGGACCAACGCAGCGTCAGCGGCGGCTGGCAGAGGACGACGGCGACCTCGACACGCGCACACAACGATGAATTCCGCCCACTGCGGCCGTGCAGTGCTTCGGCGGCCAGACCACCTACCTAGCTGGAAAACCAGCCCCAGCAGGGGGTTCATCCCGGCGGTGCGGTGTTGACGGGGTCGGAGCGGGCACGCTCTTGCGTCAGGACGGTCTGGACTGCTAGCGCGCTATCACAGCCGGAGTCACCAGGTCAACGCCGGGCCACGAGGTCGACAGACGTCACCGGTAGCCGAAAAAACTGCTGTGGAGTTACGTCACCACAGACGACGTCACTTCTCAAGGCTGGGCCACAAGAGGCCAATGCCGGACTCCCAAACCGCGAGAGGCCACTTGAGTTCACCACGACCAAGTCCGGGCCGCAAGGCCTCCAAGATCACCGCCCAGCCACGAAAACGCGTCACCAGCAGAGGTTTCTGATCAGGTCGACCGGCGTCTGGGCGGCGGCGGACGAGACGGCCGCTCCTCACCGCCAGCCCACGGACATCTGCGGTCGGCAGAGCCGCTGCCTCTCAGACCGACCCGGACCACGCACAGATCGACCCCAGCCAGTCACGACAGCCTCGCACGACGGCCCCGTCCCGCTGGTACGGCCGCGGCCAGCTGGCGGCGTCCGGAGTCGGTCGGGGCTGATAATGGGATCAACGAGCTCCCACGATCGCGTCGCAATTCACTGACGTCCACTGACGGCGCGTCGGCCCGCTGACGTCGCCCGGCGGAAACCCCCCGCGAAGCCGTGCCGCAGATCCCGCCTTTCGCTGAGGCTGCCGGATAATCTACGTCTCACCAGCGCCGAGCTCAACGCCGCGATTCACCGCGATTCACCGCCGCTCCCGGCGCACACCTGACCGCACCCTCGGGCCTGGCCGGACCACGCCAGCCGCGCGTCCGAGAACGTGCTGTGTCGGCACGCCGGCCACGGTCGCCGGCCGCCGGAAGAGGACTGATCAGGCGCCGGGCGACGGCCGTGCTCGTTACACACGGCCGCGATCTCCGACATAACCCAATCAGGCGGCAATCGTCGCCGGCGACGCGGGTCGGCGCCGCCCTTCGCCGCTAATAACGCGACGCCGACGCCGGCGAAGGCCCGCCCCGCCGCCGCCGACGGCCGCCGGAAATGGGGAACGTCAGCACGATCTGTCGGCACGTTCTGTCGAGCGAGTCGGCATCACGTCCGAAGGGATTCAGTGCCCGAGCGCGCTCCAGCTGGCCCGCCGGACGCGGCCTGGGACGTCATTCCGCCGCCGCAGGCGTCCACGCGCCGACAGCGGGTACCCGCGCCGGACGCCGCTCTGGGCCTCGAACCCCCGGCCACCACCACCATCCCACAGGTCGCCTGCGCCCAGCGGCCGCTCGGAGCTGTCCTGATGGCTATCGACGACACGGTGGGCGGCTCAGGGTCTCGCAGGCAGGACGCAGGTGACGCCAGCAGCCGGAGCGAGGACAACAACACGCCCGGGAACACGCAGCGGCGCCAGGACCACCGTCGGCAGCGGCGCCAGGGCCGGGCGATGCCCTCAGGCCGCGGACGGCGCGACAGCGCAAGGCTGCGCGGTCCCTCCGGAGTGCCCTGCACACCGATCCCTTCACCCGAAGTTTTTTCCACTCTGCGGCCGCATCCGGCCGAAAGGAAGCGCAGGGCATCTCAGCGACCGGAGGCGCAACAGGTGGGAAGAGCGCCATCCGCGGCTTAACGGACCGTAACTCAACAAACATCCGCGCTTTCATGGCAGAACAATGGGCCCATCACGGTAAGGTAGGCACTCGAGCACTCCGGGCTTGTCGTAAGTGGGATAATGCGTGTGCCTGGCGAGTGCAAGTCCGACGGGGGCGCATCGCCAACAAGTCGGCCCCGCCATTGAACTGCGCGTCACACAGAGGGCCACAGGCGGGGACCCTCCGCACGTGCAATATATCACTGCTGCGACTCGTAACAGTGATATCACACCAGCAGATATGTCGACAACACATATGCTATTGCCTTCTTTCTGATATGAACCTGCGCAGGACGCGACCAAACGTTCGCCCGTGGTGTCGCCTGGCGTACCATCCCGCGGCACGGCGGCCCGGCGCGCGCGGGGCCGCGCGCTGCAGGCCGAGAGGGGTCATATCAATATCATCTGCCGGTCGGATGACGCCGTCCGGCGGCCGCAACAGACTTCTTCCGGTCCGGCCCGGGAGCCGAGCGCCGGCAGACGAGCTACAAACAGACGCCGCAGTCGGCCAGGCGCGGCTCCCAATTAGCCGACAACAAAAACGCCGATAAGATCCGGGACCGCCGGCCTGGTATAATGACGTCGGGCCGGTGGGAGCGGTCAACCTACGGCGACACGAATCCCGCTTAACGGTGGGGGAGGGAGGAGGAGATGGCAACCCGCAACGTGTCGACGTCTTCCTGTTACCCTGGAGTTATTCTGATTAATTTATGTCTATGTATGTTGCATGACACATCAACGTTTTCTAACATTTGACTCGTCAGTGATCATCCTGATACAACCAGTCTTCCGGCAGTTACCAAAAACGTACTCTACAATCATTATCGTCATCAGACGCCTGTCCTCGGGATCAGCAGTGGTTTTCATATAAAGAAATTCCCACTAGAATGCAGCGAGGTGCTTCCCTCTTCCCCTTGGGCAGCCCTTGTAAGGGGCTGGGAACGGTTCCCAGGCCGCCAGCGACGCCGCCAGACTTCTCCCAGGCCCGCATTTCGCTTGTGACAGCGTAACAGAATTTCAAGTGGTAATACACGGTTCCGAGATTAATAGTGTTTCATTGTGTCCAACCACGCATGAAGACGTTCACATCGCCATACACACCGGAGCCTCGTATGATATTTTTATATTAAGAGTACAAAAAGCGGGACCCGGAAAAGCATCAGAGGGAATGCATATTTTAAGCAGGAATGCACGAGTAGAGACTGCGGTATTCAAATGTGAAACTAATCAGTCACCTGGAAATTTTCGCTAACGATTTTCAGACATTTAGCAGCTAATCTTTATGACTGCCACAAAACTTATTATGGAGCTCTTTCCGTGACAGAAACGATGCGTTCCTATCGCAGCACCGCAAAACAGGATTTTTCCGAATCATTTCCCCCGTAAATTTATATAAATAAGCTCCTACCCAGGTGCGCAGCCAGGATTTCCTTAAGGGGGGGGGGGGCGGACTGACTCGGACTCGGTGTGAACTGAAATAATACGAAAACCGCCTACTCAGGGAAGACGATGAACAGTTGTTTTCATAAAAAAATGCGGGTCTAAGGTCAGGGCCGCCCCCCTCCCTTTTGCTACGCCGGTGCTCCTACGTGCGGCACAAGAGCGTTACATGACATCCAACTCCGTACTCCCCCTAAAACATCTGAAGGCGGCACTGACGTGATCCTGAATGCACCACCCCACTCCTTCGCCCGTAACGACACAAAACGACGCAAACACGGCCGCAGGCGGCGCTGCCGCAGCCCGCCACAACACACGGCCGCGGCACGTCCGCCGCCGCCGTCCTGCGTCAACGGTCCGGCGGCGGCCGTGCTCGGCCGTAGCCGGCGGCACGTCCGCCGGCGCCGGTCCTGGACAATGGGCCCGGCGGCGGGCGCGTGACAGGGCGCCGAGCCCGCCTGGCCCGGCCCGGAGCCCGCTGACGGCGCCGGCCAGCGGCTCCGACGGCGGGACGGGAGTCGCGTGAGGTCGGGAACGCAATCGGCACTGTGCAAACTTGTACGTCAGGGTCCCACGCGGAAAAAGGGCTAAAGGGAGCTTCAGCGCAACATTAACGGCGACCATGACGACGTTCTTGAACGTCAAAAGCTGTGGGCGTGCTATGAGTCCTTCGGACGACAGAATACATGGTGACCTGCCACTGCCCTGACCTATCGACACCACTTTCCGGCCACGAATCCGGTCCTACCTGAACTCGGTGCTGCTAGACTCCCATTCGGTCTGATACGACCATGACCCGCCAATATGATCCTTAGCTGGCACAACACCCCTGGGTCTGGTATGATCCGCAGCTATTCCGGCCGACCTCTGAGTTTGGTCGGTGGTCGGTACTGTCCGCCAGACTGGTCTGATCCCTAGTTAGTACGAAGTCCCTCGCCAGTGTCACTGACCGCGCCACAAAGCGCCGCCACAGCTGGAGCAGATTACAACCGGCGATAGTGACTAATTGGCGGCGGGGCCGAGGCGGGGCGGCCGGACCGGCTGGCAGCAGCAAAACGCCCTCTCTCGTCCACAGCGCCCGTCCAAGCCCTCCCCTATCCAGCTCACCGTCCGTCCAGCATCATGTTACCTGGCCGCCGCTCCGCGCCGCCCGTCACCGTCGAACGTCACCGGCAAACCATCCGGCCCCCTCCTCTGTCCACCACCTGTCTCCTCGTCACTTACTTCCGCTCAATCTCACCCGCTATTGCCGCAGAATATAATTGGCGGCATTGCCGCACGTCATCCTCCGCAGCCGGCGACGCTGACGAAGCTGTCACCGGCCGGTTGGCGCCGCGCGCAAAAAGCGCGCCAAACGGCCGGCGTCCGCAAAAACGGCACGCCTAGCCAGCTTTGCCGCTGCCCTCAGGCTACTGCACCGGCGTCCGCGCCGGCAGCGCTCCTCACCCGACTTATTCGATTACGCGGCGCGCCGTTTTTGTCGCACGTCAGCCAGCTGGTGGCGCAGAAAAAGTCAGCCGGCCCGGGCCACAAGTGGCGATGACGGACGTGGGCAGTGGCCATCCCGGAGCGCAGCGTCGGGTCCACGTGACTGCCAAACGGCGGCGAACGTCGGGTCAGACGAACCGCCTCGGCCGCGGCCAGGGTCAGTCACGACGGTGGGCAAAAAACGGGCCAGACAGCCAGCCAGTGGGATCTTGCTCCGGTTTATTGTGACCCAAGGGCCATAGCGAGGCGATCCTTCGAAATCAACACTGGGTCCGAACGTTCGGTGATTTAACACCGGCCGTCAGCGGAAACGGATGGTCAACGAGTGGAGCACATGGATTTAAAACTATGAAGCGGGCCCGGCGTCGTCTGGCGTGGCGGTCCACGGGCAGCGTGCCGTCCTGACGGTCTCCGGAGGTGTGAACGGCCCCGCGACACAGCCAAGCCGACGCCGCCGCCGAGGGCAAACGTCGCTGCAAGTGCCTGGATTTCCCGTGAGCCTGTTACTGACAAGTGACATTCTGAACTGACACGGGGTCGGTCCCAGAAATGACAGCCGATTTGTTCGGAAGTGGAATCACCTTGTTCCCGTCACGCTTCCGCCCGCGACATGCTCCCAGTGCAACACTTTCCCAGAGATCACAACCCACCACTTCCACAGCCACGGCCAGCGCTCGGACGATGCCGTCGTTACTAGGTACATCAGCCGGCTGGGAACAGCTTATGCCCAGCCAGACCGCCATAACTTCCTACGACCCCCCCGTCCCGCCCCGCCCCCGCCGGGCGTGGGAAAGGACCAGTTCCGGGCCGCCGCAGGTCCCGATGACCGGCCGACGTCGTGCGTGGGGTCCGGCAGCGGCGGGGGCTGCAGCGGCGGTGCCCGCTGCAGCCCGCCGGAAGTCCGAGCAGTGTCTCGGCCCCGCTGGTGTGCAGGATATCGCATGCCCGCCGGGATTTTTCCTGCCGGCAACTGGACGGATTGGCCGGCAGTCCGCTGTGGGCCGACAGGCAACGAATATTCGATACCTCGCTCAACGATACCGCGGCGTTTTCCTTTCGGTGATTCATACCTGAGAGAGACGCGGGTAAGCCTGTGGTAACAATATTTCACGCGGGCAGCGAATAACAGTTTAAAACTCCTCAAACCACGGAGTGGGCCATTCATGTTTCGGTTTTAATCGTGTTTCATTCAGGAGCAAACTGGCAACAAGTAAAAGAGGGGCATTCCGACGTCAAACAGACGACATGCCAACAGATGCAGTTTCAAGTCACCATTTAGTCTTTAAATCATTTTCAAATCCAAACGTCACGAGGCCAACATTGGCCAGATGCTTCCTGCTACATTTCCCACGGTAAGTCGCCAGACAACCCGAGTGGAGTGTCATGTCTGATCACTCCTGTCGGCCGATCGACGTCACAGATAAAGCTCACTGATCTAAACAAAGAGCGCCCAGAGCATAGCGCACGTGTTGACAGTGCACTGACGAATCGGATAACGAAAGCGACGAGCAAGCGGAAGCTGCAATGCTTAACAGTAATCTAAGAATGACTGGGCGAATGAGACTTAACACTACGAGTTCTTCCCGAACGAACGGTGTCACGAAGCTCATTCGCCACAATCAAGAAGCGCTGGTTCAGTGTGATTCAAGCCGAACGAAGTTATTACCACATATCTGTAGGTACGATTCCTGTAGTGCTGAAAGGAGCTTTTCTACAGTTCAGCGTTCTCTGTTGGGGTGAGGGGCAGTGTGCTCGCTTCTCGAACCATGGCAGCGCTTTTCATAGTGATATCAACAAGCATCTTGCTGGATATGCTAGAGCAATGCGAATGTACGCCACGACACTTCTCTTCGGCAGCTCTTCCTCTCGTGACCAGGAGCACAGCCAGAATTTTCTCAAGGGAGGGGGTCTGGAGCTCAGTGTGAACTGAAATCATACGAAAACCGCCTGCCGGGAAGACGACGTGCAATGGTTTTTACAACAAAAAAAGGCTGGCCTGGGGGCGGGGGCAGCGCCCCCTTCGCCGCGCCTGTGCTCATGACGTCACAGCATGGAAGTACGTAAGGGCGCTTCGGAGGCCGACAGAACAAGAACAGAAAAAGAAGACTCCGAACGACAAAAAAGGTTTCCATAGCAAAAGACAGAAAATACCTGATCAAGTATATTAAAATAAGTAACAACGAGCAAAATGCAAGGTGCGCCGTTGCACCAGAGAGAGCAACATTCCTTCCCGGCCAACACCGACATGGCAGCCTTCAGCACTAGCAAAGTAGTCCGGCGGCCTTTCCCCTTGCGCGTCCGCTAGACAACCTTTCCTCTGCACAATCCGGACAGACGGAGGCGGGCGCGCAGCGCACCCGAGTAACTCCGTCTCCGTTCACACGCATTCCCCGGAGATTTTATCCATCACGCCGCGCCGGCACACCCGGCTATCGGCTCCACGATCTCCGATTAACGGCGGCGGATCGGAATGAAGCGGCTGGACGCCGCTCAGCGCCGCTCCGGGCACGGCGCAAAGAGCCGGCCGCTTCGGGACGGCGTGCAGCGTGAGCCGGAACCGCGGGAGGCCGACTCTTCCGTGGTATTCGTCTCAGAGCTCTCTGTGTCGGCGCCCCGCCCGCCAGCGGAGCCGGGCAACAGGAAACGGCTCCAGTGAGGAAAATTCCTAGTGAGGGTGACGTCATTTCAGGCTCGTATGATTGAACTAGACGTTCTTATCCTTGCTCATTTCACTGCAACACGCTGTTTGTAGCTCACGGTCAATTCCTACCTTTACGCTACTTCTGTTAATCCTGACGAATTCAGGATGTCCGGCCAACAAGGAATGAAGTAAAGGAATCCCTGACAGACACATTGTGGTAAGTAACATGGAAAAACACATCATTCACCAATATCCATTATATGATGCTAAGCAACGACACCTTAGACTGAATGCATCGAACGTTACATCATGGGGAACACCTGGAATGCGTTCGCAACGAAAACGACGCGGCACACAGGGCCATGTGCAGTGTGCAACCCGAATAAGACGACTCCCTTCCAGTTTGACCAGTGTGGTTTAATGGGAGATGTTCGGGATCGGAGCCCGTTCTAAGCAGAGCTTGCTGCATGGAATCCGACCTTTGCACCTGATCGCGTAGTTCCAGGTCACGGCTGATTTTGTGGCAAAAGTTTAAAGTGTTGCCAAGGGTGCGACCCGACCGTGTGGTAGTCAACGTGACCCTTTGCCGGTCAGTTGCCATCTGACCCGTGGGCCAAATGTTGAGCGCCAGGGCGACTTGAACCCAGTCTTGCCAGGACGGGGAGGCCAGCCCTCTACCAACTTAGCTATCGATCACGGTTTGCCATGTCATGTTATGGCATGCTTCTTTGCTATGCCATGTCGTCCAATAAGCCACCATGTCCTCCATGTAGATACTACAGCGAATGACGATAATGTATTCCTAACATCTACGCCTACGGAGCGTAAAATGTACACCACGAACCCAGTCGTAATTACAGTATCGACCGATGCAGCACGTCAACGTCCAAAGCCGTAAAAAAACTGGCGCGGGCCAGGAAAAAAAAAACGCCGTTGCCTACTCCACTATTGATCCGGGATGTGCTCCACACTTGGGTGACCCCGATATTCTACCTTGATGGCGGCGACGTGCCACAAACAGCTCGCGCTGCTGCAGCCACGTTTGAAAACAGAGCCGCAGCGCAACTGTAGCGAAATGACGCATCACCCACCAGGTCGCAATACGTGGGCGACGGCGCAGAACAGGTCGTTCAGGCTTCTCTCGCGTAAAAGTCGAGCTGACACCGATTTTACGATGTGGGCAGCCGATGAGATGGACGGAGGGTGATACCGCAAATGTCACCACATGCACATCGACGCACTCCATGAATGGTGGTGCTGGGGGGAGGGGACAGGTCCCCATGCTAGAAGCCCCAGGACGACAGGCAGGAAGATCAAACACTGTTATTACAAACCCACCCGACGCACGTAGTAACTGCATATATGTACAGGCGAAATGAAAACAATGTTGGTGGAGAGAGTAGGGGTATAAACAACGTTGCTGGGGAAGTAAGGGTCATTGTCCAATCGATGACCTCGAGTGTCGTCCACACACTTCAATTAAAACTCAGTGCTGGTGACGTTAAATATCGACCTCACGTCATCCACGGCTGTGGCAGCCGGGCCGCTGAGCTCATGCAGTCACTCTCAGCCGACTATCTGCATCGGAATGGAGGATCGAGATGGATCACAGACCTCAAGCCTGACTCACTAATTTACGCTACATATCGAGACCACACCAGCGTGCAGCGGCCGAGTCGCAACTTTAAACAAATGCCGGCGGGACGAGCGGCGCCGGTGCCTGTTCTGTTCCGTGTTGACGTCATTGTATGTTCACCGACCGTGCCTCCGTTCGGCGGGTACCCACGGAGCAAGATGTGCGCTGTTGATTCACCGTCAACAATCCAGCACGATTCAGCAAGATGTGGAATAAACACAACCTCAACCACTCGACAATAAAAGGCATCGCCACTTGACGTAACAGTTTCCTGATGCTCGACGCGCTATTGAACTGTTGCTCTATACGCCAGACTTGTTATTGCATGTCGACATAGCTGTTGCAGACATCTGACACCACAGCCTCTCAACCAGTTGCCCACGTATGCGATCATACCGTTCGTGATGCGTACATAACACGAGGTCGGACACAAAACAACACCCGATCTTTCAATTCCGCCTCATTTATTTCGTTACGTTCCAATGGCGTGCACAGGACAAACGCTAACCGCCTCTGTGCAACATCGCGCCGAAAGCCTCGATTCCACGTCGCTGGATGAGGTGCGGCACACACCACACTCGGTAAGACGCCATTCTCCAGACCGGCCCAAGCGGGCCGCAAAGCCCCGAGTCCTTCGGGTCGGCTGCCGCAAGCCTGACGCAAGAATATCGACCTTGCACACTGGTAAGGCTTCATCCACCAGTGACGTCTTCCGTCTGACCTTGCATTTCCTCCCCCCCCGCCACTCGCCCACCCCGTCTAAGCAGAAACAGGCAGCTGATGCAGAGCCTTTCAGCTCGTAAATGACCAGGGGCGCACGGAGGCTTCGCATGTATGGCAAGACCCTGCAGTCGACTTTTACGCGCAGGGACACATGAAGCAGAGCTACGTGACATTTTCCTACTTATTTGATCCGGCGTGCAGATAGAGAACAAAGTGAAGTGGAATAGGATTATGGGGACTGAAACTAACATGACTGTCAAAAGGCAAAAGCTGCATACGATGGACAATGGGTCGAGCAACATTCAGAAGAAGCCTCACTGTCCAAGACAATTATGCCTTAAAAATACGGAAGTTCTTCATTTACATAACAAAGGCGTAGGATTTTGATGTATCTTCAAATCTCATAAGCGTCTTTCGAAACGGATCCGATACAATCGGAAGGAGACGGAACGGAAGCCCCGTGATCATTCAGTGAAGGTCTCGGGAGGAACGGAAAGCCAGCATTACCGCATCAAATGTGAACGTCAAACGTTCTGGCCAAACCGAATGGATACCTGGGTGCAAAGGCGCAACGCCATCTGGCTCTGATTTGGATCGAATCGTCCAAGAATCGAGATCATGTAATGACCATTCCCAACTACAAAACGTAAAAAGATTCGTTTGGGATATGTCAATCAAGTTGGTGTAGCCCAGAACGCGATAACCCAAGAGGAGTCCACTACCGCATCCCCACTTCGAGGACAGCAAACACGCAGTCTGATCGCATTCCAGCTCCCCTGAACTGTGCGCCGCCGCCGCTGCTGCTGCCGCTGCTGCAGCCGCCGCCGCCGCATACCCCTGCAGGGGGTCACATGACTGGCCAAGGGGTCAGAGGTCACGGCCGGTAACCCATCAGCGCCTAATTGACGACTCTCGCGGCGGGCGGCAGCGGGACCCCGACAGAGGCGGCGGAACCTTATTGCGCTCTGTCGGCGTTGGCGTCAGTCCCAGAGCCGAGCACAACGTACAAAAGGAGCGCAGGACTGAAGTGAGCAGTGTGTCGCGCTTTATTGGGAAACTATTTGGTTCAATGGGGTTTACTGTGGCACGTTGCGCAGGATTCTTTGCTGAAAAGATGAAAAACACTGTCCCACGTAAACTTTGCCTCTAAAAACATCACCTGCAAAACAAACACCACAACCCACCGAAACGTACCCACCAGCACTCCTCTGGGCCATGATGGACGACACGGGCGAAGTAGTAGCCCCTGAGAAAGGACGCAGATAATTCCAGGTCCATGACTTCCTCATACGAGACCAGCTCGATTCCTACGAAGGTGAACACGAAATTCAAGTTCCGAAGGCGGCGGTTCGCCCACGAACCAGCGCTAGCTGACCCGCGCGCATGTGTACCCGACCTACCGAAAAAACGGTGCTTCGCACCTGTCCCCGCCCGAGGCGAGTCATCTGATGGAGCGGCGACCTCGCCCGAGGCGGGCTGCGTACACGCAGAGAGAGCGTGCGCTGTCGTAACCCAGCGGGGCCGTATCGGGGTCACCCGCAGCGTCCATCACGACCGCTGGGCTCGGCCGGCGACATTTTCCGACCGTCCCGATGGCTGCAGCAGGCTGCTGAGGCCCTCAGGCAGTTGGCGACGTCAGAGACAGACCGGCGCGGAGTCGGCGCGGCCGCCAGCAGCGTCGGGCCACCGTTCGCTGGGCGGCAGAGCGGCGGGATCCGGCAGCCGGGCGTTCCTGGCGAACCGAGCACGAGCCGGCCGGCTCCGTTCCGGGCCGCCCCCGTCCGCTGCGCCGCCGACTGTAGGCGGCTATACAGCGCTGGTATGTCGGCGGCCCCTTCCAGCCGTTGGTGACATCAGGTCACAAAAGCTCACGGTTCGTCGAGCAGGGCCGGGCGGCCGCAGCAGGGTGGCGGTTGGTACCGGCTGGGCCGGCCGCCTCTGTAGTTCAGAGAGGCCGCGAAACGTGATTGTAGAGGGAGCAAATGGCTGACACTCGATGCGTAACCGAACCCGGTGTCGGTAGCTGCGTGGGACCAGTTAAATCCTTCAACAATGGATTGCTGATCCCTACTCCAGTCGTGTATGACAAGCGGCGAGAGCAAATAATCTGTTTCAACGCCGCGAAGTGTTTGGAATACATTAACACCTGCCTATGAAGAGTTCACGAAGTGAATGCCATGACCAAGGCCTGACACTCGTCTGCTTTAAGAGCCGCCATGCGTCGCCAGCGTCTGGCGCTAGCACGAACAGGGGGATAGCTGAGAAGCAGACAGTGCCGACGCCGCCTGTCTTGCCAGACCTCCGTGAAGCAGACACCGCCGACGCTCGCCGCTCAGAGGAGCGCCACCGGCCCCACAACGGACGCCGGCCCGCTAATGGCGTCAATTAGCCACCCGGGTGACGTCATCTCTCCGCCAGCACGGCGGGCGCCCGGCGCTGCCGCGGCCGCGTCGGCGCGTGGCCTTGACACCGCGGTCACACTTTCGTCCGGCGGCCGGGGTTCAAGACAGCGCCGCCGGTGCACTGTCGGAGCCTGGATCTTATCACTGTCCGGCGCCCTTGGCTGGAAAGGACGTGACGAACAGCGACAGACATGATGGCAGAGTGACGGCCTCTGTTGATTGATCCCCGGACGTGTGACGACTAACAGGGCGCGCCTGTCCGCTCGTGGCCGGCGACGGGGCGGTTAATCGTGCGATTCGCCGCGGGGTGGACCATCAACAGCCTCCTCAGACGACGTTCCGGTGGCCCCCGATCAGCCCGCGCCATGTGCGCCTGACATGTGCAACAAGCACAAACACAGGCGGGCCTCATCTCCCGGAAATGCGCCCTAACTCGTTCATGAAGCCGAGGGGCCACTGCGTCTGAGCAGCAGCCGGACAGCACATGCGCAACGTCGCGCGGGCGCCGGATCAGCCCCGCCCTGACGAGCAGAGCGCGGAGCAGCGAGGCGCGGGCCGGTCCGCTCGTGTTCGCAGGACCACATGTGTGGTCGGCCCGGCCGGGAGGTCCCCCGAGTCCGGCCTGCACGGCGGCCGGGACCCAGTCGGGCGGCGGCGCCAGTGACTCAGCGCGCTGCGTGCCGGCCCCTGGCAGTCGGGCGCCGGCGGGCCGGCCGGGGCGGCCCTACCTGCCCCGGCGGCGGCACCATGGCCGCGCCGACTGCCGGCGGGCCGGCCGGGGCGGCCCTAACTGCCCCGGCGGCGGCGCCATGGCCGCGCCGACTGCCGGCGGGCCGGCCGGGGCGGCCCTAACTGCCCCGGCGGCGGCACCATGGCCGCGCCGACTGCCGGCACGCGAACGGCGTCGGCGGCCGGGGACGGCGGGGGCGTGACGATCGACCCCAAAGGACACGAACTGGACGAAGGTACTCCTGCACGTGGCTGAACCACAGCGGGTGACGCCGTTCAAAGCTGACCAGACCAGGCTTGGCTCCGGCCAACGGTGACCCGGCCGGGCTAACCAATGCCAAACCCTGGCTTCACCAAAACAACTTCTGGTCATATCTGACCTGACAGGGGTCGGCCAGCGCGGCATGGCCGCAGATGTCCTGGTTTAGCCGAATCATTCCAGGTCAACAGCGATCCTAAATGCACGGAACTGGACAGCCAGAGGCGGTTCTGTGAACGACAACGACTGTTGCCCCAGATGACGCGCGGCTGCGGCGGTCCGGACTGCAGACGGTGCCGTCAGTATAGTTCGGGGAGCGGGATGGCCAATCATCAGATCCACTGGCGACGGGCGGTCCGGACGGCGCGCTCCGCCGGCGGTGCGGGCTCGAGTGGAGCCGGGTGCCTGGGCCGGCCCTCCCGCGGCCTTTGTGTCCGGCAGACGGCGGCGCAAACACGTCAACAGCCCGACACGGGCCGGCGCCGGGCTGAGTGGGTCAGGTCCTGACCACCGCCGACAGCACAGGGCACCGACTGACAACTCAAACTCGCCTGTCCCCTGCCTGCCTCAGAGCCCCGACCGTGGGAACGTGCTGTGAGATAGGTGTTCTGTTGAAATCCGCTGGTCCTCGAGTGTGGCGTCCACAAATACATCCTCGCACTGTGACCAACGGATCATCTGATAGTGCGCATGACGACAGGTGGCAAGATGGCGAGTGCATGCGTCCTGTGCACTGCGAACTTCAGATATACCTGCAGCATTAGCAGACCGTTCAGGTTCACCTCGGCAGCGTCGCCGCATTATCCTCTCTGACATATCCAGTGAGTCGGCTGTGATCCGTGTGCCCTCTGACCGCTCGGGGCCATCCCGTCCCGGCTGCCAGCCACCACGCAATAACCGTCCAACAGGACGCGACGTAATATCGGCCGGAATGTAACGAGGCGAGCCGGCTGTTTGTCGGCGGCCGCGCAGACAGATCTCATCTGGCGGGGTCAGGGGCGCCGACGGGGCGGACCAGGCCGCGGGGCGCCAAATCGCGGGACGATCGTGAAGATTGGCGCCCGCGGTAGACCAACACTACCGGCTCCCCTGACAGACAGAGTCTGTAATTCACTGTGTTGTATTGTACTGTACTATGATGGAGGGCAATTCAGATAAATGTTTGTTTTCACTACCTGCCATGGTTTCAACAAGAGCGCATCGTGCCTCATCGCGTAAAACTCAGTTAAAACATGGCCAAAACGACACCTCTGCGAATGGTTGCTCACCGATGTGAAGCTCGATAGCGATGATGCATCATGCACGACTGTTAATGCCCTTGGGGTTCTGGAAGGCGATGAAACACGTGAAACGCTTCGCAGCCCGCTGGAGAAATCCTGCATGATGCGAATTCCACTCTCCATAGGCCTGCATATGCTGATCATGGCTCAGTACCGTTCCCACTTTCCTCTCCTGTCCCAGGAGACCTCGAGTGTCCAGACGTCAGCCGTGCACAATGGAAATGGCTTCTGGGGAGTGTCTGAGTAACAGACACTAGAATTGGCATGCTAATGGATGGAGATGAGACGATCCGGAAAATCGGTCGACAAGCGGCGGCTTCCGCGGGCCCTGTGAGGAAAACTCGACACATTCGGTCCGCCATCGCTGCGGTACGACGGTCCGGGTCGGCGTGGACGTGGAGGCGTCGGGCGGCCGGGCCTTCGGTACGGGCGGATGACGACATTCCGACAAAGCTTCGTGAGCTCCGCACGGCTCCTCCTTCACGGCATCGAAACCAGCCACCGCCCGCCCGCTGCGCCATCTGTCGGCGGCAGAGGCAGTCCGGGCCGTGACCGCGTCAGCCCATCAAGATCATCAGTCAACGGCCCGGAGACCACCACAGCCCGTCCGCCGGCGGCCGGACCGGACCCGCACCCTCCCCTTCCGCCCACACCCAGCCGCCCTGGGCGCGTCACGAGCGGCCGCCCAGACGAGAACTCGGGGCGAACTTCTGCGGCCTCCGGGCACCACCGCGTCCTAGACAGCCCGACGCAGCTGAAACCGGCCATGCGCCCCGGGGCGGCTCCACGACCCGAGACCACGAAGACCACGAAGACCGAGACCACGCCGGCAGCGCGCAGGCCCCCGCGCCTGCAGGCGTCCACCTCAGAAATGGGCGCCAGACAAACTTCAGCGGCTGCTGGCAGCAGCGGCGGCGGCCGACCCCGGAAGAGGAGGCGCCGGCCGCCGGCGGACGTCAGAGTGGCTCTGAGTGACGTCAGTGGCGGCGGTGGCGGCGGCGGCGGCGGCGGCGCCACTCCGCCGCTTCCGGCCGCGGCTCCGACCACTTCTGGTCGGGACGTGCCCGGCGCCCGCTCAAAAGGCCAGCCTGGGAGGAGAGGGCTGCCACGTGGCGGCGGCCTCCGGTGGTGTTCACGACGGTAACGGCGTGCCTCCACCGGACTCGCCCGGAGCACTACGGCACGAGTTAAGCCGCTCTCGATGTGCTCTCGTGTTCCGCATCGCACAGGCTTATCAACCGTGCGGTGGATCGGCGTGAGGGCGTGAGCGCTAAGGACGTCCACAGCAGCCAGAGCCGGGCCCCGGTCCCGCCCGCTGCACAACGGCCTCGAGGTCATTCACGCCCCTGCCGCCGGTCAATGGCCATTCATGGAGGCGGGTGCCGTGAAAGCGACAGCCGTCAGCTTCGGCAGCCGTCAATGCACGCTGTGGCCACCTGTCCCAGTGGTTGGCGTCAAAATAACTAGGCCGGATCTAATTGGCGCATCAAGCGGGGGCCTCCTACCCCTGCTTTTATTTTGCTGTGGATGTCTTTGTTAGCGCCCCGGTTAAGAAAGCGTCAGGAGATATCGCTTCGTTTAATTCGTCGTTCGATAGAACCTGTGGGAGAATTCATGAGCTCGTTTCGGGGTAAAGATCCAAGTTCTCCGCACAATTTCATGCAAATGGGTATGGTTTCGCCGAAGCAAACCACAATTATGCAGGCCACAATTAACTTCCTTCACAACTGGCCAACAACAGTGTCCTGGTCAGATGAGACATCACTCCAATTGGGAAAGATCAGACGCAGCAGCGCGTCTGGCTGTCACAAATATTGTGAAAACCTCTCACAGACTCCTCTCATTACATCTCTCCGAGTTATGAGCCTGGCTTTGATCAAAACTGCGCCGTAACAATGACAAATCGGCCGGGCCACTCTTTGCGGACCGGCGGTAAATTAGGCGCCAACAGATCCCGCTCCGCCCTATATTTATCCAGCGCTGTCATCTTCGCCTTGGTCGGGTATCACAGCATCAGGTCATGACGGCCGAGTGGTAACAAAGGACATCTGTGACAACAAAAAAGATCCGCCCGGCTTGTGACAAAAAAAGATCTCGGGCTCGCTAGACGCATGTGGACCGAAGGGCACAAAAATGCCGCCCCTCGCTAAAAATAACAGCCATCAAAAATGAGCACGCTTTCTGCCTAACAACGCAAGCAAGGTCGACGCATATGCCAAATGTGTTTGATATCTAGGAGCAGAGCTCGGGCTCGGCATGCCAACAGCCATGGCAAAAAATAAGGATATCGAACCGTCACCATACTTGGGATGACCAGATGATACACCCAGCTTAGAATACCGTCCGAGAGTACTATAATAACCTCCGAAGTCAAGCGCATTTTGTGACAAACTTACATGACTGCGTCGGATACACTATGCACACAATTCAGGATGCACCAGATGCATTACCGCCTGACGTCATGCTCTTGTCTTTTCGTGTTCTAATGTTTTCTTCAAAGCGGAAAATAAACTCAGACAATTGACATGAATTATGCATAGGCGATGCATTTGGTCGGCTCTTTCCTCTTCTAAGAGTGCGATCTAAGCAAGTGCCACGGAAGCCTGAAATATCAGCACACGGCTCGCGCGCGGCGTCCGACGCCAGCCCAGCTCAGACTACTGGGCCTGACGCCGCGCCGGGGCGAAGACCGGAGGCAGGCAGCTGCTTAAGGGGGGGGGGGGGCGGCAGACGGAGTCGTCCATCACGGGCCGGTGGTCGGACAACACGCAGAGGTCGGCCCGAGGTCGGCACCATTAGCGGCCGGCAGCCAATGGCGGCGACACCCGACCACCGCCTGCGAGTCCCGGCAAACACCGGCCAACGTCCTGGGAACACCGGGATAAACACAGAGCACCGTCCCGGAAACGCTGGAACAAACACCGGCCCCCGTCCCGAAAACAGCGGGACAAACACGGACAGAACGCCGGGACAAACACCAGCCCACGTCCCGAAAACGGCGGGACAAACACGGACAAAACGCCGGGACAAACACCAGCCGCCGTCCCGAAAACAGCGGGACAAACACGGACAAAACGCCGGGACAAACACCAGCCCACGTCCCGAAAACAGCGGGACAAACACGGACAGAACGCCGGGACAAACATCAGCCACCGTCCCGGGAACGCCCGGATTACCACGGATCATCGTCCCGGAAGCACCACGACAATCCCGGACCACCGTCCCGGGAACAGCGGAACAAACACAGACCACCGTCCCTAGTAACAAACGCGCAAAGCAGAGGTGCCGTCACCGACCTCACGGGGCAATGGTACATGGACGCCGGTCTGGCCCGCACACCGCACCGTCACGAGCGCCAGACACCATCTCTGCACGACGCCAGACCGCAGCAGCGCCACGTCCCGCGCTGCCGTGACCACCTGAGCACCGGCACGAGTGCCGACCGCGACAGAGCGGTGGGCTCAGGCGGCGGGCGGAGCCAAACGGCTGATGAGACGCCCCGCCTGCCGCTGATCGCCCCTCGCGGGACAAACACAGGCCGCCGCCGGTGCGCCGCTTCCGACCCACAAACAGCCCCTCATGACCGCTGAGGAGCGGTCCAGCGCCAGAGCTGCGGCTGCGGCCCGCGGTCAGCAGTCGACAGACAGCACAGGGCCAAGCGGGCGCGGACTTGGACTGGGACCAAGAGGACAGCGGACACCAGTGGACTGGGGCCAAAAGGACAGCGGACAGCTGCCGGGTGACAGCGAACAGCGGCCCGAGGGGAAACGACCATTTGAGAGCAGATGACGTGACGCGGACAGTAGACTTCGGCCATCCATTCCTGACAACTGAAAACCCCCGGAGGTGTCTTCGACACATCCAGAGTGCGGGAGATATTGTGACATGTGAGACATTTAAGATGTCTGGGACAACCACGGCGACAATCCAGGAACAGCGTGATCCACCCCATGGAGACCAACACATCGCAAAGGAATACTAAGAGTCCCGCGATGGCCCGGCCAGCGTTTCAGAGTTGTCTGACCCCTGGAAATCGATCTCCTCCCCGGACGGCACAAAGCTCAAGGACTCGGGCAAATGAATGACCCAGCGCCGAGCTCGAGAGCTGCCCATCTCTCCCTCTCTCCGCCCAGAATGGGCACCGTCCGCTGTATGAGCGCGGTCCATCGATCCACGGCTGCTGTCAGGCGGCCGAGTCGGCGCCGTGCCGGAGTCACTTCCAGGAGACGGAAGCCGCCCAGCCGCCCGCCCACTGGAGGCCGTTGATCAATGTGCGAGAGTGGCGTGCTGAGGGTAGTTCACGGCAGGACAGGAATGGTCCCTTGGAGACTCTGCTGGCGTTCCGGTGTCTCATGAAAAAGGTCAACTATCGCGCTGGAGCTGTCTTCTGGAGAAAGACTGCGGCCGCATGGTATCATATCCTGAAGGGCTGACACCGGTTGATGCCATGTCCTGGAGACGAGCCTACCAATGCTGAACTCTATTTTCACCGACCGGCCGTCGTGCTATACTCTATCCCAGGAGACAATGTCACCACGTCTCCAGCAGAGCCGGGACAGCCGCGCCACTGGAGTCGCGGCGACCGTAATCGGATCGCAGACGTCGCGGCCGCCGGGCAAAAACCCGCCATCGCCGCTAGAAAACAGCGTCCGATAATAACGGAGCTCCGACGGGCCGTATTACCCGGCCCACGCAGTGCCGGGGCGCCAAGCCGGGGCCGGGCCGGCGGGGAACGGCCCGGTCGGCCCGCGTCGTTCCGCCCAGGACGTACGTCTGAACGGGCGCCGCTCGCGCCGCGCGAACTCTGCGTCCTGCCCACCCCGTCTCGGCCGGCGGTCCGACGACCGCACAGCGGCTCTGCCGTCGCCGGCCGGGCTTGTTACGACAGGCCGCGCCACTGCCACGCACACCTGGCCGGTCTAATTAGACATCTGAGAGGCGAGCGATCGCGCGCCGGCCTGCTCCCTCCCCTCGAGCTCGCTCGTTCGCGGTCCGCCGCTTTCTATCCGCCGATCAGTATTTACGGTGTCCCGAGGCGACGCCTTCCTCCACTATTCAGGCGTCGGCGTGCGTCCATTTCGGCCGATTTACGACGGCGGGCCGCGGCGGCGTTCGGCGACGAAACGCTCTCCGGCTGACGACGCTACCGGCCGCCCCGGGGCCACTCGCGGTGGCACGGGCCGCGAGCTCTGCTGACGGCGCCGGCCGACCGGCCAGAAATCACCACCGCAGCCCGGCGGCGGACAGAACGAAGCAACTCGGAACACACCGAGGCCGCAGTCCCCGGCGCCAACAGCGACATTACCGACGTACGACGACCGCTCCACCCCGCCCCGTGCCGCCCCGCCAGACCCGCTCGATCCCCCGTCCACCGCTGGATCACTGCCAGGCAGATCGCCCCCCAGGCAATAGAAGGCGGGATTATTGTGCGCCCGCGCGCAAACGATGACATTCGGGGGCACTGCAGAGTCGCCATTCATCCCGCGCAGCGCGTTTGAAGGCGACAGACGACCGTCATAACGGCCATATCGGGCGCTTTATTTAACGCGCTGGTGTAAACGTTTACTGTTCCCCAGCAAGATAAGGTGCAAGCGCGGCTTGCCGAAAGCGTGACAAAGAGATAAGAGCTTGAAGCGAGCAGTTGAAACGCACAAGAACCAACTGCTTTGTGACCAGCAGGTTTACGACGTCATCCCATACGACAGGACAAAGAGGCCCAGATAGACAGAAGCCCGGAACTCTGTTCGATAAAACACCTTCGCAAGCAACTGCGTCACACCAACAATTAACCAGATCAATCAGGAAGGTCAAGTTTCACAATCTGCTGTGCATCAAGCGACCACGATTCGTTAAATGAGGTTCCGTTCGAAAGCAAATAGGTTTCAATCTGTCCATTAACCCGAAAAACAACCCACTACACTTTGACCATGTCCTTAGAAAACGACTCCCCTAAAACTGTCGCCCACAATACCCATCTGCAGCTGCACAAAAGACGTAACGACTGTCGAACGTCTCTCTGCGGCCAACTTCGCCGCGACGTCTCGCAAACTCGCCGCGCCGTTGTTCGCGCAGTTGCCGCGCAACGCCGCCGCCGAGCGCCGTCCCACAACCGCCGCCGGGATACCGGACCCGCGCCGACGGCAGTTCGGCGCCGGGCCGGCCGCCGCCCGGCGCTGACGCGGCACTCGCGGACGACCCTGCGACGTTCGCCGGGCCGTCCCGCGTAACGCGATTACTCCCGCCGCCGTGGCCGGACGGACGTGCCCGAGGCAGTTCGTCTGAGCTCCCGCGAGAGCCGCCCTCGCCGCTCGGCGGAGACGGTCCCTCCGGGAGGACAGGCCGGCCGAGTACCCGCGTGACCGGTGCCACTCGTCCCACGACGCCCTCTGCCCGGCAACGACGCCAACGCAACGGCCTCGGCCCGGCTAATAACCCAGAGGGCTAATCACGGCGACCCTCCAGGCCGACGCTGACGTCATCGTGCGTCACAAGCTCGGCGACGGTGGACAAAAACGGAGTCCGCTGGCGTTCGGGCGGGCCGCGCCGGAAGTACTGGTCGTCGGCCACTCTCGGCAGCGGGGCGAGATATTACCTCCGCGTCAGACGTCCTCGCCCAGGGTGGAGGCAGATAGCCACGCCTGTCGGTCCAAGACAAAAGGATTTCTCCGGCGGCTGATAAAGAGCCAGCAGGCGTTCCCTGGCCGCTATCCAGCCATCGGACCCTGTCACGGGTCGCCGCCCCAGTAACCCCTTCACAGACGCCGCCGACTCCGTGGCAAGTCAACGCCCCCCGCCCCCCCCCCCCCCACCCAGGGCATGGGTTCCAGGTCAGCCGTTCCAGGACGCGGGCCGCCTATCGTCTATTGACACGGGCTATCGGGCACCGGCTGTGGACCCGGTCGGCGATAAGATAAACCCGGCCGGCCGGCAGCTAATGAACGGTCCCTATCGGGACGGTGCGGCGTCCGGACGGTCCGGTCCGGGCCGGACGCCGGACGCCGCAGGTGCCCCGGCGGCGGCCCACCGCCCGCTCTCACCGCCCGACCCCGGCAGCCGACCCAGGATGTGGTAGAAACGCCCGCCGTCCGGTTCGAGCTCTCTCCGGGACGCTGCGGTCGGCCGGCGCGGTCGTCTCGAAGCGCTCGGACGTCGGCCTCGAGGCCTTCTTCGCAGCAGACGGCGTCTCCCCGAGGCTCCGTCGTCTTTCGAAACGGCGCGGCGACCGCCGTTCGGCCGCGTTCACCGCGAGACCCAGCAACGTCAGATGGACCCAGCCGCAGCAGGCGGGGTGATAAGTCTCCGTTTGTCTTCCCGATGCCGGCGGGGCGGCAACGCCGGGACTGCATCGCTCACGCACAGGGCGGCCGCCGGCCGTCCGACAGTCGGCGGCGCCGGCGGCACCGGACGGCGCGAGATCAATACTCGGCGCCGGCGACCGGGCTCAGCTGTACAGCACGGTCATCCCACACAGCGCCGGTCATCAGGTCACCGCACCCCCGGTCACCCAGACAGCACCGGTCACCAGGCCAGGCAGACCTAGTCTACCTGGCCTGGTGATACCACATAGACCAGGTCACCGGCCATCGGCCGTCCCACACAGAACCGGTCACCAGCCGACGTGGTCACAATGTTACATGGTCGTCGGTCATCCTATATATAGCCGGACGCCCTACACGTAGCTGGCCAGAGCGCCACAGGCCATTCCACAGAGCGGCCGCAGAAATAATGGTTTTCCCACGCAGACCCGGCAACCCCAAATGGTCTTCTCATAACGCGGAGGCCACAAGGCCACATGGTCGCCGGCCATCCTATGCATAGCCAGCCACAGGGTCACCGCTCATTGCACACAATGCCGATCTCTGTTCATCTGCTACTGCGGCGATCGCCGGTCTCTGGTCATCACATACAGGGCCTGTCACAGGGTCTCCATATATCCACATATCTCTGTCTCATAGCCGCATGGCTACCGATGCAGCCTCACGCCGGGCGGCCCCTGGTACTGACGGTACAAACATGACGGCTGAGTGACGACAGTGAGTGTTGACTGCAGTGGTGACATAGTGTGTCTGACTGCAGCCACAGCTAAAAAACTCTCTCCCAAGCTAACAGCTGATCCGAGTGGCCAGGAGTGCTGGATTGTGTACGGAACACGCGCCCTTCAGGTGTGTGCAGTACCACGCGGTAGTTCAAGAGCCTCGCTTAGTCTCCATATGAGAGCATGGTAAACGTACACCGCGTCCGGTGCGACTAATTTTAAACAGTCCGGTTCCAAACAGCCCGCTGTACGCCACAATAGACTCCCTCCGCCAGGCCGCCGCCTCCGAGCAGCCCCAGCCAGCTCCGACGGTCAACGATCGCGCCGGGAGCTACAAGCGGTGCCGGCCAGCGGCGGCGGCCCATTCGGCGGGCGGCGCGGCCGCCCACGGAGCGGGCCGGCCGTCCTCCGGGGCCGATATACCGCCGGCCGGCGACACCATTAATCAGCGCGGTGGGCCGCCGCCGGCGACGACCTGACGCCCGACCAACGCCGTCTGAGGCGCCTCTCCGACGAGGAGACGACAGGGGGACGTCACCGAGGGGAGAGGGGCGGTACCGGAGAGGAGGCCCCAGGAGAGAGGAGACGACGGGGGACGTCACGGGGGAGGGCGCCATACCGGAGAGGAGGCCCCGGGAGGGAGGAGACGACGGGGGACGTCACGGGGGAGGGCGCCATACCGGAGAGGAGGCCCCGGGAGGGAGGAGACGACGGGGGACGTCACCGGGGGGGAGCATACCGGACAGGAGGCCCCAGGAGAGAGGAGACGACGGGGGACGTCACGGGGGAGGGCGCCATACCGGAGAGGAGGCCCCGGGAGAGAGGAGACGACGGGGGACGTCACCGGGGGGGAGCATACCGGACAGGAGGCCCCAGGAGAGAGGAGACGACGGGGGACGTCACGGGGGGGCATACCGGAGAGGAGGCCCCAGGAGGGAGGAGACGACGGGGGACGTCACGGGGGGAGGGCATACCGGAGAGGAGAGGCCCCGGGAGGGAGGAGACGACGGGGGACGTCACGGGGGAGGGTGCCATACCGGAGAGGAGGCCCCAGGAGAGAGGAGACGACGGTAGACGTCACGGGGGGGGGGGGCATACCGGGGAGGAGGCCCCAGGAGAGAGGAGGCGACGGTACCGAAAGGAGATGAGATGAATGGCTTGACGACACGAACGTAAGAGACTGATGTCACTGGGGCCACAAGACAAAATGTGTGATCAATTACGACTTCGAGGCGCAGTGAAGCACGCCAGTACGTAGCGCGGCAACGAGCAGAGACTGTGTGGCAGAAAACGAAGACAAAAATAAGCCCAACTGAAAAAATACGGCATGGATTCCACATATCCGTTGACAAAGCCACGTGGAGGCCTCCTGACTGAACGCCACAGCAGGGGCCTGTCAGACCCCCACGTGCCGTATCAGGGATCCCTCCCCAGCCGAGTACGCTCCGACACACCTGGTGATCCACGTGGCGGCGTCGACAGTCGGACTGTCGTCCCCCCCCCCCCGGCCCGACCTGGACCACAACAGCCGGGACTCGCGGCACCGACCCCGAGATAACCCCACCCGGCATCTCGGGCCAATCCCGGCCTGGGCCTTGTGGCCCGCCCCGCCCCGCCCCGGGGAGCAGCCGGCCAGTCAACCCGACCCCTGCTGCCCGGAACCCGCCGCCAGCCGGTCGGCTCACGTCACTCCGGTCCATCGCACGCCGGTCGCGACACCCGGCGGCTTATCTGGCGCACCTGGTCCAACGGGCGGCGCCGAGCGCAGACCAAACAGGGCGGCGGACCGGCGGGCCGGCGCCCCTGCCGCAGCTGAGCGGCAGCCGGGCCGGCCGCTCGCCGCCACCTCCTGCAAATGGCGGCCACTTACGCCGGCCGGGGACGGCGCCTGATGCGGCATTCACGGCCTGGCGCGGCAATAGCGCGGCGCGCCCGGCCCGGCGGCCGCCATCGATCGGGGCCGGGCCGCGCCGGCAGCACCGCCGGCCGGCCGAGACCCCACACCGCTCCCAGGGGGCCGATACAGTCCGGCCGCAAGTCCGGGAAGTCGACCGAGCTGATGCCATCACCGTCCAGAGTCGAATAGTCCGGTTATCGCCGTCGGTGCGACTCAGTCGACGGCGACGGCGCGCCGGTCGCGTCAAGTCGACCGACGATAGCGCGGCGTCCGCCCGCCAGATTTTCGAGAAAGTTCCACGTCGTCACGCTGCCCCCCGCCGGCCGGCCGCGTCCTGGTCGTGAGGCCGTCGGGCGGGGAGCCACAGGTGCCGTCCCCGTCGGCCAACAGGATAACGGCGTCGTAAAACGCCGACTATCGGCCTCGGCACGGGCCGACCCGGCCGCCGCGCCGACCGCACCGGCCGAGTTCCAGGCACCGCTTCCCACGATCCATCGTCGAAAGGACAACAGGTCCCTCTCGCCGCAGAAATTTCCAGCAGCCCCCGCACGCACCAGCCAACAGAAGGAGGCAGGATCTCGATCGTTCGAGGTTCTATCAGCGGCCACCAGATCTGTGACATCCTTTGTAGGGCGTCACACATTCTTCAGTGATGACGGTGGTGAATGACTACCCCCGCGGTCGTCGATGTCTCCCTCAGCCAGACCAGGCGATGGGAGCGTCCTCTGAGTCAAGGAAGTTATAGGCGTCATGGAGACGCGCCACGTGCGGAGGGGGAGGGGCTGGTGAGTCAGGGGACGCCCCGCACCGGCCGCCGCTCTCGAGACCGCCTGTGATTCAACGCCTGACTGTAGTAACCGCTACCCGCCGGCGCCGACCCCCGCAAATGGAACGGCGGACGATCCGACGAAAAGACGCTGGCGTCGGGTTCTCGTTCTGGCAATCCCCCCAACCTCGGACTGGACCGATGTTCAAAAGCCGAAGCACCCAACAGAAACAGGAAGCAATCTGGCCCGTCAGAGCCTGTGATCTACCATCTCCTGGCACCATCTCACGGCTACGGTAAAATCGCCTCCTACGTCCAGGCGTCGGTGGACAGTGAATGCAGGAGTGAGGAAGGTGCCGCACTGGTCAAGTTCTGGAGGCATGGAGTTATGGGTCGTCAGAGACTAACGAGCCCGTTACTCCCGTCGACGACGAGTAAATGGCCCCGCATGCACCGCTCAGCGCCGGTTACCGCGGCAGCCGCTCTCTCCCTGCCGCTGCCGCCATCGGCGACAGCGTTCAAGAAACGTCGCCGCCGATAGTCAGGGACGACGATGTCGTGTTCGGCAGACGTCGGACGCCAGATCCATCAGGAAGACGGATCGACGTGTTCCGTGTTCAAACAAACGGACCGGCGCACTGCAGTCGAACGAAAATCCGAAACGGGAACGCGAGCCGAGGCGACGTCTCCGTCGCGTTTGGTCTACGCCCACTAGCACCCGGGAGCGGGGGATGGGGGCAGGCGGTCAGGGTTCTGACACGGGTCGCACCCGACCCACGCTCGCCCCGCGCGCGGCCGCCACCGGCGATGACACGGCTCAATGACACCGACACGGCCCGGTGACACTGACACGGCTCCGTGCCGCGAACGCCGGTCGATCGCTGATTAATTGCCCGCTGGCAACGCCCGACGGCGCCGCGCCCAATCACGTCCAGCCTCCAGCAGACCACGGGGAGGACCTGGCGCGCCGGCCGCCGGTACGGCTTCTGACAGCGCGTCCGGGCCGGGCGGCGGGACGTGTTGACTGGGCGGCTGACCGGCCGACGCCGCCGGCCGTCGCAGTGACCGCGGAAGGGCGGGTCGCCGGCGCAGGCCGGGCGGGCCGACGCCGTCTGATTGCCGCCAATGAGGCGCGAGCGGCGGCCGGCCGCCGACAGCTGATGATGATGGGAGCGCGTTCCGGCCATTCCAGGCGCGCAAACAACGGCCGCGGAGCGACCGTCTTCCCGAGACCGGCGGACGGTGCAGGGAGGCGGCAGCTGCGCACAGGCAGGGAGGCGGCAGCTGCGCACAGGCAGGGCTGCCACTGATCAGTCAGTAGCCATGAGGCTGCTGCAGCCACCACCGGACAGGTCACGGGTACGCCAGGTGAGCGGCGGGATGTAGAGCGCGGGGAAGACCACAGAGCAGGGAGGTCGAGGCCAATCGGGAGCAGGCGCATGGCGACAGCAACGGCGCAAGCTCCGCCGAGGCTGGAAGACCGTCCCGGCAGACATCGTCGTGAATTTAATCAGCGCGGGCCACTACCGAAAGGTCGCCAGATGACCTAAATCAGTCCCGCTGCGTGTCGGGATCATCCCGGTCGATGATGTAACAGCGCCAACCACACCCACCCTCCCGGCCGGCCGGCCGGCCCTGCCCGCAGCACGTGCCTGCCTCTCTGTCGCACGGACGGAGAAAGCATGGAATGTCGACATGGGTCCAGGTGGTCGATTCTGAGCAAAAAAAGGCAAGTAAATGAGCCATTTACTTTCACTGAGCCTCTCCGAAGACCTCTCGTAGGGCGCATTACCGCCCTCGCCAACATTACGCAGTGCCTGTCGCAACGCCTCTAACGTACCGGCATATCCGAAGATAAATGTTGTGTAACGAGCGATATCAGAATGCCAACGCAAGATAGCCGGGAATTGAAACGCCCGTGTAAAACCGAGAACTCACACACCAGTCACCGCACGCTAAGAGTCCGCCGTGACCCCTGCACCAGTCACGTAAACCTAAACCGGAGTTCAGTGCCCTCCCGTCCCCTCCAGCGGCATCATCCGCGCTAGCCTCGCCGTGCAGCGGGCCGCTCCGAGCGCCTCCGTGCCGTGCGCCGGCGGATAAGCCCAGCCGACCGACCGGACAGAGCCGTCGTCCGACCGGCGACGAGACGGGTCCCTGCCGGCCGCCGCCGCCTGGTGACGCGCCTTTCCATTGTCGGCTGGACAGAGACGGGCGGCCGCGCCGCCGCCGACGGACGGACGCCAGTGCCCGAGACGAACGAGCCGCGCCGAAGACGACCGCGCCACCCAGGAGCCGGCCGCGCCGCAGACGGAGATGACGTTCAGGTATGTCGGGAATCAGCCCGACTGCAGCCTGCCCAGACCAGCCCGGCCCGACCGCCGGCTGCGGTGAACGACGCACTTCAGACTGCGGGACGAACAATGGGTTCGGAAAGCTGATATCGAGGTGTAGGCCAGTGCGGTGAGGTAAATCTTGAGACGGTGGTTTTAGAAGACTGGTCGGGAGACGCTAGTTCAGAGACTGTTCAGGAGACGCTGGTCTACAGACGCTGGTCTGGCGACGCCGGGCAGGAGACGCTGATCTGCAGACGCCGGGCAGGAGACGCTGGTCCGGAGACGCCGGGCAGGAGACGCTGGTCCGGTGGCGCCGGACAGGAGACGCTGATCTGCAGACGCCGGGCAGGAGACGCTGGTCCGGCGACGCCGGGCAGGAGACGCTGATCTGCAGACGCCGGGCAGAAGACGCTGGTCCGGAGGCGCCGGGCAGGAGACGCTGATCTGCAGACGCCGGTCGGGAGGCCGGGGCCATGGACACACCAGCGCCGACTCAGACCGAGCTCGAGCGGCGGCGGCGGCCCGGTCACACGTCACCCTTTGTGCTCCACTTGAGGAACAATGAACGATTTGTCGGGGATCGGACACCAGCAGGCGCCGGGCGGCCGGCGGGCCGGTGTTCACCAGTGGCCGGCACGCCTCGTGACTGCCTGACCACGGCACGCGCCGCCCATCGGCAGAGCACGGGCTGAAAACAAACAGATCGCACGCTCCTCGATCGGCGGAGAAAAACGCCCCAGACGAAAGGAATGAAAGCAAAATGCCTCACGGAGGCTAAGATTGGACTCGCGTCGCATCAACCAATCAGACGGGATGTATGACGGACGTGGCAGTCCGCAACTGGAGTTCACTGATAAGTCTCCGCCTGGTCCACCACTAGCCCGCAGGCGTCCCTCCCGTCCCTGCGGCATCGCCGGCGTCCGTCTGGCGCGTCGCATACGTCAGAGGACATCCGGATCTCCTGGCGCCGGAGCGGCGACGGCACCCGTCCGCCGTCGGCGCCACAACGCTGTCGTCACGGGGCAGACCCGGGTCCGGCGATCCCCAGCACCTCCTTTTAAAGCCTGATTCCCCTTTACGGGGAGTGGTGTAGGGAAAATTATGACGGCGGACTGTCTGAGGAGGAGCTAGTTTACAATCCACGACCGGCTCGGTCTGCAGAGCACGTCCTGCGAACTTCCAGAGTACGTCAGCGGCGATAATGGTCTAGCCGCGCTGCGGCACATCCGGAACTTTGACTGTGTGGGCACACTGCATGGCGGCGGAGAGCTCTAAACATGACACAGTGAGCCCCAAACTCGGTGGACAGTGGAAAGTTGATAGGGACGGCACGTGCACGCTGCCCGAACAGTGGCATCGGTACGGAATGAGGCAAGTACTTGGAAACTAGCATTACACATGGATATAAGACACAAACAATGCATGATCCCAAACCAAGAATGACAAACATCAGAGTCGTAAGGTCAATGACCGGCAGGGGAAGGTCACGGATTGCACGGGGAAGGTCACCGTCTCAAAGATACAGCGGTCACACGACCTCGCCGACATGACAAGCTGACAGGGTCGGCAGAAAAACCGGCCAGGACCAGCATCGGACGAGTTTTTCCGTCTGCTGATCGGCCGAAAAAGCGCCGGCAGCAGCGACTGTGAGCCGTGTTTCCGAGCCGTTCTCCCGAGCGACTTCATGTCCGAATAATGCCCTAGGGCACAGCGGCCGAGCGGTGACCTTGGCTTGTCCCCGGGAGCGGCTGCACCGCAGGAGGTCCATGAGGCTCATTTCTAAAGACTGCTAACTGGATGTTGTGCTCCCTAACGTCTCTAAAAACCGAGTAGCCGCAGCTGTCGAAAAACGCGAGAGATTTCTCTAATTATTTTCGGTTTCTTTTTGACGTCTCCGGCATTCATGGAATCTTAAACCAGCGCTGATGGCATGTTCTAAACCATTTATCGTAGGACGCAAGATTCCACTTGGGCACGACCAAAAGGCGCCAAACGACAGCGAATCATGAGGAATGAAAAGAAGAGTGACTCGGAGAATCGTCAGTCGGTTACCAGCACAAAGTCACGGAATGACTACCACCTGCCAAAGGTAGTGACGATTTAGGCTAACGCTCTAAACGAAATATCCGTCGCACTACCACATCTCAATCTCTGCCGTAGTCAATAACTGCTACTAAGGATTACGAAAGGCAAAGCGTGGTTCACTGGCCATCGCGCCACGACGCCTTGGCTCCCTGTCCAGACCGCGAGGCCCGTCGTTCGTCGCCCCAGCCATCGTTCTCGCTCCACATTCAACAGACAAATCCCTTTTCGATCCGGCGTCCACGGCCAAGGCGTCCGGCCGGAACGTGTCGTCACGCGCTGAACAAGCCGAGCACGGAGCCCCGCTCTGATACACCCGCCACGTCACCAGCCAGATCCAGGCATCGCAGCCCCAGACGACGGGATTACAAACGTGGAATGGCATCGAGGCTGATCCCAACCTCACCCCAGCGCGGCCCTGGGTCCGGTCACGCCGATTTGCACGCTACCATGACTTTTCATCCTCTCGTTAAATCTTCACTCCCTCTGCAGCCACGATCTAGCTCGCGTGCTGTTCACACACGAAACAGGCTGCTACGTTTCACTCATTCAATATGTGGATTACCGCATACAGGCTCTGTTAACAGCGCCGGTTGGCAAGGCAGATTGTGCTCTCTCACACTGAACACTTTGCACGCCGTGTGCTGCAAATTACCGCGCACGAGTCGGGAAAACATCACCGAGAAAATCGTGCACAGTGCTTGCCTTCATTCCCAGGCGCTGTTCAAACACGGTTAACACGACGGCCGGAGCGGCAGTCGGGCGTTCCGTCGGCCAACGTGAGGCAAGCTGCACCAATCCGTCGCCCGACCCAAGGTCTCGCCGGTGGAATCCTTTCCCGTCGCGTTGTAATGGGGGAGACAGACAAGCGCGCGGCGCCCGGGGCCCGTCCTTCCGCCTGCCACGCCCTCCGAATACTAACGGACAGCGGCGCCCATAAATTTATCCGAACGAGAGCCGCGGGAGAAAAAAAAACGTTGGTCGCTCGCTTTATCGGGGTGGTCACAGATAACGTCATCCACAAAACAGCCGCCCCGACTGAGGGATGAATAAGCTTGTTCAAAACGTTCGCTGATCAAAACGTTCGTTGAATTGCTCTCGAAATTTCCGCAGTCGAGGCGGCCGCTAGGCCCTTAGCGCATGACAGAAAAAACGGCGTATTTCACGGCGATTTTGAATGATCTGGTGTGCCGCGTCCGTGCCGACTTTGGCGTCCGTATTTGGCTCTGCGACGCAGAAAAACGTTAACAACCGCGTCGATATGTCAACAGATACCATCAGCGACGGTGAAGGCGCATACACGGTAAAACGAATGTAAGTCCATTCAAACGAACTGCGATTCACAGCGACAAGTAAAATGTAACTGTATGTTAACTTTTTCATCAATCAAGAATATAATTACGTACCCAGAAAAACATTCTAGCAAATGAGTTGCAACAACAGTTTAAATAAAAAAGAGACAAATGTTGGTTTTATGTTAATATTTATGACAACAATTTGGCAAAGATAATAACATAAACGTAATTGTCACATGAGCAAAGTAACGCAATTTTTGACAGCTTCGCGTGTAGTACTGGTCTGCTCTCACTATGCCCATACACCTTCACTTTAACCCTATTCCCGGAGGGCTAGACGGTATGGCCGATTCCAGGCAGGGGGGGGGGGGCGGATTCGGCCCCCCCTGAGATCTCGAGAACTACTTATCCGATTTCATCGCAACAAACGGCAATCGATTTGCCGTGACGTGAACTACATTTTTATAAAAAGAAATTCTCAAAATTTTGAAATTTGTGGATCCAGGGGGGCAAAAATGTCAAAATAGGGGGTACTTTTTGACTTCTTATAACTCCGTTGTTTATCAACCGATTTCGATGAAACTGGCATCAATCGAGAGATTATGGATAGGGCTTTTACCATGGGTATGCAAATTTGAAATTTTGAGAAAATTCATGGGCGTTCACAGGGTTTCAAAAATAGGGGGATTAGTTTTCCAATAACGGAATGAACAAAAGAGGCTAAAACACTTTTTTAGCTTCTGCTAGTCATGTTATGCTAAAGAAGTACAAATCGCATTACAATGTTTGTATAATGTTAGCATAGGCGGTGCCAGGGACATAAAAAAGGGGGAACTGTCATGGTCACACGTTTCTCAGATCAACTTGTGACCTTTGACCTTAAATGACCTCCAGTGACCTTGGGGTCACCTGGAATGATGTCGTGTGCATTCAATATTATCTGTAAACGTTTTTAATCGATTAAATTCACTCTATTCCAAAAAATTCATTTTTTGGCTTTTGCGATCTAGGGTACGTGCACTGACATTTTAGGTCATAGCTCCGTGACCTGACCTGATATCACGCTGAAACTTGGTACACAAGTAGAGGGCATCTTTCTACGTCATATATATTCCGGGTTTGGCATTTGAAAAAACGGCGCCGAAATTATTGCGAAAAAACAAATTTTGACTTTTGACCTTGACCTGACCTTGTAAAGTGACCTCAGATAAACAAAATTACATATGCACATTGCCCAACTATTTAGCTATATATTCATATAAAGTTTTAAGTTCTATCTTAAAAACTCTGTTTTTGGCAGACATTTTCCTTTTACCCTCAACATGGCCAAAAATGACCTGAGGTGCCTCCCAAAAACGTTGCCTGACTCCGCCCCTGAGCAAAATAGAATTTCGAAATTTTGTCACGGCGCGTAGAAGGAATAGCTAGGAAAAGTCACCAAGTTTCGTGAAGCTGCGTCAAAAAGCCTGGAATTGGCAAGCAAAAAACCCGAGGGGGGGCGGATTCCGCCCCCCCCTGCCGGGAATAGGGTTAACCTAGTTTCAACTCTTTTAATGCCAGAAGGGAAATGGGACGATAATTCGGCCTTATCACAGAACATCAAATAGCTCTAGAAATTAGCTCGGCCGCCCTCGGGGCTACGCGTTTTCAAAACGAAACGACAGGGAATCTTACTTCGGCTGGCTTTTCGGCAAAACTATTCTTTCAGAGGAACAAAGTATCATCCAGTGGCACCTTCGCTGAGACTTCTGTGTATAATCAAAACTTAACCCTAAACCTTCACAACCTTAAAAGTTCTCAGTTCATATACTGGAGGTCTTCTAGACTAATTCTCTGGGCAGTTCTCCATGATGTTAAATTAACCAGAAAATCAGCCAGTTTTTCAGAAGGCCTCAGTCAGCGAACGTTTCAACATCATTAATCACCCACATCGCCGGGGGAATTTGACGCAGGGACTGCAGTTTGCTGATCCAGTAACGAATGCACTGATATCTTGGCCCGATCAGCCACGGCAATTTTTTTCTCCAGCTCCGTGAAGGTCCGGCGGCTCGAGCTTCAGGCTGCACGAGCCTAAGGCGTTCCAGTCTATTTATCGCATGTTTCAAGCATCCGTCAGCACTGGTTTGAAGTCCGCACATGCTTGAAAACAAACAAGCCCGGTAACAAGGTACTGCATACAAAAATGGTTACAAGCCTAAAACTAAGACCAAGATACAACATGCGTAAGGCGTACGAGATCTACACCGGCCCCATGTAAATCATTCGTCGTTATACAAACGGGGATGCCGATGTAAAACAAACTCATGATCCCACTCCACTGCGCCCCTGTCGTCGGTGAGGCAATGACATCGTGCTTTCGGAGAACGCACGCTGTCATGGGCAACGTCAATATTTATTCCTTGTTCCGGAAACTTTCCTACTTCAAGGCCACTCCATACATCTCAGGCGTAAAGTCGCAAAAGCCACCATCACACTGCACTTATCTGTACAGCCGCAGCCACGGAGGACCAGGCGCGAGACACAACGGACGGCGACAAGTCGCTGCAGCGAGCTAATGCCTGCAATCAGCACACGCAGCGGCAGCACCCGCCACCGAAAAAGGCCCCGACAGAGTCAGGTGCTCTCTCCGCGTCAGTGCCCGCTCCGGGAGCAAAGGCGACCAGGCGCCGACGCCGCGGGACAGCGCACCAATTACACCGGCCCGCCCACAACAGGGGTGAGCTCTACAGGGACGCAGGGGAGGGGGAGTAAACCTGGCCAGAAGGCCGCCTGGGCCGCACCCGATTTCTCACGTTCAGCGTATCCATGTTCAAGCCGCCGTCCCGACCGGGAAAACTTTTCACCGCTTGACGAGCTCTTTACGCTGTTGAACGTTCAAATTTCGCCCGAAAACCGCGCCTGAAAAGGCCTCTGACGAGCCAGATGCGGCACTGCGAACTTTCGGCCCTGATCCGGGCGCCGTCGCTGCCGCCACGCAGCGATCTCCGTTCGGGCGGCGCCGCCGGAGCGTCAGTTCTAGCGAGCCGTGACCGCGAGCCCGAACGTCGATCAACACAGGAATATCACGGCTCGTTAGACCCGGCGGCACCGGAACGCTGGGCCCAGGCCGGGCGAAGGCGGGGCACCTGTTCACCGCCGGCCAACATGGCGGGTGTGCCCGGCCAGTAACGCACGCCTTTGACGCCAGCGGCAGTGCTGTGGAGGAATACTGCACGGACCGTCGACCATGCAGACCTCACGTTCCGTGGACAGCGTGCAAACTGCGACGGGGAGGCAACCGGTGCTGTCACGGCACAACTGTGACGGCCCAGCCGCCAATGGAGCACCTCCGATAAACTGGAGCAGTCCCTGCCTGCGCTCTGTTCGGTGCGGTGCTGTCGTCCGAACATCGGTCCCGCAGCCAGTCACGCGCCCGAGCGGTACCCGCCCGCTGGGTGGTCAAATGAAGCCTCCCCGACCGTTCCCAGGATTACGGACGATGAACAATGGCTAATGTAAGCAATCCGTCATAAAACCAGTCGTAAAGCGCATTCGCTGGGCCGCTACCAGACGTTCTGTTTCCCAAAACGGCGGCGTCTCGGCGGCCCGCGCCGAACCGCGGGCGCCCGGCGGAATTCGGCGCCGTTTGACCCCGACGCCACGGTCGGCCCGGCTGGGGGCGTCGTAATTGCCGGCAGGTCGCCCCCAGCCGACCGGTATGCGCTCCGCAAGGTCGCCGTCGCACCGCCCGCACCGAAACAACTCAGGCCGGGCGGCGGCGGCGGCGGCGGCGGAGGAGGAAGAGGAGGAGCACCAACGGTACACCAGCAGGCCAGCACCGTCTCCGCAAACGGAGAACCGACGACGCCAGGACCGCGCGACACGCAGTGACTACATGTTCAGCCAGAGGAGCTCGCCTGCGCGACTCAGCACCCGGCCAGCGTCCGGTCTGCGGCGGCCGGTCTTCGTTCCGACCCACGACCCGCGCCACGCGACCTTGTCTGGGGAGCCCGGCGGGTTCCGGAGGCTGCGGCCGGCGCGGTGGCGACGGTAACGGCGCGTTGCACACCGCCGCGCCGGTCGCGGCAGAGGGCGCTCTGCTGCCGGCGGTAATGGGGCGGCAGTGCTGCCGCCGGCCGGCCAGCAGACGGTGACGACGATCCCCTCCCCCTCCCCCCCCTGCGCCGAGCCGGACGACAGACCGGCTCTTCAGTCTGCTACCGACTCGAAGACCAGCGTCCGCCAGGCGCCGATCGACGATGGATGTCGCACGACGATAAATCTTCATCAGACGGTTAAGCGTTATATGAGAGCGCTGTCGGAGGTGTTATCGAAATGCTTTAGATTACTGTTAATTAACAAACGTCGAGCGATAACATCATGCATTCCGCCAGCCGAAAACGAGGAAATGTTTGGGACAGAGCGTAAGAATGTGACGTGTTCGCTTACAAAACAGTGGTCGACTTCGGTCGCAGTTCCCAACACACGACGCACTCGCTTGCGTGCTCTGTGTAAAGGCTAACTGATATAATGTTCGCGGTCCAGGATGTAAGGGGCAAGGTTAATAGCCCATAAGAGCATTATTTCCGAAATAGGTGGCAGTTTCATTAATCTGAATTGCTGTCGTCTAAGGTGGCGCTGAAAACAGGCATCGAGGAGCACTGAGAATGGGGCGCAGCTGCAAAACACGACCGACAGCGCATAACATGAAATGGGCCCGGAGGGCGAGGTGCACGGCAACAGTCGTTTACGATCTCCAAAAGGAACCAGAACGCAGCCCGACCCGAACACCCGCACACACACCGTAACGCAAGACACCATGTGGTGGTCCAGCCCCAGTCCCGCCAGACAGCGCAAGAAATGGAGAGTGTCAGTATGGGCCATTTCGGAATTTCAGGCATGTTTCTGGGGCGACCTCGGCCGTCAATTAATCACCGTCAGCCTCATCCGCCAGTACCCTGATCCACATCGCCATCCCGGATCAGAGGGTGTCTGTTTTGATCTTAGTGAGTGCGACAGTCAGGCGTGTCACAGCAATTTATGGAGCGGGAAAATACTCACAGGCAAGGTCTAGAAATCGCCGCCCAGACTGACGACAAATGACATTACGACGCACTACAAATGGTGTTCTCAGTTATACACTAAGGCGTCTGAAACGAAACATGGGACTGCTATAAACTTATTCGGGCTGAAGTCCCAACAACGACAAACTAATTTCGCAACGGAAAACACGCAATTACGCAGTTACAGTTGTGAGATCCATCCCCAGTATAATTTTTTTACATTATCTCCAAAACATCGCAGAGGTATAGTAATGCCAATTAAACTAACTTGATAACCACCTTATTTACCGGTTCTGGACAGTTTCCATCCCGTCCCCAAATGCGATACACGGAAAAGGTTGGCGTCCGTCGATTTTCATCGTCCATTTCCTCCAGAAGTTTCTCATCTCCGAGTCAAGGCCTCCATCAATAGGAATTTGGGCGTCGGAAAATGGTGATAAGAATTAAGCATCCCAATGATTCATCTTCTGACAAAAAAACAACCCACATATGCGAACAGGCAGACATGTTTCAAATGGAGTCGATGCCCACATATGCCTCAGCCAGATAACATTGGCGTCGCCGAAAAAGGGAAGAGGAATGTACCACCCCATATTTGCGGGAATTTCACATTATCGAAACATTTTGACTTAACGTTCGCCCGTATAGGGCCTTCTGCAAAGCGCGAACGTGGGGGGGGGGGCGCGTCGGAGCAAAAGTCAGGCGTTCGCTGCATTGCACCCTCTTTTGATGAAATAAAACATAAATTGGGCCAAATTCATATCATTCGATTCTTTGCACCTCAAGCAATGGGGCCGTTTTGCGATATCTATTTGCTATCGCATTCCCAAAGATAAGAGGTTTTCCGCCGTAGCTCAAGATCTCAGTTTACACCCTCAATCATCTTGGCAATGAGCATCATCCTATCGTATCTCTGTACGGGCTTATCACAATATATAATTTGGAGTCGATTGGTTTATATATATATGTTATATATATATATATATATATATATATATATAAATATATTATATTTGTACACTCCAACCGTCATACAGTGACACAAAACTGAGACCGCTGTAAACCGGCCGCGTCGGCGGGCGAAAACGGCTAACATGGATCCCGTTATGACGTCATAGCTCATTACCATGACAGCGTAGAAGAAAATTTTCTCACCATTAGAAGCGAAAAGGATGTCCCAGTGGGTACATCAAGTTCCACATGGATCAAGCACACCGTTCAGAAGTTATCCTCGGAAAACCTAAGGAGGGTGCACCACCCCCCCAAAAAAAAGACGGGCGAAGGCTAATGTATGCCCCGAATTTTTCATTTAGGATTACGAGTCGTTTGAAGCACCAAACTGTGATCGCCCACTGAGTCTCGTGTAAACATGACCAGAAAGCATGGTGCTGAGCTGCATGAAAGATGTCGACAAAATCGAGAGTGGATCGCATTCATTCGTAAAATATGGGCTCTCCCATATACCGCATTTTATGGCTCCCATTCCACACAATACCCATCCAGCGGCGGTTGGATGTGGTCTTATCCAACGCAAAGACAGAGGAAATTAAGGCAGAAAGTGTCCAAACTTCACTGTTGTACGAAAATTTGCCTGCCTTGCAACATGCAACCTAAAGGAACATGAACAAAGGATATATATTCCATCCCCGGAGAAAAGAATGCCAATCCCTTCTTGAACGTCAGATTCTCATGTCCACATTCCTTTGTATCTCTTTGAATCTGATATATTTCTTCCCTAAACCAATTATAATGTAATCGCAATACCAGATCCGGCGAGCATGCATTCAAATCAAAGCAATGCCGGGCACCTGCACAACCGTTTCCCGTCACGTTTACTTCACCAATGTCCGGGCAATGCGCAGCAATTCTGTTTGTTCCACATGCCACATATCCCCTAAAATCCGCAAGTAATAAACTGCCAACACGCGGATCGACACATATCACTTTGCCACACATCTCTGTAGACAGTCTTTGTAGAACAACACATGCTACGAAAACAAAAACAGATCAGAGCACGGTTCGTTTATCATGACCGCTCTCAAACTACCTTTCAGTATTGTCAAAAGTATAATAATAATCTGCTTTTAATCCCAGAATCGCTGAATGACTGCCGCCACAAACTGTTTTCTAATTCGTTTTCTCACCACGAACACAACAAAATGAAACAACGAAAGCTGCTTCATTTCTCAGTACGCCAGGTTCCCGCAGTCCCCACGACCTTGAACATTGGCGCCCAAAAGGCAAACCGGTGTCAGAGTACCTCATGCATGTCGTCGCCGAAGTCCGGGATTCCAACGCTACCGTCGATAACGAGTGACTAGAACAGATAACACGAATTATCACTTCTCAAGTACGCTGATAATGTCGATAAATAAATAACTCACCTGTACCGATCGCCACGAGAGCGAGCAAAATGCTGCGAGACAACATGCTGAGTGTGCTTGTATCTTCCTGCCTGGTTATCAGTGCAACATTGATACCTGATCTCCCTGAATAAATATATCGCTTAGTTTCACAGCCTCCAGTTCAGCACACCTGCCCACCGTTCAGAAACGTTACGCACTGGACACCCTCACGCCCTCGGCCGACTTGACGCACTGCGCGAGCAGTAACCTGGGGAAACTTGACGATATGCCTGCGGGCACGAATCAGCTGTTATTTTCGCGACATCTAGTAGTAAAATTTAAAACTAATAGTTCAAAAACGGGCGTCAGGCGAAACCAACCGTTGGCCACCTGGTGATATCGGTTGATATCGGGCTAAAACCGGCGCCTCAGCGCGCCATGGGTGAAGCTTTGGGGTTATGCTTAAACCCAATGTTACCCGTAATGTTGAAACCCAATAATCTTGGGTTTTAACATTACGTCTACGGTGGTCCTTGAAAAGAATGGTCCCAAAAACACCATCATTAGTCGAAATTAGCATTTGAGTCCGCCAATCATTTTTTTTCTTTAGTTCCGATCCTGCTGCGCGTTTACGTTCCTGCAGAAGATATGATCATCCAAGGACGAAGTAATTTAGAATTTTGAATGCGAATCTTATCATTAGTGGCAGTTGGTGCTCAGGCGACAGGTGATTTAGAAATGGTCCCACACGTGATTTTCTACGTACGAATAAATGCTGAACGTGGAAAGGCGTAACCAGACTTTTGAAGGGAGGTTCTGGAACTTCTTTCTTTTCAAATACTTTGACGCCAGGCCCATGACAACTTGACATGACAACTGGAAAGAAATGGCCCGGAATCCTGTTTAGATTCCTCTTTCAGTAGTGTTTGGAAACATCGTCTTGTCGCACGCGAACAAGGGCAGAGCCACACGCACAAATCGTTTGTTTAAAATTTAGGCACATTGCTGGCCTCTGTGTGAACATGATCTACGGCCAAAGGAACCTGATCGGCATTCGAGGACGTATCTTTAGGTCGTATTTCCTGAGCTGGTAGGCTCAAATTGTCGATATGCGTCATGCTATGGGCGTCGCGTGGTATGTGTCATGGCTGTCGTTGAACGTTGGGCAATGTCAATGACTAAAAAGCTGCCCGCGATTGACAGTTAAACTGCATTTGCCTATAGGATATAGAAAAAAAAAAACGGATCTTGGAGGTGGTATTGGATGGTAATGCAAAACTTGCGTCTATTCATGCTTGTATTGGTGCAGCACTACAGGGTGCACCCTGATCCAAGGATGAGAGTCCTGCTTCACCGCGCGGCCTGCGCTGCCCCGCCTCACCGTTCGGTCACGTGACCGCCGCCGACCAAACGTCGGTGTCCACTGACCCCGGGGTCACCAGACGGCCAGTTTCGTGCGCCGGGCGCGCGAAGCTGGCGTCCAGCCTTACAATAAAGTCACGTCGTCCAGTCCAGTCACGAAGCGCGTCCAGCCTTCCAATAAAATAAACATAACGTGCTTAAGGAAGCATTTGAGCTATTTCCCCCACTCAGTCAAGTTCATTGAGATCGAAATGAATCAATGCAGCGTCTTACGTGTGCACAAGCGTTAGCAGTCTCAAACACCCCGTTCAAACTGCATCCCTCTGTTTGTGGAAGCCAGGTCTCCTCCACTGATACAGGCCTCCACCGTTCTCGAATTTCAGCCGTCGATCAACATTACCGTATTTGCGCATTTATGAATGAATACCGCGTCATTGAGGTGATTCCCAGTCAGACACCACCGCTGGGTTTGTCTGCTTTGTGTTCGCCCTCCACCAGACGTCATCATCGAATCAGCAATTCGGACACGCATTAACACACCGTCTCCGACTGAAATGTATTACAGTTAACAAAGTAGAAAAACGGTCCACGGGAGCTAACTGACTAGATTATTCAAACTGTAATCGCGCACGCACGTCCAGCACGGACTCATCCATTGCACGTCTCACACCGTCCCCCCGGCTCCTCCGGCCCCCGCGTTTCAGCTCTTCCCACGTGCACAGCGCTGACCTCGAGGGTTCACGACGGGACGCTTGCCTCGGGCGGTACTTCACCAGCGTTGTCCACCGCCACGGACCGCGCAACACAACGCTGCACCGGCTCAGATACGGGCGCCGACTCGCATACGGGCACAGATCACATCCAGTCACGTCGCACGCGGCGCTGCAGGCCGGGTGTAAAACTGAGTACAAAAAGAGCCACTACTGAGTCCCGCTCGCACAGCGTCTGGTAAAACCACGTCAGCAGAGCGCGCGCCAGCCCGTTATGGCATCTTCCGCAGCTGCGCAGACTCCGCGGCCTCCTGCAGCGCCATGACGCCTCAGCCGCCGTGTGACGTCACTCACAGCTGCGCCGTCGGCCAGGCAATCTTGGCCTCTAGCCGTTTGTATGCCAGCATGCAGTGCGTACCCCTGGTGGCCAGCTCCTGTTTGATGAGCTGCGGGCACTCCTGGTCCCCGAGCAGTGTCTCTGTGAAGCCACCACGCGAACTGTCACTGACACTGCATGATGTCATCGGGCGACATGGACACTGATGACCATGATAAACAAACGAAATACGCAGCCACAGTCAGTTCCGACGCCTCGTCTTTTGTCTTCGGTAGGCAGTTCAGACCATCTGCACGACTAAATGGCTCTGATTCATTTGTTACTTAATCAATTCTTTGAAAGACAGACATTCGAGGGGAAAGCTCCTGATACAAATCGCCGATGGCGTGTGATAATAGCTTGCAAACTGCTTCCTTTAACCAGATGCGCACAAATCTGTAAAGCGGCACACACGTGCCGACCCAGGTCATCAGTGTCCAGTGCCAACCAAGTTCCGGTCTAGACACCCACCGCTGCCGTCGATGAGCTTGAAGAGGCCGTAGTCGATGGGGCTGGTGATACGCAGCTTGTTGCCGAGCATCTTGCAGACGTCCTTGGCGCTGGTGTTGGGCCGCGCCGGCAGCATGCGACTGATGATGGTGCCCTGCTGCTCGTCCGGGATGATGATCCGCAGCAGGCCGTCCACTGGCTCGCCGCCGCTCAGGGAGCCGGAGCACTACGCACAGACGACCACAGGCCTCAGACACGGACACAGACATGGGGCAGCAGACAGTCCACTGGCTCGCCGCCACTCAAGGAGCCGGAGCACTACACACAGACGACCACAGGCCTCAGACACGGACACAGACATGGGGCAGCAGACAGTCCACTGGCTTGCCGCCACTCAAGGAGCCGGAGCACTACACACAGACGACCACAGGCCTCAGACACGGACACAGACATGGGGCAGCAGACAGTCCACTGGCTTGCCGCCACTCAGGGAGCCAGAGCACTACGCACGGACGACCACAGGCCTCAGACACGGACACAGACATGGGGCAGCAGACAGTCCATTGGCTCGCCGCCTCTCAGAGAGCCGGAACACTGGATACCTGACATGTGATTTACAATCACTGATCTTAGACAGACATGGGCAAACAAAAACACCTGCAAAAGAGTCAGCTAAACAAAGGCAAGGTAGAAACTTACGTCGCCTGTTACGACATACGCATATTCATTTCAACTACAACAACCGAGGGACTCAAGCGCCATGGTTTCCTGGTGAAGCCATCTGTATCAAAGTCCGCGGTGCCAGGTTTCCAGATGGCGACGGCAGTGAACTGACGTGTGAGAGACTCCTGGTGGACTCGCGCGAGCGGTCGTCCAGGTAGTGCTGCAGGTTCTTCAGCACATGCACGGCAGACGACAGCATGGTCAGGTAGTAGCCAGCCTCGCCGTTCAGCAGCATCGGGTGCAGCAGGCCCCACATGTAGTCTGCCTGGAACTGGCGAACGAAAAACGCCCACAGTCAGCTGTGCTCGGCCAGACCAGGCTAACACCAGCAACAATCTCTGATAGATCCACATGTCACGCACAAAGCTGAAAATTCATAATGTACAGGAGCTCGCCGTCTACTGAACGAATGGCGTTCGTCCTCAGCAATACACCCAAGATCATTCTAGTCCCTTACCCCCTCATTCCTCGTCGTGGCCAGGACACTAAAGCAACAACAAGAAAACAACCGCCACAGGTTGCCACAAGGACCTTCTGGGCCCACTATCAGCGACCAGTACCACCAAGTGAGCCTTCTCACAAACGTCGGGTGACCACGCAGTTCACATTTGGTGCTTTTAAGCGCTTCTAAGAGCAGTCAGCGTACCTCGATATTTGTGACGTGGCAGTGGACCAGGGTGTAGAGCAGCAGTGGCAGGAATTCGTCAGCTGGCAGTGACGACTCCTTGGCGCCGGCGGCGGCGAACAGCTCCGAGATCACGGCCAGCAGGTGCTCCAGCTTGTCCAGCGGGCTGACGGCGGCCTCCAGCTGGGTCAGCGTCCGCCGGACCGAATCCAGCACGACGGCCGACGGAGGCGCCCGGTCCGGCTTCAGGCCCAGCGACGCCGCCGAGCGGCCGCGCGCGAACTCGAGGTTCTCCGCCAGCCGCTGGACGGCGCCAGTGCGGCGCGCTTCGTCCGCCGCCAGCTGGCCGAAGTGGTCGAACAGCGGGCGTACCAGCAGCTCCTCCAGCACGCCCTCCAGGATCACGTCCAAATTCAGGAACTCCGTGGACGACAGCTGGACGAACGGAAACAAACCATTAGTAAACATTCAGGTCCTTCAAACGAAACATTAGCAGGCATTAAAAAGTCCTAGCTTTCATGTATAAGCCTGGACGACACTTTGGTGTGTTTGTAACTTAAATAAAGCGCAATGATCCACTGAACAAAAACTAGCCGCCGTCTCAGAATATCACACCATACCACGGCACGTGAACAGCCACCATTCACAGGCAAACCCCTCACCTTGTCCCTCTCCTGGTGAACGATCTGGTGAAAGTCGCCTTCCCCGTTCTTCACCAGGTAGTTTTTCATGCCGTTGACAAACTGGCGCGTGTTTCTCATCACCACGTGCGGGTCCGTCTCAGATGCCTCTCGTGTGCACTGAAATAGCGCGTCATTAGCTGCCGTGTCCACCAGATTCGACTCAAAATGGCTAGTGACGTATGACAGGATTTCTTTCACTGCATTTTCCCAATGGGGCACATAAAAGAACTGTCGACACATGAGCATAAATCGAATACACAGGAGCAAGCTCAACAAGCGCTGGTACGGAGACAATGGGACCGTCGCACATTTCTCGGCTTACGTTTCTGTCTGCGACGATATTTTCAGTACGTATGTCAAAAAGGCAATCCACGCTGCATCACTTTTAATGCGCGATTGGTAAGGACATCCTATGCAAAGTTAATAATCATATGGCATCGAGTCTTAAGTCCCCCTCAACTATACTAGGCACAGAACGCAGCATTCCGCGATAAAAACAACGAACACTACAAAGGAGAAGAGACCAGTTTCGGGCGGCGGGCTCACCTGCAGGAATTTGAGCACATTGAGCGAGAACGTGTTGGAGTGGTCGGCAGCCAGCTTCAGGACGTACTCCTTGATGGCCGAGCCCGACTGCTGACTTCTCCGATGGAGTCGGAGGGAGTTCAGTCGGTGGAGGAGCTGCCGACACAGGGACAGCGGTCAGCTACCACGCCGAGGGCAGCACAGACGTCGGCGTGGCGACAGTACCACTGAGGCACGTCTCGAACCATACTCACCACGATGAAAAAAGAGCTGCGTCCGAAGTGGACTGTACCAGATGTTCTGTACTGATTACTTACTAGTTAACAATGACACTTATTTAGCACTGATATTACTTATTACTGAAACTTAGTAATTACAGAGCGGGATATTATCATTTCGACAGCAGACCCCCGCCTCTCAGACAATGAATGTACAAAAGAGCTATCCTAACCCGCCTGCCAAACCCAACAGGAGACTCCGACATGCGCCGTGCCGGCCTTCTGGCTGACCAACGGGCGGACTCACAGTAGAGGGACTCCTGCGGCGCGCGCGGCAGCGGCAGCCGGTGCGGCTCCAGGCGAGTTGCCGTGACCTCGGACGCGGCCGTGTCGTCGTCGGTGACGGCCGCGTCCTGGCACACGTGCACGAACGACTCCGAGTCGGTGAAGAGCCGGTCCTCGGGCGGCGGCGGCTCGTCGAACTGGCCGGTGCGCAGCCGCATCTGGTCGTTCATCAGGCGCATGATCGACTCCCACTTGGTGGCCTCGGTCGGGTCGGCGCGCACGCCGGGCGGTGGCGGCGGCGCCGGTGCCGGGGCCGGCTCGGCCGCCGGCCGCACGTTGTCGTAGTCGGAGGCGAGCGACACGGACAGGTCGGGTGCCGGCGCCATCTGCGACAGGCTCTGGCGCACGTACGCCTGCACGATGCGGCTCTCCTCCTCCTTGGTGAAGGTCGGCGGCGGCGCGTCCGACTGGGTCTCCGTCGATTCGGAGCGGCGCAGCGCCGCGTTGCGCGCCTCGGGCGGCGGCCGGCGCAGGAGCACGGCCTCCTCCTCCAGCTCGGCCTCCGTGTCCGCCTCGAAGCCCTCGTTGTCGGCGCCGGCGGCGGCGCGCCACGGCGTGCGCGCGGCGCGGCGCGGCCGCGGCCGGCGCGGCGACTGCACGCGCGGCGGCTGCACGGCCTTGGCGCGGCGCGCCGTCTCACCGAGCCCGTGCGAGCTCTGCGAGCGGGAGCCGGCGCGCAGCCGGCGCGGCGCCGCCGCCGCCGCCAGGTTGTCCACGCTGCCGGAGAGCGGCGGCAGCTCGTCGCTCGAGTCGATCGTCTCGAGCGGCGGCCGCCGGCCGCGGCCGGGCGGCTCCCAGCGGATGTTGGGCTCCGAGTGCCGGTGAGCCGCCGTCCGGTCGAACGGCGCGCGCCGCTGCACGCCGCCGGATGGATCCGCCGGCGGCGGCGGCCGCACCGCGTCCGCTGGCACCGCGTAGAACGGGCTGTGCGCGGCCGGCGAGTGGGGCGAGCGGGGCGCGGGCGCGGCCAGCCGGCCGGCGCCCAGCTCCAGCCGGAGGCCGACCCGGTCGGTGGCGGCCGGCTCGACGGCGGCGCGCGCCGCCTCGCTGAGGTCGTTCATCGAGCGGGCGGCCGTGCGCGGCTTGAACGTGCTCTCCGGCTGCAGCTCGCGCGGTGGCGACGCCCAGATGTCCTCGTAGTCGGAGATCTTGTCGGCGACGGCACTGCGGCAGTAGCCGGCCGGCAGCTCCAGGATGTCCGCCTCCTGGTAGTGGGTGGAGCGCTTCTTGCGGCCGCGGCGGCGGCTGGCGCGCGGCGCGCCCGGCACCAGTACGTCGTCGTCGCACGAGGCCGGCGTGGTGGCCGGCGACGCCTGCTGCGGCCGCCAGGCGGCGCCGCCGGCGGCCGGCGCCAGCTCGCGCACCGGCGTGTTGGAGGCGCTGCGGACCTGGCGCCCGGCCGCGCCCACGCCGCCGATGAACATGCTCACCTCGCTGCGCACCTGGCCGCCGTTCGTCTGGCTGACGGTCGTGACGGCCGGTGGCGTCAGAGACGGCTTGCACCAGCGCGGCGGCGGCCGGGGCGGCGCGGCGCGCGCCACCGGCTCGGCGCCGGTCGGGCTGCTGACGCGGTTCACTAGGCCGGGGCTAAGCAGGCCGGGCGCCGGCCGCGGCCCGGCCGGCCGCAGCTGCAGGCTGCTCGGCGGCGTGGGCCGGCTCCGCTCGGCCGGCCGCCGGCCCGGCTCCGGCTCCTGCTCGCTGATGGGCACCAGCGCCAGCGGCACGGGGCTGGCGCGGCCCTCGAGCGCCGCCCGGCCCGGCAGCCGCTTGCCGAAGGTGGTGAGCGGCGAGTCGGCCGGCTGCGGCCCACTCGAGCTGCTCAGGCTTGACTGGCTGGTCAGCGTCTCGGTGTGCGGCAGCTGCGGCAGCCCCGGCGGGCTGCCTAGGCTGCCCAGGCTCGACTGGCTGCCGTGTGCGCCCGGCTTGTTCAGGCTGCTCGCCGTCGACGACTGCGTGCTGCCACCGGCACCGGTGCTGCCGCCTGACGGGCAGTTGGCCAGGCGCGACTGCCAGAACTCTGCCGGCAGAGGACGGCCCGTCAGACGCATAACGACGACATCAGTTGCAACGAGCGACCTTTTAAATACGAGGCCATTCGTCGCCTGGCGACTACGCCCGGCCCATGACCTCATTCAGCTACAACAGCCACCAGCGAGACGGCATTAGCAATTTTCCGTCACACTTATCAAATTCCACTGCGACCCGGACGCGTCTCGGTCCTCCCCAGCTGGCGCCCCGCCTCTCGGCGCGGCCATCACTCTCTCTCCATCTCCCGGCGACGGTGCGGCCCTCGCCTTCCCGGCGCGCCCTCTTCCCTCGGCCGGGGCTGCCAGACGGACGGAGCCGGGCCGGCGGCAGGCCGCGCCGCACGCAGGCCCCGCCGGCGCCGCGCGGACCCGGCAGACGGCTGAACGGACCGAACAGCGCCCGAGGCGGCGCCCGACAGGGTTTAACCACCTGGTAATGCGGCCGCAAATGGGCGGCGGCTGTCGACGCGCGGAACCGGGACGACCGCATGAGGAGCTCGCTGGAGGGGGAACGGACGAGGAACGGCAATCTAACGGACGACGGAGAACAAGGAGAGGTCATCAGAGGACATTCAACGACGACAGAATGTACACAGGAAATACCTGAGGACGTCCAACGTTCCGGTGATGCTACGTCGGCTGAGTGAAGATGACTACGGCACGAACTATCCTAAACGAAAAGGGGCGTATCTGCTCCTAAGCGGCAGGGATGAACATAATCGGAGGTGAAAACACGGAAGCGGATGATGGCGGCAGGCAGCCCGTCAGCAGGCAAGTAAACAAACGCGCCCGTCAGCGCGCTGGTGGCCTGGCTGGACAAGACCGCTCGGGCGACAGGCGCGACACGCTCGCCGCGGCCGAGACGTCGACGCGGCGGTAACAGCTGCCGATTATTTACCCTGTCGACGGCCGGCGGCCGAACCGCGGAGGCGGCTCTCTCACCTCTGTAGCGGCGGACGGCCAGACACGCTACCAGACCACCTCAGAGCTCACTCTGATCGAACACACTTGTCCGGTCGGGACGGCCGGACACCGGCTAGCGCACTCGCCTACTCCGACGAGGTTCGGTCACTAACAGGCTCTCTCACTTTGGCCGATCAGGGCAGCTGGTCGTCGAGAGACGTCCTCTCACCTTGTCCGAGCAGGGCACGCGAGGACAGCTGGTGGCGAGACTCGGCCTTCTGCAGACTCTCGGGCAGGCGCAGCAGCACGGGCAGCTCGTCGCTGGAAAATGGCCAGGCCCGGTCTCAGTCGGCGGCCCGGCAATTACTCACCGCCCGCCCGGCCTTTGTTGGCCGTCGGCGCCGGCTTAGCGAGAAAATCATCAGTTATGCAGGGAGCCATGCGATAGCATCGCCCAGGGCTGAGGCCTCGGCGGCGCGGGGGCGACCGGCGCCGTCCGCCGCCGGACACGCCCTTCTGAGAACGCGTGGCGTCGGCGCCGCCGCCCCCTGACCAGTTCGACGGCGTGGGTTGGGTGTGTGCGGTGAGAGTATCCCTCCCCCCCTTTCGGCGACTGCGGACAGCGAGCTCCGAAACGTAGGAGTCGCCGTGAGTCACCAGGTAACGTGGTTAGCCCGGGGCTTCTCTGGCCGTCGCCCCTGGACAGGGCGGAGCGCGCACGACTCCATTAGCATCCGAGTGGGCGTCACCGGCGCGCCGCGCCACTTTAGGCCGCCGACGCGCCGTCTACCGCGCATCCGCGCGCTGCCGGCCAGTTCCCGGGCCCGAGCTGTTTACCTTCCGCAATTCCAACAAATCGACGTGTGTTTATAAAACAGGCGAGTTATGAGACGCTGCGCCCATTAGCTGTGCTCGGAGAGTCCGGGAAGCCGCCGGCGCAGCTGACAGACGACGCAGGGCACGCCGTGTGCCCGGCGTCGCGGCTCTCCGCCTTCTCCGGTGTCACCAGCCGGGGCCACAGCCCCGCAGAGCCAGTGTCTGGACCCGCGAGACGCCCGGCTCTCCGGACAGCGACCGCTGCGACGCTCACCGCGTGATTTGCGACCGGGAAACGCGATACGGCATCGTCCGCGGCTGCAGCGTCGGGATAAATACCAGCGGGAATGCGGTCGCGGCGTCGCTGACCACGAACCCGGCGCGGCGTCGCCGCCTCTCCGCCAGGAACCCCGTCACTTCCGTCGCGGCGTCACGCCCCCAGCGGGCGGCGGCCGCCGTGCCGACCCGAGGGGTCAGGCCGTGCGACGGGCGGACCGGCCGACTGCAGCACGGGTTAGAGGTCTGCGACGGCGGCCGACTCGCTCGTCCCAGTCGTTACGCGGAACGGTGAGAGCCATTCCCCCGCACCGCACGGATCATTAATTTCCGGAACTGGGGCAGGTCACGCGGGATCAGCGGCTAGGCAGAGGGCCAGGATCCGTTCCAATCGCCAGTCCCATCAGATGGCCATCCGATACCCAATCACATGCCGTTTAAGTCAGTACAGCGTCAGAAAACGCTATTTAGAACGGCCAGAACCAACAGCATCGAAACAGCTCGAGGACCTTACGATACAACCATAAAAAGCCTCCCCACTGAAATCGTTCTCGCCCGGACGTTCGCCAGCATCAGCGTGTTTCCCGGCCTCTGGGTCGCCTACAGCCCGGCGACGCCGGCGCCCGGCGCGTCAGCCGCTAAATATAGGCGGCGCAGCGCCGTCACTACCGACGCATCGATTACGACGCGCACCGGCGTCACTCCCAATGAGCGCGCGCCGAGACGCGTCCAGCGAACAGCAGTATCGCGCACACGGAGCGCAGCGGGCGCGCCGGCCGGCGCTGGGGCTGGATTTCCAAAGCGACGTGAGGAGGCGAGACGGCCGCGCGGCGAGCGGCTTGAGTTGCATGGAAGCCGTGCGCAGAGCTATCTCAAACATCGCCATCAAAGAGGTCTTCTGCCTCGTGAGTGTTTGCGTTCGGCTCTTGCCGAGGCCGTGTTTGGTTTGGGGAACTCGACAGGATTCAAGTCGAATTCAGAGAGGCGTAGCTAGAGAGCAGCGCTGACGAGCAGTTTTGGCTACGTGGGGGACCGAGCTCAGCGAGCCGGAAAATTAACTGCGGACACTGGGGCATTGCAGCTGCCAATAAAGCCAAAACTGTCGGGAAAGTTAACAAGATATGAACAACAAAATCTCCACGTGTCCGATAAATGCCACGAAGTTTGCCGTTTTCTCTTTGCGTATCGCTGTATGCCATCGTTAGTACGTCAGAGGCGGTGCGCACGGGCTGCGCTTCGCTACCGAGGCGCCGCTCCGCTGGAGTATGAATTCGAACGGACGACCTGCGGTAACGGGACAACATCGGAGCCCACCCACGGCGACCGACGGCCGCTGGCGACCGCCGGCGGCGCGACGTCACGTCCGCCCAGTCACGTCACGTCGCCGTCGTCACGGACGCCGCGCGGACCTGGCCGGCGACAGCCACCGCGCCGCCGGAGTCCCATCACGTGACCACGGTGACGGCCCGCTCGACTGGGCTCAGGGTGAGGCCGGGCTTACGGTGAATCTCGAGACTGACGTTCCTCGGGCTACAACACCTGCGTGAAACACGACGTTGTCACCTCACCGGTCTGATCATCTCCACCTGCATCTGGCGGAATCCTGCGGCCAGAGCCCGCGAGAGGCAGTAATCCTTCCCGCAGCTGTATCTGGCAGATCGCCGGTACCGTCCGGCCCGCTGCCATCTGCCTCCCTGCAGCCTGCTCATCCATCTGGTCCCGCCTGGTCCCACTAGCACCCGGGCAGCCTGCTAACGCACCTGGCTCCACCGGATCCCGCCTGGTCCCGCCTGGTATCATGTATGGAACTTTTATTAACTTCGGGACAGAACTGCACTCCGAACCTCCAAAAATAATTGTATAACCTAACTCGATGCATGAAAGGTATAGCTCGGTGTTGGCCCTTGCAGCAAAATAACTTTGGAACGGTTCCGCCAGAGGTGGTCACGTCCGCTGCCTAGTCCGGCCGACGGAAGACGGGCGACCTCCCCGCGGCGACATCAGGATCCGCCGCCGCCGCCGTTACCGCCGGCCGGCCCGGCCTCAGGTCGAGGGTCAGTCGCCGGCAGCGGCGGCAGCGGCCGCCGACCGCGGCCGGCGCGTGGTCCCAGGCCGGGTCGACGCGCCGCTCGGCCGCTAACGGGCCCGGTTTTTGTGCGGAGCCACGCCGCTCATTACAGCGGTGCCGGCGCCGACAATGGCCGGCCGCCGGCCAACGGCGCCGACGGCGCCGGGAGGGCGGCCGGGAACGGCATAGGCCCCGCAGAGGTCAACAGCCGTTGCCGACTCTACAGAGGACAGCACCTCCCGCCAGCTCCACGAAGGACCGCAGTTACCGCAAACTCTTCGGAGGACGGCAGCTGCCGCCGGCTCTAAATGGCACAGCAGCCCCGCCGACTCTACATAAGACGGCAGCTGTCGCCCACTCTACGGAGGTCAGCAGCGGCCGCCGGCTCTCCACGAGTCAGCAGGTGCTGCCGACACGAGTCGAGCTCCGCCACAACTGTCCTGACCGGCCACCGGCCTCTCCCGTCGGCAGAGTTCGCCCGCCGACCCGCGACCCGTGACCGTTCGGAGCTACCGTGTTGACGTCCTGCCGGTCTCCGGTGCTCCGCGATTTCACCCTTTTCCCAGCGGAGGTCGGCCCGCTGCGTCCGCCCAGCCGGGGGCCCGGAAATCACCGCCCCAAACGCCGCTCGGCATTTCACGCACGCGCTGCAGCCATGGAGGCGGAAGGGAAAACATCCGCCCTGGTACAATGCGCCCCGCACGCGCGCCACTCGGGGCCAGTAACGAGGCCCTGGGGACGAGAACGAGCCGCCTCTGAGTGCGGCCACTCTCCCAGTCCACTGCGAAAGGACTGAGCAAAACAATGGCGAGCACTTCTTGCACGGAATTCTGAAGTCGCAACAGACATACTGGAGTAAGTTCCCCTCCAGGTAAACACAGAAATTAGAGCGCAGCATGTCTAGAAGTTGCCTTCAATGGCCGCAACGGTAAACACTCACAGAATATCTTCTGGAGATGGCTGGCTGCCAGTACAAGTACGCACATTTCCGGGACCTACGCTGGAATTTCTAACCCGCCATTTACAAATGAACTCGCCATTTGGCTTGTTGACAAACAATGTTGAGAGGCCACAAAGCATTCTTAAGAACAAAGGCAACCACAGTCCCTTCCGTGATTGTATGTTTAATCCTGCTTCCTGACAGAATGAATTCAGTCGCATTCCGTCGCAGGCCTTCAGTCTATGGCTTCACCCTCTCTGACATTTAATTGCGCTGTACGACTTCCGAAAGGACACAAAGCGGAAAACGCTTTATGCCTGTAAGTGCGCGCACGATAAGATACCACGGAAAGTAGTTCCCTATGGGCTACGTTTAGGGGCCCAGCGTCATAACGTTACCACCACTTTTAAGTGAACGAGCCATATAAGTTTCTAAGTGAGGAATAAGTGACAGCAGCTCTACTTCGTCCGCCTCCGGTGCGCCATAATTGGCTTAGTTAGGTGCGTTAACGGATGCGGGGCCGAACCACTAATGCGTTTATGGTGTAATACGAGGGCGTTTCGAACGCGACCCCGGTCCCCGACGCTCACAGTGGGCCGAAATGAAGCAGAGATCAGACCCAAGTGGGCGGTGGGCAAACCAGGCGAGACGGCCGACCAGTGCTGGGCCCAGGGAAACGTAGCGGCGGACGAGGTTTCCTGGCCGCATCGACGAGGCGACTCAATTAAAATCACTCACGGGAAAACCGACGTTCAGCAGACGCTGAACGGGCCATTAAGCACTCAACAGGTTTTTGTGGCCCGACACCTGGCTATTGACATCACCTTGAACTGAGTGTGCACCTGACGGGTCCCCACAAAAAGCCTGGAAAAATCCCAACGGTTGCCCTCCCAGTGTCGAAACTATTGCGTCGTTTTTACTCTCGACAGCAACGTGTCGGCAGTGTGCAGGTTCAGATAAACAAAGACGGGAGCATTAACAGTCGGACAGGCCAGCTGTTGACACGTCGAGCCCTCGGTGTTGTTTCGATGACAATAACGCTCCGAGAGATGGTCGATACGGTTTTATCCCATCATTACGGCCGGAGAGGCCAGCCGCAGTTCGGCGCCGTCCCATTCTGGTCCCATCATTACTCACGGGGGGACAGATGCTGGCGCCATTACGCGACACAGTTCTTTTGTCTGCGCCCTGTTCAACGCTTTTTTTCGGCCGCAAACCACTCTATCAGTGTCCGAATTCGAAGCAGGATCCTCGCGTGACAAATGGCCGGAATCTGTATCCTGCAACAGAGGCGCCGAAACGCCGTCCGGCCGGTAACGGTGCCGACGCAGAAACTCGAGCGAGCGACGCACCTCCGGAGCCCCGGTATCTGCAAGCGGCGGGTTATAATCTCGGTCATCTATCTGTTTATGCTGCGGGTTTGTGCGTTTGAACCGCTCAGCATTATCGAGAAGGGTGCTTCATTTACAAGGGGCGTAGCCTTTGAGCTTTCTTCCAGGGTTTTCGCTCTTCAAACAGCAGACCACGCTCTCACAGCAGGACAGGATATCACCCCTGCCGCCCGTACTCTGTCGAAGTGAAACTACGCCGCCGGGAGCGTCCGCCACCAGCGAACCGACGCCGAGACGCGGCCCGATGCGTCGTCGGCTTTGTATGTGCCATCACACGCCCGGCGTTAGTCCCAGTGGTGCAAGCAGATAGACGCACAGCCGGCCTCAAGGCGACCAAACGACCACTTCGGGCGACACAAAAAAAATCATCTCGGTCGGATGGCGGAGCAGGAACATCAAACCGCCTTTGGGCGTTTCAAACAGTGACAACGTTAGTAAACAGGGCGCCACGCCTCGCCGCGTAAACGCCAAAGTCCGGCTGGACTGGGAATTTACGAGCGAGATAATGCTATCAAGACATATAAAACACATCGCTCCTTAGACGAGTCCATATCCCATGCGTCATACTGCGCCTCATCTCTCTGCTTCATAAATCGTCCCGGCTGTAGCACAAATGTGCGAGCAGGACCACAAATTCTTCAGTTTCGAAAGCACAGCTGACGTCAAACCGAATCCCTCTATGCTGGAACGGCACTAAGCCGCATCAAGACAGCTATGAGGCATGGATTTTAACACAAAGCAGACCGCCTGTTTGGATTAATCAAGCACTAAAACGACGCGTGTCGTTAGGGTCGTGTTTACCTCAAACAAACGACAGCTGATAATGGTATGTGGAGCCGGATATTCGTATCTCTTAACCATCCATTAATTTCTCGGGCCGCACTTCTCACCCACGAAGTCATTAGCGGCAGTTTAATTAAATTCCCGCCGTTCGCATTCAGGCGCCAACGACAGCGCCAGCCGGCGGAGGTGACGTCATTAATAACACGGTGACGTCATTAATCACTCGGCGACGAGCGCACGCTCCTGCCGTGGCCTCCGTCCGTCCCCGTCTGTCCTCCCGTCACTGTCATCACGAACAGCTGGACGGGCCAGCTGAATTCCCTGCGGCACCCACCAGCGCGAGCTGTAGCAGGCCACCAGGCTGGAGATATTGTCGAACCGGTTGTCGGACGACTCGAGACTCAGCTTGCCGTCCTGCTTCTCGATGAGGAAGTGCTCCACGTGCGGACCCTTGCCGGGAGGCAGGCGCACCGACAGCGCCATCGTCGAGGCCTTGCTGGACTCGCGTACGATGAACGTCTGAAACGGCAGCAGCGGGTCAAGAGCGGGGCACTAACCGACCGGCAGCGGGTCACTGGTAGGACAATAACCGGCTGGGAGAGGGTCAGGGACAACGCACAGGTCTGACGGGGCAGGCTGGAGTCAGCACGCAACTTCGCATGCCAAGTCGGCGCCAGAGATAAGACCAGATCACGAGCTGAAGCGCGCACCAGCAGGTGTTGTCACCTGAATAACTGGTCCATTGGGTACGTTCGAACCAAGCCTGACTTGAGAACGCAGCTAGCAGAACTTAACAGAACTGGCGCAATCGGGACGTTTGAGCCACACAAAACAGAGATCAGACGCCTGGACCTGAAGTGCACTTCCACACCTAAAACTTTCCTACCCAAGATTGGGAAGATTACCACCGAGCAAATGCAACCCGTCTCCGCCTGCTACCGCATCCTCTGTGCCGCGGCGGTCGCCCGGCTCCGACCGTGAGCCGGCGTGGGGACAAAAACAGCGCCGCTACATCAGGTGTCGGCGGAAAAACGTGCGCGGCGCGGCCGACCGGACATTCTGCCGCGGCCGGCCGCCGCCGTGACCGCCGCCGGCGTGAAAACACGGCCGCCGGTCACGCCACGGCCGCCGGCCGCCGGAACTGCGGCCCGCCGCCACCGGGCGAGCGGACACGGACGGCGGCCGGCCGTACGGCACGGACACGGACGGCAAACGACCGGACAAACGGGCAGGGACGGCAACGGACCGGACCATCGGACAAGAACGGTGGCCGGACGAATGGACACAGACGCTGGCCAGCCAAACGGCACGGACACGGACGACAGCCGACAGGGTGGCACGACACGGACACGGACAGAGGAGGTGCCGGCTCTGATGAACGGTAGAAAGCCGAGGGCGACATCAGAGGCGGCCGAAAGAAGTGGCATTAAAGCCAAACCGAGGACAAGGTGGCAGTAAATGAAATGCATAGATTTGGGATACGGAAACTGGGATAAGCTGACATTCGGGCATTCCTGGCTGCCAATAGCTGTAACATAAGTCCCGCTCAAAACGACTGGAACTGGAATGTTTTGGTACGTTCCCTTTTAAGAGCACTGTTATCACGGACTGTTCCTGGCACATTCAATTTCTGAAGCCTTTGTTTCCGATTTTCTAGTTGGATTTGTAGTCCTATCATCAGATACGCTAACTGTTTTTACGGTTAAAAAAGACATTTATTCACAATCACATGAGAACGACGACAACACTGCCTCAACCAATTTTTCCACATTCTGCAGCTGACGCGCCTGGCCTTAGCCCTCAGTCACCTGTTGTTAATACCTGTTGAGTCTGCGTGTTTTCAAACGACTAACGGTTCAGCCCCGTCAACAGCTGCTTTACGGCTCGATCAGCGCACAGTCTGGCGCGGCGGAGCAGCGACGCGGCAGACTCGGCGCGCCGCCGCTCGCCGCCGTCAAGAGGGCGGGGCGGCCGGTCGCGGTTCTGCGGAGCGCGGTGCCGCCCGGCCCGCGAACAGCGACACTTTGACAGCGCGTCGCACCGCGCCCCGGCGCATGTCAAGCTATCGGCCACATCGCCGGCGACAGGAATTCGACGAAAACGGGCGGCGCGGCTACCGCGGGGCCGAGCGGCCGGGCAGCGGAGGTTGGCCCCGCGCCGGGGCGGCTGTACCGCACTGCACGGCCTGAGTCTTCCCTCAACGATCGCACGACTGGCCCTTCTCAGAGCCGCAGTCTCGGTCCCCAGTGCCGGTCACCAATTCCGGCTACCGGTCTCTGCCACCACTCCCGGTCACCATCCTCGGCCACCATCTCCAGTCCTCCGTTCCGGTCCCCAGTCCCAGTCCCAGAAGCGGTTCCGGCCCGCGGTCCGCCGCGCTGGCACGTCCCGGCAGCGTAGCCGCCGCCGGCGCGCCGGCCGAGCCGCCCAGCGCGCCGCCAAACAAAACAGCTGACGGCGCCGTTAAATTCGCGGCCCGAGCCGGTCGGCCAGCGCCGGCCCGCTGTCTCCAGCTGCACCCCAACTGGGTCACAGCCGCGCGCGCCGCCGCCCGGCAAAAACGATAACGAGCCGGCAGAGCGGCACTTACGCCTGCTGCGAGCGGGACGAGTCCAAACGGCACGGCGATCAGCGATAATGAGCAATCCGATAGCAATTAGAGAATTCGGTGCCGGGCGGGCGGCTGGGCGCCGCCGGCTCGGCTCCGGCCGGGGGGTCGGACGGGAGGAGCGGGCTCTTCTTCATGCGCCGCTCCGAGGGGACGTCGTTTTTCACGCCGCAAACACCGTCCGGCGGCGTTGGCTGCCAGTAGAGGCAGCGGGAGGTGCAGGGCGAGGCGTGAGGCGTCTCAGCGGGGTGTGGGGACGCGCCCTCCGTGCGTCACGAGGAGAGACGGCCCCAGTGCCTCCCGAGCAGTTAGGTCACGGCACCGGACGTGGACGACACGCGAGTGTGTGGGCCAAGCGCGTTGGTGAGTCGCCCCAAACTCTTCTGACTAGACCAGATCGCCTTCCACAAAAACGAATTACCACTAGAAAGCAAGCACACCAAGATGCCAGGACAGTTGGTCCACCGTATAGCTGTTCCGCAGGGGAATGCGGTCCCTCAGCCCGGCCGAGCCCGCCTGGTGCTCTCTGACGTACCCCGGGCGGTTTTCCCTGGAGCAGGTGCTCGGCGCCGGAGCGGTGGATGCCAGGCAGGAACCAGACGGGCAGAGTCCTGATGAGCCGCTCCGTGACGCTCATCTCGGCCGGAGGACCAGGCTCCAGCTCACTGCACGAGGACGACATGGCGCTGTCCTCCTGCAACCATAGGCCACCGTGAGGACCGGACTCCGGCTCACTGCACGAGGACGACATGACGCTGTCCTGCAACCACAGGCCACCGCGAGGACGGGCTCCAGTTCATTGCACGATGGTATAACACTATCCGGGAACCAGAGAGCAACTTCGACTGAACACTGACGATACATTCTTGAAAATATGCATTGTAAAAATACGAGTGTAGACACAGTTCGACTGCAAACCACCATGAAGCACGCGTTATTACGTCACCACTGCACAATGCGAGTGCGACATGCGTCACGATGCATCCCCGCGGTGTTTTTTTCTTATCTGAGGGCAGTATCTGTGACCAAATCAGTCCCAGACGCGTTGTCAGCGTTTACGGCCGATCTCTCTCACAGCCAGAGCAAACATATCACTGCAACGTGCCATCAAGTTCTGCTGGTCGCGTGCGCGCGCGATTAAAAACTGGGTTACCCGCCCAGTGACATGTCGGCATGCTGACAGGAGCCGAGCCAGGCGGCCCGGCCGGCCCGCACCCTCAGAGATTCCGACACCATCCCAAGTTTGACGAGCGCGGCGCGGCCCTCTGCGCCAGCCGCTGAGTAAATTATTGATCAGTTGACGACGCCCGGATTGGAATTTGGCACTTGCCCCGACCTTTAAAAGTTAATTTGGCCGCCCGACGGGCTGGCAAAGTTTCCATTTCGCCCGGCGGTAGCGCTAGTCCCCGGGCCCGCCTCGCGTTCTCCCCCCCCCCACGGCCGACCACCGGGGAAGGGGGGCGGCCGCCACGGCGATGGATGACGTCTGGCGGGCGCGGCGACACCTCAATGTGAGGTGCAAACAAAGACCACCGTCCCGATGGGGTACTGCGTCGGCCGGCGTCGCCGCCGGCTGCGGTATTGAAAACAACGGCGACGGCGTCTTCCGGCGGTGCGCCGCCCTGTCCGGCCCTGCCCCGGCTCTGCTCCACGCTCGCGACACGACAGAGGCCTGCGCCAGGTTTGGCGTCTGTCGATACGTCAATACTGCTGCAGTGTTGCACGAGAGGGGGGGGGCTTAACTGGCGGCGGCAGATGTCCTGTAGACGACGACCAGCGGGTCTGAATGAGTTGTGTGTGGGTCCCGAGAAGTTCTGTGTCGGGCCTCAGAGGGGCCTCTGCGGGCCTTGAAAAGGCTACGAACAGCCTGGCTGAACTCCATATCGGTCCTGAGCAGCTCTGTGGACCATGACTGAACTCTGAGAGGCCCTTGGATGGGCCATGTATGGGATACGTCTGGTTCCTCAGTGGGCACCGGGTGGTCCCGCACGGGCCCGGTGACCGCCGGGTGGGCCCCGGGTCACGCCTGCACCGTGAGCCCGGTAAACATGTCAGTGATGGCGCCCATCCGGGTCTGACCAGGCGCTGGCGTCCAAGGTCGGCAAACGTGACGGATTTTTTCTTCAAGGTCCAAGAAAAGGGACAGGTTTAAAAAAAAAGTTTTCTTTTGTGTTGAAGAACACCAGAAGACATGTTTTCCCCAAAATCATTTTGTACTCAAGAAGTGTCTCCATTAAAAAGCTACATCATTACAATGCTGGCCTAACTCTGCAAGCAAATGAATCTGTCTTCGTTCAGTAAAAAGCAGGCATAATGTCATAAATGGCCTACACTAAGAATGCCAACTTAAACCAGTAACACTATTTGCAAAATGCACACCAAAACAAAAATTACACTCCAGCACCAAGAACAAAAATCAAATTTCCAACCCTGCTGTCGTCCGTGCCGGCGGTCGTCAGGCGACGAGGCCCGGCCGTCACGAGCTGGCGGCCCCCACCCGGAACTTCCAGGGCGGAGTCACGGTACAGAAAGGCCAGCTGGGTCTGAGGGTGGAGTCACAGTATAGGAAAGTCTGCTGGGACTGGGGCTGACAACAGTGGGGGTGAGGTCGCCTCAGACTAGGGTCCGCGAACAGCTTGTCCGGACACCCAAAGACTGCCCGTCGCCGAGCGGGCGACACCGCAGCAGGCCCGGCTGAGACAGGGGGGGGGCAGGGGCGGGAAAACTCCCCCACAGTTGAGGGGGGCAGCGTTGGGGAACAAGCAAGTGTTCAGGGTCAATTCTTTCCAGTCAACATTCACAGGGTCGATGTAAAATTCCAAAAAAGTTAAAGGACAGTTGTCCCCTGCTCTCACACTCTCCCCTGTTTCCCGTGCCCTTGGAAGGTGATGGATTCGGATGCCCTGAGCAATATCTAATCCGACATTCAGCTGGTGTGCCCGGCTGGCGCCCGCGCCCAGGACCATAGTTCAAGTTCCCCCGGCTCTTCCGCCGTCGCTCCGCTTTGCAGCGTTTCCTGTACCAGGCCGCGCCGTCACGTTCCACCCTACCCTCTCAGATGGCCGTCGTGGCACGACACCGTTCGACCCAGTCCTCGGCTCCGCCCGCGAAACAGGCGCACTTTTAGCCGGGGGTTCCGTTTCCGGCCGCGGACCGTGGACAGGTCGCGCCGCTGTTTCGATCGGTCCCTCGGGGGCGGCCGGCCGCCTGTTTATTTCTGCCGCAGGAGAGCGCGCGTCCCGTGCCGCTCCCCAGCATTAGTGTATTGTGTTTGGCGGCGGCGTCCCGTCGCGTCGTACGGCCGCCCACGGTGCGCCGCGAACGCCGCACACGCATTTCGGCCGCTCGCGGCGCACACGCGGGGCACCCAGGGGATGGCGAGCACTGCCAGCGCACAAAGGCCCCGCAGCCATAGGAAACACGCCACTCTAATGGATCTTTAGGGTAGGACGCAAAGCGAGAATGTCCCCACTGTGCGCCGCAAATGCCCCGTGAGCGCCGACAACGCGCCGAAAATACCGCGAGCGCCCTGACAATGCCCGGTTTACAGGGAGGAGTGGCCGCTGACCTGGCTCCTGTTGTTATTGAGCTGTAGCAGCTTCTGGGAGGCTGCGACGTCGGGCGAGGCGGTCAGAGGGTCCGTCTGAGGGGTCATCCTGAAACAAGGTCATCCCAGGTCAATTACGGCTTGACCTGGCTGGGTATACCACAGAGCTCGGCTGACAACTTCTACGGGTACAAAGGACAGCTCATCTAAACGTGTAGGTAATCAACGCCATAAGCGGCGAGGTATGTAAATAAAAACGAACTTCATTTGAACGCAACGTCCTAGAAGCGGCCAGACCGGGAAACGACCCGCAGAACTCATGCCACGCAGTCCTGAGGTGTCTCAAACGCGACTAGAGCGGCGGTACGAGGCAGCACATCGTGTTTTGGCTGACGTATTAGGGATATCCAATATCAGAAGACGTATTCGGCATGTCTGTCCGAAAGCATCACAGTCCAGGGCAGTCCTGGATTCCAACCATCACGCACCACATACCCCACGTTCCAATCTCTTCCGCCGCCGCCCGCACGCATCCTGGGCAGTCACCAGCCTCGTCCTAAAGATAACCTGACTTACCTGCAGGGTGCGGTCGCGTTACGCGTACACAAACGGTCGCCATGGCAACTGATCGATGGCGGATTTCTCGGCGGCTGGCGTCCCCTCACCTGTCCGGGATGCGCGCTGTCGCCGGCCGTGCGAGCCGCCGCCGCGGTGCACGGCTGCCCGGCTTCCTCTGACGTCCCGGGGAAACGCGGGAACGGCAGACGCGTGAGGCGAGGGACGCGGCTTCTACGAGCGGCGAGCAGGTCCGCAGGTAAACAGCCACGGGGGCCAGGCAGTGACAGGCGGCGGAGGCTAGCGAGCGATTGTACCGCCGATGGCTGGCATTTCCTAATGAACATTCCGAAAGCACTCACCTGATCGACCGCTCGCGTGCTCGTCAAAGCCAGTCTCGGTTCGAACGCCACGAGAACTCGACAGGCCGCAACGTTCCCCGGAAACTCTCCATCACTCGCCTCCAGTCACGAACGCACTCCAAGCGCGGGGCGCCCGACCACCTCCGAGCGCCGCATCGCTCGCCGTCCGCCGGCCGCGCGGCGGGCGCAGTGGTCACGGCGCAGGCGGCCGCTCCAGCCGGCGACCGGGGCCGGCCGTGTCAGTGGGTCGGACGGCAGACAATGGTCATGTGTGGCCCGGTTCCGGTTGTTGTTTGGTCGATACGCGCCGGACCGGCTGTGTCGGACCGCCCGCGGGCGCCCTTCGGTCCGGTCACGGCCGCCGGACCGGCACGGACTCGGTACCGACGCAAGCGCACCGTCGAGCGCATCTCGACGTCTCGCTCACGGCTGAGAACGTCCCGCGATTGGTGGAACGAATGGAAACAATCGGTCGCCAAGAGTGGGACCGCCAACCGTGCTCCTCTGACTCGCAGCGGACTACATTCGTCGACGGAAAGGACCCGAGACCGCAGCGCTATGAGCACGCGCGTTCACGCAGTCCCCACGCCGTCTGACCGCGCCGCGATGTCCCAACTATGCGACTGCCGCGACCGCAGCACTTGGCCGCATGGCCGACGCGACATCGCCGGCCGGCAGACGAGTGTTTGTCCCATCCCGGCGGTCGCGAGAAGGACGCCAATCACCGTCCCCCTCCGCCCACGAGGGCCGGCCCGGCGCGAATAAGCTAATGAGCGATGAAAAACGACCGTGGCTGGGTGTTTGTGCCCCGCGGCGGTGACGGGCGCCAGCGGCGGACGGCCGGATGAGCCAGCCGCACGGTCGCACGAGCCCTCCACCTGCGGCGTCACGCTCAGGTCGGCCCCGCTTTTTGCGGCTGCCGGCCGTGGTGTCGGAACACCGTCACGCGGCCGGCCGGCCCTTCACCGCGGCTGGCAGAACGGACCGACAGACGGATCCAGAGCGAACAGACCGACGCACCACGTACGGACGCGAGGTCGGACGAACGCACGGACGCACGACTGCGGCCGCAAGAACGCACGGACGTGCGGACAAGAGGACCGGCAGCCCCTGGCGACGCCTGGCGGCCGCCGGACGCCCACCAGGCGCGGCCTCGGCCGGTGGGAGAGCCCCGGCAAACAATACCGAGCGGGTGGCGGCCGCTCAGGCAGACCGCGAGAGCCGTGGGAACGGTGCGGCCGCCGCGGCCGCGAGGCGCGCGCAGACGCGCCAACAGTCATCCTGACGACCGTCGTAAACGATCGCAGCGACCATCTGTCGGCCGCGGGGTCTGCGGGCAGAATTCGGGCAGGAGCGGCAGGTCGCCGCCGGGCCGCCGCCGGCCGGACACGTCCGCCGCTGATCTTCCTCGTGGTGCGGCCAGAGATGAGCCGACCGCAGCGGCGCACCCCGCTGGCGTTCATTGTCGAGCCAGATGTTTATGTTCGTAGCCGCACATCATTCACCATAAGTCGTTCCGAATCGGGATGCCAAAACAGTCATGCATCATGGGTGTGAATCATTTCCGGCGGCATGTGCACCATCTCGGCCCGTCGCCGGCCGGCCTAAGGGTTCGCCTGTCTCCTGGTCTGCTGTTCCCGCGACAAAGGTCGGCAGGACGTCTCGACTCTGCAACTCATCGTGACCGGGAGCGGGGAATGACGTGACTCGAGAGCAGCCAGGTAGGTGACGTACTGTGGGCTTGGGCGGCTGCCGGCGTCATGCCTCGCGTGTCACCACGAGGGCGGACCAAACCAAACTGTCGCTCCCCGCAGATAACGTCCCCACGCTCGACGCGCTGAGGGCCCGGGGAGACACGGCGCACTCTCTCGGGCACGGGTCATCCCGAGGAGCGCCCTGGGGCGCAGCGTGTGTGGCCGCGTCCGCCGTCAAATCCCGCCTAATCGGTGCGCAACGACCGGCGCCGAGGACATTTCGGCGGGCCGAGGCCGCACCTCGCGTCACCCCTGACCCGTCCTGACGGCGCGGCGCGGGCCGGCCGGCCGCGTGGGTGGCGCCGCCGGCGACGGGCGCCGTTTCCGGGCGGCGGCGACCCGCGGGTCAGCCAGCTCCCACCGTCGGTCGTCAGCTCTGGCGGCGCGGCGAGGACGGCGGCCGGCGCGCCTCCGTCGCCTCCTGGCACCGCCCGGCCCCCGCACCAGCCGCCGCTGAGTCAGAGCCCGTCACGCGCCCGGCCGCCGCGAATCCCCCTGCATCGCCGCCGCCGCTGCCACCGACAGAACCTTCACCGGCAGGACCGCCCTTTCTGCCCACGCCTTCCGTCTGCGGCCTATCCCTGGCCGGCCGCACAGATATCTTAAGCTGAGCACATGGCGAATTACTTTTAGACGGCACCAGCAGTGGGCGGCTCCCAGGCCCGGGCCGCGTTTCAATCAGCAGGCGGTCGTTTCGGTCCGAGGCCGGAGCCGGCGCCACGCGCGGAGACTGGCAAACCTGGCGACTAGCTATATTGGGAAAGGTTCTGCTGGCAGACAGGGCTCAACGGAGCCATCGGGTGCGTGTCCGGGACTGCCAAACGGAAGAAGACAGCTGACGCGCTGAGACGGCGACATAACTGAGCGATTTCATCAACAGCTCGTCAGCATTCCGCTGATCAGCCCGATGGAAATAAAGACCGCCCATTTGCTCTCGCGACTGCAGCTTCAAACTGGTGCAAACTGCGCGCCGCCTGCAAATCTGCACGAGCCAATCTGCCGGTCAGTGCAGGTTTCCCCGCCCCGTCTCGACAAACGCTTTGCCTATCCCTGCCCATCGCTGCATGCGTATCTCTGCGTCGCTCCGCTGGCTCCGCCCCTCACGCCGAGCGCGACACGGCCGCGCTGCAGCCCTGCTGACGGCGCGGCGGGCGGTGTCGTCCGCGGCCCGAGGCGCCCGCCGCTGACACGGGCGGCCTGCTCCGATCACCTGGGCGCCACCCGAGCCGCTTCCGCATAGTCGCCGCCCGGGCCGTACATACACAGTGGCACCGGTATGCTGGCGGCGCGGCGGTCCGCCAGCGCTGCAGGCCGGCCCGCAGCACGGCCCTTCGGAGGCCGATCGGCTGTTATCGGGGCACGCGGTCAGGTCGGCGGCCGGCGACCGTTGGCGGCCGGTTACCGGACACGAAGCGCGGTCAACGGACATGGCCAGTGAACAGACAGCATTCGAAATTCAGCACGCCGGCGATGGACATCGGAACGCCGAACAAAGGACACGTCAACGTATGAGGAGCATGCAGTGCAGCTTCCCCGTCGCCAGCCTGGGCAGCCGCAGCTTGCTGGCAGGGCGAGGTCCAAATTCAGGGCGCAGGTCGCAGGCATAGATACTGAGACCGCGGCGCACAGGCACTACGCACACGGAGGAGAGCAGCCGGAGGCCCGGCACGACCGACACGCGGTCGTGACGAACACATTGCCGGCCGGCGCTTTTTCTGCCGGCTGCCGTCTATAAAGCAAGGCCGGACAATTTCCGAGGGCGGAGCCGGCGGCGCGGCGCAAGAAAAACTGATAACAGCGGCCGATAGCGGCGGAATTTCAAAATGAGATCGGGCTGATTCAGACCGGCCGTTCACCCGTCGCGGACGCGCCGGCCGCCGGCATTAATCCCCTGCGGAGGCGTCGCAGGGCGAGCTCAACAATGGCAGAATCTGCCGCCGCGCCCGGCAGACTGCCGGCGGCGGCGCGGCGGACGATGGCCGTCAGACGCGTCCGCCGCTGGACGGGAGCGGGAGGGCGGAGCACGGGGCCTGCCTCCGCAGTAGTCTGCGTATCGGCTGGGCCGATCTGATACGGACTGAGTCCATCGATCCCGGGTCGATCTGCCGCTCTCGTAGTCATTTCAGAGGAACAAACTAAATGCACGACGTCGAACAGACGACCAAACACTGCCGGAGGGGCGCGCGGGCCGCCGACCGATCCGGTCAGCCCACCAGCCGCTGACCTACAAGACCCACACGGACGACGTCGTGACGAAGAACCCTACAAACAGGCGGAGAAACCCCACCGGCGGCCGAGCACAACACGAGGACCACAACACGAGGCCGCGCGGACCTCTCCCCGGGCGGGACGGCCCCGCACGCACGGACGGCTCGGCCGTAACGTCAGGCCCGGCCGGCGGCGGCGACGCCCCTACCGCCACTCTCACCTGCGACGCGGCAGTGTCAACAGTCGCCGGACCGGAACACACAGCGGCGCGGGGGGGGGGGGGGCTCCTCGCCGCCAACCGTCTCGGGCGCGGTGCCGGTGCGATCTGACCGGCTCGCGGCCACCCCAGCGGATTGCACGCCGGCCGGCGTCACTCGCGTCCATCGCGCGCCGTGACTTCACCACCCTCCCCATCCCCCATCCCCGAGATAATCAGGCGATCTGGGCGGAGCTCGTAAACGTCGCCGGACCGCCGCCAGCCGCCGCGTCGCCGCCGCAAGTGCGCTTCGTTTGGCGACACGGCGGCGTCTTAACAGGCGATATCCGGCGGCGAAGGCGGCACGGCGGATCAACCCGTCCGCGCGCGAGATTTAGCGCCCATTGTCGCGTGCTGAGTCAGTCGCGCGGAATGCCGAAGCCCGACCGCGCTGACCCGCGGTCACGGGCCGGACCGGCGGTGAGAACGGACCGACAATCAGGCCGCTTTGAGCGACGCCGCCGCCGCCGGCCGGCGTTTTTCCGCGTCCGCCGGCGACCTTGGCCAGGGGCGCCCGCGTCTCCGCCGTGATTGCGTCCGGGTGCCGCGGCGGGGTGCCGCGCGACGGTGGGAAGTGACCGCTCCGGCCGTGAGTCACGTGATTCACTTGCTTCGCCGGACGCCGGGCCGACGATCATCGTTCGCCGTACGCCTGCGCTGAATCAGCCGCGGGTTCTGTTGTCCGCCGGCCCGCCCGCATTCCTCGAGAGGACCGACCACGGGCGACACCAGGCCCGCTCACATCAGGTACGAAGCCCAACGTCCTAAGGTTGGTCACACTCACGATCGTCCACTTCATTCACGTAACCATTTGTCCCACAGTCGTCGCACTCCAGGTTGATATTTCAACCCGCGAGGTCCCGTCGGCGGCCTACCCCGCGCGGCGCGCTGACGCCGCCCCTGAATTCCTCGGCGGCCCGGCCGATGCGAGATGCGTGGAGAATGACGGGAATGATCAGAGGGACCGCCGCCGTCCTCGGAAGCTGCGCCGGGACTTCCTGGTAGCCACCCGCGGTCCGGACGGCACCCGGTCATTAGGCTGCCGCGCCAGCCCGACACATGCCTGCCGGAACGCGGGGCGAGCGGAGTGGGCAGACACATGGAGGCCGAGCGACGCAGCAGACCAAGGCTGGTACAGGTGGTGTTTTCTGGTGTAGAAGAACACCAGAAAACATGTGCTCCAAACGCATTTTATACTCCAAAACTCTCATCTTGTGCCTGCATGAAAAAGCTACTCTATAACCATCTTGGCAAATTTCTTGCTCTGCAAGCAAACGGCTCTGTCTCCATTCAGTAAGGAGCAGGTATGACGCTTTAATTGACACACCAAGAACGTCCACTTAAACTAGCATAACTGTCTGCAAAACAAAAATCAAGTTTCCAACCCCGCAGCAGACTGGAACGAAAGGTGCCGTTCGGCTCAAGGATACAGCGCTATGTTTCCGATTTGCTCGCAGTGTCCAGAAATTCGCACACGGCATGTATGGGCACTCTGCTTGACCATCACACCAGGAAAACACGCAGTTTCGAACCTGGTCCTTATACGTGCCGGCACACACAGAGTACGACCCGGATCTGAGGCATTACTATTTAAAAAATACACTGATTTTTCATTCCGATTGTTGCGTAAGCGATTCGTCTCGAAATCCGTCGCGTTTCACAATTTTTTTCTGAAGTACTATCGCACAAGACCCACAAGATGAACAATGAGGGCAGTCAGCGAAGCGCTGGGGCCTTCACGGATACCGCCGGACCGAAGACTGCCACGCCGCCAGTGCGCCGGTCCTGCCTGACACACGGCGCCGATTCTCCGGACTCCTCGCGGGCCGTTTGGCAGCGCGGCCAACGCGGACCGTCTCCGGCGCGTGGTCCTGTCGCAACGGCGGCCGCGGCGCGTGGACGGCTGCGGCGCGTCAGTGGACGACATCCCACGCAGCAACAGCCACAAATCACCGCCGGGCGCCGGCCGGCGACGGTGAGCGCGCCAACGCGAGGCAGATCCGAAGGCCGCAGGACCGGAGCGCGGAGTCCGGATACAGGACCCCTCCGCCACCATCTCGACCCCACCTGGCGAGAGACCGACAGACCGACCGACCTTGCCGCAGCCGCTGCAGTCGCAGCCGCCGCCGCCGCCGCCGTCGTGGTTTTCACAGTCCGGAGAAACGCCGGCCGATCACTGTTTGTGTTTGGAGATACGGCGGCGCCGCGGCGTGTACAGCCCGGCAAACACGGCCGGCCGGCTATCGGGCCCAGACAGGACTGGGTACCGGGTCTGCATACGCGGAGAGGGTGCAGAAGAACGCTGGATCCTCCGTGAGGCGGCCGTGGTCGGACCGCACCTGGTGACGCCGCGGGCTTTGGAAGTCAGCTCGATGTAATGATGCCTACCAATCAGAGTGAAATGTTTGGCCCAAATCAATTATTTCACGTTCTATGCCCACGAGGAAACTCCCTTTCAGACTTCATTTCAATGTTTCGTTCCATCGCCCCACGACCCAAGCCGGAGCGGGTCCAAGAGGTTCTTCGTTTGCCTAAACAACTGTCCCTGGTCCTCTTTCAGTAAAAACTCTTTAAGCACGGCCTTTGCAGTAAAGCCTTGGACGTAAGCTCGCTGCCATTTTGGTGACCTCTCCCCTGACCCCTCTGACGTGACCACTTGACAGCCAACTCTCCAGTGACCCCGCGGGCATGACCGCTCGGCCGTGACCTCCCGTATGACCCCTGAGGTGACCTTGCCAGCCACCTCTGCCCCTGACCTCGCCCCTGACCCGTCAGCCCGCTCTGTCCGCCGGCTGGCGCCGGTCGCTGCCGCCGGCCATTGACGCCGCCGGCCACGTGGCGGCTCCGCCCGAAACCAAACAACCTCCGCCATCGTGTTTACTCCAGGCCGCGGCGGACGAACGGTCTGACCCCCGAACGGCCGCTGCAACAGGCAGACGCCGACGGCAGTGACGGCGGCCGCGGCGACGGAGCCAGACGCTGCGCGAAGGAGAGGGGCGCGGCCGGAAGACGACGGAAAACCGGCAGTCAACCGGACAGCAGAAACGCGGAAACGATAGCTGGGAGCGGACGGCAGCACAGAGACCGCAAACCGCGGGAAATCGTACCAGTTTTCTGGCGCGACTGTATGGCGTTCAGCCGGCCGGCGGTGAAACCCTGGGCGGCGGCGGCCCAGCGGCGGCCCGCGGGCTTGCGTCGAGCCGGGTCCCCGTCTGCGAGGCCGCGCCTGATTGGATTAGCGGCCTGCTCACTGTCAGGCGGCAGGCGGGCGGCCGGGATTGTCGGTCAGGTATGGGTGCCGGCCGCCGCCGCCTGCCAAGAGGGGCCACGTGCCAAACGGCGCGTCTCCGGCTGTGAGCAGACGCACGCCGGCGCCGACACACGAGCGTCCTCAGCCTCCAGCCGCCATACCGTGGTGAGAGTGACTCTGAGCTCTCTCAGATGCAGGATGTTTTCAGACAGTCAAAAATGGTCTTGATCGGCAAACGGGACTTAACGCGGTTATGGACAACAAGCAGCCTTCTTTGTGTCAGGAGCGGGGGTTTAAACATCAAAGATATCTACTGACACTGGACTCAACGCTTCGGCATTGAGGAATATTCCAGAGGTAATTTGGTCGTGAAATGACGGGCGGCGGCGGGGCTCCAGGCGTGACCCGCCGATCTCAGCACTTTCCCCCGGCGTGCCGTATTGACCCGGCAGACGCTCCGGTCCAGGATAACGCTGGGATCGTGGCGTCGACTTAATGAGCCATTCCAACTTAACATCCACAGTTTCCATACTCATGAATTATTGATGCTATGAAGCCGTTCGAGTGAGCGCATTCCGTTCGATGGAAGCGCAACCGTAAAATGCGACCGAGCGATAAAATGTCTGCAGTAGTTGTGAAACATTCCAGGCCGGGTACGTCTATGATGGCCTACGCCAGCAATTGACCTCTCGTTGCGGTCAGTGAAGATCAGTATGCATTCCACAGGCAGAGAAGATGGATACTCCAACCATTCCGCAGGTACAGGAAGATTAATAATCTGACGACGCGTGACAAATGATACCACATCTAAGCAGACACTTCTTCTGATTCTGACTGATCTGACTGATTCCACGGTTAAAGGGAGGAACTGCTGGTACGCAATGGCACTGGTTGTAGCCATTCAAGCAGTGTACTGTACCGTAACAATTATGCACAAAGTTACTGCACATTCAATTAAATAAACTTCATAATGGTTGCAACCATGGCTGGTGATTTCCAAAAATTATTTGGGGTCCGCCGCTACAAGACTTTGGACCATCTCTTTCGCGTCCAATTCATAGGTTTAATGTCGAAAATCTAAGAAAAGAGGAGGGATCCAGAACCTATCCCTTCAGGATTTACTGCCATGGTTACAACAATGCACGGTCAGACAACTTTCAATGTAAAAATGCAAGACGTCCCTCCTTTCATGTTTGTCACAAAAAGACCAGCCCGATGAGACAGTTTTTGCACACAGCATGGGTCAAAACCATCCACCTCTTCTGCGTTTAATCCTGAACATTTCAGAAACAGTGACTTGACGATCCTCTGGGATTCGCCGTTGCCGGGTCGGAAGTCGTCGCCACGACGACGCTCAAAGTCAATAGCGTCCACGGCTCGCCAAACCGGCAATGTCATTCCGACGCACAATGGGCCGCGCAATGATCTAATTTCCCAGCCGGCGGCCCCGCTAACTCGCGTCGCGACGCCAAATTGGAACGTGCCGTCGCCGCCGGACCCGCGGGCGACCACTTCCGGCGACCGCTTTCGGCGCCCGGTCGCCGTCGGTCGCCACTTCCGGCGGCGCACAACACGCCGGCGGCTTTAATATCGGCCCGGCCGGCGGCAGGCGGCGACGCAGTGGCGATCTTTACGACGCACGGAGCGGCGACGCAGCGCGCGCGCCATTGAAAATCGGCCGTAACGGCCGTCGTAAATAGGGCCCGGATTGCGCGGCGTCGGGCGCACGGCCGCCGGCCGGAGGGGCGTCCTTACCGGCGGCCGGACCGGACCGGACCGGAGCACGGCAGACCAGGGCGCCGGGTCGATGGACGTCCCGCCGAGCCGCGGAGGGATCAGGTCCGGAGCGGTGGCGACGCGAGACGCCGGCGACTCGCCGGCAGCGGTCGCTCGGAGGCGGAGCTGTTCGCGAAAGTGCGGCCGCCTCGAGTCGACGGAGGCCTGATCTTCCCAGAGTCCATGACGGACGATGTTTGACTAGCTGTGTGACTTTGTCAGCGTCGCGCCGGCCCCGACGGGCCCGCCGGCCCTAATCCAAACAGGGCGGAAACTCAAATCCGAGCGCGGAAAGTTCGGCTCGAGGACACACAGCGGTCGGATCGGGAGCCGTTCGCCGCCTGATTTCTCGGCGCTCCGCCCCGAAACGGCGTCCTATCAAAGCGTCGCACGCCAATCCCGCCGGCCTTATCTAATCCGACTCCCGAACTCGCCGCCTGCCGACAGCCGTGCTCTGGCTCCGTAACATCACAGACATCCCCGGCGTCTGATACTCTTCCGAAATACAGCCGCCTCTTGGCGCGGCCATAAAGAGCAATCATTCGGCCGGCGGCGGCCGTGTTTCCGGCACAGACAGACGGCTTAGTGGGACAGCCGAGTTTATTTCCGTGGCTTTTCCGAGTCCCAGGAGGGCCGGGCCCGGTTTACGGGCGCGCCGGTAGCGCGCGGCCGCGGATTTCCTCCCGACGCCGGTGCAACGTCGGCGGTTACTGCCGACGCCAAACGCCGGCGCCGACACATTAGCAGCGATTGAATTCTTTGATCCGTCGCAGCGGACGCACCGGCCGTCGCTTTGTTTTCGATCAGGGTGGAAAAACAGAGCGATACATTTCAGCTGTCGCGGCCCCGCCCCGGTCCCGTCCTGCTGGGTTTCCGAAAACGTCCGCGAAGTTCGAGGGTTTTTAAGTGGTTTCTGAAAGGGCGGGCCGATTCTTCATACAAAGCTTTCCGGAGCTGTCTACGCGCGACGTTTCCGATCCGGACTGCAACGCCTTTCTCCGATTCCAAGAGCACAGTCACTCTCGGCTGGATCAGATCAGTCGAGAGAACTTTGAAGTGCATCGTCGTCTCCAGTAACATCACTTGCGTGGTCCCAATTTTAGACCAGCCGCTCCCCAACGAGCTGCAAGGGCCTCTGGCACCACCGAGCTCCCTCTGCTCATTTGACTACTGCACTGCCTGGCCCGCTGAGCTGACGACATCAATGACACCACCTCGCTTGATGGACCAATGACTCGCCTGCTGGCATCGTCCCAGCGTTGGGCCGACCAGAGCACTGATCACCGTGCCGACTAGGCCGGGTCATTCGCCCTCACCCCTTGATCTAAGCCTGGCATTAACCTGGCAACAGTGGTGATCTGAAAGACAATCTAGCCTCATCTTCCGACCAGGTCCGGGGAATGACCTTACCTGCTGACGCCATCACGACGCTAACCTGCCCTGCTAACGTCACCACGCCGCTGACCTGGCCGGGACACTGACCTGGTCTGTTGGGCGTTGTTGTTGGCGGCGCGGCCGGCGCCCGAGTCATGGCACAGGTCGTTCAACATGTGGTCCAGGTCGCGGGCCAACGAGTTCAGCAGCTGAGGAGACACAAAACGGCATCACCACTTGTGCCCTCCACCCCCCAGCCGTCGCCGCAGGACCGCTCCCGTGACGGCCGTCACAGAGCGTCAGCGGCCGGCTCGAAACGCGCCCGGCGCCCGGCGTCCGACTCCCGCGCCGTGACGGCACGCGATGTCGAGCGCGGCGATCACGATCACAACACGAGCGCACTTCTGCCGACGAGGCAACAACAGAACAATCATGGTCACGGAGAGGGGAGCCTGTCCCAGAGGCGAGGCTGGGACAGGTCACACCAGGTGGGACGTTCCCTGGGGACACCAGAATCAGGCTGGTGTCCGCGAGCGCAGCAGCGTGGTCGCGTCCCGTTTGCAGCTTGCTCCGCGGAATAAGACACGTCACCGTAATTGGTCATCAACGGGCGAAGGAAACCACTCCGTAAGTTTTCGTAGTCTTCACAGGGGCGGCCATGAGTTATTCCAAGAACAGCTGTCTAATCAACATACGGTCACCGTGGGCATTGCACGTTCATGGGATGACTCACTGACAAAGGCTTGCTTTGCGAAACTGACGAAAGAAAGATTTGCCGAAGCGAAATTACTGGATGATTTTTTCTCACATATTCTTCAAAGTTAAATACATCTGAAAGTGGCCGAGCAACGTGTCCATGGCCTCGTCCTTGCACACGTGAGCCACGACGTCCGTTCTGCTTTTAGGCAAGGTCATGACCGTCAGCCGTGAACCGTGCTACCCTCCGTAGCAAGCTGTGCCACCCTTTCGGTTTCATCAGAGGTCGCTCCCACATCAGCGGGCCCGTATTCAGCTGCCAACTGAAGCGCCGAGGCTGGGAGTGGCGGGTGTCGCTTTCAGACGGAGCCGAGCGAGGGCTGCGGTGAACCGGACGGGGAGAGAGGGGAGGAATGGCCAGGAGAGCGGGATGAAAGAGGCGAACGACAGCGCCACCGACGGAGAAAAGGCGAGAAAATCGGCGACGTGAAAGGTCCAGAGGTCAGCACATCGGGAGATAAGAGCGAAAGGAGGCGAGAGGTGACGACAGTGATGGCGCCATGACTTCCGAGACGGCACCCGGCGCTGGCCGCAGCGGCCAATACAATCAGCAGCCCGCTCTCATTATTCGTCCGAAGGGAACAGAGTCTGAATAAAGCCAGACGGTGCCGGCGACCTCGGGCGAGCAGCGGACGACCCGCCAGCGCGGAGGTCGACCTACGCCGGCGCAAAAGCCATGCGACGTTAAACGGAGCCAGCGCGCCGGGCAAGGGCCAATCGCAGCGGGAGCAAGCTCGGCCGTAAGTACTCATTAGCCACGGGAGCACGGCGGCGCCGCGACTCTGGACCGTAATGGCGCCGCGGCAGTCAGCAATAGCCCGGAGACGTTGCGTGCGCCGCCCAGCCCCAGCCGCGGCTTACGCAGCGCGCTCCATCTGCGTGACCCAAATCACGCCGCCCGCGCCGCCGGCGCGACATCAGACGACGCGGACCGGCGGGCCGTCGTCTCTATTTCCGCGCCCCCGCGGCGTCGGTGGCCGCCGCCCGCCGCCCGCCGCCCCGCCGCCCCGCCGCGTGCGCGCCACAATTGGCTCGCCGGTAAATCCCGCGGCAAAAAGCGGCGCGGCGGCGCACCGCCAACGCACGGTCGGCGTGTCGTGCAGCGCACAGGGGTCCAACGGCGGCCGCCGCCGTGCCGCCACGGCGCACGGTGGGCCGCGGCGCGACGATCTCGTGCGCGCCGCAGCACGCACCGGCGCCGCCGCCGCCAAACAGCAATCGGCCGGCGCCATTAGCCGCGCGCCGCCGTCCGTCACGCCAGCGCGTCACGTGACGGCGGCGTTTGGTCGTGTCTGGACGGCCGCGTCACGCCGTGCGCCGCCGCTCTCTGGCGGCGACCTCGCCGCGGCGCCGCCCGCTTCTTGTGGCTCGGCGCCGCCGGCTGTTTTCACGAGGAACAACGGCGACTGTGTGTCACTCTGCCGCGACACGGGATCCGGCAGACCGCCCCCCCCCCCTCCCGCTCCCCGCGCGCGGCAGCGTCCGCTGCAGGCAAGCCGCGAGGAGACGCCATCTGGTCTGTGTACATAATTAGACGGGAGGTTGATATGAATCAGCACTTACACAGGCCATTCACTCGCCACTCGGCTGCCATATCTCGCGCCCGACGAGACGGCAGCGGAATGCGGCTCAACTATGCCGTGAAATAACATCGCGGTGTAACCGCCTCGCTCGTATCCGCCCGGGGAGATCTTGAAACCAGAGTTTCGTGATCGAGCGAGCCTCTCGAAACAAACAGCTCCGCGACCAAAGTCGTCGCCACAAAGGCCCAGATGGCGGCCGCGATAGAGCTCGCGTGGAGCGGGCGTGAGCTCGGCCCTTAGGCCCTGCTCACGTTCGACAGGAACCAGTAGCGAGATCAGCGCGCCACCCGGCGGCGGTCCTAATGCTCACGTCAGCCTCTCCAGCTGCTGACGTCTGCCTCCCCGGAGAGACACGGTCCGGTGCCGGCTGCCGTCACCATGACGGCGTGCAGAGAGACGGCGCGACCGGCTGCACGTGCCGAGCGTCGCCGGGCCGTGCAGACTGCCCCAAGCGTCGGGCAGACAAACAAACAGCGGCACCGACTTCAGACGGCCGACCGACCCTGCACCCTCACCGTTGCGGCGCCCGGTGGCCGGAGCCAAGACGAGCTCCTCTCACCGGTCCGCAGACGGTCGGACAGACACCGACCCGGCCCGGGGGACGACAGGGGGCGGGCCCACCGCCTCCCCGGCCCAGCGGGCGGCCCGCTCCGCGATGGCCCGCACAGCCCAGACGCGTCCCGGCTCGCAAACAAATCACTCCGGGCTGCCCTAAATCCGTCCCCCGGGCGTAAAACCGACACCCCGACAGGTCGGGCACCTGTGGATCGACGATAAATCGGGCGGAAATGCAGCGCCGGCGCGGCGCCGCGGTCGGAGGGTCGGCGTCGCCCGGCCGCCGGCCGCTGATTTACAGAAGCGGCGAGTCGGCGGCGACGCGCCGGTAAGCCGCGCCGGCCCACCGCCCGTCCGCGCGAGATATTGAAATGTCGGCGCGGCGCCAATTTGTCCTGGGACTTAGTCAGTGGCAGCCGGGGGCTTTACTAAGTGTCGGGAATATGCCGGATATTAGGCGCCGGCCGCGAGGCGCACAAACATTCCGAAAACAGCGCCGAAGTCTCTCGGCTCTCGATCGGACGCCGGGATTTGTACCTTATCATTGAGTGCGCAGCGGAAAATCTGCGGAGAATTCGGAACGTCTTCCGCCCCGGCGCCCCGCTGCAACCGGCCGGGGGTTGGTGCGAGCTCACGCGTTGACGACCGTAGCCCCGGCGGACGGAATAGAGTTCGCATTCGACAATTTACACGAACCAGCACGAACTGATTATACAGTCGCGGCGCCGCGCATTCGACACCCCCTAGGAACGACAGACAGCGGGGTTGCGACACGAATTAGGCTCATTTCGAAAACAGCCCGACGCGTCCGGCCCGGCCGTTACACCGCCACGGCCGCAGCGCTCAGAGCCAGGCGCCGCGGCGGACGCAGTGCGGACAACCCCACCGCGGACGGAAGCCGAATAATTCAAGTTGCGCCTGGTTCCCGGGTTTCTGCGGTCGACGATAAGGGCGCCGGCGATCCATCATCTCCGGGCCTTATATATCACTGAGTTCCTCCACGGCGACGCCAGACGCGGATTTCATTATCCGCGGACGTTATGCAGCGGTCCGGCCGGCCGCCCGCCGCGCCGGAGCGTCGGCGGACGGACAAACGGACAGATGGACGGACGGAAGGGCGGACGACTGAGGCCCCGCGGTCGGCCGTCAGCTCGGGTCCGTCGGCTCTGCGATAAAGCCGCGAATGCCGGGAACGAATCAGCGACTGTCCGAGGAAATGTCATCGCCATCACGGCGGCGAGCCCGCCGTCAAACGCAGCCGAACGTCGGCGATAGCCAGACCACAGACGCGTTCCCATCGTCGAAGGGCATGATGAAAGATTGGAAGTCATAACAGAACGCGTGCCCGGGCGTGTTTTACACGGTCGTGACAGGGAGATTACAGCCAGTCCCGCAACTGGCGGTACCGGGCACGGCTAACACCGGCGGCTGCAATCCCGCGAAATTAATTGCTATCCCAACAAGTGTCGAGACGTGTTTCCACACTTTGAACGATGTCGTTGGGAAATAACACAGCCATTTCCGCCGCAAACGTCGACACTGCCACTAATGGTTCTCATCCCCTGGCTCCCCTGCCTTCGCACGAGAGCCCTCTGTCCACTGAGCGGCCTCGCCGATGGGAATGGATCGCTCAATTACGCGGCGGATTACCGGCCGATCGGTCCTGACCGGACCCGCATGGCGGCGGCTCCGGTTACGCGGCCGGCCAGACGAGCCCGTCCGACCCGGCATTTGTCACACGAGCCGGCCGCGCGGCGTGACGGCTTCCAGACGGCGGCGGCGGCGGGGGCGGCGTGGGGGCCGACCACCGCTGCCGGCCGCCCCCTCGGCAGCCGGGATGGGAGTGGCCGCCCCCTCGGCAGCCGGGATGGGAGTGGTCGCCCCCTTTCGATTCGGCGGGATGGAGATGGGAGTCGACTACTCTCGCCTACGGCCGCCGGACGGCCACCCGATACGCGCTCATAAACTCGACAGCTGCGGATGGTCGCCGGGCGGCCGGAGTCGAAGAACCGTGCGGGAGACGCCGGAGACGGAGACCGAGACGGGAACAGCGCGAGACGCCGGCTCAGGGAACCCGCGGGACCCCGAGAACAAAGCCCGTTTCCGAGTCCAGTTTGGATGTGATTATGCGCTCTCAAGGCGTAATCAGGTTTGACGGACAGCGCCGTGGTCTCTGGGATCAAAAGCGACGTCAAAGACACGCTAAAATGCGACTTGGGCCTTCGGAGCTTCGGAATCTCGCAGTATGGGAGCTTGGCGCACGCGATACAGACGGCAGCTGATCAGCGACGACGACAGCCCCGCGCTCCTGCCATCCGCTCCGCGTCGTCCGCACCTGCTCTGCCCGCTGCCGCAGCACTCTGAACGGCAGCAGAGGCCCGACAGTGGTGACCCGACAGAGTCCCTCACAGGCATGCCCTCAGACCGGGCGTCAGCCGGCCAGTTGCTCGGCCGGGCCGTCCCACTGGCCGGCCGCCGCCTGACAGACGGTCCGTGTGTGCGATCCCGTCGCCGGTCGGCTGAATGGCAGTCCTGGCGGAACTGGAGCGTGTCCGCCTCCCTCGCCGCGTCCCCAGGTCGCGGTCAGCCGGGATGCCGACTCGTGCTCACTTCCGACCGGCCCGGATACCGGGCGCGGGTCGTCGGCCTGCCCGCCTCCCGCGGGAGCGCGTCACGTGACAGACCTGGAGCGAACTGCATCCGTGGCCAGTCCTGCGCCTCTGCCCCACGCCCTCAATGTTCACGTCCGGGGTCCTGGACCGTATGCAAGTGTTCTGTGTTAATCTGGTGCCATGCTCTAGGCCCCCTTCTTGTGCCTCCTGCTCCGTCTCAATCCTTTCCAATGTCCTGTTCTAACCCATTTACTGTCCCATCTCTTGTCCCGACCCATTTTTTGCCCCATCTCTTGCCCTGTCCCCAGCGGCATCCCATGCCATTTCACGTCTCTAGTGCCTTGTCCCGTGTCCGGTCGTGGTCTGTTGGCGGTGTGTCAGTCCGGCGGTTCTCCCAGTGCGCTGACCGGTCGTCGGACTCCTCTCAGAGCGCTGACCGGTCGTCGGGCTCCTCCTAGTGCGCTGACCGGTCGTCGGGCTCCTCTCAGAACGCTGACCGATCGTCGGACTCTTCTCAGAGCGCTGACCGGTCGTCGGACTCTTCTCAGAGCGCTGACCGGTCGTCGGACTCCTCCCAGAGCGCTGACCGGTCGTCGGGCTCCTCTCAGAGCGCTGACCGATCGTCGGACTCTTCTCAGAGCGCTGACCGATCGTCGGACTCTTCTCAGAGCGCTGACCGATCGTCGGACTCCTCCTCAGAGCGCTGACCGGCGCCGGTCTTCTCAGGGGTCGACCGTCCGGCTTGACGATGACCGATCGACGCTGTTTAGAGCGCTGCCGATCGTCCGGACTCTCTCCAGGCGCTGACCGGCCGTCGGGCGCCGTCCGGCGACGATGACCGATGACGCTATTAGCCCGAAACGAGCCGGCGACGGCGACGCCGGCGGCCAATTGGTGCCAACCACGACACCGGCGGCGAGGCAGCCGAGTCCTGACCGGCGACGCCGGCGGCCAATTGGTGCCAACCACGAGACCAGTGCCGGGGGAGCCGAGTCGTGCTGACCCGCGATGGCAGAGACCAATTGGTGTCGACCACGACAACAGGAGCCTGGGCGTCCGAGTCGTGACGAACGGGGACAGCGTGGCGCATTGGTGCCACGACAGGGGCACAGACTGCAGCGGCTGCAGCTTTCACCAGCCGGCGGAGGACAGCTCGCAAAAGACTCGATACCGGAGCCTCCTCGACACACTGTTCGACGGAGCGCCTTAGTGTTCATTCCCCCCCCCCCCCGCTCCCATAGATGTGTTTTCGAGCAACATCGGACCGCGGGCATATGAAATACGGCACCTTGCTAAAACCGGTTCGCGCCATCGCACGCATCACGCGTGGCGCCGCGCCGCGCCCGCTTTCCCAGGCCAGACGGCCGGACCCCCGCCGGGCGGCGCCGGCGCGTCGGCCATCGGCCCGTCCGGCGACGCTGCGCCGCTCAACAAACGGCGCCGTCGATACCGACGCGACGCAACGGCAGCGGCGACCGTCGTCAGGTGGACGGGCGCGGCCGGGCCCGCAACGGCCGCTCGTCCGTCACGCAAAACGGCGGCGCGGCCGGCGTCCGACCGTCGTCGGGAGCCGCCGCCGGCGACTGATGACGGCGCGGCAGCGGCCGCCGGCGCCCCGGCCTCGACCGGACATCCATCGCCGGCCGGCGGCCGCCACAATGGCCGGGCTATAGGCGGGCGGCGGCCTCCGATGGGCGCCGTGTCGTAAAGGCGGCCGCCCGCAAAAAGGCTGCCCGTCGTCCGCCGATGACTGCTTCCGACCACTCGGCCGGCGGCGGCGGCGGCGGCTGAAGGGACCGAAGCGGGGATCGGCAGGAGGGCTGACGGGGGGAGGAGGGATCACGAGTCGCCGTCTCAGGGATAGCTCAGAAGCAGCGGTAGACGAAGAGGCCGGTCAGTCGTTCGCGCGCCTGGTTGAACAACGAAAACGCAAACATGCAAGGAAATCCACCTCATTGTGTAGCGGAAAGCCAGCCAGCTTCGCAAAGCCTTTCCTGTCGACGTAACAGCCATTCGTTGTTATTAAAAGACTGCATCGAATGCTGGCTCATTGGACCACATCAATAGCATTTTAACCATCTTAAATCATACGGTATTTTTGCCTGGCAGCGGTTTAGTTTAGGTTGACGTAAGGTTCAATAAATCTCCCGGCCCGACGACGGCCCGGCAAAATCAACAGTTTTTGCTATGTGAGTGTCAAAGCCCGCCCCGACCAAGAAAGGCGCTCAACCGGGGTCGACAGCATTGACATGGTAAACGACGAGGGCGCGCAAAAAGCCGTATTGAAGTGGCAGCGTGGCGGCCGGAATTCCGAGAATTTCGGCCACAATAACGGCGCGCATAAATTCAGACTCGGCAGGAATTCCAGAATCTCAATGGCTGTCGTCCGTCTTCGCTGCGCAGCGAGACGGCAACAACACCCTGTGATCTCGTTATGTCAACAAAAACGGCGCGCCAGCGTCCCTGACGCGGCGGTCAACAATGAAGCTGCCGGCCCGCGGTGCCCGCGTCGCCACGCCAGCGGCCGTGCAGCGGGGTCTGCCCCGCGCCAGCAGAGCGCGCCATCCTATGGAGCGGACTCGGCCAGGGGAGGCGGCCGGCGCGCGGCCGGCCGGCGGGGATGAAGAGGATCAGGTTTGTGTGCTAACTGTCGACTAATCACCGGGTGCCGCATTAGCACAAAGAGGGCGGCCAGCGAGGGGGCCCGGCGGACTTTCCGGCCGCAAGTGTCGACAAAGCCGGGGATTGCACCTGTCTCAGGACGACCGACGGTCCGACGACGCCTGGTCGTCCCGCCGCGTCCCATCGAAACGTCAGCACGGACAAATGGTCCCGTCCACCGCTGGGACAGATGGGCGCCGTCGGGATACATTGCTGAAACGGGAAGAGTGATGCCAACTCCGTGCCCGCCTGGCAACGAAACCGGAGTCTGAACAAGGGCATCTCCACAGTTCCCTGCTCCTCCACCGCCCGTTGCTGTCCGCCTCTTCCCACTGCTGCCTGCCTTCGTCTCTGCCCGCCTCTACCCGCTCCCCGCCTATGCCGGTCGCTGGCACGGCCAGATGTTTGCGGTCAGGGTCGAGAAGCTCGGCCGGCCGGCCGGCCGGCAGACTGGCGCCGACCGCTGCCGCCGCCGACGGCCCCGAAATAGCGGCCGCCTTTGACGGAGCCACCACCCGGGTCACCACCGTCCATAGCGCGCGCGACGGTCCATACCTTCCAGACAGCCCCCCCCCCCCCACAGCGGGAGCCCCAGAACGTGACTAGGAGACATCCCCTAGCAAGGCGCGACCATGAGGTCACCAGCTTTGACCGCGGGTGACCCCGGGCTCACCAGTCCTGTCCGTGGGTGTGATCCCCAAGGTCACCAGCCCTGTTCGTACGCGTGATCCTGAAGCGACCTGTCCTGGCCACAGACGCGACCCCGAGGTCACCGCCAGAGACCATTAGCGGTGGTGGTCCCGGGGTGGTCCACGACGCCCCCATCGGAGCCTCTCAGCCGGCATGATTTAAAGCTGCGCCTGGGAGCGGCGAGAGGCGGCGGCCGCCCGTGAGGTGCCATTAACCACTAGGTGTTTGCTCCGTGTCGGGGAATGTCGGCCGGCGCGGCGGCCTTCGCTGCAAGGTGCAGCCGGTAAATATTTATCCACACAAGGTCATCGTGACAAGCTTCACATCAAAACAAGAGGGCTTTAGAAAGCACGCTCCAAAATAACTGCACGCCATGCATTTTCCTGGCACCGTTCTATTTTTCACGGCGACATCTACGGTAACTGGCCGCGAATTGCCGCGAGGCCGCCCCGGCAGAATTCTGCCCCACAGTTTGTTTCGGCTGATGTGGAAGTAATATGCCCTGCTGCGTTCGGCAGGCGGCGTTTCGCAGGAGAACGCGGCGGGAATTTCAGCATCATTTGGTGATTTTAACGAAATTAGTTACCACGACTGGAATCCCAAGTGACCTGGAGGCAAGTTTACGGGGCATAAGGGGAATTCCAACCAGCCCATGGACAATTTCGGAGATTGTTGCGGTCCGGGTTAGGCGGTTTCCGGCCTGGGAGAGGAATAACCGGGACGGTAACACAGTGGGGGTATTTATTTCCATTCAGCCGGCTGCAAAACGGTGTAACGTATTACGAAATTCACCAGGTCGAGCGGTGAACTGCAGAGCTGTGTGCTTCCCAATTGCAAACATGGCTGGATTTGTAGGGAGACCATGCCTAAGAAAAACAGTCATTACAAGCTTGCGACAGGGGCATGGTCGAATTTTCTATTCTTTACACAATGGAACAGGAGCCATATGTAAATGAAACCGCCTCCCTTGAATAGCAAAGGCATTACATGCATCAGCACTCTCGAAACATTCCGCAAAGCTTCAACACCGGATCGACAGACGAACCTCAAGATTTAGCATGTAACAACAACGCTGATGTAAACTGTACTCAGGAGCCGCTGATGACTGCAAGACTTCGACAATCGTGTCTTAATCCGACAGCAGCGGCTTACTGTCCCCGCGTGCTCGTGGGGACGGCCGAAAATTGGTCAGCGGCCGAAGCCGAGAACGCAATCGAATTCCACCAGGCACATTCGTGTTTTCCCCGGGCGAAGCATGATCTCTCCCTCTTGGAGCCCGGCATGAGAAGGCACTCGTGACGATAACATCCAATATCCCACTTCACCATGAAGGACGGAACACAAACCATTCTCAAAACAAGAAGAACGAACGTGCCTCCATCTCCCTAGGGGCACAACTGAGTTCAGAACCACTGGGAACGAAAAATAATGAATCTTGTTACTGAATTACATCAATGATGTCACCTCTACCGGAAAAGAACATTTCCTCAGTTTAGGGTGTCCGGACATAAAAGCCGCTCAGTTTCGGTAAAAGCCGCGCCGTGAGTCACGGGCCACGCACGGAACTAAATTGTTTATCGACAGTCTGCTGTCAGCGGAAAAGACCGCTAAAAAACGGTGGCAGCTGCAATACGTTTTAAAACAGTGACAAAGAACATGACAGAGCAGACGTCACATCCAAGAAAAACACTGACAACACGTCAATGGTCGCCTTCTCCATCGCAGCGAGATCGCACTCGGCCAACACGTCCGCCCAAGATACGTGGTAGCCCGAGTGGGAGCAGCTGGCGCCGCACCCGTGCCGTGTGCGCCGGCGGTGCGACACGAGCTGTTACATTCGGCACGTGACCGTGTCGACCGAACGTGCCCGGACGGCAGGCAGATGGGCCCAAGTGACACCGCCGGCCATCGCTCGGGATACGGCTCATGATCCGGCTCTCTCTCTCCCTTTCTCTCCCTCTCTCTCTCTCCCTTTCTCCCCCTCTCTGTCTCTGTCTCTGTCTGTCTGTCTGTCTGTCTCTCTCTCTCTCTCTCTCTCTCTCTCTCTCTCTCTCTCTCTCTCTCTCTCTCTCTCTCTCTCTCTCTCTCTCTCTCTCTCTCTCCTCCCGTTAAGGCTGCCGATCCAATCCCAGCTAACAGGTACTTATCCCACACCATACCTAGATTCCCACTCGTCCCGGTCCTAACTCTCGTTCCGGCTCCTCCCGACTCCGGCTCCGGCTCCGGCTCCGGCTCCAGCCTCAGCGCCGGTCGTGTCTCCGGTCGGCGCTAATTGATCTGGCGCCGGCGCTGCGGACCGGGTGCGGCTGCCAGCTGCGGCTCTCTCACCGGCAACCGCCCGGGACGAGCCGACGGACCACGCCGGCGGCGCCGTCTGCGACAACGGGCGAAGAAGCCTGACAGACTGGACAACGAATAGCGAGGGCATCCAACTGACTACACGGTCTCAAGGACCAGACGAGAGAGGACTGCACGACTCTACTGGACCACACCGTCCGGAAAATAAGACAGCTCCCAACGAGCAAACGGCAGCCTGACCATACCCTCACCTGTGCCGAACGACTCGAGGGAACAGACCCCTCCAATGGACCACACGATCTCCTGGAGCGAACGGTCTCCAGGAGCATCGGCCGCCTCAAAGGTGAGCTGACTCAGGCGACCGCTGCCACGCCGCACGGCCGCGCTGCAGTCACTGCGCTCCGTCGCCGTCGACGGCGGCCGCAGGGAGCGCGGCGCCAGTCGGACGCGTCCCAGCCTCGAGCCAGCCTCCTCCAGCGCGAGGCGCGAGCCAGCCCGAGCGGCCGGCCGATTTGTCCTCTGGACACGTGTTTAAACAGGCCGTCACGGCCGGTGCCAGGTGGCGCGCGTCAGGCCAGAGCGGCGCATCTGACACACTGGCCTGGCCCAGATACGATACATTGCCGTGGCGACGGCCTGCGTCACGCTGCACGTGTTGGACGCCAGGTCGGAGAAGCCGCCCCGCAGGCGCGCCGCCGCCGGGGAGCCGCGTCTCCCCGACAGCGGAGCAGAGCTTCTTTCTGCCGGCCGCCGCCCCTCGTCTCGCCGCTCCGTCGCCGAAAGCCGGGGCTTCGCGTCGGAAATCCCGGACATGTGCTTCCGCGACGAACAAAGAAACTCCATTGGGCTTCGCCGGCGAAAAAAGATGGACTCGGCCAAATTGACCGAGCGCCGGTCGCTCGGCTATCGCCGCGCGCACTCTGGGGGATTGCAGTGATTCCGGAAATCGCCCGCACAAAACGCTCCAAAGGAGATTACGGCGGCCCGCGGCCGGCCGGAACGAGAGCGACCAGCGGCCTCGCCGCCGGCCGCCCGTGGGAATTCACGTCGGCCAGTCGCCGCCGAGAAGGTCGGCGGCGGACCGCGCAGCCGCTTTGTGACACGGGACATGTCGCTCACATCCGGCGAAACGACGGCTGAAAGGCAGCCTCGTCGACGGGCATTAGCTGGTATCCTGCCAAACGTCGAGTCCGACGCGGCCGGCGGTGGACGGACGCCGTCACGTCCAGTCCGCAATCGATGTCGCTCCGCCTGGCAACACGCGGCCGTCGCCAGAAGCGGCGTCCCTCCGAGGCCGTCTGAACACCGCCATCTAGCGGCGCGGGGGCCCGCTGCCGACATACGGGCCCTCCGGGTCTCGTGGACCGGCAGCAAAGTGCCCCCGGCGCCGGGCCCGGTCGGCGCGCCTTATTTCCCCCGGGGGCACGAAGGTCAGCTTCGGCCGTCATCTGGGACCCACGGGGCAACATTCGACTGGACCGGGTTGGATGGTGCTGTCTCCTGGGTGAGGACCGTTCAGGTGATGGCGCCGAGTCGAACACAACTCCGGCGACGCGACGCAAGACGTGAACGACGCGAGGGACGGCAGAACAGAATCATCCACGACCGGGCGTGAGACCTGGCTCTCTTTGGCGACGAGCACTCGTACTGGAGTCACGAGCACGATCATCGACATGTGCCTCTGTTCGTCGGGCATATGGCGCCCCACGACCGCAGAGACAGACTGTGGTGAAGGACGCCCGGTTTCACAGCACAACCGCCGGCCTCCGCCACCCCTTCACGACCAGCGACGGACATCGGCGATCCGATCGGCGCCGTGGTGGCCGCCGCCGCCGGCCCGCCGCCCATTGCAACAACAAACATTTCTCCCGCCAGGCCCGATAGCTCAGATATGACTCACGACGGCAGGCCCGGCGGCCCGGCGGCTCCGTTTTCGCGACTCGCCGGCAGCGGAGGGGCGGCGGGCCGGCGGCCGATCGCCCGCCCCGTATTGATCCGTTTGGCCAGGTGTAACGAGCCGGTGCGCACACGGCCGCTGTTGACTGCGGGCCTCCCTCCCCGGCCGGCAGCCACCCGCAGCTCATCGACTTGTCGTCGCCGATCCCTGTTAGTCGGCGCAACGGCCGCCGTCATCGGCGCCCGACGGCGACGATCGACGTCCTTCCATCGCGCGCGCCGGGGATAGCCAACTCCTGTCGCAGACCGGCGGCATGTTAAGGTGGTCGTTCCCTGTCGTCTGACCATACGTCCGCCCCGTTATCCTCCTCAGCCCCCCAGATTGTCGGCCCCCGCCTAGGACAGCCGACCCCAGTCTCCGGCATTGCTCGGCGGCCAGCCCCCAGCAGCGCCTTGGCCGGTGAGCGGCGCTTTGAGGCGGCCGCCGGCGGCGCGGCTGCCGCTGGCAGGCGACCAGACGCGCCCAGACTGCCACTGACACCGCCGCGGCGCGCCAGGCGGCCGGACGGAAGCGTAACGGGACGCCGCGGCGCGCCGTCTGACCGGAACGGCCGCGCACGACGCCCGCCGTCGCCCACAGCCAGCGGCACCCGCAGCCGAAACCTGCTGTGTGATCCGGCCCGGTCCGCGTCCAGAAAGTCCAGCGGCGCCGTCTGTCCAGGTTTCGCCACGGGCGCCGTTCGAGGGGAAAGGGGAGCGGCGCGGCGCGGCGCAGCGCGGCGGCCGCAGCGCAGCCCGAGATAAGATCGCCGCTCGCCGCCGACACAAACAGCCGGCATGCTCCGGGGCGCCGGCGATGGTATCAGCGGCGGTCGCGCGCGTGACCCCTGACCCGACCTGGGGCGGCGGAGAGAGCCGGCCGCCGCCGGCGCCGGCTGCCAAACTCGCCGAGCGGCCGCCGCGGCCGGCATGAACCCGGCCCGCCGGCCAGCTCCGATGCCGCGACAGCGGGACGGCCCGGCGGCGGCACGCACGCCCTCAGCCGGTGATCGGCGAGGCACCGGACTCCCCTGCGTCTAATTAAGACACGGGAAGGGCGACTAATTGGCGCCGACTGAACACGATCCGCCTCGGAGCGGCGGCTGGCCGGGAACAAACACAGGCCCCCGTCCGCGGGCGGCGCCACGCGGCGACACTCACCTCGGTCTGCGGGGCGATCATGGCGTCGGGCGGCCGGAGGCCGGCGGTCGGCGGCGCGGGTCGCTCGTCACACGGTCTCGCGTCACCCGGCCGGCCGGCGCGCGCCGAGCCGTCCGCTCCCTGCCCCGGCGCGGCGGGCACTGGCGGCGGTCGGCGCCCGTACGCCGGCCGAAGTGGCGACGGCGGCGGCCGCGGCGGCGGCGCGAGGCACGGGCGGCGGCCCGGGGACGGCCCGGCCCGGCGCGCCGAAAGCCGGTGAACGGAGACAGATGGGAGATGTGGGGGGAGGTCTCGGACACAGGCGAAAGGCACGACGGCTGGGGCGACCCCTAGCGTCTAGAAGGCCAGGTGGTTTGGTTGTAGACATGTGAGATTAGCCTGGTCTGTCCAGCGACATGCTGCACTGGTATTGTAAAACAAGAATTCAAATATGCTTCGCTGTCACTGGTGCACCCGGGGCACACAACCCGAGCGCACCCGGAAGATCGCTGCCAGCCGGTGGGTATCCAGTCGACCGCCTGTCGGCCTAGGTACTCAGTACTTAGCTACCAGCCCGTCAAACCGCTATCGCACCACGTTAACATTGTGTCTCGGCCTTTCAGGACGTCACGCTGCTGCGGTCACAATGTCCGCAGTCGGTTTTCCGGGCTCAGACCGTGATGGCCGTGTTCGGGCACGTTCGCCATACGTCAACCTGCAAGTCTGCAGAACTAACGTGAGGTTCCCGGACACCATTCCGGAGATGGAGAGAACAGATTTCTTCCACACAAAGTGGTTCTGCGTACCCGAGAGCCGAACCATCCCACACACACACACACACACACACACTGAAGAGCCTGCGACAGCTGAAGGCCGGCTCGGCTCGACTTCTCCCTCGCCACGACTTCTGGACACCACCAAGGTCACAGCACAACCCTGACCAGACGGTCACGAGATCTGCCCCCAGCCCGTTCTGCCTCCGGCAAAAACGCAAACACAATGCCTCCTCGCAATCTGAGTCGTAATTGTCGCAGAAGCCTTGGACGCGCGGGAATAAAATTTCAACGCGTGCGTCCAGCTCTCGCAACGACCCGCTGTCGTCCCAACGGCAGGCCACGTCGGCGCCGCAAAACACGCTCGCGGACGGCGAGGTCGCCCGGCTGCGGCTTTCCGCGGCCCCGCGCGTCGGCCCGGCACACTTCGCCGAATTCGGCTCCTCAGGCGCGGCAGGTCGGACTCCACGGATTCCGTCCGCAACGCGCGTCACGCCTCGAATGAACCGGCCAAATGATTACTCTCGAGACCGTTTCCGGCTCGATCCGACTTCGTCGACGCGTCGGGCGGCCGGGTTATATGAGAGGCCCAAGACAAATTGATACATTTATCCGGCGGCTGACTGGCATTTCTGCATCTGATTCGTGCCTAACGAACGCCAGCTATGTATGAGATGGCTGAGCCGCATGGATCGATGGGGGCGGCCGGCTATCAGTCAGCTGATCCAATATTCAGCGGGCCCGGCCGGAGACTAGGGCCTCCCGGTGAACACCACGGACGGTGAGCGGGGTCCTATCAGCGGGCAGCCTCCAGGCTCGGCCACTTTTCATCCGCCCCGGTGGCCAGGGTGGCCTTTAAATGCACCTCAGCATCCACAGCAGCCTCTGGAATTTCAGCGCCGCACATAGCGGCCATCAGAACTCGCAGAGACTGTCTGGACGAACCAGCAATCAGCGTTCAGCAGACCTCTACGCCTGGCTGGGCCCTTAGCGCCGCCGCCCGCCACATGGCAGGCCTCAGCGCCCTCAACAACCACATGGACCTATCGCATCAGCATTTACCTGGTCTCAACCGGCCTCAGTAGCCGGCTGGATCCTAAGAAAGATCGTTCAGCAGATTTCAGCAGGTGCCTGGGCCAACAGCAACGCCGCTCAGCAGGCATCGGCAGCCGCCACGCAGCGGCCGGCCGCCGACGGTGCGGTCGGTGCTGATGAAAGGAGCCGGCCTGGGTGGTCGGAGCGGGCCTCGTCATCTCGACCCCTGATTAGTTCCGCTGTCCCACCCCGGCCGCAGTGCCGCCGCCGCCGCCGCCGGACCGCCCGGCCGCCGCCCAAACGGCCACCAGGAATGTTAAAAACCATTGTTTTCTGGATTATGGAGGCCGAACGAGATAAACAAAACAAAACGCCGCTCTTGGTCGTAATGACTCCGATGATTTAGGCGTAGTGAAGGGGAAGCATTCCCTTACAGAGAGCGGCCGTGGCGTCTCCTGGATGGTATAGTTACGTCCAAACAATTCACAAACTGCTGAGATTTATTGGACCCAGCCAAGGTAACAACCGACCGCAGCTTTCTCTGGCAGCAGTGAATGTTCACGCCATGTCAAGTTTTTCCCGTTCACAGACATGGAACTGGTGGCAGGGAAGGCTGAGTGTATGTGGACATTAGCGGGGTTGTTGCGAAGCTGTGCTGGTAAAAAGAAAGGACAAGAAGCTGATCTCGTCCGTATTTCCATTTCATTCGGAACACCTCAAATAGAAGCAGCGACTGGTTTGCATGCCGCAAGCACGATCCTCCGGCAATCCCGTCTGACCACTACAAACAAGGCACAACATCCATTACAATGTTACCTGATCACCGTCACGAGGTGTCGAAATACGGATCTGTTCGACGGTTCCTTCGCCTGCTATCTAATGAAACCATTGGTTGTTAATTTCTTATTTGCACGCCACTTTCCTCCCCTTCCAGTTAATCACGTCCTAACTGAGTCTATTCTTTAAAACATCCCGCCATATGTCTTCTCTTTTCTTCCAACAAAGGCACGGCGTTTTGCCCGTCCCTTCATCCTCTGGCAGTGTTCCTAACCCTTCAACCAACGGTACCCCGATCTACCGCCTCTCTACCAATCCATCTCTTTCTCTTTATCACTCACTTTACCTCCCCCTCTCTCCCCGTCTCTCATTCCCTTTCTCCCTGTCCCTCTTCCCGCCTCACTCTCCCTCCCTTCTTCCTCCTCCCTCGCTCCCCATTCCCCTTTATATTTCTCTATCTCCTCTCTTCCCCATCGTCGCATACGTTACCTGTGCCCGATGGGCCGCCACCGCCTCCCGCCGGCACCCCCAGCATCGACACTGCACCCGGCCGATTCCAATATGCATGAAACCTGCCGAGTGGCCCGAATTTTATCCCAGTCCCGGCGGCGACTCGACGCAATTATTCGGTCCTCATAAAGTACCGCGTCGCGCCGCCGCGCCCCGTTCCGATAATAGCCCGGCCACGTGCGTCACCATCGCCGCCGACGGCACAGCGCGCCGGGATGGCCGCGCTGCACCTCTGCTGAAGCTATGCCGGCGCGGTGAGGACATCCCGGAGTATTCGCACGGATCTTAGTTACAGAAGCGAGGGATTGCATGGCGCACGTGCTGGCGTTAATGGAGAATCCTGAAATGGGGAAGCAGAGTCTGACGGATTAGCACGTGTCGTCCCTGTTATTTGATAACAGCGGTGCGTGAGCTCGGAAACGCTAGTTTTAATTAGTTTCCATCTATACGGCGTCTAAATGTTCCAGCGAACCCCGGCCCCGGAAAACACGAAGTAAAAGAGATTCAGTTTTCTAGCTCCACGTTGAAAACACACCAGCAAGGCGAATACCCGTTCTTGCAAAACTTCGCTTGTTTACTTAAAAATATCGATACAGTCGAGGTGAGTGATCAGTTTCTTCGCAAACTGGCATATAAGCAGCTACTCATTCCACTTCAGTTGTGCCGCCCATAGGTGCAGGATTAAGATACCATCTTAAGTCTGTTCTGGATGTGATGAGTCAGTCCGACTGCAGGTTACACTGCAGACACCGAACACGTCATCCGACGTCGACGAATAGTGGCGCCCTGCATGTCAAGGTGACAACTTCTGAGAACTCCGCGGCGAAAGGCAATAAAAGGAAACTGTTGACAGCTCAACGAAACTAGAAGGAACAAAGAGGGCTTCACTGCAGGCTGCCAAAGAAAATAACATTTCAACAAAGAATTACATATGTCGCAAAACTGCGTTCCGTGAACTGCTGTTAAGTTGGGTGTCCTCTGGCCAGAATACAAACGCAATGGGGTTCCGAACAGAGCACCTTATCGGGTCGGAATGGTCCGCCTTTGTTATCCCCTGCACAGAAGGAGGCAGTCCACAGAGAGTGCCGCTGACAGGCTATTTTCTCCAGGCGTAAATTTACATTTTTATTGGAGTGTTTTTACCCAATTCGGTTATCGCGGACGACAACGTAGACAAAGGATGTCAACCCCACGGGCCGGCCAAATGTCACCCCAGCGAGAGGGTGAAAGTGATCAACGCCTCCAGAGAGATGAATAACGGCGCCTCAGACGCATCTGTGCATTCAGTAAACACCAGTCTTGTAACGAGAATGCTAACAAAGTTAATATCGTGCACTACTGCAGAGAACGGTAGCTTTTGGCGTCCGCTTTGCGGTTTTTTGGCGGCCCGCTCATTCCAACCGCGTTTTTTCGATGCCAGCTTCCTGCCGGGAAGTCTACTGGCTATTACGACCGTTTTACGGCTTTGCATCGCGCTGAATAATATGTGCCCGAATTTCGCAGCGGTGAGAGGGGAGACCGAAGTACATATTGATGGGGCGGATCAGCGCGTAGGGTTACACTCACAGTTCAGCTGGAAACGTTAGTCATAGCATATGGTGATGCCATATACGTGGTTGGTAGAAGAGGCCACGCCGTTCTCTCCGAAGCATTCACCCGAATCGCTACCTCGCACCAATTTTTCTGCCTCTCCCAGCATCTAGTTTCCCCTGTGATGCTTCCAGCCATCTCGCCATCATCCCGGTGTTTTGCCCGCGCCTCTCCATTCGCCCGTCATCCCTCCCGTCATTCAGCCACATTTCCAGCCATTTCGTGTGATCTCCCGCCATACCACCATCTCTCTCACCATCCCACCACCTTTCCCACCATCCCAACGCCTCTCATGTCATTCCGCCGTCTCTCCCGCTTTCCCGACGTATTTCCCACCATCCCATCGTCGCTGCCACCATGCCCCTGCTTCTCCTGCCGTGCGGCCGCGTCTCCGGTACCCGGCGGACGTCGCAGCTGGGAGCCGGGACGGCAGCTCGCGGCGACGAGCCCCCGGGGTGCTCCGAGAGGATGGGCCTGCCAGACGCCGAGACATACGGCCAGGTACGCGACGGCCGGCCCGTCCCATAAACCGCGCGGCGCCGGCCGGCCGCTGACGTCATCAGGGGGCGCGCGGTTCAGGAGGCCCGCGGGACGGCAGGAGCGGCCGCCGGGTCGCCGGCCGATGCTGACAAGGCTAGGTGGGCGGCGAGTGCTGCAGCGATAGCCACACGCCGCCCCTGAGAAGCCGTGATAAACAGGCGCGGTCGGACGGAATGAGGGGCTTCTCCTTCCGCGTCTCCGGCGGGTAGTGCAAATACGCTGACACATGCTGGAGCCACCCCACAAATCTCTGTCGGGAGCGGGCGCCGGCGGCGGCCGAGACAGCGCCAAATTCATTTCAAATTCACAGAGCTGCCGCGACGGGAACACACCCACCACGATCCCCCGTCGCCGCTGTCGCTGCTGTCGCCGGCAACGGCGGGGGAGGCGGTCACGTGCGGGCAGGGCGCGGGCCGGCGCGTCTGTCTTTTGTCTGGGCTCAGCGCCCCCGCCGACGATCTCGCGCGGATCACACGCGCCAGCGGAGGGCGTTGCCTCCGGCGCGCGGGATTCTCGCGCCGTTCGCTCCCGCCAAATGTCACGCGCCCGGAACTGATGGCCGCCCGATTCGGCGCGAGTCGGTCCCGATCGGCCGAGTCGATTTATCGCCGGTGAAGAGCGCCGCCCGCACAGCTAACGCGGCAAGTAATTGAAAGAGATCGCTCTTGGCGCCCGGCTCGAGATGCGATCGCGGCGTCGGGCCGGCGCCGATAGAGGACCGCGCGTCAGGCTCCGAAAATCCGCGGCACGCCGTCCGGTCCCAGCCGCGTGAGGACGCCGACCCCCGCCGAGTTTTCTGTCGGTGCCGGCGGTTACACCAATAACCCCCTCCCCCGAACTCCCCGCCACCGCCGCCGCCGCCGCCGCCGCTGCCGCTAGTCACAGCAGCGGTGACTGTTATGCCAGACAGCCGAGCGGAACAGCAGGCTGCGGCGTCTGAGGGCAGCGGGGTCCGCGCTGTTTCCGGTAACGGCTCGACAGGCGGCAAGTGGTGACCAACAGCACTGATTACGACGCTACCGGACGCTACGTCCATTGCCAGGGCAGATCGACCGATTCTGCGACAGCAAAGTCGCCTGCTGAGGCTCCATTTAAAGAGGCGGTACTCAGGCGCGCGACCAACACGTGCATACACACAAGCACCTCATGCATGCGAAAAAAATATCAACTAATACCAAGGCGTCACCAAAGTAGGTACACACAAGCGTGAGGTATATCAGGACAAGGGGCGCAACCAGGATTCTCCTGAGAGGGGCGAGGCTCAGTGTGAACTGAAATCATACGAAAATTGCCCGCTGGGAAGACGATGTGCAATGGTTAAAAAAATGCACCTCCTAAGGGGGGCCGGGCCCCCGGGCTCCCTCCTTTGACTGCGCCTGTGATCGGGACAAAGTTTTGGGACTCTGAACTAATGACCCTCCGTCCCTACATCATGAAGAGATGATATGTCATATTACAACGATGACCATGGCTTCTGCGTTCCGACATCCAGGAAACGGCAATTCAATCTGAACGATGATTAGTCAGCCACGTTAATCAGAACTCGCGCAAGGCCTTTCAGTGGAAGTTGGAGTTAAAAGCGTTGTCCGCTGCTGTTGCCCGCCGTCACACACGGCTACCGATTTCAGTTTGACGGCTGAACGCCTTCCACATCACTGATACAGCAATACAGTCAGCCTCTGCATGCAGAGAGGCGGGTTTCGGTCGAACTTGTCCGAACGTTTACCGCCTGTGAGCTGAACGATAGCCCTCTCCAGACTGGCACGGTTATCTGGTGCCTCCGGCCGACGTCACAGAGCGCGGCGATGAAGGCAAACAGAAGGAAAGACAAGGCTGCGTGGTGATGGACAGAGAGTCAGATCGGCGCAACAGGATGGTGACGACGCATAACGACGGCTTAGACGGAAATTCGATAAAGCGTACCGTGAACCCAAGGAGGGCGGTCCGGAGAAGCGGTCGGCGGGCGTTTGTGTTCTGGTCGATTACAATGGCCAAGTTACGGAAGGACCATAGCCCATTTGCGATACTATGCTAAGTTTCATCACTGCGAAAGACAGTTCAGCGAAGGGAATCCTGGTGCGCGCACCGCCACCGACTCCTGGTCATGTCGATACCAGCAGAATGTGAAATCCACAACAGCAATAATGCGGGATGGACATTTTCGCTTCCGTCGCCGCGCCTACACCAGCCCTGCACTCCCGACTCCACGGCCTGAAGGCGTGCCGGCGGGCCCGCCGTCGGAGCGGCGCCGCCAGCCGGGCCATGGCCGACCTCGTCCGGCGCGACAAATGAGGCGCGCCCTCCGAACGACAGCCGTCCGGCGGCTCTCGCGCGGAAAACCGGCCCGGCCGCCGCCGCCGTCGCCCCTGACGCACCAAACGGCGCGCTTTTGAATCTGGAGAGCCGGCCGAGCGACGCCGCCCGACCGTGCGGGGGCGCCGAGCACCAGTCGGCGACGACGGACGGACGACGGCACCGGCGCCGACGCGCGGTTTTCATATACGACAGTTAAATCCCAGGCAAACGCTTCTGGTACCGCTCACGCAGATGGTGATGTCCCCGCGACATTTGTTCGCCAACGATGTCGAACGTCATCTCTTACCTGTGGCGGCGGCAGACGCGCCAACGCCGATAAGCTCGAACTCTTACAGAGCGAGGTCAAGCTTCAGATCGAGCCCAGCCGGAGCAGCACAATGAGCTCGGGTGCGGCCCGGTATCCGCCCGCAGCCATCCTGCCGTCCATTCACACTCCCGCGCCACCGAACAACTGACCGCACAGCCGCGCCACATCGGCCGTCCCCCGCACCGCTCCGGACCGGTGACGTCACCCGCCGGTCACGTGGGGCGCCCGATGACGTCACTCCCCTGGTCATGTGGCCCCGGATGACGTCAGTGGGGCGGGACTTCCGCCGCTCTGCATCGTGCAAGATTACGCGGCGCAAGCAACGCTGAGGCGGGAACGTTGAAGCGGTTTGAATTTCCAGCCGCACACTTAACATACAATACGGGGATGCCTATGCTAATGGTGATGCATCGACGCCACTGCAATTCATCAGGCTTGTGATGCTGGCCATGGGCGACGGGAAGGAGGGGCACGAGACCCCCAAACGTTTCGTCACCTCACTGTGGGAACTCTCTGCCCGCTGACGTGCTTTTCGCAGAGAGCTTAGGAGCGTTTGCGGTACACTTCGGTTCCGAAAACTGGGCCCACTAGTCCCGACCGAGCAGCAGCGCCCGGCGACCGCAAAGGCGGCAAAGCTGCCCATATTAGTCCGGGTCCGGGGGCGGTCAACTGGTGCAATCGCGTCTCCTCACCACGGGGGCCGAGCAGAATCCAGCCGACGCTATTCCTGCATCAGTCGACGCACGAGCAGCCGTCTGATGGTGCAGTGACTGCACCGGTGCCTTCGCGACGCGCCGTGACGCGCCGTGGCGGGCAGGCCCGGCCGCCGGCCCCCGGACAGCAGACATCAGCCGGCACCATCACGGTGGCCGGACGGACAGCCGCCCGCCGCGGAGGCGACGCCAGCTGACCCGCCGGCGCCGGAAACGGCCACTTCCGGCCAGTCCGTGGCGCTCCGTGACGGCGTCACGGCCGCGGGCGGGGCCGTTTCCGGTGGTGCGGCGTCTGGCCCGCCCCTAGATCGCACCCGTAGCCGGCGCGCCGGTGTAACGGGGCGGGACGGGGCGGCGGACGACCGGCGACCAAGGCCGGAGGCGGCACGAGTACGGGTTCCAGTACAAGATTGTCGACAGACGAGCCACCGTGACCGGTAGGAATAACAGAAACACTATCTATCGGCTATCGCAACTCGACTGGAGTGAGATCTAAGGCCATGGCCAAAGTCACGTCTGAGTTACCAACTTCTCGGAACCCAGTCAACGCCCGGAGCAATCTGACGCGGCCCGACTTCCTCCATAATAGAGCCATCACGAGGCCATAAAGCGCCGGCGGCGGGCACAGCTCGTTGGTCAGCAGCCGCGGCGGTATTAGCGGCAGCCGTCTCCGCCCGGCTCCAGCGCAGCGTCCCGGCCAGGCCTGGCCCGGTCCGGTCCGGTTCGGGCCGGGTCGGTTCGGTTCGGTCCGGGCCGGGCCGGGCCGGGCCGGGCCAGGCTGCTGCCGGGTGAGCGGGCGGCCGGACCGGACCGGACCGCTCCATTCACGGCCGGCCGGCGCGGTGTGACTCAGAGGGCCGCGATCCTCCCGCCCAGCTGGCGGTCCGGCCGGCCGGGAGCGCCGCCGCGCCGCGACCTACCCGCCGGGCGTCCGGCAGCTGCTGCGCCGCCACCGTGCCGCGGCGCGGCGCGGCAGCCGCCGCCAGATAACCCGCTCGCCATGTTGACAGTGTAAATTATTCGCAGCGGGTCGTTAGCCCGTCATAATGGGCCGACTCCACCATTCAATGCGGCGTAAATTCGGTCCGCCGGCGGGGGTCCAGCCGGGAGGGCTCTGCTGATGGCCCGCCAAAGCCGCCGCGTCGGAATCGACGGGGCGTCGTACAGACTGGTGGACGAGCACCCGCCGGAGCCCATCAGGAGTTTTTCATCCAAGTTTCGCGGCTGGGATAATTAGAAGGGAGTAATGGTGGCGAAGTTCCCGCCGGACGAAGCTCACGCAACTGAATCTCCCGAACGACTACGGGGATTGCAGTTTTCCAAGCGCGTGCTTCTGCGAGGCGCAAGGCTGGAGTCTGACGAAACACGTGTGCAGCTCGCTGACATGATAGCGCGGGCGAGGCGTTTCCGTCGCCTGTTCTTGACAAATTAATAAGGCGCAGGACTGGGGTGATTTAATTAAGTCGGCGTCAGGTAACGAGATGGAGACGGCCGGATCGGAGGGAATCGCTCAAGCCGGAAAACGTCCTACATGACAGATGGCACAGCGGGACACGATGCAAATATGTTCACTAGTTCGCCTTTTCAAGCTTACGACGTAGGCAAGGAAAGGCTGGGATGTCTTAAGCCAACGCTAAGCGGAAGATCAATCCAACAAAACCAGACATGGGGCAGCAATCAATAAGAGGGAATGAAAAAAACCTGTTCGAGGAACTGGAAAACACGCTTAACCTTTCTGTTCCTCAAAACCAAAAGGATCGTATCAACCAAACACCAAGAGATCGGAACACTCAAACTGACGGGCTACCACAGTTGCCACTATCCAACCTGACGCTCATCCCGGCAACATTTGTTTACCAGACTCTCATGCATGCATGATGCAGGCAGCGCACACCACCTGCAGATTCTGTCTGTCGGCGACGCCAAAAGACAAAGGTGCGCTCCCTGCTGCGGGCTCTATCTCGGCATCAGGTCCGCTGCAGAGACGCGACATGGCCCCAGCCGCGCAGCTACCGCAGTTTTTGTGCAGCTCCTCACTGACCTTGCCGGCCGCGACACGATTCATTGTTCCCGCCAGCTGCCGTGCTTTGCTGCCAAGAAGCCCTCACCGACACATGACAAACCGAGCCACGAGGTTCATCGGGATCGGCTGTAATACGCGAGCTTCGCGTGACACCGTCAGAGTGAATTTCCTAACGAGGCCCTCGAGCTGATGATCCGCCTGCCTGCTCGCGGCGGGAAACTTCCTCCAGTTTCCACAAAATTACGGCACAAGAAAACTTTCGGCCCCCAGCAGAGCGGCAGGTTCATTAATTCGACCCCCTCCAGGCGTGGTGACGCCACCACTGATGGGGCATCGCACGCAGTCATCCAAGTATGCCGGATACGACCGGCTATCCAGCGACGGCACATGGAGTCACGCCCTGCAGACACGTTCCGAGGGCCAACAAGGGCTCTGTGTGACGTATTTAAACGAGATTGGGCCACCGGAGCTTTTTAGAAGAGAATGACAGCAGCAAAAAAAAAAATTTTCGCTGGTATTAAAACTAGTCAAAGGACTTGTGTTTCAACAATGAATTAAACTCTTCCTTCGTCCCAAACTGCTCTTCCGTCCCGTACACTTTCGTCGTTCGCGCCAAAGGCTCCATAAACATTGCTAAGTTGCTAAGGTTAACAGAACTTGCTCTCACTCTCGATCTGCACTCCACTTTGAACACGAAAGACGATTACCTCCAAAATGTGCCTCTCTTATCTCTACCCCATTTCGGCGGGATGCTCAGCCACGCATCCGATTCCTAAAAGGTGCTATTTAGCTAAAAGTAGCTATTCCTAACAGTAACTTTTTAGCTAGGGATGACCACTCATGTTTCTCCACTACTCTCCAATATTTAGCATTAGCTACTTCGAGCTGCACGGTAAAAAAATCAGTCTGATAACACTCCTTATCCCTTCCCCTTTCAAACTTGATTTCCATCTTTTCGGACATTTGGCACGAATCCTGGAATGGCCGATTTGCAGTAAACAGAAGCACGCGAGTTTGTTTGTCCCCGCCGCAGGGAGGCAATTTGTCGAGGCATTTGGCGTTGCTCGAGTTTTTGTACACTGCCTTACCTGAAGCACAGAAGCGATCGAGTCGTCCTCGTCCACCATGCCCGACCGGGGCCCTGAAACAACAGTCTCAATCAACAAAATTAAAATCGTAAAACAGCGTAAGGTAGTGATATGAAAACTAGTACGCTCGCACGCAGAAACAAAAAGTTGGGATTTTCGCCAGATCGACGACTGTTTCAATCCCCGTCTCACCACCCCGGTCGTCGTCAAGTCCTGAACATCCTGACTCATTCCACCCCATCCTACTCTGTTTCAAAACTTCAAAACATTTGATGCCAACTATGACCTTGAGCGTTAGTGCCATCTGGCTTCAGCTCGTGTCCGACTTTGTTTGTCCTGCTCGCGCTATCGCTTGGCTGCCCAATCACAACCGCGCACCGGCCAGTTGCGCTGACGACAAGGCCGATTGCCAAATGCCGTCATAAATCGACGCTAAGCACCGTGGATGTTACAATTTACCGATCGCGACGATTCACAGCCGATTCCGGCTGTCAGTTTGCCCAACGTCCGACGATTAACGAAAAGATTGCACTGGAAATTTAAGGGCGAGCGCAAACAAATGTGCGCAGCAGGGGAGCGCCACAGGGTTGTCGAGCTGCTTTGCTGGAGAGCGGCCGAAACGATCAAATTGGGTGGAAATGGAATTTTCGTCTCCGTATGAGGATACAAGACCCACGATTTAACATTTTGCCCACGCACGGGGTCCCTCATTGGCGTGCGGCTGAGATGAACTTCTTAGGCGTTCATTTTCATGCAATTTGTGCAGCAACAACCTACCCAGGGTTTCTCCAAGGGCATAGGATCAGGTGGAATTTTCCCAAATTATATGGTATACAAATACAATTCTGAACCACATTCCTTCCATGCAACGCCAAAGGTGAAAGGTCAGTTTCTTCGTTAAGATGGGAATGCAAGTAGATCCACCTGCTCTAGGTCTGTCAAAGTCAATAAGTTAAAAATGCATTGAAAACGCAAATCATTTCGCCACTCATGTTTCCGCCTCTGGAAGAGAAAATATCCCTTGACTACGGTGCCGGCTCACCGTCACTGGCGGACTCAGCAAGGCCATCTCGGCCATGCTTCCCCGAACCACGATCAGTAAGGCCAAAAAGTCATTTGCCCCTCCCCCTCAAAAACAGACAAGACTGTTGCTACACAACCAGAGTATGAAGTCGTTGGACAATCTGAACCCAACAGACGGCCAGCGTCTTTCACCCTCCCCCCGGTCAACGACTTAATGGCCTACTATCCATACCCAGGAAACTCTGGTATGCCCCCGAAACGGAGCCACTGGGTCCGCCCTCTGCCCACCGTCATGATAAATTTCGCAAGAGTTGGGGACCCACGTAATTAAGTAACACGTCCGCCGAATTTCCTTAACAGAGCATCTGGATTCACAGTCGTCACTGATGGAACCCCACAGCACCAAAGGTGACGTTTTTAACATTTTTTTCTCGAACAGGCTGCTCATTGAAGGAGAATGCCAAATGCGCACATACGGGCTTTATGCACGCGGCCTTCCGGTCTGCGGCGCATTTGGATCGCGCCTGTCTGCATCAGTGCTCCGTTCCAGCGTTTATTACTGTTCACCCCCTCCCCCTAAAACTCAGACTTCTAACAAAGCTCAGCAGATCTGAAGTGGTTCGACAAAAACCTAGAGCTGCGTTTCTGTTTAATCGATGTTTCATGTCTTCGCTGACTGTTCCGGCACCTGACCATCCTCTAACTGCTGCCGCTGACATTTTGTCTGCATCCCATGTCTGTAACGGTTTTGTCGCGAGGGCGAAGGTCGCTCCGGCGCGGCGCGACTATCGTGTGAAGCCATTATCTGCCAACATTTATCGCGAACCCGTTTGACAGCGCCCGTGTCGAAGTCAGAACTTCCGCCTGGCTCAGGGTGGGTATGAGACTACGTGAAGGTACCTGATATTCTAGGTGTCGGGCTAACGGCGGGTATGATGGCATACGAAACTCCTGATATTCCACGCGTGTTAAGTAAACCAAAAGCTTGGTGACGATAGATCTTAGCCCTGCAGCTTTTGGAAAGAGACCCGATTTCAGTCCATAATCCCTTTCCTGCCCCCTGAGAAGATCAGAAATTGCGCAGGGTTCGTGCCCGCTCGCGGCGTGTCCGCAGGCGCAGCCGCCCAGACAGCGGCTGGCCGCGTCTCCATTACGTTCTGCGGCGATAAGAGCCATTAGAGGCGGCCAGTGGCCGTCGCCGGCCGGCCGGCGGACGCGGCGGGAAATGGAGCGGCGACTGAGGCCCGGCTCCAGCCGAGACCGGCTCCCATTCAGCGCCGGCCGCCGCCGGAAACGCTTCGTAACGCGCCGCTCTGGCCGCAGCCGTCAGAGACGAAATACGCCCGGCCGGCCGATCAGGGCCGCCCGCGCCGCCTACTGAGCGGGAGGGGCGAGTGGAAGAGCGGGGTCGCTCGCGTCCTCCGCCGCATTCCGTCACTGTCCGGAGGCCAAGCGACCCCGGTGAAACGAGCCAAGGTGATTTGGCCCAGTACTGAATGCATAATGTGACATTGATCATACAGGGACTGAAAGCTGGAATCGCTTCAATGCCAATAACCTTCATGGTTTCTGCCATTCCTGTTTTCGATTGTCTGCTTGGTTTGGAATTTGCGTAGGTACAGAGCTGAATGGCCCATTTAGTTTTAGGGCGATTCATTTACGTATTTTGTGCACCGTTACTGTTTTTAAGTTTGAAAAATTACGTCTGTTTACTAACGGCAAACTCGGGCGATTGCAGTGTTAGAATGACGAAATTTCGCCAATTTTCAAATGAATGAGAAACAGTTTTGTTTTGCGCCGTTAGAATGGCGTGTTAGAATGACGAAATTTCGCCAGTTTTCAAATGAATGAGAAACAGTTTTGTTTTGCGCCGTGCAGTTAAGCAAAATGTTTCACGCAAAATCATTCACAGTTAGCTCTTATACGTATGGTGCTAGGAACAGTTTTTGCCCCTGACGCTTATTTTGTGTGATGATCGTCTTGACTCAGTGGTCTAGAAATGATGCGAACAGTAATTACCGCAAAAAGTGGTTACCACATGCAACGACTGAAATACTCTCGAGAATGATATGAATACTGAGAGGATTAACAGACATTGCAGACGTCTATCTGCGGTTATGTAACAACTTGAGCGATGCACTCGATGCATACGATGTAAGGAAAAACGAGCATGAAGTGCGCACTTCCGTTCTGGTGATATCGATATGCTAGGAAAGATAATCTGTTGAAACACGCAACTCAAACAACGCGCCAAATGACGCCATCTAACTGGTTTTTGTTTATCGATACCTGCAGCTTGCCTGTTTCACCTGACAGAGAGTTCGGTCAGTGGCCTGGCCTTAAAAGGGACAGTACCGACAGTTCCGCGGGCCGACCTGGAGACACTTCCGCCGGCAGTTCCCGGTGGCCGAGTCCGACGGTCGCCGCCGCGGCGGCGATAATCGGCCGAAAAGTCAACACGCGCCGCCACCGACCCGTTCCCAGGAACCTGCCGGACGTCATCGGCAGCAGGCCAACCGCCCGCGGCTACACCCCTGACGGCTCGGCCGGCGCCGGTCAGGAACCCGGTGACCTTTTGACCTCAGGGTCAGCGACGGCACGCGGAGGCTGGCGGGCGCGTGACGACGGGCTCAAAACGAAAACATGGCGACCATCATGGGTGTGGCTGGCACGTGAATTAACACCCACAGGCATGTAAGGCCGACGCCCTTCCAATTAAGTTGGTAATGCAGGGCCGTATCGAATCTGAAAACGGTTTTTGATGCACGGTCGAGGAAGGCACGATTGATCTAAAGAACAAAATATAGGTCATATAACCACAAAATTCGTCAAAGGGAATACAAAAAAAAACGTACTTTGAGGAGAAAACAGTAATTTGGGTGTGGTTGGGCTAACAATCGTCAGTGCCCTGCACGGATTTTGGTTGTTAGGGGACTGATTTCCACGCATCAAAAATCTGCTACGTCATCCAAGATTTTCACACGGGACGGAGGTTGAAAAGATGCTCTGAAACAATGCACTTGATAGACAGTGCCGAAGCTCGATCTGTGATAAAATAATTCGTAAATGGTGTCAGTCGAGGCCAAAGAAGCCAGTCACTCTCATCATCTTGCCGCGCCAATGTCTGGTGTGCGCTTGCGCCTGCTCACTAACAACCTCTGCAGTAACGGCACGTTAGCTGTTCGGTGTTCCCTATTAGATTTCTTACCGAGTTATATTTTCCGTCTTTTTGTTTGCTGGAAGTATTTTGTTTAATTTTATCTCTTGAAGATACCATGCGTTTAATACGTTTATTACATCCATGCACTTGGATGCTTTCTGGGCTCATGCCAATTGATGATAAACCAAGCTTAACTAAACGTATTCTTCATTTAAGGGCCATTTATTAGTTCAACGCTTGAACTGTTTCATGTGGTCTCAAGAATATGTAACATATCCTTCAAATAATAAGAGAAGAACAATTTATTATTCCTATGTATGTTGCATATCAGTTACCTGTAAACTTGGTAAAAGGCATCTAATCTCATTTTTATGCATCCAAAATGCTACTTCACTGTAGCTGTTTTAATGGCCCAGACTGTCATCCAAGATTTTACTACTTAATGCCATTTTGAGGAAACTCATGCTGTTGCTCTGTAGAAGGATTCCAGTCTCGTACAACCGTTACCAAGCTAAGCCAATTAGGATCAAAGAGCAAACGAACATGTCAAAGGGAGAGAACTAATTGGAGCGGACCCTAATCAACTGAATCAGTCAACTCCAGACAACACATGCTTCAAAACACAACCAACAAAAACTTGACAAGCGGAATCAAAACACCAAACAGCAGCTTCCTAAGACATACAGTACCCATATAATACCCGCAAATACACAACATTTCCGATATCTTGTGCTTGTACGAAGAAGTAAATGACTGTCTATAAAAACAATGGTGACAAAGCAATGGTCTTCCATCTGCGCTAGACCTGCGACGTTTTGCAACATCTTGACGACCCTTTTTGCCGCGTCAAGACGACGTGCAACATCTTGGGCAGCCGCAAACCTTACACCTGCACACTGTTCTTGTAATGCCGACTCCATCGTCACACCAGTCCTACCAGACGGAACATCGCTTCGGAGGCGCGGTGTAAGCGGCGATTTACGCGTCTAACTGAGGAAACGGCGCCATTTCCAGCGGCGGATTAATGACTGCCTGAAAACAGTGTGAAGCACCGCGCTGGGGTACGAGACGATCGATCGCAGCGTCCGCCTGAGACCGCGACTCGCACGTGATAAAACATCGCGAACTGGAGGACACAGCGGACTCAGTCTGCGGTACTGCCGAACAGTGTTTGGCGGTTTTTTATGTGTTTAGACACCTGCTCATAGCTGAAGGTTTCCGAAAATTGTTGGCGGAGAGGTTGAATGGGATTTCAATTCGATTATTTCCAGTTACCATTTCCATAGGCCTAATGCTATTAAAACATCCGAAAAGTGTGTGGAAGGGCGGGGGGTGGTTCTAGACCCTCCAAACTCCTCTAGGATCTCCAGCTATGTACATACCTAGGGCTGGCAGCGTGAAACGGCTTATCATAACAATGAATTCAGGCCCAGGCGTCGCAGTCCCGGACTGGGTGGTACGTCGCAGGGCGTAGCTGGAAAAGCCGTCGCGGTCGCCGTGACATGCCAGGGAATGGCCGGCCCCGATCTGTTTCGACTCGATTTCAACGCTTTTCAACGATTTCAACGGCGCCTCAGCTACAGGCGGGGCATACAGGGCTACTACACCCACACTTCACATCGGGCTGGGAGGATCGTGATACACCACGGTCGACCTGCGGCTTCAAACGGTCACATTGGGGAAACATGATCCGAGCCACGGGCCTTGAGGGGGAAATTGGAGACGATTTTGGTCAGAATAACAGCGAGCGACCTGGGCTGGTGACACCACTTGATTCTGCCCGAGGAAGACCGAAGAAACGTCCCGCTCACGTATGCTTACTGGCCGTTCAGGCAGCATTGCATGGATAGCAATGGACCGCGCAACCAACCGATTAAAAACTGAGAGCCGTATTTACTGTCGTCCTGTCGGTGACGGTGTACTGGCGTGTAAAGGACCTCCTAACTGGTAACCGGGGGCCACTCGTTTTGAAATCCCCGTTCAGTAAACACTGGCCGTGCAATCGATCGCCTCGCCGGTACCGACAGACCATACAGACGGTACTCTCACCTGCAACGGCCGCGGGAGAGGCCTGCATTCGCAGCCGTCCCGTCAGCTGCACGGGCGGCGACAGGTGCGGAGACCGACGCACCCGGACGCCGCCGGCCCCGACAGAGGTCATAGCCCCAGCTCCGGTCCAGCTCCACCGGCAGCGACCTGGCCCCGCCTCAGAGCTGGAGCAGACCCCAACTGCGTAACACGCAGGAGGTGAAGTTCGCTCCGGTTTCCCCACACGCTCAGCACACCTCGAGTACGTCCCTCTTGATCGGAGCCAGAGCTCAATCTCGATGTCACCGCGCGCTCACGCCAACTCCGTCACGTCTCGCGCACGCTCGCGGCGCCAGTGCGAACCCGTCTGTCACACGGGCGGCCGCAGCGCAGCGCCAGCGCCGTCTCAGCGCCGCGCCGGTCAGTGCCGGGTGCAGCGGCCGCCGTGCAGCTCCACCAAAATCCATTTTTATCGCCCGCCCACTGATACAAAGTTTCGCAACGGAGCCGGCCGGCGGCGGAGCGCCGGCCCTCGGCCAATGCCCGGCGTAGGCCGAGTGCGGGCACCACCTCAGCCCCGGACACGAGACCAGTCCAATATGAGCCTGTCCGACGAAGCTGGGCACGGCTGGGCTAGACTGTTTCGATGGAGCTGAGGCTGAAATTCATTCAAACTGGGAAGCTTAATGTTTTGCAGAATTAGGACCAGGAGAAGGGATAAAACTGCGGAATATTCAACGAACAATTTCTGCTGGAACTGTCAAATCCAGTCTGAGTGAATTCGTGCCGTAAAAAAATTGTTAATGATCGACTCAGAATTTGTTTCATCCAGAGTTCCGGTTCATCTGACGACGCATGGCACGAAGAGGCCTGTTAAGTTCAGTGCATTTCCAGGAGGTTCGAATACAGCCCCGCCGATGGAACTTGGCTTGGTTAGCACGGGTGGAAACCAATGTTAGCCCGTCACGTCGGCTGACTTCACAGTATTGAGGGGTCACGGTTGGGCAGATTACGCAGATCCAAAATGGACGCACACCGCCCCGTTTTATACTGAGGCAAGCACATTTCATTCCAAGTTCGTCGAAGCGAGGGACATCCTCTGCAGCTGAACGTCTTTTCGGAGTTTTGCGGCGTAATATCTGGTTTAGTGACATTTCCAGGATGTTTCCAACAAACCAAAACGACCCTTTTGCATAATTTTACGGCAACCAGAACAAACAAACCTTACAGGCGATTCTCCTGAATACATCTCTAAGCCTATTTAGACTCTGGATTCGAAAAAGAAAAATCGTTACTTCAGTCTGCGAGTAGTACAATGCGCCATCTTGCGGGTTAGATTTGGCAAATTAGAGATTGTTCCAAGTTGTCACTGATATTTTTGCATACTGTCGGGACCAAATCTGCCACAGTCCTGTCGGCTTCCTTTAATATTACGAACTTTTTTGGCAGCACACATTGTTCTTGGCTCTCTTTGATCAGGTGCCTGATGGCTGTTAAAAACAGAACGGATTGACCGAGAACAATTCGATTTTACTGTGGAACGCACGGTGTCGGGTGCATAGATAAGTCGTCTTCAATTCTGTGATAACCAGTCAGCAACCATGAACATAATGCGAGGTGGTACCTGAGGCGGGTCCAGGCCGAATCTTGACCAGTTTTTTTTTTGTAACGGTGGTCAAGGATCTGGAAATAGTCCGAAAACCCGAAACTTCTGGCCGTCTAGGCACAATTCATGCAGCGACAGCGATCCAAGTTAGTGCTACCGGAATTCTTCTAGCTCCCGGCCATGCTGCGGATTCCAAGAGGTCGTACGTCAAGACAAAGGCCCCAATGATACATCAAGTGTGTTGAGCGGATCTGGGCCGGGCGGTGAGAAATGTCGAAGCCTAATCCCGCCGAGGACGAATCTCTCAGCCGCTCTTAAAAGATTAGTCGGCGACGAAATGTGTCTTGCGGTTATGTCCCATTCGTTAAGAGGGGGATGTCAGAATTCGCGACGCGCCCGGGAGCGGGGCCCAGATATATTCCGCCGAAACCTGAGAACATTGTGATGATGAAAAGTTCCTCGGGCAGACTGCACAGACCATTGCAAACAAAGCAGCATGAGCTGGGCAGTTTCGGTACGAAACGGAAACAATGATTCCGTGAAAAACTCTGGCCTGCAAGACACAGTCGGCACTGCAAATACGTATCGCCACTAACTAGCCATAACAGTTGGATGCGCGATAAGCAGTAGGAATAACAGCTGTGGGTATTGATATCAAGTCACTTTAAACCGATGAAAGTGCATTTGCAGCAAAAACAAAGCGTCTGCTTTAACACTCGGCATACAAACACAAACACCCGGTTATCCTCACTCCACTGCCAGGACCAGCACGGATAACGACACCAGGCAATAACAGCCGCGCGTGATCGCCTGATGACGTCAACGAACCAGCACCGTCGGCCCTGGCGGCAGGTCTGGGAGGAACCACCTCCGCCGGTGGTCCCAGTGTCCGCCCCTCAAACGGCAGTCAACCGCCGTAAAAAAAAACTCCACGCCGCCGATTAGGACTATCTGATAATGGTGCCCCAAATGGCCGCCTACCGCCCGATTCCAGCGGCGGGCGGCGGCGGCGGACACAGACCCCAGCCTCGGCGGGTCCGTTAGGGACGCTCGGAAGCTCCGCTCTCAACACGTCCAAGCCCAGCGCGGGACACGGCCATCCGCCGCGCGGCCGGAGGGTCTGAGGCAGCGGGCAGGCCCTAGCCAGCTCGGTGTCTGCCCAGAGCACGACAAAGCGACTGGACTGGGCCGGCTGGCCCCAGCTCCCCCCCCCCCCCTTCAGCGTTCCCCCTCCGCCGAGGGTCGGCGAACTTTTTGTGGCGTCGGCGCGGCCGACCGTTGGTTCGCCGCCCACGGCTCCGGCCGGGAAACACGTGCCGGTCAGCCGCGGCCGGGCCCCGACCGTCGCCCGTCTCACCGGAGCACCCAGCGAACGTGGACGAGGCGTTTAACGTGGAAAGAGCGCGGAAGAAACTTGACCCGGCGTTTGAATCAGCCGCTCAGTCATGCCACGTGCACTGATCTCTCGTTGATAGTGCGCTTTGTGGAATCACGCTATCGCCTCCGGCACGTGGCAGGTGTCCGTATCTCTGCATCAGTATCGGAAGATTATGGCCCGAATGGCAAAATCATCCTGATGCGATTGCACCGATCGTGGCTCGGTGGAATTACTGCGTCAAGTGGTCCGTAATGTGCTTTCATGCTTTATCTCGCTCACACAAAGTAATGCCACCGTACGAGATACTGAGTGCGGGCGTGCCCTCCGTCCACGTGCGGAAACATTTCCGGGACTTTAACGGAGACCAGCAATCACAGGGAGGAATGCAAAGCTGAAAGCGGTCAGGCTGAACGACAAACAGCAAAGCGTTCAAGATCTTCAAAAGCTATTCAGGCGCAAAGGGCGAGCTCATTATCGATGGGGCAGTATGAACCAGGGTTGTCGTTTTGTGTAAACGTTTGACGGATGGAAATGTGGGTTTTTAAACGGATTTGGCCCACTTTGTTTTCCCACCAAGGGAAATTTTTAAGTCTTTTCTTGCATATATGCCATATATCTTTTCTTTTCGTTATTGACTATTTTCCTTGTTAAAACCAACAGAAAATATTGGGGAAGGGGTAGTGAAATCAGCTTTGGAGAGGCCAAGATCCACGGTGAAGGGGGGCACGGCCCCTCCAAAAGAATGCAAATAGATACCCCTCGTACGAACCCAGAACGATAGTCTTGAGTTTTGCAAGTTCAGAAAAACCAGGACAAGCATCCTATTTAAAATATAGTGCACATGTAATATATCTTACATATCCATGGATATATTATGCATATATCCATAAAGCGGGCCGTTTTGACTTCTACAGTTCTTAAGCCTGTGCCGAGTGCAGATGTTCATTTCCCGTGACTACTTCTCACTCACCGCGATTTCTGGAGGGGCCAGCGCCCGGAGAGACTCTATCCTGTGTGGCCTTCGACAGCGGCGAGGCTCCGAAATCCATTCGGTGATTCACAGCAAGCCCAGCGCCCTCAGTCACGCACACGCACTCGTCCAGTACGCATTCCGCCAAGCGCCCCGCAGTCGGCCGATTTCGCGCACCGACCCGCAAAGGCCGCTGTCGGGCCACTTAGCGTTCGGCGGCGAGTCACAGGTCCGCCGGCACGCCGGCAGCCGTCAGACGGGCACGGCCGGCAAAACTGCACCAGCTGCCAGCCGGGCTCACGCAAACACTCAGCACGCTCAGGCCGGGCCGGCGGCCAAGGACAGGTATCGGCAGGCGCGCGCCCGCTATAGGGGGCCTCATGCTGAACAGGCGGCGAACCGAGCCAAGCGCGATACCGACTGTGCACACGCCCCGCCCGTGGCTCTGCTGTGGTGTTACCGGTGGCAGGAGAACACGGCCAGCGCTGGCACTAGGCACAGACGGCTGAGGTGCTTCAGGCAGTGGCGGTTTGGGCATGGCATAACAGGCTGCTAGCGCGGCTAGCGCGGCCCAGAGGACATCGGACCAGACGATAGAGACGCGATTTCCGGAAGGCAGGCGGCGAAACACAAAAGTGCGGAAAGGCAATATATAAGGCAACGAGAATGGTGCGTAGTGAATGGTGACCTGGCCGAATGTTACTCGAAGAACGAAGTGTCAAACAGCACCCGAAAGCCTTTACCAGTACCATCCGTATATAGTATCTTGTGCGTCGAACGCACTGTTGTTTGCACACTGGTTTAGTGCATCAAGGAGCAAATCACAGTGTTTCTTTTTAAAGTTTTATTGTGTAGATCCATTGCCTTTCAACTATTTACGGACACCGACCAACAAGTATTTGTCATGTAGGAAGGCTGTTTTACGCGTTGACATCACAATGCAGCGTTAATCAACGGTAAGTTAAGAGTCTGAGCACAGTTCTTCCCGTAGAAGGGATAGGGGCATTCATGAATTATGCTGAGGTAAAATATTAAGCACTCTCCTTCAGAAAGCAGTCCTCGCTTCAGGTCAGGTCCCACTTCCACGGACCAACCACGGCCGTTGGTCCACGGATCAGTTAAACTGTGACGTGCTCACTGGGCGCAACACGGCGCATAGTTTAACTGAAGACTTCGGCAGTTGAGGCGACGGCAGGACCTGTGCACCGAATCCTGTCGGAAGCCAAACGAATTAAACATCTGAACCAGGATCTGCTGGAAGTTTGGCAAACGCACCACTTCCAAGGGCAGGCGCCATGGCCGAACTCTCAGAGAACTGGCCGCGCCTTGTTCGGACAAAGTTATTTGTTAAGATCGGAAAGACCGGAAGGAATATCAGCCTTACCACATTTTGCCTCAATTCCAATACCGAAACGATAGAACAAGGTCTGGGAGAGATTACCCCAGCAAAGCGATGTTGCAAAACTCAGTCCCGACGGCCCAGTTTTCAAAAACTGGGCCAGTCCGGGACTTAAACAATGGCGTTAAACAAAGCAACATGCAGTGCGTAAAAAAGGCCAGCCAAACCCGGCACTCAACGAAGCGCAATGCTCTAAATAAAAAGCATGTGATGTGTCGGCAAAACAAACCAAATATACTGATTCACAACGTTCCGGTGATCAGAAACCAGCTCTGGCGGCATTGACGCTATATCGCTTACTTCAGAGTTGGCCGAATTTGTTGCGTGGTGAGACTGCAGCCGTGTGGGAGGCCGTCGCCTCAGGTCAGATTCCTGCCGCGGATGAAAGAAACAGAATGTACACCCACGCCAGCGCCGCCTCCGCCGACAAGCCACCACGAAGGGTTCAGAAGGCTATGTGGCAAGGCTAAGCTACGCAAAGCTTGCTGGACGTGGGCGCGCACCAGGCCGACAGCGTGACTAGACCTCTATCACTTTCTGTTCCGTGTGTTGACTAAGTTGCGTCCTCGTAGGGCCGCCTCTGCTGTGGAGGTCTGGCTGGATAGGAAGACAAAGCGGCGCCCGAGAGGCGGCGCGCCCTGACCGGGGGCAGGCGGAGCAGGAGCGGTGCCGGGACGCTGACCGAGGTCACCGACTCGGGGTGGGGTTCGGGGGACACTCCGGGCTCACGTCTCGGGACCGGGAGCAGAGGACAGATCTGGGCAGGGCGAGGTCGGTGATCAGGGTTATCGCCCCAGGCGGGATGCCTGCCCCGGACGTGGAAGAAGGCACCACACACAAACTGTACAGTTTACAGGGGACTGAGTGAACGCGCATAATAACAAAATTACCAACAACGGGTGGCAACTGCGGACAAAAACAACCGCAAGGTCCAATTTACAGCAAGGCTCAATTTACATATCTACAGGCTGAAGGATGCTACGCGCAACACGTCCTGGCTAGATTTGCAGCATCTGTTCGGTGCAGCTTTACCGAAATCAGACTTTATTTCTCATCATTGGAGGGGCAACGCTTACAGCAGCCGTCAATAGACTGTATCAAGATGGTGAGAACGTACCCATCAGAAAGAGTCCATCCAGATTCGGTAGATCAGCGTAGATCCAACACCAGACGCTGTCAGAAGAACGCGGCGTAGCAGTGAGAAGTCAAAATCGAAATTAAACTGAACATTCAAACGGTGAACTTTGTCAGCGCAGGCTTCATAGAGACTAGAGACCAAACAGCCAAAAACTTCCCCGGCTCATAAAGGAACTTAAGACATATCATGGAGCTGAAAAGCAGCGCGACATGACTTATGTCTGTGACCACGAGAGTTTGTCTGTACGACTGCAAAGTCAATTACATCTTCCTTTCTTACCACATTTTGAGGATGCCAGTGTCCGCACCTTCAACCTCCATCTTTGAGACTGCCCTGAAATAAGAATGCACATACGAAAAATTTTTACGACATCTCGCGAGAATGCCAAGTATCCTGTGTATCTATATATCTCAGGCATTGGTTTTTCATGGATTGGCCGTTAGCGAGACGCATTGCCAAGTCCGCCTCCCTTGCGGGGCAAACAATGAGCCAGTCCTCACTAAATCTGACCGCTAGAGGCACAGGCTGGACGACGGCATAGTTACCAGTGAGCCGGACATGAAGGACCTTGTTTCCAAAATCGACAGTCACTCGCGCCCACAATCGAAAAGAAATATATACAGAAAACGTTACCATACATTCTACATATGGATCTGTCCAGAGCCAATGGCGGCTGATCAACGAGGAAACTGTTCCGCGACCGAATCGAACCCTCAGTCGGTAGGCGCCGGGCATCGGTTGGTTGCGCAATGGTTTCGCAGCATTTCCATCGGTTTAATCACAGGCCAAGTAGCTTGTCTCTCGAAACATTGCATACAAACACTGCAGAGATGCATTTAAAACACCTCAATTATTTCAGAGGAATTTGCACCGCCACCCAGCCAGAAAACCAGAGGGCGACGAGTCGTGAGTGAAAAATGCAATACAAAAGCAAATACGCAAAGATTTTCACGGCACCACATAGCTCCCGTGACATTGCCGACGTATCGGAGGCAGTCATCATAAAAAAAAATAAACTATCGCCTTGCAGAGACCAATGCCACGAACCGTCGACGCCCTATACACCGGGACGGCGAAATGTGCAGGAGGGCGCTCTAGACGAGCAGTCGCCGGAATGAAAGTGACAGCCTGGCCTCAGGCCTCACAGCGGAGGCGCACAGCAGCGCTGAAGGTAGATCAGAGTCATACCGGCCCGCAGCGATGCCAGTGCCAGTGCTTTGGTTTTCAGGCATCCCTGAAACTCGCACAAGCACAGAAGAAGGCCGGTGAGGAGTTTCTGCAGAACTTCAATATGCTCACCACATGTACGTAGCGGTTCGCGGGGACGCACGCTGGACGACTGGCTCATTTACTGAAGATCAGGTACTGACTGTAACAGCAGAAGCACTAATTAAGAGAACACATGGGAAGCCCGCGCCTCACCCAGTCCTCGAAATGCCATGGACTAGTCTCGAGTGACGCAGCTGCAGTAAAAAGTCAGTCAATGACGGAAAGCCCTGGTCATCCAGTACCTGCCGGCGAAATGGCTGGCGAAACGCCTAGCTTTCATCAGCCTGCTTGTAACGCATTCGAACACTATGCATCAGTCCAACGCCTCTAATGTCACCTATATAGAGAGTTCTTCGGAACCAAAGTCAATTGTTCGCCTTGTAGGCTTCGAGCGAAAAAAGAACGTCATACCGGAAAGTTTCAAGAAATGCCCCAGAATCCGCCTTTCAGCAAGGCAGAGACCATCACAGCCCTCGAACGAACAACAATCAAATGAGAGGCGATCAGATCAACGATTCAGCGTTGAAACCAACGGCCACTAGTTACCACACAGGAAAGCTCTAAAGCGTCCAAACCAAACCAGCAAAATGCAGTTCCTTGTACAGAAGTGCATTTTATCTGTCCACAGACAACAAACGCCCCAGCCCTACTACCGGGATTCCGTCGTGCAGCCCAGGAGCTCCACGCAAACGTGACGTGCACTGCACCGCAACCTGGCCGACCGTACTAAAGCTGACCCTCACCTCAACTCAGCCCGCCCGGCCTTTATGCCTATTGGCCCAGGGTCACGTGACCTGCCCTGGGGCAGTCCGGCCGGCCGGGCGGCGGCAACGGCCCGTCCGAGCCGAGCACTGGGCGGCGGGCCGATGTAGAAATGTGTATTTTCGCGGTTTTGGAACAATGCAGACAGTCCTGCGATAAGATGTTCGATGTTGAAAAGATACGCTACGCTGATATTGTTTTGAACTGATTCGTCAGACTTCTTTTTCGTGAATTCCATTAATGGTTTGGTTACCTGACATTTGGTTACCTGAAACATACAAATTATGCGAGGTTTTCCACGCTGATTTAAAAAGGCGTTTTATTTTGCGTTAAGTTGAAATGTTCCCTCGTTTATTTAAACATGCATCGAGATTGCAGACAGCAATGAGCAGACGTTACGGGGCCGTCCATTATACAATACATACATTTCCTCAATTTGAGACTTTACATTCGTAGCCCACAGTACTCCAGAAACCACGTCCACAGTAATCTTACATCTATCGTACATAAGTTAGTTTGCGCAAAACGAAAAAGGAGCATTGAACAGCAAACGGCTTTGGTTAAATGCATTTTCAGTTACAATATTGTTTAGCTTAATTTGAAACAGCGTGTCGTCTTTCGCTCAACGGACATTGGTTTAAAATGCAACGTCAATGATGTCGGGTATCCTTCGTACGTAGTCATCTGCATCCAGAGCTTGGCCGAGATCTTATGAATGACATAATTTCGTAGCTACTTAAAAAACTGGTCCTGCGAAGACCGCTTCGTTGTTCTTGAAAAGTTCATTTGTAACATATGCAGGTTACATAGGGCTTCCAAATGCATTTGAGGACCCTCCCACAAGTGGAGCATTAACCTCTGTCATACTTTCATAACCCCTGTTAACGCCATCTGCCCGAATTCTACTGGCTATTCTAAATTCCATTATATTTGTTCTGAATTCTACTGTTTATTCTAAAGTTAAACATGCATAACTTACAATGCACTGATACCTTATAAATATCTGCATGATTAACATTTATCACGTCACCATCCTTCCTCCTCACATTGGTAGCTAGGGCAGCTGACTACAAAACTAAATTGAACTAACGGCACGAAGTGAATGCCACGGAATGTGTTTTCTTTACGTGTTTAACCCGCGCAGTGGAAGGGGGTTTCGCGTTAACGCGCGTTGCAATAGGGGTCGAAAAGTGCACCCTCCGATCTTGGCAATGAAAAGAGCTAAAGACATGACATTTTGCGGACAGGGTGGAGTTATAACGATTTACATTGTGTGCAATTTTCATGACCCTAAGTCGATATCTTCAAGGTCAAATAGGGTCGAAAAGGTCAACTTTGGACACTTTCTCGGCCCGTACAGGCCATTCCGTACAACTTTTGGAACGAATCGGGAAAAGGGTGCTTATTTGGCCGTTAAAACATGGAATAGGACAATCCCCATTCATTTCACGTCTTGACTAAGGATTTTGGGTCGATTTCATGTCAGGTCATTGACCTATGGCGTCATTTTTCATTTTTTGCAGATCAGATTTCGAGCAACACGGGACAGCTTGTGTGTAAATAATTACGCAGCACGTATCTTTTGGTGTATTTTCAGTGAAGGTAGCCAACATCGGCACATTTGGTCACTTCCAGCGTTTATATTTATGTACGTATGTATCTATGTATATGTATATACATTTGAGTATCAATGTGTCAAACGTGTCTTTAGGAGGGTCTCTGAATGCATATTTCATACAAATGGGCATATTGGAAAGCAAATCTGGACCAGGTCACAAATTAGTTGTCCTTGGCCTTTGATGACCTTGACCTAAAATGGCCCTGGTATATATGTAAGCGTATCCATGTGCGCACTCTTATTTTTTATTAGGGTCTTTGAATGCATATTTCATACAAGCCGACATGTCGCAAAACAAATCTGGGCCAGGTCACATGACCTTGACCTTTGATGACCTTGACCTTGACTGACCCTGGTATATATAAGCGTATCAGTGTGCACACACATGTTTTATAAGGGCCTTTGAATGCATATTTCATACAAACCGACATGTTGCAAAGCGAATCTGGATCAGGTCACAAGCTGGTTGACCTTGGCCTTTGATGACCTTGCCCCTTGTTGACCCCGGCTTTTTGGTCTTCGTACATCCATCACTTATGCCCAAATGACGCCACGTGATTGTGCTCAAACGGTAATCTTAGGTAGAACGCTGGTTCTTTCACAAAGTTTCCATTTGTCAGCGACAACCGTCGTTTCCGTTATGTTTGCCTGACTTCAAATGTTTGAAACTTCAAAAATTTCCTTCCGATTTCCGATTTTTCTGCGTGAAGCGACGAATTATTTAATTGCCATAAATGTCACAAAGTAACAGCTACCAACTCCGATCCGTTCTCGAGATATTCGAGAAAAACAGGTGGGGGGAGGGTACAAAAAGACCCCCTTCCAGTGCACGTGTTAATACACTTATATAGCAGCTGTTGAGAAACGTTTTCAGGAACTACGTAAATCAAATACCAGCGGTGTTCACGCTTTAAACGTTACCGTACCGACCACTAAAGGCGGAACGTGTTCCGGCAAGGGGGGATCACCAGCTACTTTTCGAGCCATTTCCTTCCATGGAACGTCATAGGTTTTGTGTTAAATTTTGCCTGTTAAGGAGGGGGCAGGGTGTCCCCGGACCCCCGCCACCCGTTCCGCCGCCTATGGTACAGATCTCATGCAATCTCCACGCTTACTACTCCCTTTGTCACTGATTTCTTTGCCCTTTTCAGGGTCCTGCGTCCAAAAAAAGTTGAAACTGACACCCACCTTGACGAAATTTCGCCACAATTACGAACCGGAACCTATGCGGGAATTTGCAATGGAGGGAGGGGCAAACTTAGGTTTTTCCACTGAAGACACAGCTTAGCGCGCCATACGCGAACGAAATTTCTTGCATGGCGTACAACATTGTATGTTCTCGATCTACATATTCGTACCTCCCTCCTCGAGTTTTAATTGTTGGCATTTATTCACATACATATAAATACATGCAAAAATTCGACAAGGGGCCCATGTTCCCTGTGCTCTCCTTTAAATACGCCACTTATTACAACAAATTTTGGCATAAAACGTGTATTTTCATTGGCAAATAACGGGAAAGTGACATGCAAGGTTTTCTATGTTATCATGATCTTCCCCATGCTTTTGCTCATTTTCGGTTGATGTAATTAACATTGGTGTCAAATAACTTACTCGAGCGTCTTTTTTCCAAAGGCAATTCGTCTATTGTTTTTACAAGCTATTTTGCCTTTCGGGTATTCCTTGTTGTGGACAGGGAGGAATAGTTCATGGCTGGTGTTACGCTTGTAGTTAAAACGTTTGGTCAAGTCAGAAAAGCGTAACGGGCGCAGTGGGGGGGGGATGAAAAATTGGTTGAATTGTCAAAACTTGCACTTTGTAATTAATGATACTGCTATTCACATGGTGATGCAAGGTACCAACGTTAAAGAAAAATAGGAAGTATCTGACTTTTGTACACGATGCGCAATTTATGTCTACACTTGACGCTCCCGTCATGCGTTTAACCGTTAGCCATTATAGAGAGGGCCTATACATCGAAGTGCCGACGCCAATTGGGGGCAGTAGATCGATACATAAGGGCGTAGCTGGCTTAGTTTTAACGGTAGTTGGATAACGCGAAAGATTTTGAGCTGCATATTATCCTTCATTTGTGGGTTTATATCTGTTTCTTGGACGTTCAGCTTCAAAAGTTTTAAGAAGCACGCAAATTGGAGAAATCCCGATTTGGACTGCTGTTAGGCAACACTTCGTGCAATGGCTTTCACATTTGCTGCCTTTTCATATATCTTTGCACTGATCTTTGATGCAGTACTCATCTTTTTCGCCATATTCCATGTAAGTGGTGCTAGCTTGTGGCATGCATAAGCTGCTCAAAGCCTACATTTGTTGTTGTTTTTTAATTCATTAGTACCATTTGGGTGCATTTAGATTCATTAGCCACAAATAGGCCATCTGATTTTTATAATTATCAATGCCAGGTTGGATCCATTGAGCAGTTTTGTGTTTCTTGTGTAGCCTCATCAAAACTAGTGAATCCAATTCATATATAGCTGGAGCTCAATATGCTTTGCATTAGTGTCATCCAAGCTTCAAGAAGTTTTGATATTTGCAGGCAATGATATTCAGTTTGTGATGCAATCTCTCTCTCTCTCTTTCTCTTCCTCTCCCCCATCTTCCCTTCTTCTCAGGTTTTCTCTCTCCCCAAGAATCTCTTACCAATGCCAAGCAAGCAGAAGTGGATGGTTTTGCTAAATGGTTTGAAATTTCTCACCATGAAGTCTTTGCTCATGTTTCATGCTTGCAGTGTTCTAAATGAAAATAATGCTAGAAGTGGCAATACTATACTTTTTCACCTTTTCACAGACCACTTTTGTTATACACACAGTACAGAAGAGCTCATAAACTTCCCCATGAATGCAAAAAATGGTGGCACTGCTGGTATAATTTTCAAATGAGAGGAATCAAATTTTTCCATATGCAAACACAATCGGATTGGGCAGCCCCATCTTGTTTACACTGCCATTGCTCCATGGATGCCCTATGCATTACATAAGGTTTGATGACGTCACCAGTAAATGATACTAGAGGCCGCAGTCTGATAAATGGATGTTCACAGGGCATAATGTTGCCCCAAAGGCACAACCATGCCCAGTTATAGGATTTTAGAGGCTGTAGGCTGATAAAAGGTGTGACCGGACTTCTGTCCAGCAGAGGTTAGGTTGTGTGACTAAATAGGTAAGGTTAGGTTAGGTTAGGTTAGGTTAGGTTAGGTTAGGTTAGGTTAGGGTTAGGCCTAGGGTTAGGGTCAGGGTCAGGGTCAGGTTAGGCTAGGTCAGGTTAGCCACCATTTTATTATTCATAAGGTGACACTGATGACATCATTAGGCCATAAATATCTTCACCTTGGGAACTGCCCTTTTTCACCCTGTTACAATAGGATCATAGCAGAAGTCAAACAGACAAATGGTGCAGTGGCCAGCAAAGAATGAAGTGGCAATACTTTTCAGTAATTTTTTTCACTTTCTTCATCTTGAAATGATCTTATGCAGCAACCAAATCAGAAGTATTTAACTTAGAACCATTTGTTGTGTGGCTTTTATGCCATTTGTGCTATCTTTCACTGCCTATGAAAATTTCATGTATGGCCCTAGAAGCTGCAGTAGGTTTTTCAGATAGCTCACCTGACAGACAATGCATTTGGACTGTAATAATCCATTTAGGACCCAGAATTCATGGGGTAAAATGTAACAAGGTTAAACTGAAGCAAATCCCTCACAAAGCATGGTGCATGGGCTCAGCTTTAGTTCAGTAGTACTTTAACTGTGGCCAAAAGTGGATGGCTGGAAAATTGAGCCTTTAGTGGAAGTCCCCCCCCCTCCCCCACACTCTTTCAAGCACATAATCAGGATTTGCATAAGGAGGGGCAAAATAGTCATAAGGGGCCCTAACCTGCCTTTGAGACCCCCACAGTCTGCCCACAGATTGATTTTTCCTTCACACTGTATGCCATGTTGACCTGGACCATTTAACATGCATGTCACCATTTCCAAATTGCTCACCAGATTTAGACCACTTTTCTGCCTTCAGGGTCTCCATTTGGGAGGTCTTCCATCCTCCCAGGAGGGAGAAATTTCCCTTATTATCTCATTAAATGGATATGAGACTGTGATCCCAGCCAATGAAACAATGGCTACAGTCAAGCAAGCAGGTAACTGCTTTCTTCCCAGCTGCCCAAAGGCAGTGATTCTGGCAGTGCAGGAAATTAACTGCAAGACCTGAGTACCAACACCAGTGAATAGGATAATGTTTTATATGAATGATTGAAAGGGCCAAAGTGAGGACGGGACCCCCCATCCCAAATGTAAGTTTTGTGATGGGTTTAGCCTACTCTGTTTTGAACAGTGACAGTTTTTACATTTTTAAACTTTTTAAAGTTTATCAAATGCCAAACTATGCACACATTTTTATGCACAAGCACACACATGCATGCTTATATATATATATATATATATATATATATATATATATATATATATATATATATATATGATTTATTGACACTTTCTTCATCTGCCTTTTATGTCAAATGTTTATGATTTAGGATATTTAGAAAAATAACACTAGTAGGCTCAGGCCTTAGCAGGCCTATAGAAAACTACATTTGTCACCCTCAAAATAAAGCTTTCAGACTAGCCTCTTATAACTCCAGTATGGCATTTGGGTCCTATCAAACTTCCAGATGTGCCCCATTTAGGCCAAATCATCACAACCAGCAGAACTATCTGAAAATAGCACAAAAAACACAAAATTTGTTGTTGTTTATTGGTGTTTTCCGGCATGCTGACCACTGAGGTCATTTTGCGCCCACCACAAAATCTGTATCAATATTATGTAATAAAGCCCCTCAAAATGCGTGCATAGATGGCATTAAACTTCCATTCTTTTTAACCATCTCTTTTCCCACATGGTCAGTGCTGGGCCCCCCTCCTGGATGGGTCCCCTCATTTTTTGCTCTTCAGATATGAAAAAAGCATTGATCTGCTTAGGTCCAGGGGCAAATATTTGATGCAGTTTTGCACTTCTTCCCATGTACAGTAGCCAAAGAAATTTAAACACATGACTTCATAGAAGAAAGTTGTTTTTCATGTAACATTACCATTCTTGCACTTCCAAGGGTCTTCTTGTTCTTGTTTTTTTTTTTTTGGTGTTTTGGGCCGCCTGCCATGTCAGGACCCTCTAGTGGTCTCAGGCTCCTTTAAGAATTTCGTGTGTCCCTTGGGACGCCTTAGGCGCTCCTTTGACAGTTTCAGGGGTGCCTCAGACACTTCCATTGACTCAGCTGGCAGTTTCAAGGACACAAGCAATCTTGGGTTCCCTCCTGTTGTCCCTGAAGGTTTTTTTGCCATCTAAGGAGCCCCTCAGGAAGTAACAAGGGCCCTAAGGTTGCTTCTGTCTGCTGTGACAGAGGCACCTCTGGCAATACTTTAAGTCCTTTGGCTGTTTCAGGAGCAGTCTGGACGTCTGAAGGCGTAATAGTTTCAGGGGCTTTCTAGTCATCTCAGGGGCTCGTATTCCAAGATACTGCTAGTTAACAATTTTAGAGGCTCTCTGTTTCAGTCTCGGTGGACCCTTTGCTGTCCTTGATACCCCTCTAATCGCCTCTGGGGAACATTTTTGCTGTCTCGGGCCCTCTGGCAGTAACCAAAGACCTTTTGGTGATTTCAGGGCCCCTGTGCAGTGTTATGGGCCCTCTGAATGATCTCCAGCGGTTTCCATGGCCGTATCAGGGGTCTTATCAGGGGTTGTATCAGACCTCTATAATGGGGTATGTCTGGCTGCCATAGGGTCCCTCACCATATTAGGGGCTTTTGCTGGCAATTCAGGGGTCTCGCTGTTAGTGTGAGGGGATTTTTCTGTGCCAGGAGCTCGCATAACATATTCGGGGACCCTCTGGCCGCATCTTAGAAGTCGTCTTATGGTCTGTTTCGCAGGGGCCCTCCGACCTTTTTGGTGGTCCCAGGGGCCACCTGCTGTGCAGGGGCCCATCTTGCTGTCTCTGGACCCACCTGACCTTCCTGGGACCCCTGGCTGCATCGAGAACACCGATTTGAACACCGCAGGCTTTCAAAAAGACCGTTGTAGCCGATTTGGCTCCTCTCGAGGTTAAGACTCGAGGTTGAGAAGGTCATTGATGAATCCCTGTTCGGGGGCATTTCTGGCTGGCCAGGGTCTCCTTGTGCCGTGCTGGACACTCTCTTAAGCTCTTGCCATCTCATGGGCCTCTCTGGCTCTTAAAGCAGTCTCATGGATCGCTATATATAACAAATAAATTTTACTGTGTTGGGTGTTTTACTCGTGCGGCCCCTGGGACCCATGAAGAGTTTCAGAGACCCTTCTGTCCATCTAAGGGGCCACCTTGCCATCTCATGATCTCATTAACCCTCCTGGAGGCCCTCTGACTGCATCAGCAACCTCCAGCTTTTCAGACACGTCCTTGAGACCCATTCGGGAGCCCTATGACATTCCAGGAGCCCCTATGCTGTCCTAGGGACTCAGTCGTCATCTTGGCCGCATCAGGGGCCCTGTGGTCCTTTTGGTGGTCTCAGGGGCACGCTTCCGTGTTTGGGTCCTGTTTTGGCCTCAGGGGTCCTTTGGGAACCCCATAAGCCCTTTTATGTGTCCCAGGGGTTTTCTAACTCTCCCAGAGGCCCCCTGGCTGCATCAGGAACCTGTCACATTTTCACAGAGACTCTGTGAAGCTTGTGTAGGGCCCCTTGTGAGTCTGGGAGGGACTTTCCGGGCCCATCTCGTGGGGCCCGTTCTCAGGCCTCCGGGGGGGGGGATCGCCCACCGTCCCCCTTTGATCCGCCCGTGGGTACCACCGCAACTACGTAGAGCATTTCCCCTTGCTACTTTTGTGTACAAATTGTCTACAGTTTGTGCTGCCATTGAGCTACCAAGTATTCTCCTTCGCCCGCTCACCCGCCTCTCCAACTCTTCAGCCCTGCTTTCATCTCGTTATGTTCGCTATTCTTTTCCCATTGAAAGGTTTAGTTTTCATCATTTTTTTGACACTTAGATATGCCTACTCTTCTATAAAAACGGCCAAGTGGTGAACCAACGTATCTCATATCATCAGTGTTAGAAAATTGAGGGCTGTGCCCCCCAGTCTAAAAGTTAGAGTTTGAAGCCCCCCTGGCCCCATGACTCCCACGCCTATGCTGTCATATATGTGAAGTATCATTCTTCTAATCTGATGATGTCTGTTAATCTGACCTGGCAAAAACTCAACTTTTTCAGTGAGTTTATTGAAGCAGTCTAAATTAGGGATAATTATCCTGTGCCAAAACGATGTTTAAAGAGTATTTATCTTCCCTACCTCCATACTTGATCATCCATTGTCTTGATATATGTTGGCAAGCCAAATTTTGTAGCAAAACACAAAGTTATTCCTTTGTATCATTTTTCCATTGTTGACAGTCACAGATGACACTGTCTGTCTTATTTTGTGGATGTGCTTGGCAAGTCTTTTTTTGCAGTCTGATTTCATATGTGGTAAATCTGCTACATATAATGCTTGGTCCAACAGTTGCAGTTTGGCTATCATGCACCACACATTGTGGGATTGTTCATTTGTGAAAGGAATCTCACCGTGTTTGGATGTGCCATTGATCTCTGTTATGAAACTGGCTTGTGCATTAGGCTTACAGTACATGTATTCCAGATAATTGCTTTTGATGAACTGAAGACAGACTACAAGAATCCCATTGATCAGTGCAACAGTCTGAATCCAGTAAGTTGATGTGTTCACTGACAATTTGTTTTTTGGCCTGAGGATGTGATTATTGACAGCACATACTAAATCCCTCTAATAGTGGTTGATAGCAGGGTGTCTCCATTCAGGAACAGTCGAGTATGTGATAACTGACTTACACCAAGAATGTCAACTTAAACCAGTACTACTCTTTGGAAAATTTTGTACTCCAAAATGAAAATTACATTCAACACTAAGAGCAAAAATGAAATTTCCAATCCTGGTTGATAGTTTTACAAAACATGGCCATGTCTTGATTAATGTTGCATGCACACAGTTCATTTGGCATTTCACCCTGTCCTGTTATGCATTTCTTAAGGCACTAGACATCAGGCACCAGATGTAGTGTATTTCAAATGCTTTATAAGAGTTCAGATTCAGATTCAGATTCAGCTGACCAGAAATATTCCACATTGTGGGCTGAGATAATTTCACATTCTTCCAAATGATATGTGGCAACAAAGTTTGTTTGAAAAATCAGTGCTGTATCAAAAGTTTGGTGAATGCTACAGGAAATCACCCTTTCCTTGAAATTCAATAAAAAATTTAATCAGATTGCATCACCATTATTTTTTTCTTCTGTAGTGCATAACATGGTGATGCTCACCCAGTACCACTACACATATTTTAAATGGCTGATTCCGTTGTTGCAAAACATATGGGCCATTTTTGATAAAAATTCGGCATAGCTTTGTGTTTTATGCAGCAAAATTTGTTGCAGTATGGCTATCACTTAGGCCATGACATTTTTCAAACATGTGACCTGACTTGTATGGCATCACCAAATGACTCTTTCTGTCTGTGTTTTTTCTAACACTCTGCCTTTGCTTCCAGTTGGTGCTCCCAGAGTACTTCATACACATTGTCTTCAATTTCTTGTTCCTCATCGCTGGGGAATGGTTTACGGTTCTTCTCAATGTCCCCCTGATTGCGTACAATGTCAACAGGTGAGGAAAGCCAAATGTAAAGGATTTTTTTCAAGTAAATGTTGCTGTTGTCAGGGCTCTATGCCATAAATCTTGTAAAACAGGCAGAATTGCATGTAAAGCCAGGCTGATATAAGTTTCAGTGTTTCACCCATAATCTTCTAGTTCTGGTAGAAAATTATGCTGTAGAAATGGTAAATTCGGATCCATGTGTCCGTGGTCCGTTGTCCGTGTAGAAATGGTAAATCAGGGAACATTGGCTTTTTTGTTCACAATCCTTTCTTCTATAGTTTTCCCTCTGAGAGCAGGAAAGTGACTCAGCTTTTGCTGTTTGCATTGTACTGGTGCTTTCAACAGTCCTGCCAATAAAAGGCAGGTGTCCAGACCAGCAAAAGTACATACTTCAGCAAATGCAACAGTCTTTGAGCAATACTGACGTCTGTCATGTTCAAGTACCAGACTTGGCCTACAAGGAGCGACTAGTTCTGACCATGTGAGCTGTATCCAGGTACAGGACTCGGCCTGTGATGAGCACCGCCGGTCTCTACGACCCTACGAGCATCATGAACGCAGACACCCTCAACAAGTGTCAGCGGGAGGGCTGGATCAAGCTGGCCTTCTATCTGATATCCTTCTTCTATTACTTGTATGGGTGAGTAGTCAGGATGGCCCAGTCAAATGACTGATTAGTGGTATTGTTCGTGTCACAGTGCCCGAAGCCACTTAAAGTGTTTTAGAGCGGCGTGGGTCTCACGCATTAGTGAGTTTCTGTCTTGTAAGAATTAATTTATTGCATTTTGTCATCCAGCAAGTGACCGTAAGTTTTTTTGATCCCTTTGAACATATTTTGTTTGATAAGTTATTAATTTCAGAGCAACTGTTGCTTGATTCGTGAAACTCTGAAGCCGACGGAAAATGAACGAGTTGATTTTGGCGCCTGGCCTGGGATTTCGTTGTGCTGCTCTGAACATACAAAATGAAGGAGTTGATTTCGGCGGCTTGCCTGTAGGATTTCGTTGTGCTGCTGCGAAGATGCTTAGTCAGCGACAACACTGGCCCGGCTTGTAACTATGATGCTTGCTTGAACAAGTTGAGCAGAGTGGTGCTGCAAACCATGCCTTGCCGTACCGCGCTGACCTTATCCGGTTATTTCCGGCACCGGCTTCTGGCGGCGTCCCCGTACTCCCCGCTCGGCCACCTCGACCGGCGCTGCGCTGCTCCGCACGTACGCTCGTGGGCGCTCACTAGCCGCCTCCGACAGGATGATCTACTCGCTGATCTCGGCCTGATGACGGCCGACCGCCGCCGTTCGACAATCCCGCGGCGCCGCTGCCGCCGGCTGCCGTCCGTCCAGCCAGCACGGGCCATCGACGACCGTGCCCGGCCGGCGGGGCAGCGTCCGCTGCCGCCGCCGCCGCCGCTGCCGCTGCCGCCACCGGAGCGGCCCAATACTCGGCCCAGCCAATCAGCTGCGTGAGATTTTATTCGTGTTCGGATTCGGGTGATTTGGGACGGCGTGATCGTACAAGAGATTTGACGCAGTGTGCTTCGCGGCGAGAGGGCAGCGGCGAATACGACGACGCTAGTCACGCGCATGCGCGAGGCGTGGTAACCCAATAAAGGAACGCGATGGAACCGCGCCCAGAACTGGTCTGTGGGTGTCATTAATATGGTCAGAGACTAAAAGTCCGGTGGTGGCCAGTTGTGAGGAAGCTTATCTGGGCTTAGTAAAGTGGCTATGATTCAGAATCTAATTCACAAAGTGAAAGGCTTAAAGGGCGGGGAAAAGAACACGTGCTGACTGTTAAGCTAAGTTTACAACAGAAAGTGAGGAGACGCATGCGAATAGGGCGCCGAAAGCGGGTAAAGGACTGGCAAGACAGCTGCAGGTTACGCAACCGCGCAGACGGGACAGAAGCAAAGCAGACTGGGAAGCAAACGAAACAAGGGGGGGAGAGGGACAAAGGAAACCGTACAAAACAAACCCGAGGCGAGGACGGAGCGGGACAAAACTGGGCAGGCTGGGCCAGTCGGAGCACCGGACCGGACCGTCCGCCGGGACCACACCACGCCGGGCCGTCCGGCAGACTGACGTGACCACACCACGCCGGACCGTCCGCCAGCTGACGGGACCACACCACGCCGGGCCGCCCGCCGGCTGCCGGGCCGAGGCCGCCTAGTCGGAGCGGCGGCCTGCCTGCACCTCGGCGTCCCTGGTGGCGCGCAGCTGGCGCTCCACCTGGCGGCGCTCGGCGGCGCTTTCGTCGACGGCCGTGCAGCCGGTGCCGCCCAGCCGGTCCAGCACCACATCCCGGGCGGCGGCCAGGTGGCGCTGCTGGTGGCGCCGCATCCGGGCGCGCGTCTCCTGGCGCTGCACTTCTGGCAGCACGAAGCTGTGCACCAGCTCCGAAACGAGCTCCTCCGACTGCCACTGGTCCCGCGGGCTGCCGGCACGCCGGGCAACGCGCTCAGACGGCAAGCGGGATGGGGGGGAGGGGGACAGTCGGATTTCGGCTCATACGGCGGACATCGGGATGTCGTGGTACCCGACCCGGGGGATATACTGAACCCGAAGCAACCGAGCCTTACGTAGACGCTAATACGATACCGCAACTGAACAAACGCCTCTTTTGAGGAGGGAATCGTGACTTGCACAAGGTAGCCAAGTTTATTTAGTGAGTAGTAGAAAAAAGTGCACGAAACTAGACATTTCTGAGCCATAAACGCCCCGCTGAACGTACTTTTTCCTACGTCCCTGACGCATCCTGAGAAGAAACCGGTCAGTCTGTTACAGCGTCTGATATAGATAATGTTTCCAACAACCTTAAGCTGCCCTCGCCCTCGTCTTCCGAACGTCCACCGCCGACCGGCCCGGTGTCTCAGTCTCTGTCGTGGCGGCGGCACTCACTTCTCCTCCAGGTCGTAGACGATGTCGTTTAGCTGGGCGGCTAGCTGGCGGACGTGCTGACGCGCCTGCTGGTCGGCTGTGCTCTCCAGTGACTCCAGGATCACGTCCTCCAGGTACGTGTCCACCGTCTGCTGGTGCACTTTCATCGTCTGCCAACGCCGACAGCCGGCATTGGCTTTAGACAGCGTCGCAATGTGCGGCACAGAATCCCCCAACATGTACGTCACACAGAAACGATAGTGGAAATGTGAGGACGATGTGGACCAGCACCAGCTGGTCAGCTAAGAGCTGTGCAGTATTCTGGCTGGTCAGGGACGATGAGAGTCAAGGATCTCGGAACGCGTAGTAATCGCGTGAAAACTAGGCCACATCCTACCTCTAAGAACTCCAGGGGGCGGAGGCGAGTAGAACATGATGCAATCGCACTTCGAGTACACGGACGAACTGCAGTTGCAAACATCACGCCACCCTAGAGTTGCAAAGACCCCAAACGCTTTCGTAAGACAATCCCACTGGTAAGCGACCCTGCACAGAACGCAGTCTTTGACCTTACCCGACACTGAACGTAACAGACCCAGCAGCATACTGACACGTATGGACACATCTTCAGGTCTACATCGCTTCACGGCTGGCGGCTCGCCGTGATCTCGCAAAACCACACCGTCGCACACCAGCGCCGCTGTGGTGTGCCGTACCCGTTTGAAGATCTCGTCCATTTCACGCCGGCGTCGGAGCTCGCGCTGCCTGAGGCCGGCCTCGGCGGCCTCCCGGTTCTGCCGCTCCCGCTCGGCCATCAGCACGAACGCGTGGATCCGGCGCTCCTCCTGGCCGGGGAGGGGGACGTCAAAAGAGCACCGCACAGTCGGCTGAGGCGTGGTTCTGTCGTAGTCTCGGGCACAGGTAGACCCTGCCGTGTGGATGCATTGAGAGACCGGAAAACGGTCTCTCGGGACTTCGTGAGGCCTGAGAAACCTTTGCTGAATCGGTGACTGACTGGACTGACTGGCTCTTTGGGAGGCGCAACAAACTCAGCTTAGACAACCGGCACCACCAGCAATTACTAATTTGGATTCAACTACCTCTGGTCGAAGTACAGAACAACGCCAGAACATATGTAGCATGATATGTGTAGACAGACTTTGGTCTGTCAAAGCTCAACAAGGCGTTTTCGGAATGGGACTTCCAAAATCCAGCCCGGAAGGAAGCCAGTGTGGAATTTGGGCAAGCTGGTATCCTGCTTGCAGGAAGAAAACCGAAACAAAGCCCTGGACGTTCACTCCATGCCGGTTGCCATGCCGACTCCAAGCCGGCTGGCCAGCATTCGGTCTTTATGTGATTTGCAATAAACTCTGCCGTGTACCTGGCCTTGACTATTCTTTATCCGTGTTTCATGTGACCTAACTATCCTGGACCTGACCTCCATTGTCTGGTTTGTATAAATCGTACTGTCTGTAACTGTCAAGTTGACTTCTACCAACTAGTACTGGTCAACACCTGGGATTTAGATCTGGTTCCCAAAAGATATCCCTATCATGTTCCATTTAAATAGTCCCATCTCTACCAACCAGCACAATCCCTACTCCTGACCTAAACCTAACTGTGCCATGTCTGCACCTGGTCTCTCCTGACCTGCAGTCGGATGAGCTCCTTGCTGAGCTGGTCCAGCAGGCGGCCGACGGCAGCGCCCTCTATTCTGCTGAGCGCCTCCTCCACGACCTCGTCCTGGCGACGGACCAGGGGACCATCAGACCTCTGACGTACCTACGTTAGACGCGCAAGCTCGAGCACAACCTCGCCGCCGAACCCATTTGGAAAGGTCAGCCACCAATCGTTCCCGCACGACCAGCGTCACGAACGTCCGCGCTGATAACGCTGTCTGCTGCTGGCGCCGGCGACGGCCAGCGGCACCTCACCTGTTTGGTGGCCACGTCGCGCATGTGCTGCATGCAGAGCACGCGACGCTGGTCGCGGACCTTGATCTCCATGGCGCTGGCCTGGAGCGCGTGCGTGCCGCGCAGCTCCTGGATCAGGTCGTAACGGCGCCGCACGCCGCGGCGCATCTGCGGCAGGACGTCGCTTTTGAGACCGACGGTATCTACCTGCAGCACGCCACTCCGACTCAGCGCCTGGTCCGGAAGATGGAACCGTGCAGCAAAGGGTGCGTGTTGTGTTTGCTGTGCACGTGAAAACGCTGTTACCGCGATACGCCAAAGCGCTGACATGGGCGCCGAATGACCTTGTAGTCGGTGCGCCCCTAAGCCCCAATAATCAACCAACCAACCAAAGCGCTGACAGTACGCCGATCACAATGCATTGGACAACGCCCGGCAACGACCGCAAACGCGTCGAGCAAATAGTATATAGACACTGGAAAATCACAGCGCGGATCCACCATCATTTCGCATTGCTTCCTCTACCACTCATCTTACACTACCCCTTCTCTACCCGCGTGCTCCGTGTCGGTTTGCGGTGTGCCCGCCAACTGTGAGGCCCTCAGATCCTTCCCCATCTTAACCAACACAACTCATTCATCATTATTCACCATTACGCTATCCCTTTCAGTCCTCATGTCCATCGCGATGAGTACGGTAACAACCTTGGTATCATGAAGACGAATTTTGAAGTACATAAAAAACAAACGTAACCATAAGCCAAATGAAAAAGATAAAGGATACTTAAGCAAACTAGGAGTTAATACGCGGCCGAGCGCGGCGCGCCCGTACCCTGATCTGGACGGCGCGTCCCCGCAGCAGCCGCTGCACGCAGATGGCCGCCTCGGTGCGGTCGCAGTCGTCCTGGTCCGGCGGCGTCACCGTTGGCGTGACGGGCCGCGGCGGCGGGTGCACGATCTTCTCCAGGAAACGGGGCGACGACGTGTCGGGCCCGGTCGCCGCCAGCTCCTGCTCAGCCTGCGCGACACGCGCCGACCGCAGTCAGAACTTTGTGGAGAAATGACAGGCGATCGCAGGACACTGTCAATCGAACATCGTCACTGATCTGGAGGAAACACGCAGATCTCTTATAGCAACGTGAGAACCGGAGAGGCACGAGGTTCACGCACGTGACAGGACTCGGATCCAGTCTCGTCACTCTCTGCATTATCGTTATCGTCAACATTATCTTGTGCCATTTCACTCATGCTGCGAGTGCTCTTGCCTTGATCATGCGGTGCACATCGAGCAGCTCCTTCTGGAGCAGGAATTTCCTGGAGTAACGCCGCTCGATCAAGTGGCTGACTGGCATGTCCGGCATCCGGATCACCGGCGCCGTCAGCGATTCGCCGTAAACCTCCTCCAACATCTCCACTCCTGGACATCAGACTGATGTCAGTGGCAATGTCAGCGATTCGCCGTGAGCCTCCGTGACCATCTCCGCCTCTGTACGCCAGACTCATGTCAGTGGTCAAGATGTCAGCGATTCATCGTAAACCCACTCAAATATATTCTCCACTTCTACGCTCAGACCGAACATCAGTGATCATGAAGTCACAGACGTCCTGTAAAGCTCCTGGAATATCTGGAACAAATGCTGTCCTACGCGGATCAGGGCAGAGAAAACGATTCTTCCGATGCCTCCACACAAGACAACCGTTCCTTCTGTTTCCCTCCTGGCAGGGCAGACATTACCTCTGCGTGCCTCCACGCGGGGCAGCCGTTACCTCTGCGCGTCTCCAGGTAGGGCAGCTGCAGCCTCTGCGGCTGCCCCCGCAAGTGGTCGATGTCAGTGCCCTGCCGCGCCAACGGCGCGAACGCCGTCGAGCCGGGCGTGTCGTACTCGGCGATTATGTCCCGCCGCCGGCCGGCCGTCTGGCTCAGCTTGTGGTCCTTAAAGCGGCGCAGTCGGCGCACGTCTGGCGCACAACATGGCCGCCGGTCAGGACTTACCACATGGAAGCAGAGGTTGCTGAAGGGTGCAGCTCGAGGGGCCAGTTGAAGGTGAGCATTCAAGCGATGGAAATTATGGCAAACTGAATGGTCATCCACATCCCGGGTGTACAGCCGACTGATTTACACTACTGTTTCATACCCACACTCGGTATTCGACTGTCATATAGCTTATAATATAACCCATCTTCTTCTGTGGGCAGGGGCGTAGCTTTTCATACTTTTGTATGGAGCTTCCATACCAAAGAAATCACCAGGATGAAATGCACACCAGTATCTTGACCCGCTGATGCGTTCTCTTGCCTGATAAAATGCTGTAAATACGTTATCAATGCCACATTTTAGGGTGCAATGACTTCGTTTCTTTCATGCCAAAATTTATCCCAATTCTACGCCCATGTCTGCGCGATGATCTTACCGTTCGCAGTGTACGCGCCACAAAAACCAATTACGCCAATAAGGGTCAGTGGTCTCATGGCCGTAAACTAACTGATCACCAGCTAGTGTAATCGGGCAGGCAATTAACGATTCGGAAGTTGCCGCGCTCTGATGGCTGGGAGCAGGACGCCATGTATCGTACCCAGACGGCTGGCCCTGTCCCCTGCTGCTGACCTCGAGCGTGCTGGGCCTGGATCCTGCCGATCTGAGCGTCCCTCTCGGCCACGCGGATCTGCCACCGCTTGTCGAGCCGCCGGGCCACGCGCTGTTTCCGTCGGTCCTCCTGTTCCTTCAGCAGGTGCTTCATCAGCTGCAGCCGCAGCTCCTGCGGAAGCGGCACGGGTCGTGAGCCGGGGAACGGCCAGGTCAAGTGCTGAGGACAGCCAGCAGCCAATCCCGAGTCAAGGCTGACGATGGGACGCAAAGCGGCTGGCTTTTCGGACGTCGCGAAGTGCTTTCATGCTGCCATTCTGGTTAGCTGGAAACGACACAAAATCAACGTCAACCGACGGTTGGACATAAAACAGATGCGACCGCTCTGACAATACATAAATACTCAGGTTGGCAGACCCATATGTGAGCCCTTCTCGCAATGTTCCAGTCCCACTGCTTCGGGCCTAATGCCTGTTACTTAATTCCGTTAATGATAACCTGTTTACCTACCACGTGACCGTTGCCTATTCGACATACTTTCTCACTGGGACAGTCCACGCCCCTATGTGTCTCTTTTGTCCTCTAGTCCAGCATCCGAACACTAAACTAATGACACCATCTCACCAGGATATCGTCTTCTCTCCCGATCTCGGACCTAGCGCTCCAGACCACCCTACTGCCCACGTCCTCTCACCAGGACCCGGCTTCGCGCTGCGTGCGTGCGGACCCTGCAGCTCTGCTCCCGATCTCGCACCGCTGACCTGGATCTCGCTGATCTCCCTGTCGCGGACGACCCACTCCTGGCGCTCGATGCTCTCGATGAGCCGGATGCGGCGCTCGCCGTAGCAGCGGTCGCCGCTGGCCGGTAGGGTCTCGCCCCAGGATCGCCGGTTCCGCAGTCGCTCGATCATCTCCACCTCGGCGGCGCCGGCCGGCAGGCCGTGACCTGGCGCCGGCCGGCGGCGTCAGCAGCGGACAGACGTCGGGCAACGGACAGACAACGGTGCACAGGGAAAGAGCAGGGGAGGGCAAGGCCAAACATGGGGGAAAAAGTTAGGTCTGGCGTGGAGGCGTGAAGACGGTTAGGCAGGGTTCAAGCAGGGTGAGGAAGACCAGACAATAGTAATACAGGGGAAGGCAGGAGTCAGTCAGTGAGGGCAGGCTGGGGAAGACGAGAAAGGTCAGGCAGGGGAGGCTGGCTTAAGCAGGATCCGAAAGAGACAGAACATGACCAGAAATGAGATGGGCACGATCAGTTCTTTACGCACTGCTCCTGTTGCCGTATCACAGATCACTGGCCCTGACTTGCCAGACATCCGCAGCATTCATTTCGGACCTATGTGGCTAATAAAGCGATGCTAACAAATGTGCTTAGATATCTGGGTTACGTGAGATGATACCAATCGCCAGTAGTGAATAAGCATGTCCAACGTGCCAAAGTACAGCCCATACATGCAATGATGGGCGTCAGAAAGGTTTCCACCACGACCCATTCCTTAGTCAGTGCCCTGGCTCAGAACCACCCCGCCGGCTCATTCAGACACATGTTTGTTCCACTCCAACCAGAGACACGCCCAAGACCGGCGCGTGACCCCAGGTCGGGGCGGCCGCCGGCCACTGACCCCAGGAGAGCGCGGCCACGGTCAGCTCCTCGGCCCAGTCGCCGTCGACGACGCGGAACGGCGGCGAGTACGGCTCGGTCTGCGCCTCCGACTCGCGGTAGTCCGTCTGCGTGCCGCGGCTGCGCGTCTCGGCCGGCGGCGGCGAGAGCGCAGCGGCGGCGGCGGCGGCCGCCACGCCCGGCGGGCTGGCCGGCCGGCCGGCGGCGCCGTCCCCGGCTCCGCCGGCCGCGTCCAGGTGCAGCCCGGCCGGCAGGATCGAGTGCTGGTACGCCGGCAACATGCTGCCGGACAGGCGGCGGAATGCCAGAGGGGTCGGAGAGGCAGGGAGGAGCGTGCTGGTGGAGCGAAACGGGAGAGAGCGCTAGCGCCTACGAATACTTCACATGTGACTTCGGAGGATACCTTCATAACAAAGTTTACGGATGTAAATGCAAACTGTGCCTTCCACAAAACCGAAACGGAAACCCTGATTCATCTCTTTTGTCGTTGCAGTGTTGATGTTAGCCTGTGGTCTGCGGTTGAGAGCGTTTTCATAATGCCAGGAGTTGAAAATTTGTTGCTTAATGAAAAAACCATTCTGGAATCTGATTTTGAAAGTGCGAACGTTGGGATTGAAAGGAGAGCCGTAATCCAAGAGATGATTTTGTTGCTTTAGTTCTTCATCTTCAGCTTCACGCTCATCGATCAACACTTGCTACTGATTGCACAGAAGGCGAGAAAAACCGCGAAGAAGCTCATGATTGGGAAAACTGTGTACTCAACCAGCGTGTCACCTAAGTGCAAGGACCGTTTCGTTCGTGCAAGCACGTTTCGTACCCAAATAAGGACCGTTTGGTTCTAAATAATGGCAAATCGTATCCTCATTGTGAAGAGGAGAGGATGTGTATGCTCCATTTCGTGACTGTTATTCTTTGATTAATCCGCCGGTGAAATCCGGAGAAAACATCTCGGAGGACACAGTCACCCTCATTTTGCGTTCGAATTCAAGCAAGAGCTCGTGGTGCTCCCAAAGACAAATTAAAGCTTTCGCAAACGGTATTACATTCCTTGAAGCATGTGTCTGTGATTCATCCGACCAAACGGCTAACATACACAACACGAGGCATCGTCATATCACGTATCTAAAAGCACATGACCATCAGAATAACTATGCCATCACAGTCGCATAACTGTGACTGAATGCCGATGCCAAAAAAAAAATGAACTTGGTCAATCTGTTCAAAAAGACCTTTATTGCGCTAGTTTTGGAGACAGCGATATGGTGAGACGGCCTGAAAATGAATATAATACCCTATCCAAAAACCCCACCTTATTCTATCCTACCCAGAAAGAGTACCACGGGGACGTACAGCAGCCTTTTGGAGAAAATGACACTTCGAAAATACTTACATGTTGAAATATTTGAAGCGGTTTCTTCCCGTTATCTCAGGATCATTATTTGACTGTTGCTGCTGCCTGGAACGTTAAAAAGAAAATCAAAGATTAAATCTGCCAAAAAGCCATGGTTATGGTAGCAGCATGCTGCACTTGACGTCTAACGCTATGGCACAGGTGATACAGATACCACGTGAGACACTAGTACCTCGAGAGCAGTGCACTGAAGCGAAAGCTGCCCATCACGTGGAACTTGACCCGGGCCGTGCGGCGTGGCACCCGCCAGGGATTCCTCACCTGATCCGGTAGTCGGGTTTGGGAGGTGGGAACGTCTTGCGCACCAACTGCCACGAGAAACCCGGGTAATTGGGCAGCGCGCTGAACATGCTCTCGAAGTTCGGCACGCATTGCTGCAGGCCCAGAGTCCAATCAAGTTCGAGGCCAAGATAACGACCACCACGTCAAGGTCGGCAGCGAGACTGGTCAAGCTCGGGGATTGTATCAAACCACGACACATGCAATGACGGCCAGTCTGCAAGGGATGGAAGTACAATGTTGCTCAGCTACGGGAAAATGTTTATTTCGCTGCACTGTCTGCCTCTTCAACGAAAGCGGGCTGCTGTCACAAAGTTAAAATGATGCTCTTGTCACATTCTGTCGCTGTGACGTGAATCGTGGAACACAATGAGTGAACAATGCGACGGTTCCGCCCAGATCCAAACGAGTTCCAGCGTCCCCTGCCTTAATTCCCCTGTCCCCTCGTGACATCCTGCGACTGAAATGGCATTGAAAACATCGGGACTTACGGAATGGCAAGTGCAAATCAGAACAGGCAGCATTTCGACTCACCAATCTTGATGTTTCCAGAGATGCGCGGTAAGCCTCCTTACGATACTCCTTTTGGCTGGATAAGGTGAAGAGTGGGTCTAAAGGACAGAGGTTAACGGCGTTACGGCATGAGACGGGTCACCTCATACGCACACGCAGCATGACCAACTACTAGTAAATGAAGCATATTGTCCCAGTCAGGTAGGAGATGCAGTTATCGCTTGCACTGTTCTAGTAGATGCCCTAATAATATGTTTCACGACATATTACGACATGAACGAAACATTCGGCGACACACGTGAAGGACGACGAAACTAGCCCTTTTGCATTTCCTTATTTTTATGCAGCTGCAACGAGCATGGCATAAACATAAAAGGCAGTCCACTTTGCAGGCTTACTTTCGGTAGTTGCGGTACAGTTCCAATACATGCAACGGATTTCTCCATGCGTCAAAACGGTGAAAGTCGTCGTCGACACCCACGAGCGTATGTAAGAAAACCGTTAAATACCACACATGGATATGACTACATCTTTTTTCTTTCACCAATCTTAGCATGGTTAGTGAAATCGGAACATCATACCGGAAAAAAAATTCACCGCATATAACATATACCAGTATATAAACTGCATTCCTTCCTCTACACATTCTATGTTTGCATTCCAGCATTAGGAATGAATCAGTCCGATACACAGGCGCAGCCAGAGGGGGCGAACTCTCCTCAGGTCTGCATTTTCTCCTTTTTTATAGCACGGACGCAGCGAACGAGATGTCTTACCATACTTGATTTACGGGAATGCGCACCAGTGACCAATATGAGTCTTCTTAGTGAAATCCATCGCACATCGTCTTCCCAGCAGGCGGTTTTCGTATGATTTCAGTTCCCACTGAGCTCACACCCTCCCACCAAAAAATCCTGACTGGTCCTGGCCCAATTTCTGAGGAACTCACCGTACATGAAGTCCAGGGCTCTTGACGTGACCCCCTGTTTCATTTCCGTTACGGTCTTGGTGACCGACGCCATCATTGGTAGCTTTGTTCTGAAACAAAACGGGGAATCGAACGGAGATGACGCCAGTCGCCGTCTAACATGTTCTTTCAACCGTTGACTGCTTTAAGTAAGCTTCCAAAGCAAAACACAACAAGCGATTCTAGTTATCTGCCGGACAAGCTTTGAGATTTGGAATTGGACGCAACGTCAGGGGCATTAACGCCTTTACTGCGATTCTTTCCATTCAAAAGCCATACGCATGTCATCCACATCGAAAGCTGAAGCGCCGCGTCCCCGCCCCTCTCTTTGACCCAAAGCCAAACACTGGAGCTGATCTGGCCTGGGCATGATGCAAGTGTCTCTGCCAGCCGTCCCATGCTTTGCCCCCGCTCGTGATTGAGGACCGTTGGCAGCGATAAATGTAAATGAAGAGAAGTCCTTTGTGTCAAAAAAGAGTCGCCGAAACCCGGAGAAAAACTTGCTATATGGTATATATATACACACTATAATATATATATATATATATATATATAACTATATATACATCGTCCGAAAGACGGCCGCTTCGGGCGCTTTGTCCAATGGCGACGTCTGTGTTGAACACTGCACCCACCAGGCGCGGATCCAAGGGGGAGGGGGGCGATGGGCCGACCGTCCCCCTCGGCCTGAGAATGGGCCCCTCTCGGGCCGACTCCAAAGGGGCCCTGTTAGACTCAAAAGAGGCCCGTCGGGGCCCCGTATGAGCCTCACGGGGATCAGTGAAAACGTGGCGGTTTCTTGGTACAATCAGGGGGCCCCTGGGAGGGTTAGATGACCCCTGGGATGCGTAGAAGGACTCCTGAAGCTCCCAAATGGCCCCTGAGACCACAAGAAAGGCCCAAACACGTAAAATTTCCCGAGACCGCCAGAAGGGTCACAGAGCCCCTGAGAGGGCGAAGATGAGGGCTGAGTCCTTTAGTCCTTTTTCCAAGGATGACATAAGGGCCCCTGGAACGGCACAGGGACCCCGGATGTGTCGCACGGACCTGTGTGAAAAGCTGAAGGTTCCTGATGTAGTCAGAAGGGCCTTCGGGAGGGCTAATGAGACCCTGAGATGCCAAGATGGCCCCTAAGATGGACAGAAGGGTCCCTGAAACCAGGGCCCATTTTAACATGTTAACTGGGGGGGGGGGGGCAAATGCCCCCTCAGTCGGACACTTTGCCCCCCCCAGTCAAGAGCCTTTGCCCATGCAAAGGAAAAAACAACCAGGAATACTAGCGTAACCAGGAGAGTATTCCACAAAGCGCTGCGCACGAGTCTCGCGAAGCAGCATTTCATCAACGCAGGATGTTTTAAATCACTAAGTAATGTGGGAGCACACTTAGAAGCATCATTTTATAGTACGTAATGCAGGCACACCTAGTGACTGCTGGCGAACATGTTTCTTAACTGGGTCGCCGGCACCCGATGCCGCGATTGTCTGGTGGGCGGCTAAGGCGTTTCATTGCATCGTAAGCACGTTAAAAATAATGATGACCATGTTTGACGTGTTCAAGCGCAACAAAATTGAAGGGTGAGCTGGTGGTCAGGGTGGTTTCGCTATGGTGGGATAATGTTTATATGAATGCGGTAATAGTCCAGCAGTGCTGTTGTCGTCATCCTGATCTGAAAACCCTGCTAAAATCCCAGTACCTAATTGGTACTTCATTGAACTTCCTTCTTTTGACAACTTCCTCGAGTTTTACGCGAGGAAAACAAAATTAATCAGTCATATATTAAAACCGTCACTCTTGCTGCTCCTTGTGCATGGGTTTGTGCATCCCATGAGCATGCTCCATGTGCTTCACCAACATGGCATAGCTCAGACTGCAGATAATGACGAGTGTTGATGATACCTCATTGAAGCTGGGCTAAGGCGAATATTTTAACGTGAGGTGGCTTTTGTATTTTTCGGGACGATAATCTGGAAAGGGAGCAGTCTGTTCTGTCTGCGTTGGGACAGCTTTTGCACTTTTGCGTAGTGTTGAAAAACATATTGGCCAAAATTTGGCGAGAAGCTGTATTTTGGGGATAGATTACATCAACATAGACTATCCCGGACAGGCAACCTACTGCCTCATTTAGGGAAAATCGAAGCTGCCCAACATCTCGTCAGTATCCTGGCCATCGTTTGCAAACTGTGGCTTATATATAACAATTTTGAAATACCATACCTGGCCAAAGCAACGGCAACCCATGGTGCCGGTCTGTTAATTTCACAATTCCACGCGCGTTCTTAGACGCCGGGATATTTAAGGACCATCTGCGGCAACCTGCGTCAACGCAGAAAGTACCTTTTATAACGGAAGTCTGTGCCACTATGGCTGCACCCCGAGAAAAAAGTCGAGGAAAATGCTGGAGGTCCACCACGGAAATTGACAAGAAGAAATTTAGGGACAGTCTCCAAAACTTTTTTCACATCACCCATGGAGACACCATTAAGATCATCAAAACCACGAGGGCAAAGGCGTTCTCCAAGTTCAAAGGAAGCCAGGTCGCTGAGGCGTCCTGATGGTATTCGATAAGTTTTTTCTGGGAAGGAGCAGTTAGCATTTCAACGACAACAGTTTGTCGAAGAAAGGGCCCGCCGTTAGACTGAACAGTACACCGAGCAGGAGGAAACTGCCCAATTGAAATGCTCGTCTACCGACAACACACAACTGACAGACCAGGATGACCCGCAGCCTTTCGCCATGCCTTCTCCTTCGAAGCGGCTCTGCAGGAGACTTAAAAACATCGTCATTCCTGGTCTGGCAGCAGTCCTCGATCGGATCAAGTTCAGTGATCGCTCTGCAATCCACTTCCTATCGTCTACGGCTTCGGCCCTCGGCCACGACTCCTCTGAACTGGCGATCACAGAAGCTCGACCAGGCGAGCACGTAGATCGCAGAGGAAAGCCATTGCGGACGAAATCTAGCATTCTTTCTCCGCGCCACCCAACCTGGTGGTCCACTGGGACAGCAAACTGTTACCTGACGATGGAAAGGAAAAGGTGGATCGACTCCCTGTCATTGTAACCAGCCAAAGAAGTGCCACCAAGCTCCTCAGTGTTCCGAAGTTTGCAAGTAGGGCCGGAGCAACGCCAGCTCACGTTGTCGCGCATTGTCTGGAAGACTGGCGAAACCTCCAGCAATACTGGACAAGTTGTGGGAGCAAGCACGCTTCTTCAACAGAAGTTTGAGCGACAAGCGACCTGTTCACTTCGCTTGTCGTCATCATATCTTCGAACTGGTGACAGAGGCGGCTTTCTCCACGCCTTTCGGTCCGTCTTCGGGACTGGTTCAAGCGCTTCAAAAAGAGATGGAGGCTCACTGATTGCATCGTAGGCATCGTAAGCATCGTAAGGTGGATCTCGCAGCAAAGGAGGTTCTCGCCAGGAAGATCATCGTCGAGTTCATGACCGCAAAGTCGGTGGGCAACCTGAAAGCCTACGGCATCAACATGGACTTCCTTGCCGCCGATCCCGGTAACTGGGAGACAGCACCTGGCTTCAAGAACGCTAAGGAAGTCGTGCGCGGGATCGCGGTAGTTAGCGACTTCGCCGAACGAGCTGTGGTTCTTATCCAAGTGTACAACGAAGTACTGATGAAGGATGAAAGGCAAAAGCAGTATCTGCTGCAAGTCGTCGAATGGCATCGTCGCCAGAACCCGAGACCACAAAGAAGATTGAAGTATCATTCCCACCTAAGCCACACTGCTGTCGACAGGACCAGTGACCTATGACCTGAGACAGCATGTGAAATGTCTTTCGATCCAGTGTGTCAAAAGGAGTACTATGCTGCGCATTTTATGCATATCGTGCGCTTGGTTAAAAAAAAACTGAAGCACAAAACTCATTTGGGGGCATTTCAGACCCTCTCCCTGACCGAATCTCCCAGGGATCATAAGTCCATGGAGAATGAGTTCTGCTGGGTATAGATGGAATTGTGTTCTTTGACTTTAATGAGTTCGAAATGCACAAAAACGGACGCGAGTTTCATCAAAATAAAAATAGAATCCAGCACAAACGACGTACGATCTTCGTGTGAAAGTGGTTAAGAGTGTTGGACCAAGGCCATATTTTGCACGCATAATGTCCTCCAAAAGACGTATCAGTTAATGAGAGAACACTCTGGAAAAGTCTTCACCGTAATTCGCACATATATATATTCCTCCCTTAGGAAAGTATATATATGTAAATCCTTTCCTTAGGAATATATACATATATATATATATATATATATATATATATATATATATATATACACATATATATATAGATGAAGTGGATAAAATTCAACAAGGAGAACGCAAATGTCGGGGGGAGTGGGGGTGCGGTCTCAGCCAATGCGCCTTATTCGCAAAATTGCCCCCGCAGTCATGTTTCCTTAAAATAGGCCCTGCCTGAAACTCTCAAAAGGTCCCTGGGACTGCAAGAGTGACCCCAAGACGGCAAAAGGTCCATGGAACTGCTTAAAAAGATCCAGGCCTATAGAGAAACCCTCAATTAGCCTGTAGGGGACCTCTTGCAGGTCTGTAGTGCCCCTACCCGCCTGTGCGGGCCCATGCCAGTCTGTAGGGGTCCCCCCGCCGGCCTGCAGGGTCCCTGCCAGTCTTTAGGGCTCCTGCTGATCTACAAGAGGTTCTCTGCCGGCCTGTAATTATACCCTGCCGGCCTGCAGGAGCCCCTGCCGGATTGTAGGGGGCCTCCTGCCGGTCTTTTGGGCCCCTAACGGCCCGCAGAGACCACTTGCCGGGCTGTAGGGCTCCCTGCCCGGCTGTGGGCCCCTGCCAGCCTTCGGGACGCCTGTTGGCCTGTGGACGGACCCCGCCATTTTATGGGGCCCTGCCGGCCTGCAAAGGCCTCCAGGCAGCCGAAAAGCGCCTCCTGCTTGCCTATAGCTGGCCCCCTGTCGGCATGAAGGAGCCCCTTCTGACATGCACGGGCCCTTGCCACCGCCTGTAGGAACTCCTGCCGGCCTGTGCAGGGGTTTGCTTACGGCCTGTGGAAGGTCCCCTGGAGTATAGAGGAGCCCCCTGACGGCGTGAGAGGAGCCCCCTTACAGCTGTGGAGGCCCCCGGTAAAAAAAACTGTTTTTTGGCGCGATCATCGACAATCAGAAAAGAGCTAGCTGGTCGCAGCTAATAAAGTTTAACAACGGTAAACGTCCATTGTCCTAAAATTTTCACTGGCTGTTTTTATTCAGGAAGCCCACTCATAGGCTACGGCTCACCAATGGTCACGCACCCCCCCCCCCGAAATTTTGCGCCGGCTATACTCTCTGCGAGCCTTTTGTAAAATGCTATGTTCATATTTCTGCCCAGGGGCCCACATGAAGTGAGGAGGCTCTCAGCTGGGCGAGAGCCCCTCCCCCCAAAATTCTCGGCTGACTGCCCCCAAGTGTGCTAGGCGAGCTTCTGGCACAGAAAAGGTCCTCCTAAGACAGCCAAGGAGGTCCATGAAGCCCACCAAAGGCCGCTGATACGGCTAGAAGGGCCTCAAGACTGCCAGATATACCCCATGTAACAGACGAAAACCCCTGATACAGCCATGGAGATTACCGGAGACGTTCAGAGGGCCCATGACACCGCACAGGGGCCCTGAAATCGCCAGTCTTTTGTAGCTGCCAGAGGGCTCTTGAGACGGTAAAAACGGTCCCCAGAAACGAGAAGAAAGGCACCTAAGACAACAAGGGGTCCACAGAGACGACTAGAGGGGCCCAAAACTATCGGGGACATAGCCAAAGGGGCCCATGGAGGCTACGCCCCCCTTGAGCCAAGAGGTCTTTATTAGATATATGGCGATTCCGCACGAATACGGAATAGTGGTCATATATATGTTGCACAGGCAAACATTATATGTTTTCAAATGCGATAAATATGAGGCAAATCACATAAAATTACTGCTTTTTCCTATAAGTTTTGTCATACGCCAGTGGCATATGACAAAATTTCACATTCCCCCTGAGGAAAATCCTGGCCACGTGCACGAAAACTACCGAGCCCTGAGACGTCCCGACAGCTCCTGAAACGGCCAAAGGACCTAGAGCATTGCCAGAGGCGCCTCTGTCACGGCAGAGAGAGACTTATGGAGGGCCCCTGTTACGGCACTCTTTATAAAGTGTACCACCACCTGAATCCAGGGTTTCTAGAAAGACTCTACGACGCGAACGCAAATGCTCGTGACGTCACAGAAGTCCACGTACAAGTTCCGTGGGTCCACAGTAATCATTTTTTTCTCAGTTTAGTGAGGCCATTATTGGGAACGCAAATGCTCGCCGTCTCAGAAACCTGAGGGGTTTCTGAGACGGCGAAAGTTCCCGGGGAGCGACAGGAGGAAACCCGTGATGGCTTAAGTGTCCATGACGCTGCCGTATGGGTCCATGACACTGCCCGAGGTGTCCCGGAAACCGCCAAAGGAATGCCTGAGACGCCCCCAGGGGCACGTGGAACCGCAAAAGGATCCTGAGACCATTATAGGGCCCTGGTACGGCAAACGACCCGAAACCACCAAAAAGCCAGCAAAAAGTTTCCAGAAGCTACGAGGGGAAGAGAGGCTTCTGGACCAGATACAAACACGACATTTGAAGGAGAGAGAGGGACACAGCGTCCTAAAATCCCGTCGTTGTTGCCATATTTAGGCTACTTTGTAGTAAAACAAAACGCAAAATTTTCTCAGGTGAGTGTCTATCTAACGTGCGTGATTTTTTCGGTTACTTTATATGGCAAAAAAAACGCAAAATTTCGCCAAAAATTTCAGCCTAAAGGGCGCAAATCAACGTTTTTCACATCCAAAGAACAAAAAAAGGGGACCATCGGATGGAGGCCCCATGCTGACCATTCGCCCCCCCCCCTCCCTTGGCGAAATCCTGGATGCGCCCCTGGTACCAACAAAAAAAACTCACCTTGCGGTAGACTGTCACATCATGTGATACTGAAACTGAGACTGTCTTGTCAAATCGCCTCTTACATAATCTCTTAACATCAGGTCACACTGATTCCTGCACATCTGTCGTTTGATTTACCCAATAATTGTACCAAAAGTTAAATGTGGCGATGTAGTGAAAACTTGGGCGCCAAAATGACGCATGCAAATCCGTTTTTCCAAACGTGATATCTCCACGTAAACTAACGCGGGACGCTGCGGTGCCTGAGGTCCAAAAACTGGCAAACGTACCTTTCAACCAAGATACCTTTCCTTTCAACAGGGGTATATGACTTTTCCCATGAGTTGCCATAGCAACGTCAACATTTGACGGATTCTGCCAAAGAACCCGTCCCAAAGATAGCCTCGCCAGCCTTGCCCCAAATGTTAGGAACGAGTTTGAAAGCATTTCTTCTTATGAGACTGATCATCTAATTTGTCTGAAAATTGTACCCTTCAGTTTTTGTTGAAGTGCGCTACACTAACTGCACTTTCGGGAAAAGTGTTGTTAAATCACGCCGCAGCGCCACTTGTGGGCGGTAGGCATCGTTCGTCAGTTATGTTGCACCAAAATCGACTGAGATCATCGGTTGCCTTGCTTCTTTTGTTCATCAAAGGTGACATATCCTATTGTTAATTCACGGCTCCCAAAAACTTTATTTTTTTGGCTTCATGGGCAGTTTGCTAAAGAAGAGTGATTAATGAGGACAAGTGCTTGTTTCCGGCATGGAAACAGTATTTTTAGTGGTGGACTTAAGTGATTAACGTCAAAAATACCTTGTTATAATTTTACTTCTTTGTCGTCTCATGAGATTACGGAAGTTATTGAAAATCTTACGGTAGCTCTACCATATTCCATCGGCAAATTGTTGTCGGGGGCTGTAGCTCAAGTGGTAGAGCGCTCGCTTAGCATGTGAGAGGTACGGGGATCGATACCCCGCAGCTCCAAGCTTTTGTGTTCCTCACATCGATATTTGGTACACTGGACGACGAGGAACGGGGTCATGGTATCTTATCACATACGTACGCTTAGAAAACTTAACATACAATCGTAATATTGTATTATAAAACCTAATTTTGAGACTTTGATTCCATTTGCCTATCGAAACTGTCGAACCCGCCCTAAAAATAGATGTCGGGCGCTTGACACAGCAGCCACGACAGGGAGATATCAGTCTTACCTCTCATCATTGTTGCTCTACGCTCATCGGTGTCTCGCCGAAGCTCCAGTGTCTCGTTTCAACTGGTTTGGGCACGGCTCCTCTCATCTGGAAAGAGCTTAACGTGATTCTCGATAGAAGCACGTACACTGGTGGTCGGCCTGCGGCCAGGACACCGGGGCCGTGACACCCCTTGCGCCGCTGCTCTTTGCTTGCTGGTGTCTCGGCGCAGCTCCGTTGTCTCCTTTTAGCTCCTAGCCCTCGGCTGGACAGGGTTTATTGTGGTACCGGAAACAAAAGGCGCTGCTTTCGACGGCCGGTATCCGGCACAACAACGACACCTAAGGGCGCTCTGTGTGGACTTTCGAGCTCACCAACCCGTCTTTAGTCCAGCTGCACGACATAGTTAGAGACGTGACCAGTTTGTTGCCCGTTTAAATTAAGGGCAGAAGGAGCAACGTGTTACCGACAAATGATCTTATACGATCGGTGTTCCCGGAATCATATAAAGCTGGCCGATATGGATAGATGACCACTCTGTTCTCCTGCCCCACAGATCTGGTAAGGCCTGGGCCAATAATTCATTATTCATAGCTTAATGATCGTCGCTGCTATCCATCGCACTGTTGTACGTGTAAGTATTTTACCACAGCAGCATCGCGAAATCCTCTTCTGATAGCTAGCGACATCTATAGTGTAGTAAATAATCCCCTAGTGGCTAGATACACGGAAAGCTTCAAAATGCCTCGATTCGACGAGAGCTGGTGATCATCCAGAATAGCACAGGTTAGTGTAAAGGAAAACGGTTAACTTTGGGTGCTTTTAAAGGGCTTGAACCCTCGACTTTGGCTTTGTCATGAGTCATATGGTATATCTGCGTAAGATCCTGTAAAGCAAGGTCACCCAATGTTGTGGCGCGAACCCATCAATGCTTGTTGAAGCCTCGGCAGGGACGGTGGAGCCTCTGTGGAGATTGGGGGGGGGGGGCTAAGCGTGATTTACACTTCGTTTCTTTCCATGCAACGCCATAGGGCTAATGCTAAATGCTGCCTAAAGTTGGGGGAGGAGCAGCCGGCTTCCTGTCCCCCCCCCCCATACCTCGGTTCCAACGCCCCTGGACTTCAGTGACTCCCATGGAAGAATGAATAAATGCGTTGTCTCTACACTTTCCTACATATGCGATATACCCACGATTCTTGCTGCTGTTACGCTTTATTCGAGCACTTAAAAACGATGGAGCCATTACAGCTAACGCAGGCTTTATCGAACGACCACTGAAAATTTACTGGAAATGGAAACCGGCTTGTGTTAATCGGACCGCAGTTGTTCTCTTACAAGATACCTTTGTTTTCTTATACAACGGTATTCAGATATACCCATTTGATGGCAGTCAGTAATATTAAAAGTGTTTCAATGGTTTTCCAAGCCTGAGTTCGTGTGAATTGTACACAGAAGTAAGCCACTATTTGTTGCTACTTCAGGATAGCGGGCTCCCAGAGGCGGTGACTGCATCTCATCCAAACCGAAAGTTTTGATGTTTGTTCTTGTTTGGGGGCGCATGTGTACATGTCATGTTTTCGCGTTCCCCATTTTTCTGATGTTTTGATTTTATTTCATTCCATTCTTTTTTTGTGCCGCAAAGCAGTGCACTTTAAGTTAAGTCCCGATTCAGATATGGCACGTCCGGTCATATTTTGACCAAAAAGAATGCTGTAGCTGTTTAGGTACTTGGATACACGTCAAATGTAGTACACGTCAGCAGTGAGCTACACTCGGAAGGACACGCTATCGGGCCATCGTTTTTCTGCAGCTCTTCTGTCTAGGACTAAGTGTCAAATTCCCTTAAGTGGCGTATTGTCACACCACGTGTCCATTAAAAAAGCGAAGGTCCCAACGCCTCCGGACGTTTGTTGATGAGTGTTCCACAGAGTCTGGGAAGACAGAATTGCGACTGATTTGCTCTTGCAGTTCCCCTTATTTTTTTCTGACCGAACTGACTTGGTGCAGGCGATTACAGGCGCTGGGTATATAGACATCAAAGACAATGCTGACTGCAGGAATTTTTTGCAAACGCGTCTCTCCTTCGGATACTGTTTATTTGTCAGACGCTACAGACTATCCCGATCCAGGCTGCCAACTCCACTCGTCCGGTGCGTACACGCGTAAACACGCTCGCGCGGGTGGGATCCGGACGTCGGGTCGTCCGGCCAGACTCGGGTCCGGACGCCGGGTCGGACCGTACTGGCTCGTAGCCCCAACATGGGTGATGCACCTCCACACGCGCACACAGTCAGCCGTGCGTGCTCGGCGCGTGAAAGCTCGGAGCGGCGGGTCGGCGGCGCCCGCCCAGCCGCCGTGGCGCGCTCGGAATGCTTTGTGACTAGACATGACGTAGCTGGGCGGCCCGCGGCCGTGGCGGCCGGGCCGCCGGGCCAGCGGCTCGCGCGGCGGCCGCCAGCGGGGACCAGGCCGTCCGAAGGGACGGCCTCTCGGCAGGACTAGGTGAACTCGTGCTCGGCCGTGCGTCGTGAGGTGGATGTGTGGTGCTGATCTATACAACAGTCTATGGCCACGGATTCACGTACTAGCGGCGGCGCGCGCCTGTTCGGCCCTGGGGCTATGTACACAACGCAAGGCACGACAGATCGCCTCAGGCACTGGCGGCTGTTCGGGGAGGAGGGTGCCCGCCCGCTGAGCGCGTCGTCGCGTCACTCGAGCTGCTCCAGGAAGGAGGGCGAGCGGAAGTATTCGGGAACGTTCTCGTCCATCCTGGCGATGATCTTGTAGATGGATTTTTTCCAGCTGGGCTCGGCATCCTTGCCGGCCTGGACAGCGCTGAAGAACTCGCGCAGCGCCGCCTCCGCCAGCGGCGGGAAATTGGGCGGAATCTGGCGGGAGCAGGCGACAGTCAGCCGTGTGTCCGCAGCTGGGAGCACCGCGTCGGCCGCGGTCGGCTGCACCTTGCAGAGGCGGACACGGCACAAACACTGACACGTCAGCGCTCGTCCCATCGTCGCAACCCAGCATAGATCGTCACGGAATGTCGTCACCGCGGCGGCGTTTTACCAGTCGGATATACGGCGGCTGGACAGGGCTCGCTGAGCAGAGCCTCGTCACTCCGCGGACATCGTTCGTCGACGATTGCGTCACCAAACAGGCTGACGACGGCTTCCTTTCTCTGCCGTAAAACAAAGGCCGCTGAAGCCCGCATGACTGGTGCCGTGACTAAACAGGGCGACTCGGGACCCGCCGACGGGAGCGGCGCGTCGCGCTCCGACGCCCCGACCCGAGGCTCGCCTCCGCGGCGCGCGCCGGGCTCGTCCGTGCTCACCTCGATATGGTTGTTCCTGTTGTAGTGCATGTTGATGACGCGCAGAAGGTCGCACTCAGGCGTCACCGACAGGTCCTCGGCGTTCTTGACGCCCTCGCTGAGCGCCTGACGCGCGTACTTTTCCATCTGGATGTAGAAGAACTCTCTGCGGACGGAGCAGAAATGCATCGTCGGTGATGGCGGCAGTCGGGTTTTGGTCAGAACAACCCGGAGCTGACAAGGTCTTATGCACACTTAAAATCATTGGGATGTGGTCTGGATGAACACGAGAGTGCGTGGAGCAGGCTCGTTGCGTCTCAGGTACCATCAATTTTTCTTTTCCTGGCAATCGCAGCGCCGAACATTCCCAACTATGCCTGCTGCTGCAGGGCGGGCGGCCAGCACAGCTGCGCCAGGCACCTCGGTGAGGTTGCACGAGGCGTCCCGAAAGTCAGTTTTCCGCGGCCGACGGCAGCCCGTAAAGACGGCTACGAAAGCGAAACGACAATTCCACGCCGCGATCGCCCACTCGGCGCTACGTGCCCGTGAACGGCGGACACTTTCGTTTTCGAAGCGAGTCTGACGGCCGGGTCACGGCCCAGTCACCCGGACACTGAGCGGAGTGTGACGTGACGTCGGCCCTACCGGCAGCGGGAAACGACGGACACATGGGACGCCCTCAGTTACTGCCGGTACAGGCTGATGATAGCCATTCACACGTTTTTAGTGTGCTTAAATTTACCGCCAGTCGCAAAGGAAGCATGTAGAGGAGATGTTACGGAAAAAGTCGCTCGGCATCACGACAGCTTAGCAGGCTAAAGTTAATTTAATCCGCCGGCCAGCGTATAGCACTGTGCGGCCGACAACGTAAGGCTGGGATGAGGACAGTGCGGCGGTCCTCGCCCTATGCCGTGCCTCGGTGCACTCCGGACCGTCGGCCTGGCTGTCCGGTCAAATAAATGAGCAGCAGCTCCCGAGCCGGACCAGTCCCCACTGATAAGCCCGCGCCGCACTCTAATTAGGCCGCCGCGCAGCCGCCGCTGCCGACGCAGGAGCAGGCCGCGCGCCGCGCCGGCGCGCTCTTCCACTTTGCGCCATCTTGAGCGCGCGCCGACCGGCGGACAAAGGGTCGCTAAGCCGGCTGTTTTGTCATGGAAATCCGGTCGCCTCATAAGCGGGCGGCGGCACGCGCCAGCCGCCGGGACCGACGCGTCGCGGCCGATGATAAATGGCTGGCGGGCGGCGCGCGCGCTGGAAGGGGTGCGCCGCGCGTCTCGGCGCCAGTGGCCCCGCGGGACGCCGCCGGAGGAGGGGGACGGGCCGGCCCGGTCGCCGGCGGCGACAATCGGCGCGCGGCGTAATTCACGGTCAGGCGGCCCGGCAAATTGTGACGGCCGGCAGACGGCAGACGGAGCCCCATCCGGGGAGGGGACGGCCGCGTCGCGCCGGAAAGTGATTGGGAATCGATTCTGAAATGGCCCCCGGTAGCGGTTTTTCTGTGGTGAGAGCTGTAAAACGTCTAATTATTGCACTCGGCCACTCGCCAGTTTTGCGAGGAAGGGTTCGAAAGTTATAGCCCGCTTTTAGCTAAGGTTTCGTGTTGAGTGGTGATAAAGCTGACCCAGCGGTGTTCGTCGCAACACGAGCGTTGTCTAATTCCGGCCAACTTTGCCTTCTTTACTAAGTAATATTTCTTGTGGCAGTGGTACTGCCCAGTTCTGGCGCGTGACGGCGCCATATTTGAGTTTCCCTGGCCGATTTATTGCCAATCTTCCGTCATCTGCATTAAGACCCTTTGATGCACTTCAATTATTGCTTTCAACCCCGACGGAGTTCGTGAGAAGTCAAATTACTCCATGCATCATTTGGATGGAGCTCTTGATGCCGTTTCCATAACGTTTCATACCGCACCGAACTGAGAGTTTTAACCTGAAGTGCTCTGTTTTTTTTTTCCTGAAACAAATTTGGCTCCTCTAGTTCCGGATACATTATGGTGTTGGCTGGGTGAAGGTGAATTATTTTTCTGGCCACCCAAGTGGGTTCTACATTCAGGAACCGACATCCTGAGCATCATCCTCAGGTGTCAGTTTTGCATCAGTGTAACAGGTGTGGCTTATAGCCGTGCGGCAACAAATATTTGGCCGGGGATGAACAATAACCTGACATGTCGAGAAGGTCGAGAGAGGACAATGGACATCAGGAATTCAGCACTGTTTCCTTGTCGACCCTGACCATGACGGACACTTGGAAGTCAAACCAAGCCGGCAAACATGCTTGAACTGACTATCTGAATCTTGCTACTTTGGCAATGCTGTTGCCATTTTTATTCTATTTAAATCTGACCTGGAACATTTTTATTTGGATGCATTCCGATTTGTTTTTCTAAGCATCATAATTTGGTCAAAGCGGACAGGCGATATTTAAGAGGAATGAATTATTTAACCATGTCATAAATCACACACGCGTTTGGTGTTGGCATTGACAGACGTCTCTGTATGGCGGTTGGATCAGCCAACGTTTACTGATGCTGCCTTCTACGAAGTTAGGTGGAGAAAGTAGGACAAGATTATTATGCTACAGCACTGGACACTCTTGCTCTCCCTATCTCTCGTCTCTGTCTCCTCCTCTCCATATCTCTCTGTACATATTCACCCTATCTCACTCTCATTAACGTACACATTTGTGGGCTTGTTTGGCATAAAGGACTGGGGAAAATATATCGCCCGAAAATGTCTGTCATCTTCTGCGCCACCAAAGGCCCAATGACTTGCATGATCGCTTTCCTGCAACAAATTACTTGCATCACAAGTGTTTCTTCGACACCGTATATCTTGGCCCTTCACGTCATATGTTTCCATCGTCTACAGGATATTAGCAGAGACAAATGAACTGTTGTGACCGGACTCCTGAGCTGACCGATAGCCGCCTGTTGGCAATAATGCTTTATGTTGCCGCAATACCTCTTTCGCGGCTCCTGCTGACTGTTATATGTATGTAGTCATGCATTTTCCTGGTTGTGTACTTAACAATGCTCGTTCTCTTCAGTTAGCAGACCAGTTACCGCATTAAAACAATGTAGTATATCCCGGATTTCATTGCTTGGAAATTCAGTCAGCCTATTTATTTATAAGACAAACTCCCTTCCAAAAAATCAGGTTGATAAGCATGTTACATTTGAATAATGAAACCGTAGCAGTCAGCCAGAAGGGTGGCCTTAATTACCCATTCATAAATATAGCCGCGAAATTGGCACTCACCGGAAATTACTGAACCACTTGACGAGCTGGGCGGTGTTGTTCTTGTTGAACTTGATGTCGGGGAAGAACGACTTGAGCACCGACGAGCTGGGGTAGCGCGACCAGAAGAACATCAACTTGGCCTTCCGCAGGTGCATGGGCGTCAGCGTGGACGAGAAGTCGGACGTCAGGGACAAGCCGGAACGTACTGTAACAGACACAGCGGTACTGTGACGGAGCACTGTAACAGACACGGCGGTGCTGTGACGGAGTACTGGAACAGACACGGCGGTGCTGTGACGGAGTACTGGAACAGACACGGCGGTGCTGTGACGGAGTACTGGAACAGACACGGCGGTGCTGTGACAGAGTACTGGAACAGACACGGCGGTGCTGTGACGGAGCACTGTAACAAACACGGCGGTACTGTGATAGAGTACTGTGACACAATCAAGTGACGGAGATTATGTAGCACAGCAGGTATTCAGAGGACGGATGATGTTTCTTCACAACATGACTGCAACGTGGAAACCGGAAAGGCTGATGTCCGTATGCGGGGACACAAAGATAAAGCCTATCATTTCTAGAAACGAAAAACAGTGTTCTGGTCTGGCGAATTAAATCGTTTCACCCGATACCACGGATATTTCGTCAAAAGCCGGAAAAGGCCGTTGCAAGTTTGTTTCTTGGACAAAATCTCAAGTGAAAAGAAGCTACCCATTGATCAGGGTATCTATTAAAAAACGCAAGGCATATCATACCATGAAATCAGGCACCGAGCAACGCAAAATGAAAGGTTCGAATACTCTGCATTCGGTTCCAGGCCAGACGCCAGGACCACGGGCGAAAGCCAGGGCCCAGCTGGCTCCGGCGGCCCCGCCGCAAGCCCCGCACTTACTGTCCACCTTGCCGTGATAGCCGTGCTGGGCGTCATAACCGCCGTCGAAGGAGCCGCAGTCGGAGCGGTCGGGCGTGTCGCGCCGGAAGCTGAGCGGGTCGGGCGGCGAGCGGCGGCCGGCGGCCAGCAGCGCCGGGTGCAGCAGGCTGGGCGGCGCCGGCGGGCTGGCCGAGTCGCGCCGCTCCGGGCTCGCCGGCCGGCCGTAGTACGGGTAGCCGCCGAAGAACGGCACCTCCGGCAGGCTCGGGTTGCGCACGGCCACCGAGGTGGGCAGAGCGGCCGGCCCGGAGCGCGGCGGCGGCGAGTCGGCCTCGAGCCGCGCCAGCCGCGCGTCGGACACCTTGTGCCGCTTCCGCTTGGGCGTGACGACCAGGCTGAGCGGGCTGTCCTGCTCCTGCTGCGCGCCGAACGCCAGCGGCGCGCCGTAGCCGCCGCAGGCCGGGCTGGCCGGGCCGAGCGGCCGGTGCTGCGGGTAGAGCGGCGGCAGGCCGGCCGGCGGCCGCAGCGCCAGCCCGAACGGCAGGCCGGGCTCCCCGCCGAACGTGGCCGGGAGGCGGCCGCCGTGCTGGCTGAGGCGGCGCAGGATGTCGGCGCGCGGCGACGGCTGTCCGGCCGGCGCTGGTTCGGCCGCCTCGGCCGCCTTGGCGAGCGCGCGCCGCTGCTGCGCCCAGCGGCTGACCACCGAGTCGACCAGGCCGGTCAGCGATGAGGCCAGCTCGGCCTTGAGCGTGTCGGCCAGGCCCTGGACGTCGGCAGCGGCGGGCCGCGGCGGCCGCGGCGCCGGCCGGCCGTTCTCCTTGTTGCGCAGGTCGGCGCTCAGCACGCGCCGGGCGTAGTCGATGAAGCTGCTCGCCGCGCCGTCGTCGGGCCGCGGCGGCGTCGGCCGCGATGCCGCCGCCGAGCGCGGCCGCTCCGGCGACGGCTCCGGCGACGCCTTGGCCGGCTCCGGCTGCTCAAGCGGCTCCGGCTCGGGCCGAACGAAGCGCTGCCGCTCCGTCTCAGCCTGCTCGCGGTACAGCTGACTGTAACGCTCCTGCATCAGTGCCAGCTGGCTGCGCACCGTCTGCAGCTGGCTGTGGATAGCGCGCTCCGCCGGCTCCTGGTCCGGTTCCTGGTCCGGCTCCGGTTCCGGCTCCTGCTCCGGCTCCGGCTCCAGTTCCGGCTCGCTGTCGCTGACGCGCGTCGCCGCCTCGTGCTGCACCGGCTGGTAGAGCTTGCGCTTCTTGCAGCCGTTGACGGGCAGAGGCGAGCCGGTCGGCGCCGTCTGTATGCCGGACACGATGCTCTCGAGGCGCGACTTCTTCTCGCCAGCCGGCGAGCCGGGCTGGCTCTGCATCTCCGGGTGGGCGGCGGCGGGCGCGGCGCGCTCGACCGTCTGCTCCTCTGCCGGCGGCGGACTGGCCGAGAAGCGGCGCGGCGGCTCGCGGTCCGGGCCGGCCCCGCCCCGGGCCAGGATCTCGCGCAGCATGGCATTGTTCACCGCCGGGCCTCCGCCCAGTCGTTCCACCTGGCTGATCCCCATACCTGTGCAGGGCGCCAGCACGCTGGCACTCATCCAGTGGCGGCGGCGGCGGGAGTGGCGGCCGCGGGGTCGAACGGCGAGGACACTGCGCGCGGACGGCGGCGCTACTTTCCCCACGACGAGCCACAGCGGTCTGGTCCATCGTCGGCCGCCGCCACACTTATCTCCGCTCAGCGGCGGTCTTCGGCGGCCGCTGACGTCACCGCCAAGGCGGCCGCCGATTGGCTGAAGGCGACGCGCGCTCCTTCGCCCGGCCAGTAGGAGGCGGCCGGGGGCGGGGCGCCGACGGCTGGGGGGACACAAAGGGCCACCACCTGCTGGCTCTCACCTGGGTGCCCGCGCGACGCCGGCACGTGCCCCGGGTCGATAAGGTGTCCCCCTCCCGCGCGTCAGCTCGGTGCGCGATCCGCTTGTGGTCCACTGACCCACGGGTAGGCGCAGGGCTCCCTCTCCCCACACGACCAGGGAAGGGGGAGAGGAGGCAGCTGCCCCCAACTTTGGGAAGCATTGAACATCAACCCTTTGGCGATGCAGGGAAACAAACGAGGTAAAAATCACGTTTGTCCCCTGCCCATCTCCACAGAGGTTCCACCGCTACTGGGTAGGCGGTCTCGGAGTGGACGTCAACTAGCGGGCACTGCGAATATTGGACGGCCGAACGATATTGCGAGATCTCGATATTGCGAAAATGCTACGGAGTAATGCATGGACTGAAAATAAATCGTTTTCATTTTAAGGTGCCAGGGTTTTTTGATAATTCCCAGGCAATTTCTCGGAGACGACTTCTTCTAATTCTGAGGCGACATCAGTACAAGGGAGGAATTTTGTACAACAAAATGGAGCCAAAGGTACCTAAGTCCGTCAGAAATTCACCGGCATGTCTGCCGATCAGTTGTCAATCTACGTATGATGACCAGTCTGGAATAATATTGTTTTTAAAATGGATCTGATGCTGTCACGGGGGTTGGGGGGACAGTGCACAGCACGGGTTGACCAGTTGCAAACAGTTGCTTGTGGTGAGTTCCGAGCTAATATAGTTAGGCTAGGCTTTACACAACCAAAACTCACCGACGAGGTCCGACGTCCCTGGGTTCGTGGTGGTACCAGAGGACGGCGTCTAGGGGATTTCCCCGCCAATTAAACTTTTTAAAGACATTAAATTAGGGTGGCGTTTAACATGAAATGAATAAAGAAACAGCTGTGTTGCACGGACACTAGCAATTAAAAAATATGTTTGCCAGCAAATCGGAAACGTTTCACGCCGCTGCCAGGAGCAGTACGGTGAAAGACGCCACCGGCTGCCTCGCCAGCATATCGGCGACAGGTCGGGCTGAGTCGAGGTGTAAGGTTTCACGACACATGGCAAACTAGTTGCTGTGTTGTTCAAAGGACATTTTTTCAAGATTAAGCAATGACTGTTGCTACTATTAACGTTTTTACGCTGCCGCGAGGGTAAAGTAAACATCTAGCTTTATTCACCTGTCAAAAGTTAAGCAAATTAAAAATGGCTTAATTTGCTGCCTCCCTCCTGTAACCTCTCTTTGGGCAGCATATCGGCGACCACCTATACCTCCAACGAACAGCATAGCCACATTGCAGCCTTTGTGGTGTATCGCGCCACCCAATGTTCCCGTTACCGACCCATGTCAACATTGGCACAAACATCTGCTCGTCCGTGTCGCCGCTGACACTGAGCGGGGTCTTACCTGCGCTCACCGCCGCCTCTGATCCGTGTCCGCTATCAAATCCTCGTCAGCGGCCCAGCTGCCGCCGCGCCGCGGACGCCACCGCCGCGCCGCGGACGCCACCTCCGCCGCGCCGGCGGACGGCGCCAGCACGGCGCCGCCGGGGTAGCCATGACAGCCCGGTCACCGGTTCCGGTTACGCCCCCGAGACGCGGGCCGTCTGAGGTTACCGCGCACGGCGCCGGCCGGGTCGGAGCGGCTCAGGTGAGTAGGGAGAGGGAGGGGAGGGTGCTGGTATGTTGGAGGAGGGCAGAGGGCGCAGAGGGACCCTGTGGATCGATAGGTATTAAGAATGTGGACGCGGCGGGCTCGGCTGATACGGCAGAAGTGAATAAATTCGAGAGATTTGTTTGACGACACACGCAGTGTTCAGCGAGACGACCGAAAATCGGCGTGAGCAATGGCAGAGACGCCTGCTTTTCCGAGTTTCCTATGAAACACAAATAATGATGTAAAGCAGCATTAAGCCCAGGCAATAAAGGAGCCCTACATTGCTTCCGTCAACACCAACACTGTGCGGACTCCTCCACCGGTGGACTCGTGCATTGTGAAACAATGTTTGCTGCGTTCACATGGTTAACTTCGTTTTTAGCGTCAGACAATGGGTCGCCCATTTGCAGTGGGCCAAAAGGAGCAGATCGGTGATCGGGGCTGTTCACAGTGACGCTCGGTGCTTGGTCTTGCGTTGGCCCCGTTTTAGCGCCAGTGGCACACACCGGTTGTCGACTCCGTCTCATGTTGTCCAGCTTCTGCGAAGACGCAGAGACCGCTGAATCAGCGCTCTCCGTGAGTCAATGTCCCACCCTGAACTGGCCCGTCCAATGTCGACGGGCCGGCCGGGTCGCCGGCCGGTCTGGCAGGGCCGGGCAGGGCCGCGGCGCCCATTATTAGCAGGACCGCGGCAGCTCCTGCAGCTCGGCCGGCCGCCATAGCCGGCGGGGGGAGGGGGCGGCGCCGGCGGCTATCAGGCCGGCTATCGCCGGCGACGCCCTGGCGGCGTTTCCGGTCTGCGGCGGCCGCCTCTGACACGCCCGCGGCGGCGTCGACACCGCGCTCTCCGGCCCGGACCAGCACGTGGCCCGGGCAGGCCGGTCAGGACCCGCAGTCCCGGGCCGGGCTCAGCTTGGGGTGGTGACACAGCACAGCGGCGCGGAGGATTTAATTTGCATGGAGCATGCGAACTGGGCTTCGCACGGTGACACAGCACACAGAAATCCGATTGTCTATTACGGCGGGGCAAGGCTGAGCTTGACGCAGCGTTGCCTACAGCAGAGCTCTAGCGCAGCTGGGGGTATGAAGGGCTGAAGCCCGCGCCAATCTCGAATGGTAGCATCACGGCGCAGATGTAAGCGAGGTATATTCAGGGACGTCCTTTGGAAGGTATTCTTTCATATGCTTTAAGCCCCCTGAAGATGAAAGTCTCAGGGCCGCTTCTCCTGAACAGGGCAGGGGTTTCCTATTCCTCACAGGCTTCAGCTGTTGATGACTTTTAGAGCTAGCAGGCCTCTGTAGAGGTCTGGAAAAAACAGACACCCGATTTCCGGCACATGATTCTTCGGATCATTTGCTTCACTGGGACGCAGACAGTTTCGGAGCTAAGGTCTTTTGTTTCTTAAGAACCTTGCACAGTAAAGGTTTATCGCCGGATATCCGGCAAATGAGATAATCATTTCCTGGATGTTCTAAAAAGTTCCAGCTAGATCACTGTGATGCACCAACTCACCTTCCCAAAGCAACACCAGGCAGTCAGCTTTGTATGTATGAGCAAAGCGGAGGAAATGAAATACGCGACCTTCCATATTTCCTTTTAGTATACTTGTCAAACCTTAAGTTACAATAGCCATTCTCAAAAGCGATTTAATGTCACATGGATGTCTTTGTGGGTAAACGTGACCCACACAAAAAGACATAAGGGTAGGTTACTTGTCCTAAAAATGAATGGATTAAACAATGCACGGCGAACACAGTAGACTTGCAGTTTGTTTCGCGGGTTTTGTCGTCATGCAGATTGATGAAAAACCACATTTGCTGTAGTGAAGCACAGTGGTTTTATCTGTCGTTATTCACGAATTGAAAAGCCACATTTATTTAGCTGGAAGAGCGTGGTGCATAGTCAAACAGGTTTCAACTGCATTCAGTAATGGTTGTACACCATGCTTTCTGTTCGACCCATCCACTCCATCGAGTCATATTTGAGCCCAAGGAATCGGGCCAATGGCCATACACCGTGCACTCTCGTCTAAATGCCCCCGATTGGGCCTGCGCTTTCAGCGGCCGCGCAATGCCCAGTCTTATAAATACCTGCAAGCAACGTAAAATTTGAGAACTACTCCGCAGTTGGACTGCTAACCCGAAACCTACACCGACAGCCGCCGCAAGCCGCCAAACGTCACCGTGTTCTGGCCAGCGTCGGGCGGGCGGGCGGGCGGCCGGCGCCAGCTGATTAGATGGCGGCCGGGTCCGCTGATCCCTCCCGGCGCGGCGGCCGGCCGCCGGATCCGGTCCGCGCCGATCGATCACCATGACAACCGCAGAAAGACGGCGACAGGTCACGACGCCACCGGCTGGGGTCACGGCCTTTCACCCCGCGCCGCCCCCTCGTCGGGTGACTGGCCGCCACGCGCGCTGGGGCTCTGTTGAACGACGCCGCCTGCCTCCGGAACAAACGGAGACCTGAGACCTGGACCTGAGACAGCGGGATGCAACCGAACTTCTTGCGTTTCTACTTTTGATTACTGTTCTGAATATCAGGAATAGCATATATAGTGAAATAAATAATGAACAATAAAGAATAGTGGAAACTTACGCAACGTGATTCTCCATATTAGCGAACATACCATGAAATAAAGGGCGGCGGGTTATCCAGCGGGAATGTGACTTCAGCAGTCTTGATTCTGGTTGCACGTTGACGCACGTTGCACGTTGATCCCATTTACACAGTTCGTAAGGCTTTGTTTTATCGATTTAGGAGATGACAGAGTATAATAGACATTTTTCCTAAGGCTCGTACACAAACGACTGGTCGGTATAAATCGCAAAGTTCCCACAACAAACGGCAGGCTGTGAACCATCCTTGATTCTTTCATCGAGCCAGTAGCTTTGGCATGCCCATGGTATTTTGTGGCAGTGATCTTTACTTGGGCGAAGCACCTGCCGTGGTTTAAACCAACAATATTGCTTAAAGTGTACACAATCTTACATTTGCGGCAACCTGGCCAACGCTGAGCGGCACGAACATTGAACGCCTGCCAGGGGCGCAGGCAGGATTTTCTTCAGGGGCGGAGCTCAGTGTGAATTAAAATCATGCAAAAATCGCTTGCTGGAAAGATGATATGCAATGGTTTTCGCAAAAAATGCGTGTCTAAGGGGAGGGGAGGGGAGGGCTGGGGCCCGCAGCCCCCTTTGGCTGCGCCTGTGACGCCTGCCTTTCCTTTCTGTCAGTACACCGAACAGTTGCCGCCGCTTTCCGAGGGGGCAGAACTCCCCCTCCTCCGTTTTCGTCAGCCGCAGAGGAGGGTGGCGTGCACAAATCTCGCCTGTCGCCGGCCATTGAAGATGATCAGTCGTGTCCTGTTGGGAAAGCGGGCCGTCGAGTCGGTGGCGGCAAGTTTAATCCGCGCCTATCTTGAGCAAGGAAGTGGCTAGTTACGACACTTTATGTCGGCACTTATTCAGATTGGTATAAGGATGAGTTCTGATTAACTTACCCTTCCGGCTGCTAACAAGGCGAAGGGTTATATATCGGCGTTTTTGCATACAAGCACACATTCGCTTGTGAAATATGACCTGAACTCTCATTGGCAACGTACGGATGCGAGCGAAACACCAATGACCATCAGCAGTTCCTCTCAACTAGCTCCGACAGGAGGCCAGGAGTCTGGTAGTCATTCCGCAAGCGTGGTGAACAACCCAGCGCAATAACCGCTCTGCGCAGTTTCCGAACTCGTGAACTGCAAATCGTTCCCTACTTCTCCGCGCGTCGCCACTGCGACCCAGGTCACCCCGCGCGCGGCGGCGCGCCGAGCGGGGACGGGGCGGCCGGCCTTCCGACTCGGGCGGCGCCGGCGGCCGCACATCCGGCGGCGGCCACTCTGGAGCGGGCGGCTTCCGGCGCGGCGCCGCGGCCCGGTCAGGAGACACGGACGGCTGGCGGCGGCCGCGCCCCGCCCCCGCCCCCCGCCCCCGCCCCCGCCCCGGCCCTGGCCCCGGCCGACCGAGACGGGCCGGCCGGTTGGGCGGCCGCGGCAGCAGCAGCGGTCCTAGCGCCGCCCGGCAACACCGCACGCCCAGCTACCGGACCGGAGGTCCAGCCGGGTGTTGTAATGGACGGCTAGAGCGAGAGGCGTCCGATGTGGGACGTAACCGGTAACTGGCGGCGAGCGAGGTCACCGGTGCTAGGGGTTATCGGCGAAAGAGAGCTTGACTAAGAGACTGCTCGCAGTCGAGACGCTCTGGTCTCGCGATACGCACCGGAATTGTCGCAAGCTAGCGAGAGTCGGATATTAGTTTTTCGGGTACGAAACAAGTATTCCATTGCAAGCCATGCTTCGTTACTAAGCAGAGAAATGCATTCAGTGGATGAACTGCGACGAAAAGTTGTTTAGCATCCATTTACGTTCCTATTTAAAAGAGAACTATATACAACGTAACCATTTAGAGCCAATTTAGCTGTCTGTATTGATTCCGTTGGCATCAAGTCATTGTTCCGGGCATGAGTGGGCCGGTGAATACCGACAATCAGCAAAATCTTTCGGATCGATCGCACAGCAGGTCCTCCAATCGGAAAGGTGACCCTGACGGTGACCTTACAGCCAGCCTCAATGCCCCCTCCTCGTTTCGTTCGAGGTGTCGCTCTTTCAAGGTCAGCTCGTGCCGCCGCCGCGGCGGCACGTCCCAGGTACGGCCGCGCGTGCCGAGACGCCGCCGGAACCGGCACGCGCCGGCCGAAGCACGTGAGCACCGGGCGGAACACGGGAGCACCAGGCCGGCACGGGTCGGAAGGAAGTCGGTTGCCTTGAGAAGGTTCGCGTGGGGCAGGGGAGCGTTTCAACGCACCGCCCGTGTCCATTTCCGTCGGCACTCAAGAAAGACGCCCCTGTCCGCCGGAGGAAACGGGGGGGGGGGGACGAAGGTCGACAGGGGGCAGGGAGCTGTTCGACGGTGCAAGTTCAGTATAATTCAGTGGCCTGATAATAGCCACTATCATTAGCCGATTTCCCCTGACCGTTGGATCCTTAGCGAAGTTACTGAACGCAGGTGCAGGCTCTGTAACTGGCGAAGCGTAAGTCGGGCCCGGCTACGTTTCAAAGAAGCGCCACACACAACCCAGTAACTGTGGTTGTGTGACTTGACACAATGGTTATGTGACTGGCTAACGGATTTAATATAAAAACACTAGACCTACAAAATACTGGGAAATATTGGCATTCTGTGTTCCAGTCCTCGTTGCCTAAGCGGTCAAGGACTGGACGTGATTCCGGTGACAGACAAAGCGTGGTGTGCCCTCAGCTCAGGTGTTGAAATGATTATTGTGCGCGGCTTGGACGGGAGTCCAACGAGCCAAGTGTCAGTGCCCCTGTTTCGCGTGTCCAATTATCGAGACCCACAGCACCTGTACAGCTTCCTTGAAAACACGTTTGGCTTGCTTCAGCACAAGTGGTATCGGATTGGGGCTGGTTATCTGCCAGCGCAAAAACAAGTGATTCATCGGGTCAGCTACTGAACTCTTGACCTGAAGGCTGACATGTTCGACAGAAAGAAGGTGGCTTGACGCAAAGAAGAATGGGCAATTAGAACGCTGTACTTAATGCAAAAGTGCCCAACGGTAATTAGCTTGCTCTCTAATTCTGATCAAGCGTAAGCACTGACTGAGGGCGTCCAAATTGCCGGAACATCCCTGCGCCGATCATGGCGGACACACTGAGCAGTACCCCTGCGCCGTTGTGTAGATCACGGGAGCGGCAGTTCTGAGCCGCCGTTGGTCAGCTGTCCACCGCTTGAGACCTGTATCTGTCCGCCGCGTGGCTGACAATCCCCAGGTGACGGCCGGCAGGGTGCCGGCGGCCAGGTGGTGGGCACAGTTACTCCGGGGCTGACCCGCATTCTGGGCAGAGGGTGGCCCGTGCTCTGGCCGCGGAGTTCGGCCTGGATTTGACCAATGACCCGCATTCCGGCAGACGGGTGGGTTGCAAGAAATACTGCAGATGGTCCACTGAGAATTAGCGATGTTCAACTCTGTTAGACATGAATAAGGAAACAAAGACAGAGGGAGGGAAGACAGGAAGAGTGGGGAAAAAAAGAGAACGAGAGACAGGGAAAAGAGAGAGAGAGAGAGAGTAAGAGAAGGGAAGGAGAGGGCGGGGGCAAGGGCAAGACGACGACAAAAAATACAAAGTGGAACGCTTTCATTTCAGAAGGCACGCTGCGTGCCTGGCATAGGTTATAATTATGGTAATACCTATAGTCTTGGGAATGAGTCACCAAATCACCATAATAACCACGCAAGATAGCCTACGCAGCTCCTTACGCACGCGATGCTTGTTGTGCTCTGCACCCGAAGTGATTCGAGTACGCGCCTGGATGCTCTTTAAATTAATCGAATCAATCTTCGACAAGCACAACCCGTCACACACTCATATCACTGCATGCACATAAGATACTGGCGAACCCAATTGTTTCTCGGCCCTGCCCTCAGGAGGAGGGGAAGTGGAGGTCGTCGTCTTCGATTGTTTATGAACAAAAACAGATCATTTGCCGCAGTGGCCTGTGTAAGATTACCGGGGCAGCAGGTCACGTGACCGCCCGCCCCGCCAACGTGCGGCCCCTTGAAGGAGGCGGCGGGCACTGAGCCGTGCCGTGAGGTGAGGTAAGTCAAAACGTGAGTCACCGCAGGAGGACGATTCAGAATACGAGTGAAAACAATTCGAGTCGACAGAACAGTAAATACCGACACGTGACGATAAACATGTACATGGATTACGCAGCGACTTTCAACCGTTTTTCCCCTCCCTCAGTTCAAGCTCAGGTTTCACAGCGCGCCTTTTTGTTTTGCGATTTTCCACTTTTACGTTTTTGCTTTACAGTTTCCCACTTTTACGCCTTTGCATTTTGCGCTTTTGCGCTTTTGCGTCACGATTTTGCATTTTGCCATTTTTGCATTCTTTGAGTTTGTCATCGTCGATTTAGCGTAGTTGGGTCTAAACTAGTAGTTATCGTGGATTTACAGCAGCGGCGCAACCAAGATTTTTGTAAGGGGGGATCGGAGCTCAGTGTGAAGTGAAAGATTTTCAGGCAGAAGCTCGTCGGACTAAGTTCGTAGGATAAAGGATAAAAGTTTGTCTAGGACAAAAGTTTGTCTCGCTTAAGTTCGTATGGGACAAAAGTTCGTCTAGGACAAAAGTTCGTCCACCAAAAATTCGTCTAAGACAAGAGTTCGTCCTGGAAAAAAGTTCGTCTGGCAGAAATTTGTTTAGGACAAAAGTTCGTCTGGGCCAAAAGTTGGTCTAGGGCAAAGGTTCGTCAAGGAAAAAAGACTGTGCGTGTCACACGATTCTCGCACGAAAGTCCTTCAGGGCAATACATGTCTAGTAAAAAAAAAATTGCCAACTGCCAGACGACAGCTCATGGGATCATGCTGGTGAATGAGGCTCTACCCATGACCGGATCCGGCAGTGATCCCGTTCAAATTCGTACACATCCAGCTTTAGCCATTGTGCCCGTATTGACCTGCCCTAGCCACAGGCGAGTGGGTAACCGGACCAAGGTTCGTAAGCCAAAGGTTCATATGGGAAAAGGTTCGTAGCCAAAGTTTCGTATGCACTGAGCTCGTATGGTAAAAGGCTCTTATCGGAAAAGGTTCGTGACACAAAAAGTTTGAACTGCAAAAGGCTCGTATGGAGAAGGTTCGTGGGAGAAAGGCTCGTAAGGGAACAGGTTCGTAAGGAAAAATCTTCGTAGCCAAAGGTTCGTAAACAAAGGTTCGTATCGGCAAGGAGTTGCTCCGGGTTTGCGAAGAAGGCGCGGTATAGGACACTAGAGGCAGCAGGCCGATAATGAGTGCGAGCGGACTTGATTCAGTCCAACAGAAAGGTTAGGCTAGGTAAGGTTAGGTTAGGTTACTATTTTAGGTTCGCTCCTTTTCCGACACGAACCTTAAGTTAACTAACCTTTGGTTTCGAACCTTTTTCCTTACGAATTTTTCTCTTACGAACCTTTTCCTACGAATCTTTTCCATAAGGAACTTTTGCAATACGAACCCTTTTCCATTAGCGAGAAACTTGACGAACTTTTGCTCCTGACGAACACTTGTTCCAGACAAACTTTTGTGATGATGGTGGTGATTCGAAATGACGGACTATTGTCCTCGACATTCCTTTGCCCCATTCAAGTTTTTGCCTTATATGAACATTTGTCCTAGACGAACTTCAGCGAGAAGAATTTTTGTCCCAGACGAACCTTTGCACTAGACGAACTTTTGCCCTAGACAAACTTCTGCAAGACAGACTTTTGTCTTCTACAAACTTTTGTCCTATGCGAACTTTTACCCTCAACGAACTTCTGCCCTAGACGAACTTTCTCCCGACGAGCTTTTGCACGACGAACTTTTCTCCTAGACAAACTTTTGCCCTAAACAAACTTTTACACGACGAACTTCTGCACGATGAACTTTTGCCCTACAACTGAACTGAAACCATATGGAAGTTGCCTGCTGGGAAGACGATGTGCAATAGTTTTCACAAAAAATGTGAGTCTAGAGGGACCTGGACCCCCAGGCCCCCTTTGGCCGCGCCGGTGATTTACAGTCCAGAAAAGGAACAGAGCTTTTTTAACCCGATTCCCGGAGGGCCAGCGGTATTGCCGATTCCCGGCAGGGGGGAGGGGCGGATTCGGCCCCCTGAGATCTCGAGAACTGCTCGTCCGATTTCATCGCAACAAACGGCAATCGATTTAGCATGACGCAAACTACATTGTTATCAAAAGAAGCTTTCAACATTTTGAAAAGGGTGGATATAGGGGGGAAAAAGTCAAAATCGGAGATACTTTTGGATTTCTTATAAGTCCGTTGTTTATTGACCGATTTTGATGAAATTGGCACGAATCGAGAGATTATGGATGGGAATTTTACCATTGGTACATACATGTGAAATTTTGAGAAAATTCATAGGCGTTCACAGGATTTCAAAAATGGGAGAATTAGCTTTTCATCAACTGAAGGAACAAAAAGGACAAAAGCACTTTTTGGCTTCTGCTAGTCATGCTATGCTAAAAAAAAGTGCAAATCGTTTTACCATGTTTGTATAATGTTAGCATAGGCGGTGCCAGGGACATGAAAAAGGGGGAACTGTCATGGTCACATGTTCTTCACATCAGCTCTTGATCTTTGACTTTAAATGACCTCCAGTGACCTTGGAGTCACTCGGAATGATCTCGTGTGCATTTAATATTATCTGTAAACGTTTTTAATGATTTGAATTCAATCTATTTCAGAAATTCCATTTTACGACTGCTGTGATATAGGGTACACGCACTGGTATTTTAGGTCATTCCGTGACCCGACCTGATATCAAGCTGAAACCTGATAAACAAGTAGAGGGCACCATTCTTCGTCATATATATTCCGGATTTGACATTTCAATTCATAGCGCCGAAATTATTACCATAAAACCAAATTCTGATTTTTGACCTTGGCCTGACTTTGTGAAGTGATCTCAGATGAACAAAATTGTACTTGCATATTGCCCAACTATTAAGATATACATCCATATGAAACTGTAAGCTCTTTCGTAAAAACGCGGCAGTCGTTTTCCTTTTACCCTGAACAGGGCCAAAAATGGCTTTAGGTGCCCTCCCAAAAACGTTGCCTGGCTCCGCCCCTGAGCAACATGGAATTTCCAAATTTTGTCACAGTACGTGGAAAGAATAGCTACGGAAAATAACCAAGTTTCGTGAAGCTGTACCAAAAAGCCTGGAATTGGCAAGCAAAAAACCCGAGGTGGGACGGATTCAGCCTCCCTGCCTGGAATAAGGTTAAGATGACGTCACTTCCTGCTGAGCCATACTGGGGAAGGTCGAGGCGATTCCGGCCCGCTTGGTATAAGGATTTTCTTTGGATCTCCGTGTGTGTGGCCAAAAAGGCGGTCGCATGTTATTTCTTTGTTTTCGCCAGTTTGTGCCAACTCGTTCCCAAACCCGAAATCCCATCAAGCTTCGCCACATCCGGATTCCATAACTGGCGAAAGGCGTCTAACAAACTTCTAAAACACGACAAGAGCAACGTACACGCGAGCGCGATGCTGGTTGTGCATCATCTGATGGAAAAAGACTCCATCCAGAAGTCGCTTTGACTCCAAGATGAAGGTACTTAAAGGGAGCGGCTAAAACAAAGCCCCTCTTTGATGTTCCTCCTGCGACAACGTCCCGCCATCAGATGCCACGAAGAGCTGGGGGATAATGTGCGGCGACTTCTTCTTCTCCGAGCGGAAGATGTGGGTGATGTGACGGCAGCATGGGTAAACGGTGGTCGATCCCTAAGTGACGACGTGGTTAACGTGCTTGTCATAGCCACGGGCAGACTACGCCCCGCACCATCATTCGTTAAATGCAGTCTGTAGACAGGTACGTCATCCTTGTAGATGACACACGTTACGTGAGGAACAAAGAGCATTTAACCTTAATCCTTCGTTGGGTGGATCATGACGTTGTGATACACGAGGACTTTGCAGGTTTCATGAATGAAGATAAAACTGGAGCTAAAAGTTTGACGGAAGCCATAAAGGACAGTCTTCCCAAATCCATACTGCCGTTATCTTCCTGTCGAGGGCAGGGACATGACGGAATGAGTACAGTGATGGAAAAGTTCAAGGGTGTGGCCGCACGAATTAAAAGTGAGGCACCGGCTGCCGTGGCAGTCCACTGTATGGCCCGCTGTCTGGACTTGTGTTCGCAAGACGTGATAGGTAATGTTCGTTTGAGGCACGTAGCCAGGATTTTCCTCAGGGGGTGGCCAAATGTTAAATTTTGCCATATGCCAATGGCATATGATGAAGTTTACAGGAAAAAGCAGCAATTTTACGTAATTTAACTAGTACTTAATGCACAGGAAAACATATAATGTTTGCTTTTGCAAAATACATATGATCGCTATTGCGTATTCCTACGATATCGCCATGTATCTAGTGCAGATCGCTTGGCTCAGGGGGGAGCCATAGCCCCCATGCCCCCCTTGGCTACGATGAATTGTTTTCGTCGCTGGTTCGTTTGGCCTGACAGCCACTGGACGCTGCCAAGGAAATAATTACGATTATCACGTCTTCCTCGAAGCGCAGCACTTTATTTGCAATTCTCAAGGCCGAAAACTGCTCTGGTGGTACCGGCTTTGGACGCTGTGTTCCACCGGCTGGTCTGTGCGGAGCACAGACATTGGGTCTCTCCTTCAGAATTACGGGCCAGCATTCGAGGCTGTGACCGCTGTGAACGATGACCCGGTCGGCGAGAACTCTTCCAGAGCCGGTGGAGTGCTGGAGTTCATGAAAAAAATCTGCACTTACCTGGGACTGAAAATTCTGTATGCTGTTTTTGGAGGATTTTACTCGAACAGGTATACCGAACGCTTCAATCGAAGGACCTCAGCGTACAGGAGGCCCTCCGATCTGTGAGGTTCGGGCACGCATAGCTGAGTCATATGCGCACAAAGTGCTCGATGACTTATATGAAAGTGTTTTGAGAGAAGTCGATGACTTGGGCTTTGTCGAGCCACAACAGGCGCCCAGATCACCAGGACCTCTCCGAAGGCTGGACCCCAGCCCTCAAAATACCCACGCCGTTGACAGTCCCCAAAATTTGTACCTGGGACAGTTCATCAAAATTTTAGACACAATAGGTAACCACATGGCAACGCGGCTTAGTGACGATACGTTTTCTGTCCTAGAAGCGATTGAAAAGTTTCTGCTGAGCTCCATGGGTGGGGAGCCTTTGGTGGGAAAAAGTATTCCTGAGGAAATCCGAGAAGTGTATCAAGATGACTTAAGCTTTGAAAGACTGACAGTGCAGTTAAACATGCTTCCGCTCCTGATCAAAGACCTCCAAAACGACAGCAAGCTGTCCGGCCTGAAGCAGTGTCAGCAGCGTTCGCTCACTGGCCGAGGTAATTAAACAGGCCGGTGGGACAGTCATGTTATCGGAAGTGCGATGCTGGTTAAATTGTTCCTTACCATTTCTGTCACAACGGCCTCAGCGGAAAGGTCATTCTCGGATTGAAGAAGGCTGAAAACGCACCTCAGAAGCACGATGTCGCAAAATCGCCTGAACAATACCGCCATGTCACATGCCCACAAAGAGTACACGGATGGATTCGACCTCGCTGAGATTGCGAAAGGCTTCAGCTCAGCGAACGACAGGAGAGTACGATTTTTTTGGGACAGTTTTAGGCCGGTTCTGCTGGTGACAATGCAAGTGTTATCGTGTTTGCATGTCATTGTGGAGTCGCACTCATCCATGCATGAAGTGGATTTCATCTTTCCGGGGCTTGTGACATGCGGAGAAATACACATTGCTGTGTCATTCGTTGTTTGCCTGGTGGTTAGTGGGGAAAAAAGATTGGAGAACTGGAAAACCTGGCTGTCTGCTAGATAATACGGCCCACAGACACAACTGAAGATAAAAATGCTATGGTGGCTTCCGAGTTCCGATGGTTTTGCCATTTTGGACTCGTCGGTTTCGAATGCAGCCAAATGTACTACACTGCCAGTGATAATACGAAAATTCTTCATCCATTTATTTTGATAAAAAATAGTAAAATAATCGCATAAAAATAATCCCATGGCTTCAGGTGCCCTGCCCCTCCTCCACCCTCCTTTTTCTGTAACTGTTCCGCCATCGCTGGGAGAGAGGTGTGCCGTTCTTGGATGCATCAAGTCGTTTTGTTCGTACAACCGATTTTGAAAAAATGGCCCATGCCCGTTTCCATGCCTGGAAATTTTCGAAAATTGTTGGGAGGCCACACAGGATTTCAGACCGTTTCTTTCCAGTCATTGCCATAGGGTTAATGCTAAAATCCCTGAATACTGAGGGGTCCGGACCCCCAGCCCCCGGGATCGTCAGCCAATGCGCCCCCCCCCCCCACTTAATGAGAACGTTCCGCCACCACTGGGTACATAGGCGTAGAAATAAGGTGAGTCCATGGTTCCTACTTGCTTAGTTTAACACCAACCATATCAGAAAAACGTTTTTGGACCTTACTTTTTTGAGATGTTCCTGCACTTTTGGCTTGATATGTAGCCAGGAGCGTAGGAGGGTAAAACAAATGGTGGTGGCACTGGGGGCAGGAAGTTTTTTTCCCTCACAGGGCCAATGTTACATTTCCAAACAAGTGAGAGCCATCGCCCCCCCCCCTCTTTCCTACGCCTACTCATGCACTCACCAATACCATTATCATGTGCAATACCGTGGGATTACTAAATACGGCATCAGCTAAACGACGGGCCCGCAGCATTTCCATATTCTCCGCTCGTACACTACCGATTTCGAAAATCGACCGCATTCTCATTATCGTACGATTTTACGGGAATACGTGCACTCTGCATAGCAGTTGGTTTGTTGTAATAAATTGCCAGTCATGCTGTTCTGTTTATCCGTCTGCCGGGAAACATCATATCATTGGGTTTATGCCAATTCAGGGCAGTGTGACGTGATCGAAATTGAGAATATTCCTCTAATAAAAATGTTTTATTACTAATTTTATGCACGGAAGATACTGTAGTCAACGCAGAATTGTGGATAGAGGAGACCCCATAATTACCATTCAAAACGCCGCCCCTAAGCGGTTACATGTGACGCTGTTAGGAGACGCGTTCAAAAACACATAGATGATACGTCATAAGCCATCATGGATATTAATTCCCTTCACTGTTTACGGGTCCTTTCTGGCTGATGCATGGAGGCCGGTCAGGGAGCTGGCAGACGACTGGAATCAAACCCTGACCCGTCGATCACGAGCATAGCATGTCCCAGTGACGCCAGGTACCGATCGACGGTCGCCGCCGTCCGGCCGAAGGTCTCTGTTTTGTGTACGGCCGCCACCCTCCCCCAGTGGCGGCGACAGATGGTGGACGCCAGCCAACACGGCCTCCAGATTGGAACGCAGCTAATGACGGCGGTCCATAGGTCCTCACGCGGCGCTTTACCCAGAGACACGCGGCCGGCGGGTGCCGATCTCCGCCGCGGTCTCCCGGCCGGCCGGAAGACTGGCTATCCGCCTGCGGCAGCGACACGTCACGTGACCCAGAGGCCGAGCAGGCGCCGGAACGCGGCCGGGGTCACGTGGCGAGGTTCGGCGCGACCGCCGAACACGCGCACCGTGCTGTGTAACGGCGCAGCGTCGGCGTCGCAAGAGTGCCGTAATCGTCTCGGCGCGGGAGGCAAGTGCCGGAAATAATGCCACCTTTCTTTGTCGACATAGCACTCCGTGACGAGGACGGGCGATGTTTTCTACCGACGTGCCCAGCGCTGGGTCAGGCGTGGCAGATGAATAGGTGAAAGGTGATTTGAGCGGAACTGACGGGGCGAATAACTCAGTTTGATTCCTCCTCGATGGGCATCGGTGCGCGTTTGCAATGACAGCAGCTTAGCATAAAAACGTTGAAAAGAAAAAGAGTTGCCGCAAAATGAGATATTAGGCGAAGAGGTCAACTGGATGCGTTAAGCGTGGCCAGATGTGGTTATGGCAGTTCCAGACAGCGTCGCTTTTAGAAAACAGTGATTGTTTTCCGGGAAGCAAGAACTGAACCAATATCAGGATTCGCTAGAATCCAGCAATTTCACAAGTAAAACTACGTCGGAGCCTTAGAATTGCTAGGGTTTGGAGTCGGCTCAGAAGTGTGCTTGTGTCGGAGCGCGGGGAAGTACATGTTTCCAGACACTGTCATCAGGTCGAGGAACGGTGGGTAAACTTTCGGGTCATTATCTTCGGCAGCAGACAAAGCGGATGAGGGTGAGAGCGGGGTCAGTTATGCGAACCAACCAGATAAGAAAGTGTGCCTGCGTGTCGGAAACCACTCAGCCATTGCAAACACAAGGAGATACTGGCTGCGAGATGTTTGTAACGACCTATAGGTTATACATAAAGGGCTCTCTGTTGATGTGTGTTCTGCAAGCTGCATGGTTTAGCTTACGAAGTAATTCAGGAATCGCATGTTTCAAAACTCTGCAGTTAGTTGTTTTGTATCTAAGCATATACTCTGGACTGACCTCTGTACAGTATCCATGGAAAGAGCAAATACAATGACGCTGCGTCATTCCCATAACGTTTTCTCTTGAAAACTTCGTAAGTCGTTGGTATGGACGCATTATCAACTAGCCATATGCCGTCCTGCAAATGCGACACGCAAGAGGACCCAATCAAATAAGCTGCCACAATAAACCATGGAGGCAGCACGCCGTTGATGCATGGCGCTAGAGGGACTCCATTATGGTTCTGACCGGGGGAGACCTTGGAAACCAGTCGTTGTCACAAAAACTCCAGTAATTCCTCCTATTACGTCGCAGTCTAGCACTATCATTTACCTTATTTGTTGGGAGGGTTTCATTTTGATTTTCGGTCATGACGGTGATACCACCTCTTATCAGTCTATTGGTCTGATTCCGGGGAGTGGAGCACAGCTCTCAGAGTTGCGTTCAACCTCATCAGGAGATAGGCCTGTACCATCTGCATCACTCTGAATCCAACGGACGAAACTGTGCGAAAATTTGTGGGAACGCAAACGCCTTTTTGGAGCCCAATCCTTCCTTGCGTCGTCATAAGCGTAATGTTAATGTCTTGTTGAAACGGGGATGCACGTACGTTCCCTTTGACATCACAGTTCAACTAATGGCTCCAGCCAAGATTGGCCGTGCTGATCCACTCCATCATGGGCCGATGTTGGCCGCCCATTCGTCGCAGTCCAAACAGGACCGTGCCGTACCACGCCCGCCGGGCTCCCGCCAAAAGCGGCCGGCCGCCGGCAGATTTCGCGCGGGAGCGAGAGGCGGCCGGCGCCGCTTTCACACGACACGCCCCATCACGTGGCTCGCTGGGAAGGCCTGCGCGTTTTTGGGGCGCACTTTTGCGGCACAAATGGTGAAATCGGGCCGTTGGTCAGCGCCGGTGCGCCGTCCGTCGCCCGGCGGCAAAAATGACGTGCCGCGGAGCGCGGCTATCCAGGGCAGTTTTTTGGTCTTGGCTTGCGGCTGGCTCCGGAGTGCCGACGTGTGCGCTGGTGGGCACGTGCTCTGGAGCTGACCGCAACGGACATTGGCTGGAAGACTGAATGAGACGGTGACAGGCTCAAACCCCACTGTGCTCGGCTTCCAGATATACAAGAAATTGACATGCAGATTAAATGCCCAACAAAACTACTGTGTTTGTTAAGAATAATGTGCTTTCTTTTCGTTTCGCACAGCGTAGCAATGGCCGAAATTTGTGCATCCGGAACTAATGTGTTTTGTTTTGTAATGCGTAAAACACCAAAGGCTTTACGATCCAACTGATAATTCTGTTAAAAATCACGTACTCAGCATGCATGTCGAACATTTAGAAGCCTTGCAGTGTGCGTTCTTTACACTCGGGCGGTTGCGATACAAGTCGTGATATAGCGTACTACTATGTTTAGGCATGTCAAAAGAAAACATAAAAAGCAGCAGCACGGCGTGGATACAAATAGAATGGTGACATTCAGCTTTTCTGAGCGACATTGCGTCGTGCAGAACTGTTACCCGGGAGAGGGGTCTGTGTAACGTTCTAGTAGCCCAAGGGACTCCAGTCCTCTTCCCATTGCCTACACACTGCCATTTCCCAGCGTCCACGTCCCGCTGCACACAGTCGCCACTGGCGCTCGCCATCATTTCCCTCCACGCCAGTCTCCTGCCTCAAGCTCCGCTCCATCTCGCTCCGATCTCTGGCCGCCGTCGCTGCGGCCTGCATCTCCGGCCCAGTGCCCCGGGGCGTTTCTGCGCCGCGTGACCGGCGTTATTACCATAACGGGGGGCGGCTGTCTGCGCGACTGAAAGGCGGCTCAGCTGACGGCGCGGCGTCCCCTCCGCAGGCGGCTGGCGCGGCGGGCGCCGGCCGCCGCGCAAGTCGCCTGCTTTTGTCGCGCCTAGGGGAGCACGCGCCCGCCAGGTGGCTGCTCCCTGGGCGCGTATTTAGATCATAATCTTGGAACCAATTCGACTGAGAGCGCGGACAATGGTCGCGCGCGCGCCGCGGTGACAAACACGGCGCAGCGCGGGGTCAGGGTCACCTGCGGAGGAGAGCCGCCCTCTGCACGCAGCCCCCTGCGGCGCCCCGGCGACCGGCGCACAGACGAACGGCGGGATCTAATTGGGGACAGGCGTCTGCGGCGGCAGTTAAGAGCGGGGTGGGGTGCGATGCACGGAGCGCGGGACGAGCGACAGTGGGAGGTCACGATCTCCGAGGATCAGGAGATTGGATGTCTGGACGGCGTCTGGTGGATCATTGGCTTGGAGCCTTATATTTCCATTATTTCTATAGCAGCCTAAATCATTCATCTTTATCTTAGCATCAGTCATAAGGGACATGGCTGGTGATCTCGAGGGGATAGGGGGGCCGGACCCCCCAGTATTAAGAAACTTTAATGTTAGGCCCATGGCAATGACAGGAAAGAAATGGTGTGAAGTTCTATGTCGACCCCCCCCCCCCTCCATCAATTGTCGGAAATCTTCAGCCATGATAAGGGACAAACGTTTTGCTCCATCTCGTGCGGGCCCTTCAAGCGGTTACGAAATCGAGACCTTTGTGAGTTAGATACAGATATGAGAACACATTGAAAAAGTCAGAAGCCTCAAAAGAAGATGAAAATGCCAAAATATTGTTAAGAACGGCCGACTACGCAGTACATGCCTGTAACGGGCAACAGCCGCACGCATTGTGCTCCTCCGGGAAATGCGAGGCTGATCGACGTTTCGCGGAGGGCTGTCCGACACGACGTACGTTCCACCTACATGGACGCGAGCCTTCTCTAAACAGGAAACTGGTGGTTAGACCGGTGGCAAAACAGACAGGCACGTGGTCGACCGGCTCCGTCCCATGGGCCGCCGGACAGCCGGAGCACGACCGGGGCTGGAAATCATCGGAAAGGATTTCCACTGGCCTGCCTCGTGAACTGTGTCACTGAATCGCAAACACTATTCGATTACGACCGAGGACTTTGCTCGATTATGAGCCGTGAAAACAACCATGTCATTTTGTTGTGTCAACCTTTTCTCTCTTGCCGTGGTTGAATAAAATGCCAGGGCAGTCCTAGTGTGAATGAAATACATTTGAACGAGATATACATAACAACATAGAACATACGGCCCAAAGAGATCGGCAGGCTATTTACTGTGGCGGAAGCCGGGAGGCTTGTATGTCCTTCACCTGACATAATACCCCGCAGATCGTTACGTTCCGACCCCTCGACGCCAGGGACGGCACGGGACGCCCGTGTCTGCACGTGCCGGCGGCCCGGCACGGGCCGCGGGGCACCTGCAGCCCGCCGGCGCCACCACGCGCCGTCCGGGGCCGGCTGGCGGCGCAGATAAGGGCCGCCCGACCCCCGGTCGCAGCACCTGTCCCAGCAGACGCCGCCTTTGAGACGGCCCGACGGCCCGTCTGAGGGCCAACGGTCTCCCGGCGTCGTTTAAATGCCTGCTCGACATTTAAACGTGGCTGGTACGGTGCGCCCCCGGGCGGATTAAGGGGGTTTCGGATCTCGGTGAAATTCGACGGTACGACGGTTGGTCCAAGACTGGCGTTTTGCTAACTGGCAGTCAAAGACAGCGGCCCAGAAACGCCTAAAACACGTTGGAGGCGTTGTGATTTCCTCACATGTTAATTACTTCGTACGTGTATATTTTCTGACGAGTGGCATCTTAGGTAGCCAAATATTTGATATTGCCACCAAACACAATGAAGTGTGTGCATTAGACACTGTAAATCCATGATATTGAGCGAAAATCCTCGGGCATTCCCTTTTCCACGGTTCTTGAAAAGTACTGTGGAGCTGGTATCCCACTCTAGTCCCGCATTGCGTCGCAGCCCATAAAATAGGGTAACCTCTCCAACCAGTGCAAGGTGACGGTAACAATGAATCAGGAACGTGATAGATGAGACACGCACTCAGACTCGAGACAGAGAGCTTTAAATGTCCTGTCGCCGCGATAAGATCCGGGATGCGGGCTGGAGCGCCTCGAGCCGCCGGCACCTCGTCCCCCACCCCCGTCCCCCGCCGCCGCTTCCTTGGGGGCCAGCTGAAGGGGAGGGGACAGAGCAGGTGAGGCCGAAAACAGACCCAGGCAGCAACGGCAGCGCCGGATAGTGGTGAGCAAACGGGGAGTCCGCATACAGGCTGAGCGTGTGACGAGGGAGACAGGGAAACGAGCAGGCATCCCTCCTGCCACGACTGCACGCCGATCTGGGCTGGAGCTGAGAGGAGGCCAGGAGGCGTTTGTGCCAGAACGTATCAAACAATGCCGCGGTCCTTCCTTCTAGACCGATTCTCCTACAGGCAGCTAGTCCTAGGTCTACGTCAGCTCGTCTTTTATCTACCTTGTCCCGTAAATGAGGTCGCAAAATTCGTCCTAGCATCCTGCAATGTGCACGCGCATAAAAACGTCGTTAACATAGCATTTATTTGCGGTCTCTGAAATCTACCCTAAAAAATTGCGTCACAAGCCTCACGAAGTAATGGCGTTTTAGTCCCTTTCCGTTTTGTTCATATTCACCCTTAAACATCTCGCGTTGAATGCAATAAAGACGTCTTCAAGATAAATGCAAAGAGCGCCATTATTACAACAGATCGATATTTCGTCATCAAAAAATTTTTCGAAGCCAAACGCGTCATCATTATCGATGGCCAGTTTGGAGGACGCGGCGCTATTCGGGGCCAGACTAAATTAGTTGCAGAAACTCATGCTCTGGAATATTTCAGGTTAACGATAGGCGCGCTTTGCTTTTCGCTATGTGCTGGAAAATTACGATCCCAACTCAAAGAAATTATGTTATCCCCAGTTACATTTCATGCTGATCTCACTGCTGTTCATGTCTAGTTTGTTATTAAGCCGTTTCGTGTCGAGATTTTGCTTTTGGACCAACCATGACAGGTTATGGAATATTCCAGGTTCAGGTTAGATGAACCGTTTAACACGGCTGGACGTACACGGAAAAAACTTTCAGGCTCTCACGCACTGAAGAATGTTTCGACACGCTAAACATTGTGCAGAAGAAAGTATGAGGTTTCCGAACATTGCGCTTACTTTCAGTGACACCCAGCCGACTGAAGCCACAAAAGTGTGTGACGGTTGACCTTGGACAGCTTCAGGACGTCTCGAAAAATAGTAATTTGTTTCAGCGAGTGTGATGGTCACCACATTCTGACCATGTAGCAATAGAAGCACAGAGATGAGTTATATAACACCTCGTTCGTCTGAGTAATTCGTCACCAGACAGCCTCTCGTTGGCTGTTGCGTCGTAGTCATGCGTTTTACTCAATCGGCACATGTTTTACTCGGACGTCGCGACTCTCAAGAAAACCTTGGTCTGTCAGCCCTAAGGCTATTCCCGGCTGGAACACATCTAGTAGGTGAGGGTAAGAAAATAGAACATACCAAGCGGCCAACTGCCTCTGTGAAGCACCAAAAACATAAAAAACAGGCTTCAGACATATACGTAATGCATGGATAATATTGCCCAGGCGACCACCGGCCACACCTTTGCTCCCACCGGTGCTCTACCTTCCAGCAACGCGTACGCCACTCCTTTGGCTAGTCGCTCCCTCCCTGGCGAAAACAAAGCGATCATCGCCGCCATCAGCATACCCCGGGTTAAAGGGCAGGAAGCCTTCTCGTTCAGCGGCTGTGACCAGGCGAGGGGAGGCGCCGGCCCGGCGATACTTCCTCGCCGCCGTCCGGAAGACTCACGTCCGGTGCTGGCGGAAGCTGTCTCCGCGGAGACTGCTCGCATGGCGGACGCCGTAATGGACATGATCATTTAATTAGACCGCCGCCGTGTGGCGGTAATTGAAAGTGACGATATGTCTGAAGTAAAGGTTCCTAGTATAATGTATTCGTTGAGCGAAGTGGGAAAATGGAGGTGGGAAATGGCCCTGGCTTCGTGGGATCAAACCGAAGAACAGACAATGAAGCCATAAGTACGTACAGCAAACCCCCATGCTCTTGGATAAGCACATTGGTACAAATCCGTCAAGCCATTTTGTTGGTTCGTGTATCAGCACTACGATACAGCGGCCATTTTCCCAAACCATAAGCTATTGCCAGCGGTCCTGCACGATTTTCTGTAAACACGGTGTAGCACCAATAAGCATTAAGCAAATTATGACTTCCAGCATCCACCGCAGCAAGTATTGGACATCCCCTTTTTCACGACTGCACAAATGCCAACGGCGTCGGGGCCGTCCATCTCCCGACTGTGACGTCACAGGTCGCGGTGCCGCCGGCTGTGACACCGGACACCGGCGCTCTGCCGGCGGCCGGCCGGGGTGGCTGACCGGCGGCCGTGGCGGCCGTGGTGGCGGCGCAGGGCGGACCCGGCACGCCCGGCGGCGGCAAGGGGTGGCCGCGGCCCGGCAGCCCCGCTCGGAATCACAGTCGGCGAGCACGCACTCGGCTCCGGATGTTGTGCGTCGCTCCGCCGCCGAGGCTTCCGGAGCGGACGGAAGAGCGGTCTCGACCCGCGCCCGCCGAGCGGAAGGAGCTCCCACCGGCACGCTCGACCGACGCGGCGTTTTAACGGTGACGTCACGGCTCTGTCACGGGCGGCGTGCGCGCCGGCGGTAGCAGCAGCCGTGGGGGCCGCCGTCACTCCACCCTTCCCGGCCGGGCTGCCGGACGCCGCGTGCCTGGGGCGTTACTCAGCGGACGCGGCCGGCGAAGTCTGACCTTTGGCGGGGTGGCGGTCGGTGACGGGTCCTCTCACCGCGTGACAGGCGGCTGAGTACGCGGCGGTGAGCGGCCCGCGGCGCCGCGGGCGCCGGCGCTTCCTGCTGAGGGCTCATGAGACTGACAGCGGTGCCTCCAAAGGATGACTCAGACCCTCGCGGCGGAGCCGTCACCGGGGCTTATTACTGGTCAGGACAGGCTAGGTCAGCCGGTTCCGTGAAACTATTCAAGGCGGCATCAGAGGCAAATGTGAATAAAATGAGAGCGCGTCACTCTCCGTGTCAGTCACTGCTCTCCTTGGCTGGCTACGTGACAGGCCTTTGTCTGTGGCTGGGGAGGGCAGCAGCATGTGCGGGGCTGTGGGGAGAACTTTGACTCACTGTTAACCCCTCCCAGAGCCCAGAAACGGGAAGAGCCGGACCAATGCCTGAAACATTCAGCGCCGTGAATCGAAGTTTTCCGTGGTGCTGGCTGGACGACTTGGAGCGAAAATCTCAGAACCGAGCTATGGTTTTCGCTGGCCAGTTCCATAACGCTTGTCGTAATGTCTTACCGAGCAACAAGAATCGATCGTTACCAACGTTTTTCTAAACAACACACCGAGTCGGCTCACGTGACGGCGCATCAGCGGGCCGATCAAATCGCGAGGTTTCTAACAGTGGCCGAAGCACTCGTTTCGTCTTATTGGCAACCAATCTAAATAAACAGGTATGTCGGGAACATTCATCACTAGGTAAGGGAGAACCAGCCGTCCTTCTTCTACTCTGTGCTGCAGTGCACCGGGTAACGCAGGCTCCCAAAGCTGGACAGACCTTATCGTGTTTGCAATAGCTCTTAAAGGGAAGATTTGTACCAAGTTTTTGACGCGCAGTCGTTTGTTTCGCTTCCGTTCTTTCATCCGGCTCCGTGGCGTCCTGATCAGGGTCGTCTGGCTGGATTACAAGGCAGCTGGTAAGGGCAGCTGTTGCCGGCATCTCATGACCGAAACCATTCCGTGATTACAGCTTTCCAGCCTGTCCCACAAACAGTCATCACCATAAAAAACGGCGTGGGACCGACACAGTACACGCGATTAAGTTCACACCGGGGCGGACCATGACAAGCGAAACTCGCGCCGCGGCGTGGCCGACTCGTGTGGCACGTGGCCACGTGCGGCGGCCGGCCGGGCCTGCTGCTATCAGGTGGTGCCGACGCCCGGTCTCCAGTCACTCGGCGTCGCTTTTTACTTGGTAGACCCTATGCGGGTGCGTTCCAGGGCAAGGCCCGCCGGCCAACCTCTTTACATACAAATCAACCCTTATCGGCGTCCGATCTGCGCGCGGTATAGGGGCGGCACGCGCCCGAGACCGGCCCGCTCCGGCGGCGGCGCTTCTGGTGCGGTGAAACCGCCCGGCGATGGTTGTGGAGACGGTGCTCCCACTGTTGAGAGCATGAAGACGAGTTTGATTTTTTGTGACGACGTAGCCCGCTAAAACAACGAATTAATTTTCTACGTAATTCAAGTGGATGGATAGTTGAATGACGTGAATAACTTTAAAAGAGGAATTACAAACCAGAACGCACTTCTGAAATCCTTAATGTCCAATGAAGGGTATTTTACCTTACCAGGAAGTGCGACAAAAAAGCAACTTTTGTTCAGCGTCTTTGTTTCCAGGATTAGCATATTTTTTCATTAGATCATCAGCTTAATCTTTTAAAAGCAAGTATGAACGCACGGTCTCAAAGTTCCGACGCAGTAAAAATTCGGCATTGATTAAGCACAGACCGGCCATTGCCCTTCCCATCAGAGCTGTTGCAACATGACGTGCCGCACCTGGATCAGAGGTGATAGATGTCGTTTGTCCCACTTCAGCCCCAGCTTGCTGATGTTGTAAATCATAACGTAGCAGCTGAATGGATGCAGGTTTTTAGCACTGGATGTTGCTGATTCGTCTACGAGGAGTCCACGACACTACGTAACAGATAAACACCTTCAGTATTCGCTCGCCAACAACTGCCGTCTTGACAAAATCCTGTAGTTTTGTAACCGTGAACGAGGGGAGGAAATACGAATACGATCCTGATGCCATCTTAGCTGAGTTTTTTTAGTCCTAACATCAGTTTGGATTTATGGTGATTCTCTGGATTTGTTCGAACCTGGACGCATTGGTCTGGGTCAGGGGATTGATCATTTTTGTGTCTCCCTCCATTTCATACTGCGACAGATATCAGGTACCCTTTGCGCCCTTAAATAGCCTTTAGTGTAGAAACAGCTAATGGCGTCATTACGTTAAGGTGTCTTGTTGCCACCTGGATACTAGCCAAAATCGTGTCACCGTCTTCAGCCAGCTTATTGGTGTTACTACTAACGGGCAAGAACCAAATACCTTCAGCAGCTGTAACGTTCTGTTCGACCTTGAGGCATCAGAAAATAAATTTCTCGCTATCATAGACCAGCAACCGTCGGGAATCAAACGCTCAGCTGTCTGTTGCCCCTGGTGTGCGTCAGGTTCCTCAGGACCTTCGAACAAAGAGTGATTGAAGAAAACGCCGGTCTCCGTCGGCCACCGCGCCTACGCCTGCTTAGCGCTCATCAAGGTTCGCCGCCAGGTGGCCGAGGGGACTCAGGGGGGGGGGGGCAGGGGGTGTCGATGCTCTGCTTTGGAGCTGTCCGGAACTGTCCAGAACACTCGTCGGGTGGAACGCAGATTTATTCACGGTTCTCGGAGACTCGCGGTTCGCGGAGACTCACGGTTCTCGGAAGCCACGTGTCAGCTTCGGCACACGTCTGAAAAAAAAAAAACAGATGGGAAAAGGTAGACGCTCTGTGGCAGGATACGTTTTGGCATGAGGCATGCCAGGGTTTTTTTCCATGTTGAGAGGCGGGAAATTCAATTAGTGGCCCTCGTCCTGTGATCTGAAGTCCCTGTGCCTGTGCTCTCCAGTCAAAAGTACCCCTTCTGAACTAAAATGCCGATAGGAAAGCAGAATTATTCCTTTTGTATAAAGGCATTTGGAAGTCTGCAAGGCGCCACCGTCTGGCCCAAAGAACCGGAGGTATGGCGTGTACATTCTTGCCACCTTGATGTCGTGTGTGTTATCGATGAACGCTATGTGAGAGGAAGAAATGCAGGTCTATCGTCTAAGCAAAAGAAAACGTGAAAATAAAAAAAAGAATTTAATCTTATCTGAAGACCTTATAGAACATAAAACTTTGCATTCTTCTAACCACGCTTTCTTAAAACCCTTCCAAAATTCATCTCCTTCCACATATGACCGTGTGACACGTAATTCGTCTTTTTGCTAGATTACCGCATAGCAGTAAAAAGTCCCGAAAAAACACTGAAGCTTATCGCGTTGTTTTGCATGTCGTTAACACGTTCCATTTCGGCAACGTCAAAAGACTTCTTTCTGTGCCGGTTCCTGTTCTTTGTTCCGAAATGTTGTCTTGCAGGCTGTTGTTGCGGAACAACGGAACAAAAAAGCACTCACCTGTGTTCTGCAGCTTTCCGCCTTTGTCATCGAAGACTCCATATTACCGAAGAAATTGTGGTGTGTTTTTCTGACTTGCATTTTATTAACGAATAAGCACAAAGGATACAGGAGTGTCGTTTGCTTTGCTATAGTAGGTATAAGCAAAAAGCGCAACGGAATTGTAACTCGTTAAAATGGATCCGGGACCCTGAGGTATAAGGTGCAAAAACAAATTATTCTTTAAGCAAAATATCAAGCAGAGAAAATTTCAGATGAAAAGGATAACCAAACAACTTAAATATGTTGCACAGCCTGTCAGTGCTGGACCTTGTGACATGTCGCGTTCCATTCGCGCTCCACTGTCGGACGTGAACAGCTTCGTTCGCCTCAGCGCTCGTTATTCGATACACTTCAGGTAATCGAAACGCGTCAGGTAGTCAAAGCCTTTCTGTCGCGTCGAGGCACTCTTTCTGCGCCGCAGCCAAGCGCGCGTGTCTGGCGGCAATTTGGCGGATGCCGCGCTGCCGTCGGCGGCTGCCGGTAGGTTTTCTGCCGCGGCAGAGTAGCCGAGTCCGGAGGCTGGCGATTTTGCCGCGGAGAGGGGACATCCAGGCTTCGCCCGCTGACTGGTGCGGCCCAGCGGCGCTCACATTACAGCCTCGGCCGACATTGCAGTTACAGAAATACAACGGCGTACAGAGAGACAGAGAGGGTGTGTGTGTGTGTGTGAGAGGAGGGGGGGGGGAGAGAGAGTCGCTTTGCAGGTATTATGTACGTCTGTTTGCACACACATGTAAAAGCATGGACTTATCACACTTGCAGGAGCACCGTAAAAACCTACGAAATTGCAGTGATGAAAGGAAAATTTCATTTCGAGGTTGGGTTTTGCATTTTCGATGGTTGAGTAGTCATAACGCATGTTGTTTGTCAATGCTTATAGCAACACCAATGACTTGCTGGTGTTGTAAAAACACGGATTTTTCACCCTGCCATTTCCCAGGTTCTTATGTTTGTCGTGGGTTGGGTGCCTCTCTGTCAAGGGTCACCGCTAAACACTCGCATATTTTGAAATACATATTTCGTAATATATTATGTAATATTATTTTAATATATTGTATGCAATACATTATGTAAAATTCAATAAATACATCAGAACACATAAATACATACGCCGCTAAACATCTACGTATACATACATAAACATATACATATACGTACTAGAAAGCCCTAATAAATACATACGCATTTGCTAAGGAGTTTCCAGCCTGCCCAAAGACTGCAACAGCTTCTTGCCGCTCGCACAGTAACACCTGTTGATTTCTTTAGACTGCATTCACGCACAAGACGGTAGCGCTGAAGAAGGCGTCATAGGCAACACCGATGTTGGCAGCGTTGATATTGTTCAATGTTTGCGCACACTCGACGCCAAACAAGAAAAATGTTCCTGTTCAGATAGCGTATAAATATGTCTTCATTGTTCTGTGGTGGCAATGTGCCTCTTTGCAATCTATTTAGCGCTTTGTGCGATTATTACCAAAACCGGGTATTGCCAGCTTACGTCCCAATACCAAGTTAATTTGCAAAGCAATCATACTTCCAATCGTTTGACATCAAAACAAGCAGAAACGCTATTTTGAAAAATACAAATAATACAAGACCATGAATGAGGTTTGGACATGCTGCAAAATACGCCACTCTTTAGTGCAGCGGGTGCGCGAAATACATGAGTGATCTGTCGTCAGTGCTATCGGTGTTCCATGATAGTTAAAATTGTACTTTGAAGCCTAAAGCTCAGGCTCCACTGCGCGCTTTTTCGTTTTGCGACTACTCTTTTGCATCACGATTTCCCACTTTTGCGCTTTTGCATTTTGCGTTTTTCCAGTTTTGCGATGAGGTTTTTCGCTTTTACATCTTCGCGTTCTTTTGAGTTTGTCCTCGTGGACGTCGACGGCCTAGCGTAATTTGGTCTAAAGTGAGGTCTCTGCGGTTCGGAAACGGATAGGCGTTTTTTTTTAGATGGAACCAGCTTTTGAACGCCCGCGCCTCTTGCGCCTGCTGCTGCTGTGGCGGCTTCGGCAGCAGGAGCGGCAGCGGCAGCGCAACCGGCGATCTGGGTGCGTCCGATACTTCTGCGTCGCGATCAGTGTGGAGAAAAGAAAAGCCCCCTTATTATCAGCGCAACCAATAGAGCAAGAAAGCTCGGGCGAACGGCATTCGAAAGCTCCAAAGAAATCACGATGAAATTATTCAAGTGAGATTTTGACCCAGGTCACCGTTTGATCTCCAGAGGCAGGGTTGTCGATTTCTGTAAATGATTGGGGGGGGGAGGGGTGAGCCGAGGGCCCGACAGCCTAACCTTCCCACAAATGTGGGTTTCTCAACATATTTAGCCCACTTTATTTTGACTAACGGAAATTTCTAAGTTTTTTGTTACCACTTATCAAATAAGAAATTGCATTTATTCCCATGTATAATGGCATATATGTATCTATATCTATATATATCTATATATCTATATATCTACATCTATATATATATATATATACATATATATAGAATGTCATGCATTTATGTGAGAAACATGGACTAACTAGGTGCTTTGCAAGCATATGTGGCCAGCAGGGGCGGATCCAGCAGCTCCGTTTGGGGGGACAGACCAGTTTCCTGAGTCTACATGGTAGGTCAGCAGAGTTGTTGACCGGGGGAAGGTGGCTGACCGTGTGTTTTCGGAGTGTACTTCAGCGGCCGCGCATGGATAGCAAACCATCAACGAAGGGGGGGTAGAGGGGCTGGGCAACTTCAAACTCTGGTTGAGCAGGAATACCCATGTTTTTTTGTGGGGGGGGGAGCAGTGATCATTTTGGAGTACAAAATTTTTCTTGCAGTATAAATTTTTTGGTGCTCCTTGACATGAGAAAACGACAGTTTTCCCAACACTGCCTCCGTCCGATGTGGGACAGATTTGAGGGCGCCCCATACCTGCATCTCGCTGACACGTATGCCGCAGGTTGGATGTGCAGCAAGAGAAATTGCAATATTTCGCCTGTATAATTCGCCCTCCCTCCCGCTCTGCCGCCGGCGTGGCTCCCTCGGGGCCGCAGGGCGCGCGATAGCCCCCGGCCGCCATATGGCGGCGCCGGCCTGGCTCTCGAGCTCGGCACACGGCGCCGGCTTAAGTCGGCCGCCGATAGCCGGCCTATCTGGACCGCTCGCACACACGGCCGCCGATAGAGCGTCGCCGCCGACGCGTCGGGATCGATGCGACGGCCGTCGGCGCAACGGAAAACGGCTGAGTGGGAGGCGGTCTGGGCAAGGTTCAGTGGCAATCGAACGCAGACAGATGCGAAGGGACTTGTTTTGAAGGAGAAAAAACCCTCATGGAGTCATACGTTTTTGTTGTCTATTTGGAACATGCGTTGAAAGTCACCTTAGTATATCAGGTGTGCGTGTGACAAGTAGCCGACAAAACTACCGTAGACCGAGTACATTCGTTTGGCATAAGCCAAATATGTTTTAAAGGTGACTGAATAAAGTTATTCGGACCCTTATGAATAATTACAACCAGCAGAAGAGACGCTTCAAACGGTTCGTGCCATAACATAAAACAGCTTCTGCGAGAAGTCTTGGTGCATTCATTCAAGTATCCACAGGCTCTGCTACTGGTCCTTGTTTGGGTAAAGGAACACTGAGGTTTTTACGGTGTTTTATTACACAGAACACCTATAGGAGCATTAGCCGTTCTCACGACGTGCAAATGCATGACATTTCCAATGTTTTGACGCTTGAAACAAGAAAAAGTACCGAGGTCTTCTACCAACGAGTAACATCATTGGATTCAGTGCATTCATAACTAACAAAAAAGCACACCTTTCTGAGAAAAAAATGGGAAGACGGAATGGAAATTTCCGACGCATTGCATCGGAATTTTCGTAGTAGGATTCTAACACTATAAATTCCAGAGGCTCGAGTGCTCTTGAATGTCACGGACGACCACAGGCGGACGCATCTGATTGGCTGTTGCGTTCACAGCTGATCGCTAGTCAGTGATGTCTTACATGCGCCGTGTCCGTCTACGGATGTTCAGCTCTGTTTGCGCATCGTTGCTGCCTCCGGATTCGACGGATCGCCAGTCTTCTGACTAATCTAAACTCGGGTCAATTTAAAACCTGGTGCGCCTGGCCGTGAACAGTTGCGCCCTGTTAGTTGTTTGCCAGTATTATGCCTAATCCCAGTTTTCTCAGTTTATATTACCTACTTTGCCAGAATAAAATTTTCCTTGAAGGTCGTCGTTGGAAAGCAGAGATCAAATGTGCCCTAATTTTTAGTTACGAAACACCTCTATGAACATCAAGTCCTCCTTTTACATGATCTGTTTCGTCAGCATAAAATTATCTTTGAAGCTGGTTGTTAGGAAGCGGAGAGTATATGCACCATAATCTAAAGTTACAAAATATTTTTATGAACATTATTAGCAAAGATATCGATTTCTGTAAATGACTGGGGGGTCGAGCCAAGGGCCCGAAAACCTAACCTCCCCCAAATATGTTTTTTTCAACGGATTTAGCGCACTACTTTGACCAACGGAAGTGATTTTTTGTTACTATTTATCAAATGAAAAATTGCAATTACCCCATGTATACAAGGGTATGTTATATATATATATATATATATATATATATATATATATATATATGAAATAGAAAGAGCGGTACATCGCTTTACATTCCATTCTTTACTTTCTGCCTATCTCTAAGCTGTCGCGGCCATTCTTTTCGTTATTATTACTCATTTCCCTTTAAAACCGGCAGAAAACATTGGGTGGGCCCAAACCAACATTGGTTGGTCCCAAATCAACATTGTTTGGACCAGGGTCCTCTAAAAGAATAGAAATCGGCACCCCTGGGTATTAGTATGAAGTGACGTTAAGCCATTCAATTGATTCAGGGAGCACCAGTAGGCGAGTGATTAACAGTGCTCACAGCATGTAGTTAACACACTATTTTCTTGCGAAAATTGCGCCAAATTATGCTGGTGCACGTCATGATATATCTTGTGTTGGCTACAGCCTTGCATGTTTTCTTTTTTGTGCCTTTGGTAAAAATGATTGTTCAACGTGGTATGCATGGAATGATGGACTGTTTGCGACAAGTGACATGATCATCATTTGGCCATGTGTCAGACCTGACTATGAACCACATCACCAGACCCATCATTGCAAGCTGTGTCAATTCCATTGAGGAAGGCGGCCACCAGCCCTTTGGACCATGGTCATTACGCTAGAGAAGAGACGAGGATCGGTTGACCTATCTTTGGAGTTGGCTCATTCACAGTGGGTAAGTTTTTCATATTGTGTGTAATGCAAGTCCAAAATGTTTTGGATCTCAGTTCTGAGTACTTTTACTTCTTTTGAGGTAGAGATTGTCATCATAGGTGTATTTTCCTAACGTATTTCTTGTTTTTCATGCTTTTTAATTACAGTAGTGGATAACTCTGTTCTGTCTGCATCACTCAGCATGATCAGTGTCACAAGAATGAAGTCATCATCATCAAAAACAAGGGGAATTTGGACTGTGGATTGGCATTTTACAGTGAATACAGCTGCTGGAGCAACATGTTAGCAAAAATTATCTGAATAGTTGCATTCACATGCCCAATAATGATCTTTTAAAAAGTGATCACCATTGTTTTGTTCGGCTGATAATTCTGTTTACTTATGACCATAGTGCTATGCTGGAGAAGTGAGAAAGCATGTACATTAGGCTGCCTTCATTTGCTGAGGCCCCAGCTGCCACTGTAGGGATGTGAGAGAGAACCAACATGCCAGCCATCTAGGGTGCCATCATTGGCACTCATCTCCATCTCCCTACCAAAGAGCTGGCAGCTAGTCTTCGTCACAAACATCAGGTACACCCAATGTGATACTGGTGCTGGTTGGCACAAAGGGTGGTGCCAGCTATCAATATTTTCCTTACAATGCAGTCAGCTGGCCATCTTTTGTGAAAGTGTGATTAAACTATTTGTTTTTGACACTCACATTGGTACATGTTATCACCATAACCTGTAAGGCTGTGCTTACAGTTGTGACTGCAGTGCAGTATAATTGTATAGCTGTATATGTCCAGTGAACTGTACGCTGTTTCATTTTTCCAACTGAACCTGGGTAAGGATGGTGGATAGGGTTTTTAATATCGATGTGTTGTCACTGTATGACATGCTATTTCGCCTTTCCTTCTGTACCTGGGTTATGATGGTGGATGGGGGTTTTCATGTTCCTAAGTGTTTCAGGGAAATGTCAAAGTTGGCGGCTGGGACACTCCTGTGCTGACTGCGGAAGATGCTGCCACCTGCTGCAATTTTGGCTACTGAAAGGTGCCTGCAGTCAGCTCATGTTGGAGCAAAGGCACTTCAGCAAGCATTTCAGGAAGGCACGAGTGATCATAGAACAAGCGGCTGCAATGCTAATAAGTTGTTAGAGGTCTATCCTATCTTGGCGAGGCCTGCTGTTGCAGATGTTATGGTCCATAACATAGTGCAGCAGTGCAATGGCATAGTGAACCCATGGTGGCTGTCTTCCGCACCTGGCCCAGAGTCACCAAATATCCTTAGCTGCTGTCACGACAAGCTGACTCATGTTGCGATAGCTCCGTCTGTGGCAGATGTGGGCAGATCACAATAAAAGGTGAAGCAGAAATGCTCAGTACCTGTTGTGAAATGGCTTACTCTGAGTTATGTGACAATCCAAAAGTAACTAATAATTTGGTAGGAAATATTAAATGTAACATTTCATTTTGCTTCCGTATGCTGACGTGTAATGATGCATATCCTGTGTTTCGTTAGCAATATACTTTACATTCCTGTGTTATGAATGCATTTCTTGTAGAAATAATATGCTGCAAATATCATGTTTTTTCCTTCCAAGAGATGTCTGCCTACACATACGAGAAACAATTGCATGCTGATGCAGGCATACCTATACAATAATAATGCACACCATCGATGAGATATAAAGCACATGTATGAGCATGAACTGGGTACAAGTATTGGTTTACAGCAATCAATTCTCACTTTTAGAGGTCGCTCCAGGGCTGGTATGGAACAAAAAAGTTAATTGTGTTCATGCCTCTGCATGTATTTTTGAGGCTTTCACAAACTTAGCTCTGATCTTTGGACATTGGTAGTAAAGTGAAAATAGTCTGCAGGATACATTTGAAATTGCTGCATAGACATGAGCCATGCTACCTATTCCCAAATACAAGTTGGCATTTGTGTCTTTGTACAACTAAGCTTAAATAAGCTCAAGGAGATATGTTGCCCCCTGAACCTGAGGATGGAATTCAACGTTGGATTTGGTTGAAATCAAGTCAACAAAAGTGTTCATATGAGAATACCAGCATTAACAGCAGCAATAAATTGGTGAACGCATAAACAAATAGTTGTTGCGTGACAGCTGCAATGAAAGCAGACAGACAGGGCAAATGTCCACAAATTTATTTGTGATCAGTCTGAACTTTAACAAAGAACAAACTATGAATGAGTGTGTAATGCCATTTTAACTCAGGCATTAACGATGAAGTTGTTTTGAAGTGTACAGAAGTAAAAGGATTTGATATTGCCAAAATTCGAAATGATTTGATACGACTTTATATGTCTTCGTCAGAGGGACCAGTGAGTGATTTCACCGGCGAAGGTATATCAAGCCGTACCGAAATATTTGGGCTTGCTATAAAATAAAACTCTTATGCTCACGTGCATTCCGGAACAACTTAATCAACGAACAAACCAGTCCATCAAATGCATGAGCACAAGCGCACCGGTCAAAGCAGGCGGGTCTTGTGATGTTTTTGTCATGCCAGATCTAATAGTCAACGGTTTATTCTAGATCTGGCAATAAGTTGTTCTGTGGCTAAAGTAAGTAACGGGCTCGTTAAAAAACATTTTCATTTGTGCACAAAAGAGTTATTTTTGTTATTCTGCGAAGTAGTTATTCGTAAAATATCTCATTTGAAATATTTATACCAAACTTTTCATTATACTACTAAAATTTCCAATACTATTAAAGTGGAAATTTTAGCAGTGGAGTTCTCACGTTGTGAAAATGGCTATTATGTCAAAGCTGTACAAGTGGAAGACGCGCTTCTCTCGTCTCCCCTCTGGCAGATTCCATGAAATAACTTAGGCGTACAATGAACTGGCGAGCTGCTTCGTAACGCAATTTTTGGAGATTGCCAATAGGGCACTTTTTCAGTCCGGGTCGAAATATTCTGCAGGCAGCTGTCCTGCGTCACTCACCACGGAGAAGAGAGATGGCCTTTTTTTCCCTAGGGTTTGTCTCCTAGGCTTTTATTAGCGAGGACGATGCCTAACTTCATCGAGAAGTCTACTGAAGCCCTGCATATTTGGGTGATTTGGGCGCAGTTAAACCCAAACTTTATGAAACTGTCTTGTGCCCGTGGGATGCTCTAGTATTACTTAAACGCACAATCTTTCACCCGTTCCGAGCAGCCATATCGCAAGTGACTAACATTCACCCATCTCACACCGCTGCGGCGGAGACGTGCTAGAGGACTCCCTCCGAGCTGTCTGGCTGGTGGGAGGAGTTCTCCAGGGGATCGGAGGTATTCCTCCAGGACCCCTCCGATCAACCTCCTTTACCCATCCAACTGTTTGTTTGTTTGTGAGTAGGGACTCGCAGCCTCTAGGACCCAGGCATCCACGTCTTGTGTTAAGTCTTGTATCTCGTCAGGCGCCAGCCAGTCGCCTGCCTCCCCACCACTGGGAGTCTATTATGGATCCCTTCACATATGACGAGAGCTTTTAGCCAGTTAAAGGAGCAAACTAATATAATAGTCAGTGGTAATGTGTTACGTTTCACAAATTAGTTTAAATTACCATGGCGCAAAAGACCACCGCTTGAACAAATCATATATGGTCCTCTCAGGGTCTTAAAGATCGGACTGTGGTAAAATATTAAGCATGTCAATAACCCGGAAGATCCGCTCCGAAAGATTTGCATCTCTATCTCGGTCGGGTTTCTTCGCGTAGGCCGGGTTCTGTGCATGGTCCTGCCCCTTCCAGGCAGATGGTAGGCTGTGCCGCTGAGACGCCGAACGTGCCGGCACAGCATCGTGAAGACACTAGGCGGCGATCGGCGTACAGGGAGGGTACTGAGTGCTCGGAAATTGAGCTACCTAAGACAAGTTATTACGAAAGGAAGCCTTTCTGAGGCTGCTACCAAAGATAAAAGGTTTTATGTTCAGCCATTTTTGGCATTTCTAGATTTCTTTTACATTGCTCCATATGATCCAGCAAGTAGGCTTTCAATTTGTACAGCATGCATTGATTAGGGCTCTAATCCAGGGAGGGTAATGGGTTGATTGTTGGCTGCTGCTGGCACCACAAAAATTCAGGCAGCTTTGCTTTCGATGAAACTGCTGGATTTCTTTCACATTTTCCCATATGGTCCCATGTGTATGGTTTGATTTTCTATAGCATGCTTTAGTTGGTACTGATCCAGGAAGAGGGCGGACCGAGTGGCGGGGGGGGGGAAGGGGAGGACTGCTTAGGAGTGCATGGCGCCTCCCTTTGCGCTCCCTTTTCACGGATCTGCGGAAGGAAATCTTTAATTTAACGAGACATTGCTGATTCAGAAGGCTTTTTCTCGGGCCTAAAATACCTTGCCCCACTTCGCAAATATGCTGTTCTGTCCACGGGAAAGCCGAGGAGAAGGGTATAAAGATCACTTTCAAATTCTTGCAATTTTTCCCGAGTATCCCATACGTTTTTCTGTGTCATGTCTGCTTTGGTTTCACGCGTAGTTTGGACGGTTTAATGCCTTGTGAGTGAAAATAAAACTAGGAAACTAAGAATGCAACTACAGGTGGTTTACGTCTAAAAACTTCAACAACAATTCAACAGATTCTCCTCTTTTATTTATTTATTTATTCCAAGTTTCTCGAAGTGGTTTAAGTTGGCATTAGAACACATGCAAAGCCTACCTTTTGTACCTATCCCACCCCATTTACTAAGTGATTTTAAGCATGAAGCAGGAACATCTTTTATATTTTTCAACGAAGTCCGATGGACATTTAACACATTAACGTTTTCTGCCTTAGTCGCCACCCTCTATCACTTTAATGTCCAGCTTACGATGGACAGTAAAATGCTTACACCAGATCTGCCTCCTCACTGCTGCGCTTGTCCATCTTGAGCCGCCGCCATATCCTCAGTGTTCCGCCAGTATATTATGCTCTTGTCTGCCTTGTCAATACCGTCGTCAGTTGATTTTGCATGTAAATTCTCCCGGAGCTTCGCCAGCCTATTTTCTGTTTCTTTGGCTCCTCCGCGCCTTGCCAATCTAATCTGCACATTTCTGGCTGCTCCTTTCCTCGACAGTTTCTGCACATCTCCGCTTCCTTACTTCTCACCATTCAATTTTCACCTCTCCATCTCCTCATTGCGTCACCAGTATATTTTGCACCTCTCAGGCCCTCAGTACCTCGCCGGTCTATTTTACACCTCTCCGCCTCATCAGCGCCTAACCAATTCATTTCGCACCTCTCCGCTTCCCGCGCTGCACCGTCGGCCGGCGTCCTGGCTGTTTTGAACGCAGATAGCCGAGAGGCCTTCGCCGGCGGTCGATAACGACAGCGTCGGCCTGGGGCTGCCCAGGGGGAGGGGGACCGGAGATGACGCTGCCGCCGTATTGATCGCGCTGGCCTTCAGGGTCGACGCCAAACCAGCACGTGTCCCGCTGACCCCCGCCTCTGCCCGCTGCCGCCGAATCAGGTACTTATCCGTCATGCCGGCCGGTCGCCGCCGCCGCCGGACGCGCGGCCAGGTGGCGCCCCCTCCCCAACCGGCCGTCGGCAGGTAGGCCGGTGATGCAGTGGTGGGCGAGGGGCAGCGGGGCTCTTCTGGGAAGGGTGCGTTGTGCGGACGTGAGCATTGCTTGTTACGAGCCGGTGGCGGTTTGACACGGAACATTTCAGAGAGATATTTGCATCACGGGAGTGCTGCATATTTTGCTTCATGAGCAATGTGTACTTGGTTCGCAGATCGAAGAGGCAGTGACCTGTCGCATCACTAAACGATGACTGCAGATTCCCCCCCCCCTGGCTTTCAACAGGCCACATCCTCCCTATATGGCTTCTGCTGCCTTAATAATGCATTATGCAGCTTTGAACAGGCAGAAAACATTGCTAACCATCTGTTCAATTGTCCTTATTGTGTGCCTTTCATTAACATAACATTTGCACCTAGGGTTGTCTGCCTGCTTTTCATCTGGTTCATTTCATTCAACGTACAAGGTGATCCCATGGAAGCAAATGGCCAAAAAACTATCTGAAAGAGCCATAAATGCATTAGTCGACGCACGAGGCCACATAGCGCTTCCTGACGAAGTCCACGGCGGGGACTGTGCCGCCCATGAATTCGCGGTGCTCGGCCCGCTCCAAGTCCCCCGGCTATTGTGCACCCCTTCCAGATTGATCAGTCCGGGCTGCAACAAAAACGGCCCCGAACTACGTGGCACGCGTCAGACTCCCCAGCCGAGGGCGGGCGCCACGTGGCACGTTCCCCAGCGTCGGCGGAGGGCATTCTTCTGAGGGTCGGGGCTCAGTCAACCGGCTGTCGGATTCGTAGCGGGGTTTTTATTGGCCCGAGCCCGGGATTCGGGTGACTGGAATAATGATCTGACGATGACGACTAATGCTAGTTGGGTGAGGGATGAAATGCAATTAGAAGGCTGAACATCCCAAGTTTCTCAGTTAAAATTAATGACATTTATTGAAATTGAGGTGGAGGTTTCTGAAACCAAAATGCATTAAAAACAATGGAAACGAAAGATGGAACCTGCAGTTACTTGGGAAACTACTTAAAGATGGGCTCTCCGTGTTTAATTTGAATTATTGGCCAGAGGCAGCCTGGTGTCTCGGAAAATGCAATATGACAAGCAAGTTCGATGAGAGAGGCTTCTTTGTTGTCGATAATCTCCCCAGACAATAGTTCCACAGCTTTACCCGACAGAAGAAATTTGGCAGCTTACCAGTCAAAACGTAAGGCAACGCAACCCGCTCCAAAACCTGTCGCCGGGTTTTCGGTGTCACAATAGCGGAGAGTTGCAACCGAAGGAAAGTGGTGCATAAAAAAGCAGGCGGACGGCAGGCTGTCAGGCTCGGAGCTTGCCTCAGGTCACGTCCGAGGTCGGCGCCGCGGAGTCGGAGACAGCGCCGCACTGCACCGCACGTGCTCGCCGTGCAGCAGATCACGCTGCTCCTTGCACGACCCGGTGAAAAATGACAGCTCTAAGCACCAGGCTCCTGTGCTTCTGAGTTGTTGGAGCGGACGTGACCGGGTCGGGTAGCGGAGCGCGCAGCGACGGAGCGCGGGGTGCGTGCACAGGGGACGGGGCCGCCAGCTTTTCGCAGTTTAATGGTCTGCTGCGAGGTTACAGACATGAAAATTTCGTGACACTGGCGAATGCCCGTTCTGCTGTTGTCCTAGTCAGCCACCAGAAGCGTTTCCTGTCAACTGAACCTAAAGCAATGAGTTCTGGGTATTTATTAACGCGACATTGACCTCGACTAGTTCATCACTAGACTGATTTTACGTTCATCCTGGAAATGGCTCGTGTCTTTTTGCTATTTGCCACCCTCCCCCCTGTGGGCCCCCAGATGGTGGGGAGGGAGCCACGTCCAACTTGTGGTGAGAGTTAGCATTGGACGTGACTGAGTACTGCGCAGTAGCCAGAGACAGACGGGGGGGAGGGGGCACTGGGTTGCCTCGGGTGCCACTGACGGAGCGGAGTGTGGGAGAATGCTCGGGACTTAGTGCTGCGCTGTGAAGTCTTTGTTTCGCATTGGAAGGTCAGGGGATTTTCACGGCTCTCAGTGATACACCCTGGTCTATTCTTACGGCTTGGTGGCATCCTCTGGTGTGGCAAGGCCATCTTAGTGAAAACACTGATTTGAAGTGCCATGCCTTTGCATATATCAAATGATACTAAAGCTTCAGTGTGTTTGGTGTGCACCCAATTAACCTCGACTTGCGCTCTGTTTCTGTAGTTTTAACCCCTTTTCTTTTCGGAGATTCCTCTTCCACAAGACGTAGAGAAAGAGGAGTAATCCACTGCCAGTGCAAGACATCTCTCGCCATTCTAGCACGCCGTACCTGTAATAACCTTCCCGTGCCATGTCTGGTCAGCGGGGCTGACAGGGGTACTCAGAGCGAAAAACGAGCGCTGACCGAGCGTTGGTACGCAAAGCAGAACATTGATGGTAAGGCGGGCACCGGACGACATGTCAGCAAGTCCAGGACAGTCAGGTGCCGGGAAACCTTCGACCAACAGCAGATGCTCTTTTTGGAAGCATGTCGGACAACTAATTACCTTGTACAGTACCGCAGTAAACCTGAAAAATCAAACAGCACACGTTTGGATTCGGAGTGCCTGAAATTGCGTTACTCAAGGGTGCAAACCTGTTGGCGCACAACTGTGGGAAAGCAAAAGCGGATTTTAAGTCAATTGTCGCCAAGCAAAGAGACATACTCGTACTTACAACTAAAATACTCCTAAACGTTGGGGTCATTGTCCATTCCTAAATCTGACAAGAACGCCCAAAGTAATTACTGCAAGGGACTGGAAGTGGCACAAACGACACGCAAAAAGAGCTACGCTTGACGTAAAGTCGTGGGACGAACGTAACGCCGTCCTTTAAAGGTTAAAGCTTCTGAGCAATCAGGTTTTGATTTGATTTGGAATTTTGAAACGTTGAATTTTGACGAAAAAATTTTGACGAAATTTGAAAAATTTGAGACGAAAAAGTTTTGACCCGGAAATTTGAAACCCTCATTTTGAAAATGTTTGAAGGAACTTGACTGAAACGGACGGAAGGAAGCTGACTCTTGAGCCATTTTACGACAAATTTCTTGCTTCTCTGATCTCCCAACTGTTACGCAGCCTACTCCCTCGTGGCTGATGCATCAGCTCCATTCCGATAGCAGACTCCCAGTGCTCCCGAGCTCAGGGAAAACCATCCATTGACGTCAGCGATGTCTCATCGAAATGCTGTGTATTTCTCCAGCGGCGCTCGTATTCCCCGCAGCAGACGTATGCACGTCCTGTGCAGAGCCCTGCCGGCGGCCGGCGGCGGCGGCTGACAGCCGCCAGCGCGCTGCAGAAGCCTCCCCGCCCCTCTTCCGCTCGCTTCCGGCGCCGGCGGAGCCCGCACAATGGTGTCCGCCAGCTCAGGTGAAGTTCCCGTGCATCCCGGCGGCGGGCGGCCCGGAGGCGGGGCCAGACGCGCTCCAGGGCACACGTCATCCCTGCCGGCCCGGCCGTCGGCTGCGGCGTCGGCCCACAATGGCGAACGGGGTCACGACCTTCGGTGGCGGCGAAAACAGCCAGCGGAGCTGCCGGGAAAGTTGGCGGAGCTGCCGCGAGAGCCGGCAGGGGCACGGAGAGAGCTGGCACAACTGCCGGGAGAGCCAGCAGAGATGCCGATAGAGCCGGCAGAAACACGGAGAAACGTGTCATATACACGGAGGTGGCTGGAAAAAAGAAACAAGGAGATGGGTGGCAGAAACACCGACAGGTGGCAGAGACACAGGGAGAGGAGGCAGAGAAGCGGAGAAAGCTGATGATATGTAAGGAAAGGTGAGGCTGGTGGAGCCGTGAAGAGGCCTAGCCGTCGAGAGTGCTGGTATGAATAAGGCCAGAGGCCACGAAGAGAGTAGGACAAGCAGTTAGTTACACAGTCGAGAGAGCCAGCAGTGAGAGGAAGAACTTTCAGAAGCGAGAGAGAGAGAGAGAGAGAGAGAGAGAGAGAGAGAGAGAGAGAGAGAGAGAGAGAGAGAGATAGAGAGGGAGAACTGAAAACTTCGGCGCATGCAATTCAAAGATCTTTTGGCTGCCTTCTTGAAAAATGCTACATGACTGGATGCACAATTCACTTATAAGTCCAACCAGACAATTCGGCGGACTTTCAAGAATTCTGGCTTTGGTTGATCGCAACAGACAATGAAAAAATCGGAAACCTCAGTATTCTCGTACCTACATGTCTGTGTTTACGGTGCGTTCGGGTATTTGTCGGTATTTGCCAGACGGCCTCATTACCAAACGACTCCCTTATTATTGCGTGACTAGCCATATCATTGCGTTGCATTTTGTTGGCTGCAGATGATACCATCACATCATCATGCATTTACCAGAGGCTTCGGGAAGTGACTTAACGAGCAAGATCATGAAATGAAATTGCCCGGATATTCGATTGGTCACGCAGTGGAGAGTAAGCTGCTACCAGGTGACGCTAATGACATCAGCACGCCGAATTTGCTTTGCAAAGCAGCATATAAGGATATGACATCCTAATGGATAGAGCCGTGCAATACGACTGTCTGTGGACAAACTTCGTTCTGAATGTTGATTGGGGTAAAATGTGCACATCATCCACTGGCAGTTTGGGTTTCAAGCTCAGGAAAAACCCTCATCCGAATTAATTGTTAACTATATACAAGTATCCAGAGCAGGAACACCTAACCAACAGTGTGAGAACGCGTGGAAACGTCCATTATTAGCCCGACTCTATTGGTCGGCGGTTTACGACAGTCACGGAGTGCGTTCAGAAGAAAAGCAATGCATTTCACGGAACAACATTTGCCGTTTGACCAAAGCATTATCGTCAAGGTCCATGCTGTCCAAGGATGAGTGCGGCACAAACGGTCTCCGGAACGGCATCTGCAAGTCTCCCTTTAAATACCCCAAAGTTTGAACGTTTCCCTCTAGGTGCTGTGCCTTTCCGTTCACCTGGACCGGAGGCAGGGGTGAGCCGAGGGGTTCCGACGGCTGTCGCAAAACTTACAGATGCCCCTTTAATCCTGCGACGGCGGCGTCCCCGTTAAAGGCGCGCAGCTGCGCATATCTTACATTCCGCCACCTGCGCTGGCCGCGAGACAGCGCCCTGCGGCAGACCGGTGCCTCGGAGACCGCCGTGGGGAAACCGTGGGAACCCCCCCCCCCACTCAACGGCGCGGATCTGCTGACCATAGGCACTCGAGCCGGGAATGTTAACCACCGGGCGGGAAACAATGCCCGTAATCGGCCGGTCACGCGGTGGTCCATTAGTTTCGACCGGCTCCGAATCGCTAATCAGCTGGAGGGGGGCCCAGTTTCCGGTGCGGCGCGGCCGTAAATACCGGCTCCGCTGGGGCGAGGAGCACCTGAGAGAGCGGGGCGCCCCCCCCCCTCCCCGGCCGGCCGCAGCGCCGGTAATGACGAGCAATATCCTTTGCCGGCGCTGGCCGGGACCAGTCATCTCCCGCGGCGGCCGCCGACCGGAAATCCGCCAGACGGACCGGGCACTGCTAACCTCCCCCTCACGCACTGCTGCTGACGTTGCTGACCTGTCCTTCGCGCACTGGGACAGCGCCGACCGGTCCCTAATGCACTGGGACAGCGCACTGGGACGGTGCCGACCGGTCCCTAATGCACTGGGACCGTCTAATGCACTGGGACGGTGCCGACCGGTCCCTAATGGTGCCGACCGGCTAATGCAGCGCCGACCGGTCCCTAATGCACTGAGACGGTGCCGACCGGTCCCTAATGCACTGGGACGGTGCCGACCGGTCCCTAATGCACTGAGACGGTGCCGACCGGTCCCTAATGCACTGGGACAGCGCCGACCGGTCCCTAATGCCCTGTGGAACTGCCGACCGGTCCATCACGCACTAGGACACCGTTTTGAGTTGGTTATTATGCAGACCGCATACTGGTTGCAATTCCATTGTCAAGTTAAAATAACCCAGTCCCACAGCGCAAACAGATACAGGTAACAAATAGGTGTGTAATAACAAGCAGCGTTCAACTGGTATTAAACAGGTAATAAATGAGCATTGCAGTCGAATTCAGAAGATGATATTGTTGAAAACTTATTTTTCAAAATGTTACAATGAAATAAAGTACGCATTCCACGACAAGTTTAATTGGCAGTCCACTTTCAATTCTACCCGTGAAAGCATAAAACTAAACTGAAATATAGGGAACAGAGCAGAGGAAAATACTCTAGACGCAAAATCTAACTTTATATGAAAAGCTTGCCGAAGAGTATGTGATACAAAGCTGTTTTCAGCTAAGCCTCGTCGTCCCATGGTTCGGGGGCGGCGAGGTGTGGTGTGAAGCGTGCGGCGCAAGCAGACCGCGACAAATTTTTCCCATAATCATTACAGCAGGCGTATTCTTCACCTGGTGGCTGGACAAATTGGAATACTTCCAACTCGACACGAGCCGCTCATTTCCTTTCAGCTTCTGCAACTTGTCAATTAGCCGGCGTCGGCACGTGCTGCGGCCTCGGCGGACGCCGGGGGAGGAGCAGGTGGGGGGGGGGGGACAGTGGGGTCGCCGGTCCGTGACCCGCAGGTGAGGGGTCGCCCCCTGGGGGGAGGGGGCAGCTGCGCCGGCGTCGGGCGGCCGTCTAATTGTGGTCGCTGGGAGGCCGGGTAGCGCCGCTCCAGATGGCCCACCGCTGCTCCAGGTGCACGAGCCGAGCATGACGCCGCCGTGGCTTATCCGGCGCCTTCCCCCGTCTCCAGGTGTCCGGGGGGGGGGACGCTACACTGCCGGGGAGGCTGTCACCTGGAGCCGTCTTCAGACAGCTGGGCAGAGCGTGCGACGGACGTTTAAAGACCCCGGAGGCAGAAGACGTTTAAATTTTCCGGGGTACAGGTGTTGGCAACCGTTGAAAATTCGAGGAAGTTGCGGCCCGAAAACGACCCATCGCTCGGCGTCGTGTTCACCAATAGGGCAGGAAGGGACAGAGTTCTGCCGACACAGCTGTAATGCTGGCGCGGCATGGCTCTCCCAGCTTTGATGTTGGAATCGAGGCAAGGAGACGACTTGGATTAGCTTACAGCGGATACAGATAGAGAATGAGTCATTCGCCTATACAAGAAAACCCATACGCAGCATCTTGCGATAAAGAATATTTAGGTGTAAGTTTGAGCTGAATGATCTTTTTTATGTCATGACGGACTTTCAAGTCGTGTTACCAACTTTCTTTAACGTCTTACATCTAGTATCACAGTTAATCGAAAAATATGAGCACTTCTCTTATGAAAATGACAATGTCTATGAAACGTTATGTTCATTCTATTGCTAGGTCACTACTACACTAACAATGATACAATGAACACACAGTACGCCTTTTGTAACGAACGTACGCATCGTATCACGACACCGAAAAACATGCGGAAAGTTGTTGGCTGTAATGTCTGTGGACGTTGTCAGATTTGCTGTCTGAAACGCAATCACCAATTTTGCTTGTTTGCCTCACAGTCCGTAACAACGCCACTTTACAGTTGTAAGGTAAAACAACACTTCACTTATTAAGTTTTGTTTATATTGGAGAAGATCCATTGATAAAAAATCACCACTAATTGAAGTTCTTTACCCTGGAATGCTGCGAGGACTGTTTCAACCCTCTGTGCTTTCTTCTGTCGTTACGAACAATTCCAGTGGGAAGAATGCCACAGTTGTTAAAATACTTTGGTAAGCCTCCAGCTAACTGCCCAGGTGCTCCCGCCGATAATGGCGCCGTTACGGCGACCCGGCACCCCACTCCTCCAGGTGCCTGGGGAGGGGGCGAACGATCTCCTGGCGTCGGCGAGCCCCACCTGGAGCAGTCTTCAGACAGCTGGGCCAGCAAACTGGGACGTTTAAAGACCTTGGTGGGAGGCGAAATTTAAATTTTCGTTAGCACAGGTGCAAGGAACCGTTGGAGGCCCAAGAAACCACTGTGACGCAGTCTCATCTGTGACATCTGTCTGGTGATGGAAGAGTGATCTCACACAGAACAATAAGTGAAATTTAAGGAGCATGGTACTATCGTGGTTTTACTGATGGCAAAAAAAGATGGACAGTATAATATCATGAATTTTTCGAGATTTGCAATGCTGAAAAAGAAACAGTTCGTTTCATTGACATTCAAGGCCTTCTTACATAACTAAATGGATAATAAAACAGGTTCGATTTAGTATTCGGTTTTGATACGATTTTTCTATGAATACGATTTCCTTTGCATACGATTTCTATGCATACGATCTTTCTATGATTTTTCTATTCTGTATATCATTGTGTTGTTCATTTATCGATCAAACTCGATCGTAATGTTTATCGAAATGCTCCGAACTTTCGAAAAGCCCTGTATATTAACAAAGTCGTTGTCTGGTCATCTCCTAGACAGTGTACTCGTCACAAGAACCACCCGAGCTTACGTCCGATGAAGACTCATAAATCTCCACCATTATAGTTCCTGCCTCCCAGCCCCTCAATTACACATACAAAGATGACGATTCTAATTGTCATTACGATCGTGTGATACTCGCCTGAGGGGCCAGCTGTGAGCAACGATAATAGCGGGGACAGGACTCACCAGAAAGCTGTCTCCAGGTGCTTCGCAAGGGGGCGGGGGACGGGGGGGGGGCGGAGGAGGCATTGGGCACCGGTTAGCCCGAGGCCCCCACCTGGAGCAGTCTTCAGGCAGGTGGCCTTGTTCATGCGGAGCGTTTAAAAACCCCAGAGGCGGAAGATGTTTAAATTCGTTCCCTCAGGGCAGATGCCGAGTTGGTGGACCTTGGAAGCTCAAGGAAATGATACGGGGCGGTCTAATTTATGTCATTTTGCTAATGCAGAACGTAGGAAACCATCAATATGCATTATGCTGCCCAAGAGACAATTAATTTTACTAAGAGTCGAGAAAGAAACCAACAGTACCTAGATATCAATCAATGTTGGTAAGCCTCTTCGCCGCATTGACTTTGCATAATTAGCTTTTGAATCAGGACATAAACATACACGATGAATTAGCTGGTGTTCCACTAAACATCCTTGACGCTGCAAAGCCGGAAAGTGGACTCGACTTCATTATCACAATGCACTAAGCGTCCCAGTGTGACTTGTCAGGCAAACCAGAAAAAGATTTGGGTGATTACAGTCGTTTAAGCGGACTTAATCTATTTTTAAACCGAAACAAACGAGTGCCTCTTTTGTGCCTTCGTCTTCCAGGACAAAATCCAAAGCTAGTATCCATAGCCTTAAAATCGTTTTTACGGCCATGTCATCTTCGGAAGGATTCTGACAGGTTGCTGTAAGAAGCAGAGGATTTTAGCACATCCGGCCTTTCGAGAATTCCTGTCGGCAACACGTCGCAGAAGACGTTTATATCACATCGTGATAATTTTTTAACTTGGAACTTAAGTTGCGTGTTCTCTTTCCGAAGTCGCGCATTTGGTAGCGAAACTATGGTAACATTCGCAGCATGGTTTTAGCGCATCCTTGATACAGTCTTCTCGCTTTGATATAGAGCTATTGCTGCCAGTTTTCCTGGGTTTGATCCCGGAACCTTCTAGAACCTTCTCCTGACAAGTCCAACCATCCAGGTAGGTGTTTCAAAACCTTCTAGAGCGCCGCCCGCGGCGCTGACGCAGGCGAGCAGCACGTGTCTTCTGTCGGACAAGGTCATCCTCCAACGGTCGCCGGACGCCTTTCAACAGGCGTGATGCTCGACTGAGCCCCTCTGTCAGTCGTCCGCCTCCTTTCTCGGTCGTATTGTGTGACGACAGCGGCTCGCCAGATGGTTCATTGATGCTCGGCAGGGTAAGAAGTTTAAATTCTTTTGTGGCGGAGGGAGCGTAAGACATTCCAATCGTGTGTGCCGTTGTTACGCTTTAATTCAGCATCACTTGGTACGCGACAGCGGGGAAATCTCGCGTAAGTGGCGATTCCAAGATCGATTTGGATGACAGTTACGTGGCAGTCGCTCTTCGCAGCAGTCATATATGACTTTCGTCGAAACAAAGTCAAATGATTTACAAGTTTCCTCAGAGAAAATGGATGCATTTCTTGTGCTGGATTAACGAATCCGCCTCAGACGGCAGCCGGCACGCGAAGGTTAACGGTAACACAGCGCCCAGGTGTCGATCTGATCTGCTTGATTTCAAATCCGCAGAAACGTTAGTGAATTGTTGGAACAATAGGCAGTTTTGCTAGACGTTTCTTGGATGGCTGAATATGAAACGCAAAGTTTCTCACCCGACCCAACTTCTCAAGAAGACACACTAAGCGCTGGAATCGACGCGAGATAAGAGAAACGAAGATTTTCGAACGTTTTGAACAGGCACCTCGGCAGATCAGACGAAAACCAGAGCTTCCGGAAACATTCATGTAAAACAACTAAAACTGAGGATTTTGAGGCGAGACGTTTAGAGATCATGGCCCCTTGTGTACGGATCAGTCACGACTGATTCCACCACTCCGGAGATCCGGCGACCAGGACTCGAGAGCGGCGACCTCTGCTGTGCCAGATGAACGATACGACCGGCCGCCCACCGCCGTCCCCCAGGACTGCGACACCCTGCCGGTCCTCCCTCTGTCCCTGCTGCTCTGCCTCTCTCCCCTCGTGTCTCCTCTGTTCCCTGGCGGCGGCGGCGGCGGCGGCGGCGGCGGCGGCCAGGCGGAATTGATGGCAGAAACGGCGCCCGGCCGGCCTTGCGCGCCTGTTAAGTGGCGGCGACGCCATCTGTTCTGGCACGGCGCCGGCGGGCGGTCTTTGTGCCCTGCCGCGGCGCCGGCGGCGATCCCGGCCCAGGAGACGCCTCAGGGCTCAGCTGCGGGTGGGGGCCTGCATGGACGCCACGCCGGCCGGCTGGAGGTGGGGGGAGGTCTGTGTTGAGGGTGGCGGCGGATGGAGGCATGTAAGAGGCCGATGGCGGTACGCTGTGAGCCTGGACGCGCCTTCCAGAGCAGCAGGGGACCTTCGTGGAGAGCGGGAACAATGAGAACTCCAATCCCTCCACATGCAACAGGCCCAATGCGGAGAGACTGGAGGGCGGGACAAGAGTGGGAATGAATTTTTCGAGCACCCACCGTTTTCTCATTTTCATCAGAATAGAAATGCGGGAAGGAATGCAAGAGGCAGTGTGTATCGAGGAATGTGAGTGGCTTTAAACACTGGGACTCTCTGCGGCAACGGTATGCGTTGTGATAAGCGACCCTTCCACTTACCGAGCCTCTTCGTAAGCTCGATAGGGGCCCGAAAAAGGCAGTCCAACCTAAGATGCGGACTTGCACTTGATTCCATTTCGGGGAATCGATTCCGAATCCGACTCATGACTTGCTGAATCTATTTTGATTCTAACTCAATGAGGGTTTCTGAAAAGCTGAATCAGTTCCAATTCCAATTCACAACAGAACAAGTCGATTCCGGAAATGATTCCATTATGACCATTTCCAAAAATGTTATATGATTCCGCATAAGAAATGCTACAAAAGTAATAATAGACTGTCAACATGCTCATCAACATATGTATATGTTTATCAACATGTTTAACTTCAATCTAGGTATAACTATCAGCACATTTCTGCAAAAATATGCATGCATATTCCAGGTGCAAAAAACTGTTGATTCTGTTTCATTTTCACGTCGGCAGCAATAAAAAAGAAACGTGCAAAAAATGAAGGAAATACCACAACACAGTAAATGGGCTTTTATTAAACTCATTTTGATATAAGGAAACCTGGTGTGTACAGGGGTGTAGCCATATCTCAAAAATTGGGATGAAAAATCAGAATTTGGGGGACAATCCAACCCAGAATGTTACTTTCCAGCACAAAATTGCGGAAAACGACGTCTACGTCCCGTATTTTTTTGACCAAAATTGAGGGCACAAAAGCCCATTTTGCCAAAATTGGAGGCAACATGTCTCCTCAGCCCTCCTCCTATGGTTAGGCCTATGCTGGTGCAACTAAAACATTTCCACCTGTAGGGCTGGAAACAGACCTCTATTCCATTTCTGAATAAACGTTTTTGGGCATTTTCATGTTCAATGTATTGCAACTCTGTAGTCGAACTTTACCACTGGGATCGATTCCACATTTGATTTCGAAGAGAACAGTGTGATTCAATTCAGACTTCGATTCCGACCCTTATCAATGGGATCCATTCAGATTCTGAATCTGGCGGGAACGGAATCAAGTCAGGAATTGATTCTGATTCCGATGGAATAACGCAAAAGTCTGCTGAAAAGGAGGTAGCCAAGAATGATGTCTGTTAGTCGCACAGCAGCGTTATTTTATGTTTCATAACTAAAAGCTGAATCTGCGGTCTTGTTGCATTAAAACACATCTCAAGTGTTTTAGACTCACTGCATTCAGTGAAACCACCTTTTCTGGTTTTCTTTTTGTGGAATTTCGATTATTTTTATTTAGAATCTGTGCAGCCACTACCCTCATTTGTCCTGGCTTACTCGAGAAGCACAAGCAAACCCCCAAACTCAACAGCAATCATCGCTTTAAGTCATCTGAAAAACAATCATAAACTTTCTTACAGACATTTTTAAATGAAAATGTTTTAAAAATAACCATTCGGTACTTGGGCTAACAATAACTTACTAGTCAGAACTACAGCAGACAGTACAGCGGACAGGAAATTTACCTCATCATAAACAGCTGTGACACAGCTCCAGACTTCCTCCCAGATCTGATGTTTTCCGGCGTGAAGATAAATGCGTTCGCTTCACAGGTGTTCTCTGCGAACCGTTCCGTACTTCATCAGACCTTAATCCAGAAACAGGACACGTGGCATGCACGGTAGATCTGGCGCTGCCGAAGTATATCACCAGCTTTGTCAACGGCCATCCGTCATCGCTTTCTTCACACTTGCGGCCAAGTTATATCGAAACGATAACCATAACAGTGCATGCAAGAACAGACATTGTGCGTGATGTCGATGTGATTAATGTGCCTGAGAGTGTATTAAGTTTGCGCAGTAAAAAAGCGGCAACTTGACATTGCTCTGTTGAAACAATGGATATGTTTTTCAACGTATTGGAACTCAGTCACCGGATAGGTTTTGCAGTCAGAACAACTTTACCGCCCTGAAAATGACTGGAGCGGAAAAAGTGCATCTTTTCCCACCCGGCAGATAAAAAAACTGCAGCCGTTGCCGGCGGGGAGTTATGTTCAGACCGTCACACCGCGCTCATGTGTGTCGGCGGGAGGAGGGGAGGGGGCTAAATCGCCGTCCACCGCCGCCTGAACACCGCGGGCCCTGATCAGCTGTCGGCGCCGGCGGCAATTGACTCGCCGCCGGCCGATTTCCGGCAGGAAGCGGAGCCGGAGCTGGAGCCGCAGCCGGACCGGGAGCCGGCGCGGTCGCACGGGGAGCAGCCACCTGGCTGCGTGACGTGACGCGGCTCGTGGCACCTGCGCGGGCGCGCCGGGCGAACGGCGTCACGCGCTCGAGGGACACGCCCGGCAGATGTGGCAGGATGAGGTGCACCGTGCCTCCACACAGCATGCCTTCACGCCACGCTGCCCGAACCCTCCGCGAGATGGCAAAACGGAAGTGGGATGGCGGAAGCGATAAGCAATGATGAAGTGAATCGAATGGCCGCTCATTTCCTCGCAGTAGGTCACGGTGTGTGTCCCGAAGGGTGCCAGCTTGTTCTGAACTGGCGACGCCGATTACTTTTCCCATGCTGTCAGCATACGGAAATTTGCCTTGCATTCCAGTTTTAATGGACGAACGCGAGAGCATGATTGCGTTGCGCTGCGTTGCGTTAAGTTCGGTTACTTTTTATTTATCATAACCTCGCAGAACATCTTCTTGCGAGCATCGCGGTAGACGAACTTTGTTGTCCGAGTCAGTAGGCGTCATGCTGGTTGAAGGAAGACCCTGATGTCATCCAGTTCGCCATTGCTCCAGACAGCACATATATTTATCTGTCTGAATAATATGAACCACCCTGCGAATGAGACGGACACGTGATACCGGCCCGTTCCCTGGAACACGTATCACGTCAATGTGTTGTAAAGTTCCAAGATGGAGTGGATGTGAACAAAAGCATGCGTTCATGGCAGAACACAGAGACCAGCGCTCCGGTAACGCTAGTTCATGAATTTCTAAGCTGACGGTTTTTTGCCGCTTACAGAACGCCGAATACAGGCGTGGATTGTTACTGCGCAAAGATGACAGACAAGCAATACCTGCCATGCAGGTGCAAATATAAATTGTTTAATCAATGCGACACATAACGTGAATGATTTAATCGCAATTTTGGGCAATGAGCTAACTTTTGATTGACGTGGGGATAGCTGCGGTTAATTGTTCAATTCGCCCCCGGCGTCATTCCCTGTTAGCACCGCGCCGTTCCCTTCACCAAACAATTTACCCGACCACGATGGACGCCAACTGCCCTCCCGAACTGCAAACGTCGCATAAAGTTGCCAAAACGTCCCCCGAGCGCGGCAACAGAGGGCCGGCGGTCAATTAAGACAGTCGTAATTTGAGCCCGGCGGCGCTGATGACCGCTGCCCGGCTCGGCACGTCGCCCTAGTCCTCCGAATCTGCCAGAGAACGGGCCAACTTTGGCGGCCGGTGGCGGCCCGGCCGGCCGCGGCCGCCGCCGCCGGCGGCGGCGAAATCGGCGCGGCTGCCCCGCCCCAAATGTGACCTAATTGGCCGGCGACCGTTAGCGGCGCAGGAGCCGACCACCATTGACATTTACGGCGCACCTACGGGTGACGTAATGGAATAGTTCGGCGGTAGAACGTCGGCTCCTGAGGCGTCCGACTGAGGGAACCCGTCGACCGGTCCACTAGTTTGAACGGAATTGGTCTGAGGGTCTCTGTTAAGGAGCAAAGAACGCCGATGTATTCGTACAGATATTCGGACTTCTTTGAGTAGGTAATGTTTATAAAACAAATAATCTTACTTATATTGGAAGATTCGGTGGTTGGTTTTGAAAAACCGGTGACAAAAACCCACGAATATGGATCGAATTTTAAAACGTTGTTAACTTACAGAAGTCTGCATATTTACACAAATAATTATATCCGAGGAAAAATTTCAGTGACTCTCAGTCAGTACTTGAATGCCAGATGGCTGAACATTTGGGCCAGTCTAGGCACCGAGCTTGAAAATGGCATCTGGGAACAGGAGCCTGTGTTGAAGCGGTCACAAGTAGGTCCAGCACATATGGGGCAGGATTTTTACTAGCGGCGATACATGCGTAAATTCTTCATTCCAAAAAGACACAGAAACGAAGCGGGCTGAAAAGAACTTTCGAAACACCGGTGTACAAAAGACAACTCTTATAATCCACCGAAGAAGACAATGAATGGCGATGCTCATATGCAAAGAAAGTGAGAGAAACGATATCCATAGATGAAGAAGGAACACAGTTTACGTTTTTGGAAACTTCAACGCATGCCCTTTTGCGGTGAAGAAAAAGGTGAGTTCCGCCCCGCAACTCTAAAGATCTTCCGCCGTTACCGCCGACATCACCCTTAAAAAGCAATCCTGTTTCGGCATCTCAGGCCAAAATAAAAAACCGGTTACACTGGGTACGACTCTGCCCAGTCTAATGCGTTGTTAGGCCCGGAAAATCACGAGACATGTCGTATAGCAATGCGGTTTCGGGGTACTGCACATTGGGGATGGTCTACCATTTATCGCTCCGTAGGGAAGTACGCAAACTAATGGTGGGCGTTTGATCGACGTGACAAAAGCAATCACATCCAGCAAACTGAGTAAGAATATAGGTCATCATCGATGCTTTATGCTGTTAAAATGTAATGGCAGTCAAGTTGAACGCTTGCATGACATATGAAACTGAGTTTCGTTGTGTAAATTTTGACTGTTTCTACAACTTACGGGAATATTGCTGGCGTTCATCGAGATCAAATAAGCCTATGGCCAGAGACCATGATTTGACTACGTTATTAACACGAATAACATAATCAAAATTCACATGGCGCAGACAAAAGAGCCCTTTTTGTGCCTTATAATTCTGATGACGGTTTGCCGTCACCATGCAGTCGTTGTTTCATTCTGGTCCTGTTTAAATATCACTTTACTGCTGCGGTAAAGACGTCATACGGTGTGTCGAAACAAAACAATATTTTCAAGGCATTCATTGTTCAACTGGAGCCCTCACAGACTATCAAGGCGACCGAAGTGGTGAGTGCTGAAGCTATCGAAACCAAAGGTCCATCAGTTTTGTACCTGACACTCACGTAAGCGAACTTTCGCGTTAATTTACGCGACCCTCCCCTCGATCAGTAGACAGCTGTTTTCGTTTTCGATTATCATTGCTGCCTGTTCTGAAGTCAGTGACGGGACATTTTCAGTCGTCCGGGAGCGACACCCACTTTTAGGTGGCTTCTTTCCATGCTTAGGCAAAGCGCTGAGGCCAAATTTCCGAGATTATGCGGGCGTCCCGGAGCCCCAACGCCTCCATGGTATGCCTGTTGTAATGTAACTTCTGAGGCATGATTGCTTTGTGTTTGAGCTCTCCTTCCAGTTCCATCTCTCCCTTTAACCTAACCCATTGTATCCACCTCTGCGTCTCTCACCGTGCATCAGTCTGCTCCATTGGTCGACTGGATTGTCACATATTTATCCATATTTACAACCCACGGCTTATATGGTGGAATACTGCTGTTCATGTTAGTCATTATCTCTGGCCGGCGCGGTTGGCTAATAACATGGAATGGTTGACATGGGCTTGAAACTGTTCATGGTAATGACCCAAGAAGAGGCACCATAAAGCTTAAGTATATTCTGACTTAATTGCGGGACTAAATCTTTATTACGGCCAGGTAAACAACAAGCCCACGTAAGGCGCATGATGCCATGTAAATTCATCAGTATCGGAACTGTCCCATCGAGTTACGCACGGCAGTATGGAAAAAGAAGTGGTTGAACCGCTAGCCTTTTTTCTACATGTCCACTATATCTCATGTTCTTCTTTCGTCCCGCATGCGTAACCTCTAAAGTGTAAGGCTAGGCTTTCAGAGTCATTAACGCTTCGTGCCTCCAAAGTATTTCGAGACTCCGTTAGCGTAAGTGGGAAGTTTATGTTTCCAAACTAATGCCCGGTGTAGTCCCAGGTGGCTCATAAGATTCTAACAACTCCACTGTTTGTGTTTCTCAAGAGACTGGCGCCGCCAATGATTAATTCTGGGCCTAGCTTGTGTCTTGAGACATTAACAGCTACAAGCAGCGCGAAAACCACCGAGGGGAAACCGGAAACTCGCCGGAACATTGATAAAGAAACGAAAGTGAAATTCACGTCTAAATTTGCCTTACGTTTGCCTTTAGGGTATGGACACACATACTTTGAACGGGACCCACTTTCATGGACGGAGTACGAAAGCTTTACCTAGGTCGTAGCCATGTTAATTTTTTTCCAGGGCAGCCTTCGAAAAGCTTTGGTAGTTCGCCAACGCTGAAACTGCCCGATACAAATGATCATAACAAACGGCAGGCCACTCCACCAAATGAAGACACCGTTTACGTTACTTTATGTTTACGGAAAATGTAAGTTTGTTGACTGCCGTTCTATATTTGCTTCATATTTCCACATTTCATTGATACTGGTGAACAAATCCAACGCAGCAAGCTAGAACGTTAGGCGACACAATGCACGAGTTTAGGCGTGGCGACCGGATTTGTACGAGTTAATGCCTCATTATACCAAGTTCATGTACACTAACCTTATTAAACTCAGGACATTTCGTTACTCTTCCGTAGCCTACGCTAACGACATAAACTCTCATTGTTTTGCAGGAGTGGTATAGAGCCAACCGAACGCCTGGCAGCCATCTGATTCAATGCCATATAGGGCACGGATGGTGCTAACAAAGAGCGGGGACAAAACAGTTCGCAGGAAAAACGCTACGGTTACCATTCTGCAGCGGAAGCCTCGGCCATTTCCCGTGAAGAGGTCAACGGCCGCCAACTTTCCGGGGCATCTCGCTCAATTCCCGCATGTGTGAGCGGCATCCTCGACTGCGAGGAATGATTCAAAGCGAGTGGATTTTCTCCGGCCACGCTCGGCGCGTCCCACGGGGCCGGTCCGCGCCGGACACGCGTCACCGATTCACAAAACAAACACGAGCCGACGCACTCCAACCGTGGCCGCAGCGGCGGGCTGAGCGCTCAGAAGGCTGCCGATTTTGTCCGTCCTTTGTTTTTGTTTCGTTTCCGACTAATCGGTCAACGTATTGCTAATGCTATCCCAGACGAACTAGTCTTGAAACCTCCTTCCCTGGGCCATGCCCTGAGTTCGCCTCTGTCCGCTCTGATCGATCAGGGTGTCCCACTGGACCGGCGGCGTCTGGCGACTCAAAAGGCACCGTACCCTGCCCAGATGAGCCATCTGCCGGCGCGGGGGACGCCGCCGACGCCAGAATAGCGACGCCCGCCGACGCCGCGCAAAAAGGGGCGCCCCACCATCGAAAAAGAAAGACCATGTGAAAGCCGCGCGGCGTTTGCGGCGCGGCATCCGTCGCCGAATGCGCCGCCTCTGCTGCTTTATGACGCGTGCTAAACCGCTGGCTCTTTGACGCGCCGTCCGTATGGATGTTGTGTAGACGGCAAATAATAAATAGCCGGCTAACTTTTTGTTGTCGCTTGTCGACGCCTGTAATTTTGGACGAGATATTTGAAACTTAAATGAGAACTGTTGAGTTAAGTGCACAGAAAGCCAACAACAAGCCTCGTGGTGGGTTAAATGTTCAGCTGTGTTAAACCAACGAATGAATACCCTAATGCCATGGACACCGCCGCCAGGGACACCTACAGGGGGTAAATAAACCCCACTCTACATATGTCATATAAAAATATGCAAAACTGTACCCAATTTTTCGATCATTGTCGTCAGTAGGCCCCCAATAACGTATGGTATCTCGTATTCATCTTAGTTATGTCTGGCGCAAAATGTTCTTTTTGTTGTCGTCAACAATCATATTTTTCTCGCTTTTGGGTGCGTTCGTATACCTCACCCCACTCGGGAAACCATGGCGGCAACTATGTCTGCCATGGTGTCCGTCATTATTTGTTGCTACATAAATAAAGGATAACACCATGTTGGCGGTGAATATCAACGGAGCCCTGTCCCAAATGCTTTTCCTTTATGCGTTTGTCTATCGTCTCTTTCATGCCTTAACCTTTCACTCTCAAGCCCATCCAACAGTTCAGTCTGTAAGCCCAAATCCCCGACCACGGGCGGCACAATACGCAGCACTGTGCCATATTCAACCTTCGGTCGGCGAGGGGAGCCTAATTAATATTACTGTTTGGAGCCTGTTTACCAGTTTAAGCCCTGCCTCGTTTACCCGAGCCGCGCGCTTCAAACGCGGGCATTCGTGCCTTCGGGCTGAAACGCTCGACGCGAGGGTAGCGCTCAGAACTCCGGATTGCACCGGCTAATTGGGGCCGGCTGGAGGTACTAGACGTCGCATGTGGCTCACAGAACTCGGTGGAAGCGTGCAAGCTGATCTCTGATCATGAACCTTCCGATCCAATCGCAATTTGCGAGGTAAGCCCTGGCTTTACGACGGGAGACTTGAACAAAGACGCGCTGAGTCATCGCCATCTTCCATTAACACCCCTGCCAGTGGCACCGTCCCTCCTGTGTCACTAAGACAGCGAGAGGGAGGGTGCGCACCATGGACGCATGCGCTTTGTCTTGCTTCCGTGACAGTACAAAAAAATCGCCATAGGGAAATCAGGAAGGGAGCCGAACAAAGATGAACCCAGCCAACCGATATAGCTTGGTAAATGCAGTCTGCCTGATAAATGCTCTGAATTAATTAAAACAATAATGCGGATAATGAAAGCCATCAAAACAAATTTATTTCAGACAACCAAGAATCCTTGCAGCTGCGTCATGGCAACAGTATAACCTCTACTGTGCGATCTCAACTAAGAGCCATTACCAAGAAACAGGATCTGTATCTTATTTGTACTCAGAGCATCCATGTGCAGTTCTCACGGACATCTGATGGAAAACTCCGGCAATTCCATAAGTTCCATAAGTTTCATAAGTTCCGAGTCCGCTCGTGATCCACGAGCTAAACGTCCAGGAGGTGGCGGTCTTAAGTGTGTTGCGCCTTGCGGTGACCTTGCAGTGACCAGAAAACATTAGCCGGCGTAAGAGCACGCGAACGGTGGTATGCAAAATCGTCATTTATTTCGTACTGAACTAGGTCAGAGGATAATCAAATAAATAGCGAAGCTGCATTAAACAATTATTTGGCAGGAGTATAAACAAATCCACTTTAATCTTGTGCCTTTCCCTGCCAATTTCTGACGCACACCTAGCAGCTTGAGACCGTCCCCATGCGTCGCCAGGTTCCCATGAACCCGGAAGTCATCTGCCCCGGCCGGAAGTGACTGATTCCGCTTGTCGTCGGCGGTGACAGACCAATATGCCCGGGGGCGTCCCCAGGCCGGACATCGTGCCGGAATCAGCTGACCGTCGCTGTTCGGCCGACACAACCGCAGCCAGTGTCCAGCAGAGATGGGTAGTGTGTGACCAGCTCCTCCAGCCCTCCCCCATCGCGTGCGCCGTGACGGCTCGGACAATGGAGTGGGAACGAGGGGAGGGGACGGTCGGCCTGTGACGAGTGTGCGTCCCCTGAGCCGCTGGCAAATCTCCTGTTCTCCATACCATCACAAAGACTGAGAGTGGGAAAGTTCGACCGTTCGCTCATTCGTCTACAGGCTTTGCGACAAACACCTTTGATCAGCTTCCATATGATGGTCGGAACAGCTCACGCTCACAACGCCTTTCGTCATTTTGCCCATAGCCATTTCAACTTTGTGATCAGGGGGAACCCCTCTAGGGAAGATCTGTGAAAGGTGTCCGAGAACATCGCTTTTGAGGCAACACCAACGTCCTCCGACGTCGGCGAAATTAACAGCGCGCTCCGAAACCGACGTTTCCCGGTTAACATGGGTTTCTTCAGCGGTGCCGTGGCTCTCGATTCGACGGCGTCGGCCGCTGCCGGCAGACGCCAGTGGCGCATCGTCCAGACGACGAGATTCGTCGACCAGCCTCTCGACCAATCAGCGGACGAGACGGCGCCAACGCGCGGATCTTGGGCCAATCAGCGGAGCCGTCTTGAGAAGCTAGCCTCCCGGCGGCTGTCCGGCGGCCGCGTACGCGACCAATGGCGGCAGAGCCAGAGCTCCGGAAGCAGGCCGTAAAAATGGTCGGCTCCGGAGACCACTGCAGCCGGCGGAGCTACCGGCGTATGAAAGCCCAGGAACGATTCCCGAGCTCATAGGTGGGAACGACTGACAGAATCGACCAGGCACGTAGCCAGGATTTTCCTCAGAGGATGGGAAATTTGTCGTCAAATGTCAAATTTTGTCATATGCCACTAGCATATGACGAAATGTATAGGAAAAAGCAGCAATTTTATGTAATTTGCCTCACGTTCAACGCACAGGAAAAAGTAGAATGTTTGCTTTGCAACGTATATTGGATCACTATTACGTACTCCTGCGAAATCGCTATATATGTAGTGTAGACCGCTTGGCTCGGGGAGGGGGCATGGCCCCCATGGCCCCCATTGGCTATGTCCCTGGAATCGACGACAGTGATCCTCCCTGCCGAGTACGTGACGAGCTGTGTCGGCAGGAACTGCCGCGCTGTTGTTTGTATCACGTGATGCACGCGACCAGCCTATTTGGCGTACTTGGCTGGTCGCTCCGCTTGGTGCAGCTACTGGGTGGCTTGAATACGCGTGAACTCAGCTCTGTTCCCATCGCTCGTTTCGTATTACGGAAGCAAATGCGCATGCAGCGGTAGGGAAGGAAGTCCACGCATTTTGACTGGGAATTCAGTCATTCAACATAGCGTTGTAGATGGCCATAGACCAATTTTTAACTTCCATCAATCCTCTCCTCAAAAGAAGGATAAGAAAACCGAGTGGCGTGCCTATTTTTATTGTCACACCAGCCGTAAGCATTGCTGCCATTCTGCACTGCATACATGTAGCAAGCCATGTTTCAGGTAGAGTGACGACCTCACCAGTTTTGAGAATTTCGAAGAGAAGCTGTAGGCATGGAATTCGATGAAAAAAATACGGAGAACAGTCAACAAACCATCTACACAGTCCTGTAACAGTTAATGTATGCGTAACCCACATCGCTACATTCATGCAGCTTTTGCACATGACTGATTAAATCTCTTAGCAGCAAGTAAACCAAGGGCGGATCCAGGATCTCGCTAACTAGGGAGCCAACCTTTATAGGAATGCTATAAGTTGTGGACGATGGCGTTACAAACGGCAAGAATGGTTTCAGAATTGAGTAAAAGGGCGGTCACCTCCCATAGTCAAGGACTTTCGTCTGGCCTTCCAGGCGTTGCGGTCAGGTGGCCTCAATCATGACGAAGAAAAGTTGCATCGTGTTTAGTCGGAGAAGAAAAAAATCAAAACAAATAGAAGGAAACGGCTCTTGGCTACCTCGGACGACCACCCTCGTAAAACCTTATAAAGTCGGAGGCAGGCGCGGATCGGGGGGATGGAAGCGACCGCCCCCCCCCCTCCCCGAGGCCTGAGAAAGGGCCCCTCTTAGACTCAGAAGAGGCATCGAAGGGGTCCCGCATGAGCCTCACGGGGTCTCAGTGAAAACGTGACGGGTTCTTGATGCGGTCAGAAAGCCTCTGGGAGGGTCAGATGACCCCTGAGATGCATAGAAGGGTCCCTGAAGTTTCCAATTACCCCCTGAGACCACAACGGGGCCCCAACACGGCAGATGACCTCTGAGACCAGCAGAAGGGTCGCAGAGCCACTGAGACGGCCAAGATGAGGACTAAGTCCCTAGGACGGCATGGGGCCCCTGGAATGGCGTAGGGGCCCCGAATGGGTCTCACGGACTCGTGTGAAAAGTTGAAGGTTCCTGACGTGATCAGAATGCCTCTGGTAAGGCCAATGAAACCCTGAGATAGCAAGATGGCCCCTAAGATGGGTAGAATGGCACCTGAAACTCTCTAAGGGTCCCCGGGACCCCAAGAGGGGCCCCAACACGGCAAAACTTGAAGAGATCCAAGCCCATAGAGAGACCCATAATGGCCTGTAGGGACCCCCTGCCGGTCCGTAGTGTCCCCTGCCAGCCTGCACGGGCTCCCTGCCAGCTTGTAGGGGTCCTCTTGCCGGTTTAAAGGGACCCCTGTCGGTCTGTAGGGCTCCCTGCTAGTCTGTAGGGGTCCTGCTGGCCTGCAGGGGGCCCTCTGCCGCCCTGCAGGGGCCCCCTGCCGGCCTGTAAGGGGGCCTCCGGCCTCCTGCCGGTCCTTTGGGCCGCTACCGGCCTACAGGGACCACCTGCCGGTCTGCAAGGCTCCCTGCCTGCTTATGGGCCCCTGCCAGCCTTCGGGGCCCGTGCTGGCCTGTGGAGGGACCCCTGCCCCTCTATGGGGCCCTGCCGGCCTGCAAGGGCCCCTGCCGGTTGGAAAGGGCCCTTGCTTGCCTGTAGCTGGCCCCCTGTCGGCATGAAGGGCCCCTTCTAACATCCAGGCGCCCTCGCCGGCGCCTGTAGGGCCCCCTGCCGGCCTGTGGAGGGGCTCGCTTACGGCCTGTGGAGAGACCCCCTGGTGTGTAGAGGAGCCCCCTGACGGCCTGAAGAGGGCCCCTGACATCTGTGGAAGCCATCAACAAAAACTGTTTTTGTCTCGATCTTTGACGATCAGATAAGAGTTAGCTGGTTGCAACTAATAAAGTTCAGCAACGTCAATCGTCCACTGTCGTAAAATTTTCTCTGGCTGTTTTTATTCACGGGGTCCACTCATAGGATACAGCTTAATGTTGGTCGCGCACCCACCCCCGAGTTTTGGGCCGACTATACCCCTCTGCGAGCCTCTTGCGAAATGTTATGCTAATATTTTTGTCCAGGGGTCCACGTGAAGTGAGGGGGACCACCGATGGGCGAGGTTTCCCTCCCTTGAAAATCTTGGCTGGCTGCGCCCCTGCCCCCGAGTGTGTTATGCAGGTTTCTGGCACAGGAAAGGTCTCTCTGAGACTGTCAACGAGGCTCCTGAAGCGCTAACAAAGGTCCCTGATACGGCTAGAGGGGCCTTAAGACTGCCAGACATAACCCATGTAACAGAGGAAGACCCCTGATACAGCCATGGAGACTACCGGAGACGTTCATGGGGCCCATGACACTGCAGAGAGGCCCTGAAATCGCCAAAAGGTCTTTTGTAACTTCCAGGGGGCTCTTGAGACGGCAAAAATGTTCCCCAGAGACGACAAGAAGGACACCTAGGACAACAGGGGGTCCACGGAGACGACCAGATAGGCCTCGAAGCTACCAAGGCTTGAGACGTCTAGACAGCTCCTGAAACGGCCAAAGGACCTAGAGCATTTCCGGAGGCGCCTTTGTTACGGCAGAGACAGACTGACGGCAGGACCCGAGGGCCCTTGTTACTACCTGATGGGTTTCTTAGAAGGCGAAAATTCCCCGGGGACGACAGGAGGGAACCTGAGATGGTTTCAGTGTCCCTGAAACTGCCAGATGGGTCCATGAAACTGCCCGAAGTGTCCCTGAAACTGCAAAGGGAGCGCTTGAGACGTCCCGAGGGACACGTGAAACTGTAAAAGGAACCTGAGACCACTATAGGACACTGACACGGCAAACGACCCGAGACCACCAAAAAGGTAGCAAAAAACCCTCCAGATGTTACGAGGGGGCAGAGGGGCTTCTGGACCAGATACAGACACGACATTTGAAGTAGAGGGAGGGACGCAGCCGCCTAAAATCCCGCCATTGTTGTCATAGTTTTGCCACATTGTAGGTGAACAAAACGCAACATTTTCTCAGATGAGGTCACGAGATCTAATTTTTGGGCACTTAATTTGGCAAAAAACACAAAATTTTATCAAATATTTCAGTATGGACCCGAGCAAATCAGCATTTTTTCATACCTGAAGAGCAAAAGAATGGGGGGGGAGGGGCGGCCGGGACTGGGGGGCCCCGCGCTGACCATTCCCCCTTGGCGAAATCCTGGATCCGTCCCTGGTCGGAGGTGTCTTGGTTATTACAGAGGGCTCTCTTTAACCTCCAGGGAGGAACTTTGACAACTGTGCAAAAAGCTGTCAGTACCAGCTTTGAAGATATTTTATTTCAAAGATCCAGGAGACGTCAAGACATCAGAAAGGTACCACTGAGGCATTGCCGAGGCTCCGTGGAAACACTGGAGGGTAGAGGGTTTCAGGGTAGTGCTAAGGGAAACCGAGTCCTGGTAGCAACAGAGGGACCGTACGGGTACCCAGTGCGTCTTGGACATCGTGGAAGTGTACCAAGGTGCAAAGGTGAGTGAATTGTCACTTTGGCCCTCTAAGAGATCGACGAGACACACTGACGAGTCCTGTTTTCCCAACCCCGTTGTACCAGTGCTGTCAAGAACGCGAGACATTTAGGCGCATTACTTTAACAGGCACGACATAACCGCGGAACATAGTAACAGTTGCTGCCGCGACAGAGTGCCTCTACGCGAGACCACGGCACGCTCAAATGGAGGGCAGACCATTGGCCTACTTTCACCCAAACTGGAAGGACGCCGGTTGGACGTCGGATGCTTGTCCACTGCACTGAATGCAATGACAGGCTTCCTGAACCTCCAGCATGAGGCCAAGGACATTCCCATCCCTGCATTCGGGTCTGGAGTCAATGACTCAGTGCGGTGCAGACAACGCAGAAACAATGCTGAGACGTGAAGCGACTACCCCGATTTGTAAGTAATGAGAGCGCAATGACACTAAACGCTTCCTTGTTCGTGGCAGAATCACAAAGTCAACTTGTGGGACTTTCTAGACCTTGCAATTTAACGACATCTATTGGCCATTGTATATACTAGAAGTGCCAACTCGGCCGCAATGTAGTTCCACCGCAGGACGCCGACATGCGAGTCAATATGTTTAGTGTAAGAGATCCTTAATTTTTAGAACACCGACATTATGAGTAACCATACCAGTGGGAATAACGAAATAAGCTATCGTTCCATGACGAGGTTGAAGTTTAAAGCATATATACTACCCAAATAGACAACGAACGCTTTTTTGGCACTTTTTACATGGGGAAGTATTTTGAGGTTATCAATTCTTGCTTTCAGCAGCGCATTTGTTTCTTTGCGTCTTCGACTGCCCGCAGTCGCCATCCATATCGTCCTCCAGCCGCACCCGATCTCCACTCAAACAACACGTAACGATGCAAACGGCATGTATTCCACCTCGCGTCGTTGCGCTCAGTACCCGAGTGACGTCATTTGCTTGGATCGGTGGGCGACCAATGCCACTTCCACCAAGCACAAGACAAGCACCTTCCCGACCGAGGTCCAGAAAGCTCTCGGCGAGTCAGTCATCCCCGTTCCACGGCGGACAAGGGATCTCAAAGATGCCAACCTTACGTTTCATCTACACCTCGGTTCAACCGTCACACGAACCGCGCACTGCCAGCACTGCCCCGACGGGAAGGTGACGACCCGACGAAATGCGAACCTTCTGTGGGCCAACAGCATCAGGGGGACCTAATCTTCTCTCTACATTCTGGGTATTACTGGTGGAGGAACAGCGGTGAGCGGCACTTCACTGGCCCTGGCCCGTGCCACCAGACCTAAGGCAGTAGCTGTCCATAACACATTAACCCGCTGACTTTTCCACGGAAAACGCCTGAGTTTTCAGCGGGACAGCCTTCGGCCGGCCGGGCAGCCAACCGGTCGCTCTCAATCTCGACAGTGGGTCTCCATCTCGACCGCACGGGATCGGAGCGCTCCAGGAAGACGGGGACCTAGCGCGTCACTTGCTGCCGTCGGCTGGCCGCTTGCCGGTCAGAGTTTTGGCCAGCACGTGGGCGTTGGCCGGCTCTATCCGCTTGTAGTAGTGCTCCTCCGTCGAGACGATCTCGAAGCCAAACTTCTTGTAAAAATTTATGGCACTTTCATTGTTGATCTGTACATGCCTGCAAACGGCGGACATTGCGTTTACAACAGCACCCAAGGCTACCTTCGAAAACGCACCCAATGGTAAGGAGATATTGTAAATGTTGTGGACAGAGTGCTTTAGCAAATGTAATCTTGTAATGTAAATGTAATCATGTAATTCTGAGTACGATGTGCTAAACAATTACCACTGATAAGAACTGTTCCCTTCAACATAGCTGCGGTCACGTAATTCCCCACATCAACACTATCGCAATGTTCGACAGCCCCAAATGTATCTACACATTGCCGACATAACAACAGCAAGCGCGCCTTACAGAAAAATGCTGTCCAAGTTGCCATCCTGCTCCACACACTTCATGACGTGCTCCAGCATCTTGGTACCGATACCGAGGTTGCGGTACGGCGCCAGACAGCCGAGCGTCATGATGTACAGCTTCCGCTTGCCTTCGATGACGTCCACGCGGCAGCAAACGGCGCCCACCATGATGTCGTTGAAATAAGCTGCAAGACGAAAGGTGAGGCGGTTTAGGGCACCGTTCACAGAGGCCTAGGTCTTGCACCTGTCAAAAATGCCCAGCTCAAAACTGCACAAGCGTGCCAGGCGCCTACTGCCAATCAATCACACGTGCTAGGCATTCAGTTCTGATCTCACCTAGCTTCGCCAGCTCTCCCGAATGCAGTACGTCTTTATAAAACTTTTCATTGTACGACACCGGGAACACGACCTGATTGAGTCGCTTCAGCTGTTTGATGTTGTGCTGTGTGACATCTCCCAGTTCTATCCGACTCCTGGAACAAATACAACATGCTGACACACAGAGACGAGATGAACTGAAAAGCGTACGTGAAAAACCCACACACTGTAGCAGCTAGTAGCATTTTCTCTAAAAGCCTGTGCATTTCACAAAGATTTGAATAAAGTTACATGTGCGTCGAAAAATCCCAAAAACTCATGAGAGTTCAGTGTCAAGCTTACCAGGCTTGAGAAGCAGAACAAAATCTGGGAAATGACAGGGAGGCACAACAACTGCTTCATATGTATGTGACAGTGATACTAAGATATATATATATATATATATATATATACATATCTTATATGTATTATATATATATATATATATATATATATATATACATATACACATATATATATATATACATATATATGTATAATCAGTGATAGCTAGGAATGTAACCAAATGTGATATTTAGTCCTTGCAGTTCACTGTGAGATCTCATCTGACACATGGCCCTAGAAAAGTGTCCAGCAAGAAATAATTTTACACCTTATCATCACCAGAAATCTATGGTACTTATTAGCTCAGTATTCATTAGCTTATGCAATGTGAGCTTACAAATCTGCAAAAGAAACATAAAAGTGTCAATACAAGATTTCAACCAAAATCCATTGTTAGAGCCAAACAAATAAAGTAAACAAACCAGCACATGTCCAAAAAATTACTAACCTGGTCATAGCTGATTTTATTTAGCCAGCAGTGTGGATAGATGAAGATTCACAATGGACCAATCCAACTGTAAAAGATACATCAGATCATTCACTCTGCAAAAGAATGAAAAAAATGAGAGATGGTCTTAATCACAGGTGAATTCTGCACTCGCCCACTGCATGCCAGTGTGTACCAAATGGCATTCTAAGGATCACAATGCATCTGCAAGATCTTATAAAACTGTCCCCAAATTCACAGTCTGGATGCCAAGATTCAACATAAGCTTTTGTATTAATTCTGTAGTGTTTCCTGGAGAGAATCACCTTCACAGTGGGTTAAATATGATCTCTAACTCACAAGTTATACTGCAATTATTTTCACCAAAACAGCCATAATATTGTAATACTTGTAATGAGGACTTGTAATACTCATACTTAAGTTCAGATAGGGATTTCACATACCAAAACAACATTTCTACCATGAAAAGATGGAATAACACCAGTACATACTCTACATATCCATGACTGGCAATCCTGGGGGTCCAGACTCCTCCAATATTCAGGGACTTTAGCATTAGGGCTATGGCAATGACTGGCAGAAAATGATCTGGAATGCCAAGTGGACCCCCAAGAATTTTCAGAAATTTCCAGCCATGCAAATATTACCACAGTCAGCTCTGCTCCACTTGACAAATCAAGGTTAGGTAATGTAAATTATTGGGGAGGTAGGCTTCATGGCCACAAGTGGCACTGCACAGGTACATAACAAACCATGAATAAGTTAAATGGAATGCAGTGGCATGAAATGAACAAAAACAATCCAGCCTGACTGCTATTCCAACAGCAATGCAATTGCACTGTGACTGACTGCTGTGACTCACTACTACAGAAACATGGGTACAGCAATGGCCAGCAGCTTGCTGTAACACACCTTTATATGGACTTTGAACCATGCCTGAAATAATAAATTATGCCTATGGAAGCAAGCAGTGACTGGGCAAAGCAAATAAAAACCTTCTTGGATGCAAAACTTTCATTAGGATAGCCAATATAGGGTTTGAAGTCTACTGTTGTATGATGTTATCAATTTAATGCAAATAATTTAAGTATAGGATCACCTGTATGCTGAATGATGCAGTGAAATTGACTAATGAGAGTATTTTCCTCTAAATGCCTTTTTACATGCTTTGTAAAGCACCAAGTTGTCAAAGTCTCAATTTTAAAAGCCTCATTCCAGAGCTTCCCCACTTTGTTTCTCCATTCACATAAGTAACTTTTTGGGTTTATTAACCATGCCTCAACTTGCAAAGTAGGGGAAATTTTAAACAAGATCTTGATGATATACCAATGAATGCTAAAACACACTTCAGGATGCACAATTCATCTTCTGATGAACACTGGCAAGACTACTGAACAAAATAAAACAAGCCCACTTAGGAAAAATTCTGAAGGCTATGAGCCACAGGCACAGAATCTTGCAGCCCACTGCACCCCTAGTTTTCACTGCAATCACTGGCAATCCTTTCCATGCCATGGGTTACAATTTGGCAGCCCTGCTACATTTCTGCAAGAAGCAAGTGGTCCAGATTCTAAAAAATACTGCAATGAGAAGTCAAGCACACAAGACCACTAATGGAGAGTTTGGGGGGGGGGGGAATAGTGATTTGTGAGATAACTTTTCTGTGCACAACAACAGGACCTACATCCAAGGTCACTAAAGCCATCACCAGGGGTGCAGGGACTCCTCCACAGCTAGAGGGCATGGGGGGCAAAGAAGCATTTTGGTAAGGCCATCATCAGGGATGCAAGGACTCTTCCAGTTGGAGGGGTGTGGGGCAGAGGCAAAATAAATTTTGGGCCAATTCCTACCAGTTAATGACCATTATGTCAACTTAAAACCTAAAAAATGCCCCCTGCCCCAATGTCTTCTGCATCCTTGGCTATCATCCTCGTTTGTGAGCTAGGACACAGCCTCTTGGGCTCAGACGTCCTGTCTTCTCTATCACTGTTGTCTCGTCAGGCGTCAGTAAGTCGCCTAACATCACCCTTCCTACGCTGTTAAGCGCTGTGATTCACGCCAGCATGAGTGAAACTGTTCGCACAGAAAGTCACCTCATATGCTTTAGATGGCGTGCTTCACAAACGTATGTCTATCATGTCATACCGGAGGGAATCGTATACGCTTGCACGCGTCTTCGGGAGCATACCATAAGCTACGGGCTTCAGATCCACACCTTGAGCACTATTTGGCTCATGTGCGTTCTTTATGTATCACAATTTAGAGGAAATAGAAGTAAAATATTTGATATTAAATAAGACGGCTGTAATTTGTCTTTAATAAGGACTTCAAATAGCTATGAATTCATGAGCCATTTCTGCGCAAAAAGCCCCGTATTAACCTTAAACGTTATACATTTCCAAGAGATGTATTGTTCCACTATCACTTTTGCCGCGACTGTAAAACATGGCGCACTGAATACGTTTGTGTTATCGGCCGGCTAAAAACGTTGAAAATATTGATTAGCATATCGTAACTAATAAAGGTACTAGTGGCAAGGCCAAGTGGGTTTTTACCAGCAAAAATGAGAAATTAGATATGGACGATTTGGTCAGCTTGATATCTCTTTTTGGGATTTAAATAATTTTGCAATTATCATTGCGGACAGAGCGTGTTCTGGCAAGGGAAAGTGGGGGAGCGGGGGCGCCGACTTCTTTTCGAGCCATTTTTTCCATGCAGCATCATAGTGTTCGCGCTAAATCAATCATCGCGCTTAATGCTAGATTTTGCCTGTGTGTTAGTGTTTGTGCTAAATTATAGGATTAATGCTAAATCTCGCTAGTTTAGGGAGCCGTGCATGACCTTTCCACTAAGCGGTTATATTTTCCGGCCGAAAATAGTATAAATGGCATAAAAATCGTACAGCAGATGGCTTTAAAGCAACTTCTTGCGATCCAGCCTGCACAATGTCATTCCAAGATAAACACTGAAAAGTCATAGAATAATATATAACTCCATTTGTGCTGGCTGCCACTCTATTTTTCTGTTTGGTTTCTGTCAGGATTCTTCTGTAACAAATTAAAAAAAGGATAGTTTCCAAGGTAAGGATATTTTGGTTTTTATGATGCAATCATTATCATCAAATGTAATGACTAGTTAACGAAATTAACAAGATACTTAATCTGACCCAACCGTACCCAACTTAACCTAGCCTAGCCCAAACCAACCTAACCTAGCCTATTTAGACATGCCTCCAAACCTCTGTCAGACAGAGGCAAGTCCAACTTTCACTTTATCAGCCTGTTGCCTGTAGTTTTTTACATCAGTAATGTCATCAAATGTTATGCAGTACATATGACATCTGTTCAGCAAAGGTAGTGTTAAACAAAATGGCACTGCAAGCTCTGGTTTGTTTATGGTTAAAATAACCCCATTTTCTTCAGAAAGGATACTGGTAGTGTCACCATTTTGCTCTTGCAGAAACACTTATGTGCTGCATGATATATACAGCAGAAGTGGCCTGTGAAAAGGTGCAAATGTGCCACATCCCCCTAACCTAACCTAACTGAACCCAGCTTTGGCTTTGCCACTATTTTTGTAGCTGTGTTTTAGCCATTTGGCTGTGACTGCACACAGTAGCATGTTTATTACTATGTATGACTTTTATTGTGAATGTTCCATATTTATCAGCAATTCATTACAGAACTTGTGAGCCACATTCAGAAACCAGCTTGGTCACTTACTGAGTTACCTTGTTGCTTCAAAACCTTATTGGGGAGTGGTCAGTTTTAAGACAGAAATAAACAGAAACATGACCTTTCTGCAAAACAGAGTTTAAAAGCAAATGTAAAGTAGTCATAGTAGCTTTGTAAGTGTAGTCATTAGTTTATGAAGTCAGCCCTGGTAGTGTTCATTGGCCTGCATCTGTTCTTGCTATTGCTTATCAGCTGAAAATATGACAAAGCTTGAGGGGAAAATATGACATAGGTGTGGGCCTCCAAACTTGTGTTGGAGGCCTACACTTCTGGCCATAAAATCATGAAAGTTTCCTGTGGGAGATGACAAGCATCATGGATGATCACATCATTAGAACATATCCTGCCCAAAACTGAAGCCCAGTGCACAATCCCTTTTTACATATTTGAGAAAACAAAGGTGCTCATGTGGGATGCAGTTCACCAGTGTTACCTACAGCTGAATGTGACACTCTGGAAATTCAGAGGAAATCATTGGACTGTTGTTGGCAATGAATGAATGAATGAGTCTTGTTAGATTTGATCCCATTGGTTGCTGGGGTGATGTTAGGGATCAAGGCCCATGCTGAGGATAGCTTGTTGCAGACTCCAACCTCTGTGCCAAATCAAACGTTTCCATGGCGTGGCTAATTTTATCATCAGCCTGACCCTATGCTGCCTGGTTGCTTGGAAGCTAACCAGTGGGCCAGATATTAACCCGTGCACGACCATCGGTCCGTTTCGAACATGGGCGACTGGGGGGGGGGACAGTTGGCCGCCCCCCTCTAACTCACGAATGGTTGGTCGCACGATAAAAATAAGCACACCATTGGAAAGCTTGTGACGAGTAGAGCTTAAAACTGGTCTCATTTTTAGTTTTAGATAATATGTAAGCAATTTACGCCCTATACATATGTTTTCTCAAAGCCGACTGCATGAGACCGAGAAATGGGCTGAATCTCAAGGGCTGTGACTAAAAACGCGTAGGTAAAGGCACCAACGCACAAGTAAAGGTCCGCGGATGCCGATACACGTCTAATTTCCCAGATTTGTTCAATATATACGCCGAAACGTTGAGTTAAAGACACCGTAATTCTCCCGCCAGCTGTCAGTGTGCGCTGCTGCCGTATGCGGTACCAAATTGACGGGAACTAATTTTGGTGTTCCTTTATTTTTGCGAAAAAAGACGATCTATGTCAATTTTATTGATTTTTGTGGTTCTTGTCATGGTTTTTCATGCTTAAATTTTGGAAAAATTGATTAGTTACCAATCTACAAAGTTGGCGGAGCTTTATTGGCGAGAGCCTGTTTATTTCCAAAATATGCTACTTTTTCAGACTTTTTGAGGTTCCTGGTATTGATTACGTCTGTGCAAGCTAGTTCTGCCATTTTCTACCCATTCTGAGTAATTCATCGTCGGTTTTGACGGTGGTACATTGTGGCCCACTACAGTTATTTGTGACCTGACCTCAGGTCAATGGCTGGAAGTCAGTGATACTTTGTCCAATGACGGTAACTAGATGTCTGCTTCACTCCACATTAAAAATGTTGTGGAATATTCCGTCAATTTCCGAAAAAACGGCGATATGTCTTAAAAGTGGGCTTGACCTTAGGTCAATGACCCGGAAGATTCCGAAAAATCTGAGATAGCAGATTTGTTGCATCTATCACGATCACTAATCCCTGAAAGTATTATTGAGGTATCTTGTTTTCCAAAAAAGTTACAGGGCGCTAAACTTTTTTGACATAGGTCTGTTTGACCTGACCTAGGTCAGGCGCTTGACCTGACCTGAGGTCAAAATTTTGACACGAAATGTAAAATTGATGAAGCAAAAGGTACACAAAGTTTCGTGACTCTGTGTTTGTTGTTCCTCTCGCAGTCCCAGAAAAACCTCGGGGGGGCAGTCAACTGCCCCCCCCCCAGTCGGGGACGGGTTAAGCATGGAGGCTGGTGAAACCCATCATGCTAGGATGGGTAAAAACATTCTGACCAGCTGTAGTGTAGCAGGAACACTGTAACATTAGTTTGTGGTGTCATCTGCTGGCAACTGGCAGTTATAGTACAGAACGGCAGTGGCAAAGAAGGCCAACTCAGTGATGGGCGCAGCCACTCTGCTTGGGAACTGGCGAGTGGCCTGCGCAACTAACCAGTTTTTGGGTTGGTTGTATGTATAGTTATCTGTCTTGACAATATACCCAAGACATGATGCCAGCTGAGGTCCTTTGCTGGCTGAGCTTGGCCATAGCAGTTCAAAATAGGTTTTTAAGGTTGAACATTCCCTTGAAAATGACATATGACCTAAACTTGATATCTCTGTACTTACTGCCCATCAGTGAGTGGCCAGTAATGGATTCCAGAGGTGTCTCGATTGCAGAGTGGTGTCTGTCCAAACATTTCAACCAATTATGGCTGATTGTTACAGTTAAATAAGCCCCACACAATTTTGTGTTCCAGATAGGAATACGTTAGTGTCCAAAACAAAGACAATGTGAGGTTACCTATCCCTGTAAAGAAATGCTCCTGCTGGTGGGTGAAGTGAGTTTCATTGCTCCTTTTGGTGTCATCCATGGACATCTTTTACAGAAGAACAAACAGAATTCAAACAGAAGACAGTATGTTGTCGATGAAACTATGGAGAGTAAGCAGCCAAGAACAGATCTGTGCTGGTGACAGCAGGTCGTGAGAAAGACCTGGTCTGAGATGAGCTGAGCTAAGGTGACTGGTAGCTCAGTTTATCATGATCATTGGTACAGTTGGTAGAGGGCTGGCCTCCCCATCGTGGCAAGACAGGTTCGAGTTGCCCTGGTGCTTGATATTTGGCCCACGAGATAGCTGGCAACTGGCCAACATAGGCTCAAGTTGACTACCGCACAATCTTGTCACATCCTCGGCAACATATTAAACTTCCTCCACAAAATCAGCCATTGCCTGGAAATGCTGACCAGTGTAGGTGTCTGAGTCTGTGCAACAAGCACAGGCACAGTGCTGCACAGGCTGTGCTTAGCATCTGTCTGCTTCATCTGTCTGCTTAGCACAGGCTCCAGTCCCTAATGCCACCCTAGCAATCGGTGTATGGAATATGAATCTCGAATCAGATGTATGGAAATATGTCTACAGTTCACGACCACGGACGGTCTGAAAGAAACACCTCAATTTAGCATAGTCATTTCCCCATCGTCCCATATCTGTTGAGCATATGTAGCAAATACATTTTTGAAGTGGAATCGAATGCCTTTCAATATCCATAGAAATGGCATGGGGAACATGCTCATCATAATCATAATAATTTGGCAATACAATGTTTTTTTGCGCATTTTTATTGTGAAGCCAGTCACAACCTGAGTACCTGAAGTACTCCGCATGGCTGAAAAGTACGGGCAGGAAGGGGGGAAGCTGTTCATAGGCTCTAGACACCCTCATGTTCCAGGGATTTTAATATTGGGCCTGTGACAAGGACTAGATTAAGGACTGTTCTAAAGTCATACTCAGATCCCAGTTATTTTTGGAAGTCTCCAACCATGCTGGTCTGTATATTTTAGTTTGTGAAGTTGATGATTTTTCAAATAATCCATTGATGCCACAAAATGAATGCTGCATGTGTGTAGCAACAGATGGAGAACTCCAGTGAATCACTGAAGTTCGGCTGACATGTCTTTCCTTTTGTATTCGGTTCTAGTGCATAAAATCCTTATAATATTCATGTATTATAACAAAAGTGTCTTTCAGTTATATCCAGCCTGAAACGAAAACGTGTCATTCATTGGGTCTCAGCCCTAGAGCTGTTAGCTGCGGTTCACACAGTGCATGCTAATTTTTGCACAAGTTTAACTGACTATTGTGTGTTTTATGCAGGGTGCTGGAATCATGGCTTCGGACCTGCATGCTTTGTATACGCTGCTTGAAGAGGCACAGATGCAGAAAAGGGAATTGTTGTACAGTCGGCCAACTCGTACTGCACCAGCTGACTTCCACAGATACCTAGACCATCTCACTGTGCACGGGTAAGTTGCCAGATTACTGCATTGTTTGTGCTTATAGCTGTGTTAAAAATGGCCAGATTGTCTAAATAGTCCTCGTTCTCCATTATCCCAGTGGTGGCATTATTTAAGCCCATAGGTAGGTAGGAAATGGGAAATGAATTGGGTCGTGAGATAATCCGCCAGTTGATGGAAAGGTGACGTGATATCTGTTAGCCCCTGTAAGTGTTTTTGTTGTTATGGAAACAGTTAAAATATGATTGATACATGTACATGGCCATTTGTGTTAGTGAATACAAAATGTGATAATATTGTGCTCTTTTCAATAGTGCTGAGCTGAATGATCCAACTCGACTAGTGGACCAGTGCATAAGGGAGGCAGAGCCCGGTGTGCAGGTAAGGTCCACAAACGTTCAGTAGTGCTACCTGCTTCCCTTCTGCCGTTAGTTACAACAAACATCAGGGACATAGCCAGGGGGGGGCATGGGAGGCATACCTTCCCGTAGCCAAGCGGTCTACACTAGGTATTTAGCGATTTTGCAGAAGCAGACATGCTTTTTCAGTTAAATAAAATTGCTGCTTTTTCCCATAAATTTTGCCATATGCCAGTGGCATATAACAAAATTTTACATTTGCCCCCCCTCCCGAGGAAAATCCTGGCTACGTGCCTGACAGACATTCACAGGCACATACAGTAGATTTTAACAGCTGATGTATTCTTTGGTCCGCTGCAAAATACCGAGCTCTTAATCACTGAATGGCAGATTAAAGTTTTTTTTTGGGTTGGAAAAATAGGCCAGTGTGTGATCCGAAACAGAACGCATCACTGAGGCCATATAGTGCTGGTATTGCAGCGTGTAGACTGAGGCCGCAGAGTGCTGGTATTGCAGCATGTGGACCGTACATTGGAGATTTCAGATCAACACGTTTTTCGAGGAGTAAAGCAAAATCATTTCGTATTTGAGTGCTGTTACCAAGACTCCATGTTGTCGCCCTGGCTCTGTGGTAGCTTGTACGCCGTGGGTGGCAGACATCGAAGTTTGATACAGTTGCAGTTTTGACCCGAATCGAAAGACTAATTCAGACCATAGGCAGCCTTGTCGTGGCTTTGACGGTGGAGGAAGAATCTCTCGGTCCTTGAGGGAAACTCACTCCAAGACTGAATCCCAGTAAGCATGAGTTTCAGGATCTGCACAGCACAACTTAACAGACTTGAGCCCCAATCCTTACGTTATGCTTTTGAAGTGTTCGATTCAAATGAGAAAACTGTGGCTGCATTTTGGTCGATTTCAAGGTGTCCTCAGATACGTTCGTGCTCTGCTTACCGCCGTACCTCCAGTTAGCCCGCTTACAGCGTGACGGTTGGCAGGAGCTGGTACGCTCTCTGGTCGAGGAGGAGCAACAGCGCTGGACGCAGGCGGAGCAGATCCTCAGCCACCGCGCCGAGCGGCCGCTCTCCCCGCCTGCCCCTGCCCCTGGACATGTCCCTGCCCCTGCCTCGGTGCGGGCCGGGGCGTCGCGACTGGCCACGGAGCGGCGAGCTCAGCAGCGCTCGGCGCGGCTGCGGCAGCCGGCGGCGGTCCGGCCGGGCCGTCCGGCGCGGGGCACTGGCCCGCAGCGGCCGGTCGTCCGCGCCGCCCGGCCGGCCGCCGAGCCGGCGCCGGCCGTCGCCCTGCGCAGGCCGCGGCCGCTGGACGAGTCGGCACGGGCGGCGCTGGTGGAGCCAGCTCGCCGCGCCGCCCCGCTGCTCGCCTACGAGGAGTTTGACGTGGTGCCACGCTGCGCCGAGCCGGCCGCGGCGACGGCGGCTCGGCCGGAGCGGCTGGTCAGGAAGACGCGGCAGAGCGGACAGGCGGCGGCGACGGTCCGCCTGGTGCACCTCGGTCTGGACGAGTCGTCGGACGCGTCGGACGAGCCGCCGCCGCCGTGCAGCGCGGCTCCGGCGGCTCCGGCGGCGGCCGGGGACGCGCGGCGGTCGCCGCCCGGCGCACTCCGGCCCGAGACCAGCGTGGGCGCCGACAGCGCCGCGGCCACCCCGCGCTGTGGCCCGGAGGAGACGCTCTCCCGCAGCGCCGGGCACCGGCTGGCCGCCGGAGACGACGCCACGGAGGAGGCTGCCGTGGACGCTGACAGGTCCGAGGATGCGGGAGGTGATGTTGGAGAGAGCGCGGCCGGGAGGAACGTCACGTGGTCAGCTGCAGCGGACGGCGGAGCTCAATGGTCCGCCGTCCCGGGTGATGACGTCAGACCGACGCCAGGCGTGGGAGACAACGACAGCCCGCCCGGCAGCGCCGGAGGTGACGCCAGCCCGTCACGTGACATCAAGTCCGACTCCGGGGCGGCCGCGGGCCGGCCGGCCGCCGTCCAGCAGCAGGCTGTGGCGGCGCCGGACACCCGGCCATCCTCCCGACCCTCGGCCGAGGCCCAGACGAGGTCCCGCGCCGGGGTCCCGGCCGGGCCGCGGGACCCCGGCCCGGCGGCCCTGTTCCGGCCGGCTCGGCCCGTCTGCCGGGAGGGCGTGCTCTGGCGCGGCGGCGTGCTGGGCGGCCGGTCGCCGGCCCCCGACCCCGCGCCGACCCAGAGCAAAGGCAGCAGGAGCGACGTCAAATGGGTGCCGATGGACTCTGGCGTGTTCTCCAGTCAGTTCCAGGCCAGGACCGATCGTGGGCTGAAGAAGAAGCTCGAGTTGAATGCGTACAAACTGTGAGTCGGAAGGTACATCTGCTCGTTTATTGTCTAAATGTGCCTACTCAGATGTTACTGTTTTCTGACACCTATTGCGTACGCTTGATTGCATCAGGTTTACCGGACGTCTTCAGTTTGTCATGCTTCTTATTGTGCTGAGGTTTCAGTACTTGTGACACGTTTTCTACGACGTTAAAACGTCTGGAGACGTGTTATTGATTGGCCCAGTAACTCTGAGAACCTTGGTTTATGCAGATGACGTCACAGCACTTTTGGATGGTTCGGAATGTCCCCTGAAGGCGTGTTTTGACGTCTCTGGCGATTTCGAATGCGTCTCAGGGTTCCTGTTAAGCCTTCAAAAAACTAAAGCCATGTGGGTAGGAAGCAACGCCTGTGACAAAGAGCCCTTGCGGTGTCGGGCGGTGTCGGGCGGTGCCGGGCTAACCTGAGCAAAGGGCTTGGTTGAGATACTCGGTGTTAAAATAGGTCAAACATCACATTGTAATATTGTAGAAATGAATTACACAGAAACTATACATGCTCCGGAGCGACGTCGCAGTCCATGGTTACGGAGGGGCCTCACGCCCTTTGGAAGAGTCTGCCTAATTAAATTCGAAGGGATCTCGCAGTTAACTTGTCCTTTGTCCGTCGTTTCACAACCGGGAACAGACATGATGAAAATCATCGAATGCATATTACTCCGGTTTATATGGGGGAATAAGCGAGACGAGATTAAAATGACTGTTCTAAAAATCAGAAAATGGAGGGCTTAAAGTACCCAACATTGCAACGACTGCAGAAAGTTTGAAAGTGGCATGGGTAAAACGTTACTTGGAGCAATCGCAAGCCAAGTGGCGAGCGGCTGTCTTGCATATGCTCTCTATGCAAGGAAGCACATCAGTATTTGAGTGCTGTCCAGACGACAAGCAAATGGAAATGCTCATAAAAAGCGTATTTTGGAAGGCCAGGTAAGACTGGCCAGGAAAGCCAGGTCCTGTGTCTGAAGAAGCATATTCGTCTTGAGCGTCACCCTACTATTCCTGAGACAATGTTGCAACAAAAAGGCATTGTACGGCCGAAAGGCATACAAGATTTCGATTGCAGAAAGCTCCTCACGCCCAGCCAGGTGGCAGCCAAATAAGAAATCCACCCGATGCACGGCCTTGCTCTGTTGCGATCGTTGCCAGCTGCATGGAGGCTCAAATTGGAAAGGTACAAGCCGAGCGCATCCATAGAAAACAAGGTCATAGACGATGTCCACGATGTGCAAAAATGTGCCAACTGGTCATACTGTAAGACATTATCCACCGTGGAATCGCCCAGAACGTCAGGAACGCTGGATTTACGAACCAAAAATGTGCCAAATGGTCATACTGTAAGATATTATCTGCCGTCAAATCATCCGGAAATTCACAGGAACGCTGGATTTACGAACTGCGATTTGGCCAGAATTACAGTTGGACAAAGGTCTGTACAAGGATGTATGAAACTACTGACGACAGAACATTAAGATGGCTCAAGGTTAGATGCGTCGACTGGATTCTATCTACCAACAGGCTTCCTTATATATGTTACCTGGGAGAATCAGACAAAGGTCGCCTTTGTTCCGTGCACAGTGAAAGCGTCACACATCTTTTCTGGTAGTGTCCCCAAAGTAGTTATTTTTTGAGAACGTGTCCCAGTTTGCTTAATGCTCCAGTTTTGGGCAAAAGTGATGCCATCCTGGGAGTCAGCGGTTGGCCGGGTCCCCGGAAAATTTGAACAAAATGGTACTGCTGGAAAAAATATATATGCTAGTGCACAGCCGAAGACACAGTCCCCAACATGTGCATCTTGGTCAAGAAGTTACTGCAATTTCTCAAAATCGGGAAATATAGAACCATCAAAGGAAGCCATGGAAAATGCCGTAGTAGGTGGGAAACTGTAGAAGCGCAACTCGAAAGCGAACTTTCTGGGTAGGGTATAAGCGTCGATACAAATATTTGACCTCGGGAGCACATTGATAACATCAGCATCTTCAATGATGCCCATTGCCATGTCGGTGCGCCACCTAGCGCTGTGCGCGTATTGATTATGATTAGACCATGAATGTGTGATACTTTAGGTGGCACCATTCTTGGGGCTGCTGTTGGCAGTGTGGCTCTGTGTGGCAGTGTGCTGTGAAATGGAAAACAATTATGATCACGAAAAAGAAACGTCTATAGATGGGTCAGTTCTTTTGTTACACTTACACGTTTTTGGGCTGTTCACCTTTAGGACAAAACACGTCAATTTTCATCGTTTTTTTTTTGCTTTATTTAGCACATCCAAATTATTGCGCAATCTGTGACAGTGGTGATATTAAAATAAACAAATCGTCTTTCCCCTGCCACAAGTGCTACGTGCGGGTAGCATTTGTTTAGACTTGCGATGACAGTACATATGGCATGTGTGACAAAACTCGGCAACTTCTCTTTATGTTTGAGAACAAATGTTTGCGGCTGGTTTTCCGCCAGTTTTTCACCAGGCCACTGAGATGACAGGCTACCGTCCCCGGTACGTGTACAGCGCTGTGTAACCGTTACTCGCTGTATGCTGCGCAGTATTCAGGAGGTGGTGGCGGCGTCACTGGCTCCGGACGACGCGGCGAACTCGTCCAGCAGATCGGACACGGCATCGTCCAGCGAATCGGTCCGGGTAGGTGGCCAGAGGAAGTCACCGTGCTCCAGGATTAAAAATGGGCTTTTGTTCTTGGTGTCAGAGTATAATTCGTGTTTTGGAGTACATTTTGCAAAGAGTAATATTGGTTTAACCCTGTTCCCGGAGGGCTAGATGGTATGGCCGATTCCCGGCAGGGGGGGGCGGATTCGGCCCCCCCCTGAGATCTCGAGAACTACTTATCCGATTTCATCGCAACAAAGGGCAATCGATTTGCCGTGACGTGAACTACATTTTGATAAAAAGAAATTTTCAAAATTTTGAAATTTGTGGATACAGGGGGGCAAAAATGTCAAAATGGGGGGTACTTTTTGACTTCTTATAACTCCGTTGTTTATGGACCGATTTCGACGAAACTGGCATCAATCGAGAGATTATGGATAGGGCTTTTACCATGGGTATGCAAATTTGAAATTTTGAGAAAATTCATGGGCGTTCACAGGGTTTTCAAAAATAGGGGGATTAGTTTTCCAATAACGGAATGAACAAAAGAGGCCAAAACACTTTTTTAGCTTCTGCTAGTCATGTTATGCTAAAGAAGTACAAATCGCATTGCAATGTTTGTATAATGTTAGCATAGGCGGTGCCAGGGACATAAAAAAGGGGGAACTGTCATGGTCACACGTTTCTCAGATCAACTTGTGACCTTTGACCTTAAATGACCTCCAGTGGCCTTGGGGTCACCTGGAATGATGTCGTGTGCATTCAATATTATCTGTAAACGTTTTTAATCGATTAAATTCACTCTATTCCAAAAAAATCATTTTTTGGCTTTTGCGATATAGGGTACGTGCACTGACATTTTAGGTCATAGCTCCGTGACCTGACCTGATATCAAGCTGAAACTTGGTACACAAGTAGAGGGCATCTTTCTACGTCATATATATTCCGGGTTTGGCATTTGAAAAAACGGCGCCGAAATTATTGCGAAAAAACAAATTTTGACTTTTGACCTTGACCTGACCTTGTAAAGTGACCCCAGATAAAAAAAATTACACATGCACATTGCCCAACTATTTAGCTATATATTCGTATAAAGTTTTAAGTTCTATCTTAAAAACTCTGTTTTTGGCAGACATTTTCCTTTTACCCTCAACATGGCCAAAAATGACCTGAAGTGCCTCCCAAAAACGTTGCCTGGCTCCGCCCCTGAGCAAAATAGAATTTCGAAATTTTGTCACGGCGCGTAGAAGGAATAGCTAGGAAAAGTCACCAAGTTTCGTGAAGCTGCGTCAAAAAGCCTGGAATTGGCAAGCAAAAAACCCGAGGGGGGGGCGGATTCCGCCCCCCCTGCCGGGAATAGGGTTAAGCTGGCGTTCTTGGCGTCAGTCAGTTATGACATCATGCCTCCTTACTGAACGGAGACAGAGTCATTTGCTTGCGGATACATTTGGGGTCGCGACGCAACATTGACATTGTAGACTTTTGATGGAGGCACAAGATCACACTTTTGGAGTATAAAATGTTTTTGGAGCACATATTTCCTGGTGTTCTTCAACGCCAAAAAAACAACACTTTCCTTTTCCAGCCTTGCTGTGCTCAGACCTCCACTCGTGCCGTACCGAGAGGATTTGCTGCTTGAACCTGTCCATTTGCGTGCACGGTGATAAGGGCGCTTCTTTCTGACATTGGTTGGAAACTAACGCAATGGCAGAATGACGTATGGGTAGAAAGCTGTGGTTCTTCTATTACTTTTTGCAAGCTTATGCTTTTTTCCTCCAGTGGGCGTCCGGGATGCCATCGTTAAGTCTTAGTCCGATATGTGCGAACTCTGGTGCATTTTGTGTGTCGCTTTTTACCACCTTCACGCCGCAACACGGGCTTTTCACGCCGTTTGCCCTGTGCAGTCCTGAGATCGATTCAGCTCTCTGTCTGTTGTCTGTTCGTCTGCCCTTACGTCGGTCTGCTGTTGTAAAAAAGACTGCAGTCCTTCCCTTTATAGTTCCATTAAGACTGTCATCTTCAGCCATTGTCAGCCGCGACTGTCGTTGCTGGTAGTGTGCCACCTCAGATTTCTACCAGTCATCTGTCACCGTCTGCCAGCCACCCGTCACATCGGACCGTCTGCCAGCCGTCCCTCAGCTGGGACGGTCTGTCCCGTCTGCTCCGCAGCCGACGCCGCGCTCTCCGTCAGCCGTGGCCACGGACGCGCTGGCCGCCGAGGTTCGCCGCGCCGTCGCCGCCCGCCAGATGACCGCCGCCAGCTTCAGCTCATCGTCACAGGAGGGCACCAGCGTCGCGCCTCCCCCGCCGGCCGCCGGCAGACTCGGCCCGGCCCCGCGAGATGGCAGCAGCGGCGCCGCACCGTGCCCCGACCCGGGCCCGCCTTCCTCCGGCCCGGCGGCGGCGTCCCCGGCGGCTGAGATCCGCCCGGCCGCTCCGGCCGCCCCGGCGACAGTGGCGGCGGCGGCGGCGGCGCCAGTGCAGCGCGAGGCGCCGCTGGGCGGCAGCGGGGAGGACTCGTCGGCCGAGACCGAGGACCAGGTGTCGGCCGCCTGGGAGGATGACCCGCCGCCGGCTGGGCGCGGTGATGGCGGCGAGGACGGCTGTGAGGACGAGACGCCGTCTGGAAGGACTCCGGAGAGAGATCGGCCGGTGGGTGCGGTGGCATGGACACCGTGTATGCTTGCATTTAATTTAACAGTGACTTGTATCGTTTCCGGTTTTTCACCTCGAGTCCAGGCGAAGTCGTGTCGCGCAGTCACGTCAGAACGTTTCGATTCCGAGCTCGCTTAGCCAACAGCTATCGTCATTGAACTACGTGGCCCATGTACACTGGTCACTGCCTTGTTATGTTCTTTTTTTAACTCCCATTTTTTCTTCCATCTTTTGGTCGCTTCCACTGATTCATACGTAGGATTCACCACGATAATCAGCCTGTCGTCCCTGTACCCCCTGCTGACGGTGCGGTTGTTTGCAGCCGTCTCCGCCGGCGGTACACCAGTGGACGGTGACAGAACCAGCGGCAGCACCCTGCCTGTCCGGCTCGCGCCCCAGTCAGACGGGCAGCGCGACACCCGGCCGGCCGGGAGCAGGATTCGACTCACCCCCTGCCCCGCCGGCCTCCTCCGGCCTTGTGAAGCCCCGGCCTCGGGCAGAGGAGGCAGACCGGCCGCGGCCGGGTGGTTCTCCCGCGAGCCTGCCGTCTGGCGCGGAGGAGACGGCGCGGTCCAGTTCGGCGAACTCTCCTGTCAAAGTGTGGCCTGGAGGTCAGGAGGCGGAAGAGTTGGAGACGGATAGCCGTGCCGTGACGATGCGGCAGCCGTCTGAGGTGATGGATCAGCCGCCGGTGGGCGGCCTGGGAGACCGCCGAGGTCCGTCCAGTGTTGTGACGGAGAAACCGCAGCCGCCGCGTGGAGCCTGGAGCGAGGACTCGGCCGGACCTCGCGAGACATCCCACCGTGAGGCGGAGAGGACTCAGCCGCCGGCCGAGAGCAGCGGGAGCCCGCAGACGGCCGCCGGCCCGCCCGGCAGGATCCCTCCGTACGAGGCGGGGGGACAGCAGCTGCCGGCCGAGAGCAACGGGAGCCCGCAGACGGCCGCCGGCCCGCCCGGCAGGATCCCCCTGTACGAGGCGGGGGGACCGCAGCTGCCGGCCGAGAGCAGCAGGAGCCCGCAGACGGCCGCCGGCCCGCCCGGCAGGATCCCCCCGTACGAGGCGGGGGGACCGCAACTGCCGGCCGAGAGCAGCGGGAGCCCGCAGACGGCCGCCGGCCCGCCCGGCAGGATCCCTCCGTACGAGGCGGGGGGACCGCAACTGCCGGCCGGGGACTGGGGCCGCCGGCCTGGTTTCGCCAGCCCGCCCGAGTGGTCGTTGCGACCGGCCCGGCTGCCGCCGCGGGTGGACGTGGCCGCCCAGACCATTCTCGGCTCTCCTTCAGGTCAGGGACGTACGGCGGCCGGATCGGACCTCACCGCCACAGGTGTGAGGCGCCGCTTCTTAACACGGCGATAGACATAGAACGTGGACTTGGCCCCTGCTGAGAACCTGTTTTTCTTTCGTTTCTTTGTTTTTTAACATCGTCGATTGATAGTATCGGATGAATAACGCATTCATAAACCAGGGTCGGGGCCACGGGTGTTAAATTTTTGATCGAAGTTTTCCTGATACATGCTTGGCTAAAGACTAATGTTTAAATGCCATTGTTGGTACCATGGTGACGACCATTTTCTCGAAATGCAGGCAGTGGGGTTTCGTGCGCTGCAATCACAGGACTGAAAAAGGTCCAGGATGTTGCTTGGTAACACTTTCAGGGTCCAGTGCTTCACGGGAGGGTGTAAATATAGGGCACCAGTATACCGTATACCGTGCTGTTTTTTCAGCTACAATGGACACAGAGCCGCCCCCAGCGGCCCAGCTGCGGGCAGGCATCACGCAAACCACGCCCCGTCCCGGCCTGGCCGTCAGCTGCCAGACAGCATCCGAACTACTCCAGCAGACGGCCTGCCAGACGGACGCGCCGTCACCGACATCAAGCGACGTCAGCAGCAAACTCAGCTCGCAGCTGACGCCACCGGGTGGCGCCACTGAGCCGTCGGGTCAGCAGGGCTTGGCGCCCTGGATGAAGGACGGTTCTCCGTCACGCAGCGGGTCATCCAGCCACAAGTCGACCGGTTCAGGAGAGGTGAGGAGCCACATACAGCTCAGCTGGTTCTGTTTAGCTGTGCTGGTCCGTTTGTGGTCTATGACCATGGTCATATAAATGGCTGATGGCTGATGGTCATATAAAGGACATCAGTCTACATATAAGTGACATAAAGCTTGACATTTGAAATGTAGAGACAGCAATTAGAAAAGAAGTCTGCATCGTGAGGAAACGCGTCTCGTGATTTTGGGGAAGTCATAGTTTTGTCTCGTGAGCGTCCTTTGGCCAATGTCGATGCTGATTCCCGTCTTGTTTTTGTAATTTGAATGCTTAATTCAGAGGGTTGCTGATTGTCGCCCTTGAATCACTAGATTCCAAGTCTCTGCGGATGTTTCTGTTCACTGTGTAATGTTGACAGTGACACATGTTTCAGTATGTGACGCTTATGGAGGCGTTCTGTCCGCATTGTCTACCTTCTGCGCGTACCCTGACTTGAGCGGCCGCCGCCTATCTCAGGAGCTGTCGGAGGGCGAGGTGCGCGCGCCGTGGCTCAAGTGGCTGGAGCGCTCCGACTCGGCCGTCTCCGCTGTCTCGGCCGGCTCGGCGCCCGGCCACCAGCCGGCGGCGGCCAGACGCGCCTCCTCCGGCCGGCTCCGCACGGTGAGCGGAAGGACGGGGGAGGGGGTGACAGGCAGAGTCGGTCCGCGGGAGGTACCGAGTGGAGGAGCAGGCGGTGTCGGACGGCTAGGCTCTGACGGCTGATGGCTGGGGGAGGGGGAGGCGACCTTGCAGGTTGAGGATGGTGGGACGTTGATGGGTCAAAAACTGTCGAGTTTAAGCGTTGGTTGGCGCCATGAGAGTTTCCATCTGGGGCATTTGCTGCCACATGTCTTGTCATCATGTTTTGTTCCGTTTTACATCACTTTCTCTCAACTCTTTTTGTTTCAGTTGGGTTTTTGTGATTCGCAATGCCTCGCGAAATTCAGTGGACTTCGTTACTGGGCTTATATATCGAAATAGCATTGTTTTAACATATCATTCTGTTTCACTTCTGACGGGGACGTGTCACCGTGGTGTCCAACGAACGCGCTGTGTTCTGCCGGAATTGACGCAACGCCCTTTGCCGGACAGACCGAGGCTGACACGTCCATCAGTGAGGGCGAGGTACCCGGCGACACGCTGGCTCTGGGCTCCTCCTTCCCGTCCGGCACCACGCTCCGCCCCTCCGGCAGCCAGCCAAGGACCGTTCGAACCTCTTCCAGCCGGCTGGGACCGTCCGCCAACCAGCTGACCGCTCTGGGACCGTCCGCTAGCCAGCTGACGACACAGGCACCGTCCGTGGGTCAGCTGACGGCGACCCTCGGGCCGTCCGGCTCCTGCCTGAGCACTATCCGACTGGATTCGAGCGGCCAGCTGGGCTCGCATTGGACCGACTCCAGTGGCCAGCTGAACACTCAGCCGTCCAGCGGTCAGCTGAGCGACGTCCGGACGTCTGGCGGTCGGCCGAGTGACGTACGGAGGTCTTCCAGCTGTCAGCTGAGCGACGTCCGGACGTCCGGCAGTCGGCCGAGTAACGTCCGGAGGTCTTCCAGCGGTCAGCTGAGCCAGGTCTGGACGCCGGGCGGCCGGCCGGACGCCGCCCGGGCGGTCAGTTCCCCGCGTCTGCCGACGCTGTCAGACCGGTCCGCGGGCCGACGGCGCCCCTCCGACCCTGCCTCTTCTGAGACGGCCGAGCGGCCGCCGCCGCCCGAGCCGGAGCCCGACCTCAGCGACGGCGAGGTGGACGGAGGGGATGGCGGGCTGCGCGTGCGCCACGTCCGGATACGGGAGGTGCGCGGCGGCCCCGTGTTCGAGGCCGGCGAGGAGGGCGGTGGCCCGTGGCCGCAGCCCAGCGACGGGCAGTGGTCCGAGGGCGAGGCCGGCGAGGAGTGGAGCCGCGCCGCCCCCGACAGCGACGACGCGTGAGCGGGGAGCGTCGTCGTGCCGCTCACGCCGCTGAAGCTTCGATGGATCTGAGTTCTGCAGCGCGGCCGTTGTTTTACATGTGTTCCATTTTGTTATAAATAAACCTGACAAATAGCATGAAAAATAAAGGGTTTATTCTTGGATGAAAACAGCAACAAAACGCACCACGTCAGAACTAACAGACTTACGAGGACACTCGCCAGCGGCATTTTACAAACAGCTTGAGCCAGAGTCGCCTGCCGCCTCGCGGACAAACTCGGAACGTAGTCGGGGACGGCAGACATCTGGGTCAAAACAAACGTATGAGATCAAACATCGTACGCCGTACGTGCGATCGTTTCACAGGTCTATCCAAGACAGTTGAAAGACCTGTTAAAGCGCGGTTTAGTTTAGCATTTGAATGACCTACGCAGATCGGACCAGGCTACTGCAACGGAGAACAGCGGGCCGCTGGGACGGGGGGAACCGGCGCCTAGCAGCGACTGGGCTACAAACGCAGAGTCGTCCAGGCTCCGAACGCTGTGCACCTGAAATCACGTGACCAAGATAACGGGAACAGCGCCAACCGCGCGAAAAACGTTTACATCTGTCGCAGAAAAACTAGCAAAATCGGAAGACGATACGAAGGTGCGACTGCAGCACACGGTCCTGACGGTCATCCAACAGCAGGCTGCATCACTAGACATCTCCGGACCGTCGACTTTCAGGCTTCTCCTGTACTTAGCCGCCGCCGCCGCCGCCGCCGACGCAGTCCGCCGCCGCCTGGGGATCATCGCTGCCGCTGATAGCGTCTCGGTCGTCAGCAGGCCAGAGTCCGGCGGTGCTGGCGGAGGACTCGTCGCCGACGTCCAGCTCTGTGCCGACGCCGTCGTTGGTGATTTTCGCAGACGCGGTCGGTTCTCCAGCGATGTCCCGCGTCTGCAAACGCCCAGGAAGTGCAGTGGCGGACGATGTGTCCGTAGTTGTCGCTGGCGATTCCTTGACGCTGATTGGTGCATCGGGAGACTCCGCAGCGACCGACGCCGACGATTCTTCAACGCCGAACCCTGTCCCCGGGGGTTCTGCGGCGACCGACGCGGCCTCCTTGGCCACCGCCGAGTCATCGACGCAAATGACCATCTCCAGGGCACCTTCCAGGTCGCCGGCCACGTCAGCCACCGTCTCTTGCACTGAACTGGCTGAGTATGCGGCCGACGGCCACGGCGTCTCCGCGCCGGCCGGGCCACCTTCCAACGGCGCCGACGCCGCCGGAGGAGCCGACGCGAAGAGTGACGCGTCAGAGCCGACGGCGGTCCCGTCCACAGCCTGGCCCGGCGGCCAGCCGGGCACGCTCGGCTGCCAGCCTTGCTGCTGCGAGAGGAGCAGCCGCTCCGCCTCGCGCAGGGCGGTCGGGGACAGCACACCGCCGCCGCCGCCGCTGCCGCCGCCGCCGCCGGGCGCCCACTGGCTCGGCGCCGACAGGCCGTCTATACCCGGCTGGTGTAGGCCGGGCGGCGAGGCGAATGGAAAGCCGGCCTGGCCGAGCGGCACGGCCACGTGGCTCGACAGATCGAACCTGCCGGCCGGCGACGACCACGGCCAGCCGGCTGAGCGCGCCGACGGCGAGAAGTCGAGCGCCGCCGGCGAGCCGCCCCCGCCGGCGGCCGCCAGCTCCAGGTCGCCGGCCGGGTACGGGCCGGAGCCGTCGGCCGGCGCGGGCGGCCAGGCCCAGCCGCCGGCGCCCAGCCCGGCCCAGTCGGCCCCGCTGCCGCCGTCGCCGTAGTCCGGCGTGGCCGGCCGGCCGAGCGCGGCGGGCGGCGTCTGCGGCGTGCGCTGCGCGCCGGGCGACGCCGCCAGCGAGCTGCAAAGCGCGCAGAAGGACGGCAGCTGGCCGGAGACGGCCGGCGGCTCGGCGGCCGGCGCTGGCATATCGTGTGGCGGCGAGGGCACCGGGGCGGTGACCGCCGCCGGCGGCGGCAGCTGCGGCATCGGCAGCGACGGCAGCGGCGGCGGCGGCCTCTGCTCGGCCAGTTGACGGAACAGCTGCGAGAAGGGTGCCGCCGGCTGCACGCTAGGCACGTAGACGAGCCGCAGTGGCGGCAGCAGCGGTGGCGGCTCTGAGGACGGGGCGCGCGCGCCGGTTCGCCGCGGCGCCGACTCACCGCCGGCCCGCTGCTCCAGGTCTATCTGCGTTGACAGCCAGTTGTACAGGTTGTGGCTCTAAAGGCGGAGGTCGTGCGCGTGAACCGTCAGGAAATGCACGGAGCGGCATGTTGGGCTAGCTCGCCTCGGACGGGAAACAGCAACGCAGAAATGCAACGAAACCGAGCAAGCGCTGTGCAGGTTGCACTGCAAGACGCGAGCATGAAGGAGCATCCAATTTGCGCGATCCCCCGTAAACTGCACCCCAAACAAAACGAAAATTTTTGGTTGACCTCCTAGGGCTCCTTCGCCACAGCTCAAAAGTTTACGGAGAAATATCAAAGTTTTTAAAGCATTGCTTGCCATAAAACTTCTTCGTATCAAAGAAAAATTAAAAGAAAGAGTAATGATTACAACAATGTGAAATTTCGCCAAATTTTCGGGGACGCGGGCCCGTCTCAGACAGCCCGCAGGTGCCATTAACGACTAGTAATTTCAATTTCAAGAAGCAGAAGCGCGATGCACAGATGCCTTGCGCTAACTGTATTCTGCTACTATTGACAACACATAACATTTTAACCATTCCGCCTAACCACTCTCCCTGTCTGAAGACGCTCGTACGAGCCCCAGACACTTCCCGTCTCTCCCAGAACAGGCCGTCTGACCGTATCGGTGGTCGGTGTGGGCCAGCTACTGAGCCTCAGCGCTGTGGAGAGGTCGCACGGCTGCTGGAGGCCCCGGCCCGTCCGCGCCTGGTCGTCACACGACTCCAAGTCGCTGGCGGCGGCCTCTGCACCAGCCGGGGACACGCAACGCGGTCAATGGCGGCTGCAGCTCACTTACCGACGCCCTTACTGCGACTAGAGAATTAGAAAGGCAAACACTAACTGCCGATTTCCAAAATGACGGGTTAAATTTTCGAGAATAACGGCTAGTTTACAAAAATGACCTAACGTACGTTCATGGTTCCCTCTTGCTAAAAACTCGGATTCCTTCGGAGAAACGACGGCAAAGTTCAAAGGCACGATAAAAATGCTGCTTGATGTCAAAGATTACGGAAATCGATCCCCGTTGGTGAAGGCTCAGTTCATAAGGGATGTCTGTCAGCAATGGCTAAATAATCAAAACGCACAGCTGACGACTGCTCTGCATGCATGAAGGCCATCTTTGAATGACAGCACGCAAGCAAAAAGCCGATAACAGTGCAATTCAGACCTTGCGCGAAGCCTAGCGTCGTCTCAACTCATCTAATCGGCAGAAAATACCTGTTTGTATGGAGCGGTCGACAGCACCAGCCGGTTCTTCTGTTCCGGAATACAGTCCCGCGGCGACAGTCGGCAGCGGACCCGGCTGATTGTCAAATTCACCGCCAGATGTCAGGCCGTACGAGATCTGGTTCCAGATGGTGCCCTGGGCCGACCAGGTCCTGAGAGAAGTCCTGTCAGTCACCGCAGAAGACTGCGATCAAGGTAAAGCGATCCGCAAGGGTATGCTGTAGAAGCTTGATACGAGCGAAAGGCATTGCTAGACATTAACATTCCCATAAGTTGCACCATATTTCTGAAAGGAATCAAACAGAATATTGCTTAACTAAAAGGAGTTCCTTTCATGGGTCGAAACACAACATATCACCACAAAAAAGGGAAACGTCACCACGCATGTCCCATATCATGAGTATCAGATCAATTCCTTCGAGGGATGCATGACTGGTGGCAATTTAAGCCTATTCCCGGAGGGCTAGACGGTATGGTTGATTTACAGCAGGGGGACGGATTCGGACCTCCCGAGATCTCGAGAACTACACATCCGATTTTATCGCAACAAACGGCAATCGATTTGCCATTACGTAAACTACATCTTCATAAAGAAAAGCTTTCAAAATTTTAAAGGGGGATACAGGGGGCAAAAAAGACAAAATGGAGGATATTTTTGGACTTCTTATAACTCCATTGTTCAGGGACCAATTTCCATGAAATTGGGATGAATCGAGAGATAATAGATGGGACTTTTACCCACTGGCACATACATTTGAAATTTTGAGAAAATTCATAGGCGTTCACAGGGTTCCAGAAATAGGAGGATTAGTTTCTCAACAAATGAACGAACAAAAAAGTTAAAACCATTTTTTGGGCTTCTGCTAGTCATGTTATGCTGGAGAAGTACAAAACGTATTACAATATTCGTATGTTAGCACAGGCGGTGCCAGGGACATAAAGAAGGGGAAACTGTCATGGTCATATGTTCTTCAGATCGATTTACGACCTTTGACCTTAAATGATCTCTGGTTGCCCTGGAGTCACTTGGAATGATCTCGTGCGCATTTAATATTATCCGAAAACGTCTCCAATCTTTTGAATCCACTCTATTTCTGAAATTCCATTTTACGGTTGTTGTGACATAGGGTACACAATGACATTTTAGGTCATAACTCCGTAACCCGACCTGACATCAAGCTGAAACTTGGTACACAAGTAGAAGAGACCCTTCTACGTCTTACATATTCCGAGTTTAGCATTTGGAAAAATAGCACAGGACTGATTATTATAAAACCAAATTTTGACTTCTGACCTTGACCTAACCTTGTAACGCGACTTCCGATAAACAAAATTGTATTTGCATGTTGCCCAACTATTTAGCTATACGTCGACATAACGTTTTAAGTTCTATCTTAAAAACGCTTTTTGGCAGTCATTTTCTTTTTACCCTCAACAGGGCCAAAAATAGCGTGAGGTGCCTCCCAAAAACGTTGCCTGGCTCCGCCCGTGAGCAAAACAGAGTTTCGAAATTTTGTCACAGCATGTAGAAAGAATGGCTAGGAAAAATCATCCAGTTTCGTAAAGCTGCGTTAAAAACCCTGGAATTAGGAAGCAAAAAGCCCGAAGGGGGGGAGTGGATTCAGCCTCCCCTGCCGGGAATAGGGGCAATGACGAAGGTGTTAACAAGTCGCAACCATCAAGACCCGGCGACTGATTTGGCTGACATCTCCCGAAGTTTCGCTGGGCCCTGCTACTCACCTGAAGTTGTGCTGGGCCGAGTTCCAGGCATCGAGGTGGGCCATCCAGGGCGGGCAGCCAGCCGGGCCCGGCGGCGCCGGCTGTTCCCAGGGCGCGGCGTGCGACGACTGCGGCGGCGAGCCGGCGGCGTCCCGCGGCCAGTCGCTGCCGGCAGGGCTCGGCCGGTACCGGGCCGACGGCGGCCGCGACACGCAGCTGGCGGCGCTGGCGGCGCGGCTCTCGCAGCGGCGCACCTCCGCCAGCACGTCCTCCAGCGAGGAGGGCCGCAGCGCCGGCTCCGGCCGCGGCGAGGCTGGCGGCGTCCGCTCGGCGCCCGGCGACGGCCGGCTCCGCGCCGCGCTGGCCGACGTCACGGTGGAGGTGACGCGGCGCTCGGCCGAGTCGGGCGTGGCCGGTGCCGGCAGCGGCACGATCTTGGAGCCCAGCGAGCGGTGCCACCAGGCGCGGCCCGTCTCGCCGGCCGGCGGCGCCGCGCTGTTGTTGTTGATGTCCGTGCCGGCGGTGGCGGCGGCGGTCGTGGCGGAGACGGCCGGGGACTGTGCCGAGGCGGCGGCGGCAGGCGGACAGGTCCTGAGCAGCGGCAGGGCGCGCGGCAGGGGCAGCGTTCGCTCCCGACAGGACGAGTCCGGCGACGCATGCTCGGTGAGAGCTGGCGGCCATGTCCCGGCGACCCGGCTCCGGTCAGGCCGGACATGGCTAACAACTGACGCAGCTTTGAGCGGCACTGCTGTTTACCCGGTTTAATGATTTTTTAGCAGGAAAGTTTCTCCTTTTTATGTCTCACCACCATCCCAAACGACATAAAAAGGCGGACAGAATAACTAACCATAGACTAGTCATTCAAGGTTGACTATTCTGCAATCATTTCACGAAAGATCCGCCTCCAGTAAATGGGTGTCCAACCCACCAGAAAAAAGTTCCGGCACGGACACGTATCTGGTGCCCAGTGACCAGAAGAGCATGGAACGCCCTCTCCTGGAGAGGCCCAGGGCCCGGCCGGCCCCTGTCACCGAGAACTACTCACGCGTGCGCTGGGATCCGCCCGGTCTCGCGAACGTTGCCCGCTTGCTCGCCGTGCGCTTGGTATTTTTGGCACTGAAAGCCACCCAGACAAATCCCACCAAAGAGGCGTGACGGCAAAAGACTTCAGACCAAAACACACTGCACAGAACCTTTCGATACAGTGATCCGCACAAAGCATTAACAGGAACACGGCACACTGGACAGCTGGAACACACTACAATGAAACAAGACAAAAAAAAAAAACAGGTAAGGACGGCCGTGCCACTGAACGACCGTCAGACAAGAATCGTTCGTAACAGTATGTTTCCAGCCTGAATCGACATCTCAGCCTTAAGACATCTGGCCATAAAACTGGCACTAAAGCAAACACGACAGCCCGGGTAGCCGAAAAGTATTTTACAATGCCCTCAAATCATTCGAGTGACAAACGTCAGCACGATAACGGACAACACAGAACTCAGCAACTTAAAATTTCGGGCTCCACTGACACAGGTGCCCTTTCTTGCCCTTAAAAAGACTGGCAAACGGCTGCACAATTACAAGCTGCACACTGCATGACCTGTGCCAGAGAGGGACAGGCACTCACAAGTGCCGGCTGCACTGGGGGCAGGTGCAGCTCTTGAACGGGCACCGGGTGCGGTGGCCCCGGGTCAGCATCACCAGGCCGTGGTTCTTGCAGGGAATACAGGTCGGCAGGCGACGGCCGTCCACGCGGAACGGATACGGGCAGAACACGCCCGCTGTGGACAAGCAACACAGGGACAGTCGTTCGATACGTTGGTTGGTTGGTTATTGGGACTTAAGGGCGCATCGACTACAGGGTCAATCGGCGCCCAAGTCGTTCGATAGTCTGGCGACGCTGACCGGGAGCGACTTCGTTTATTCTCGTTACCGTGAAAAGCCCAATGTTACAAAAAAAAATCCGGGGAAAACGACGAAAGACGGGCTGACCGTTGTAGTAACACAGATTCACGAGATGAGTTTCTTACGCATAAACTTGTTTCTTTTCTACGTAAATTTGTCTCTCCCAGGACCGCGCTCACAGTGGCGGATCCAGGGAGAGGGACATCGGGCCCTTTCGTAGGAAAATCCGGCAAAAACATGTTTTTCCCTCCCCTTTTACGAGCGGCATTGTAGATATTTTGGTTCTGAAATGGAAATGTGCTCATATAAATGCTAATTTTCCAAAACGGCGAAACACAGTCTCCGAAAACCGAGGAGAAATCAATATTTGGGGACAGATTAGATTACACGAATGCAGATTTTACCCCTCTTAACACATGATATGGATGCGCCAGCGAAACCCTATGTTCTGTTTTGGTGATAGCGGTGTCTGTGTTTATATTTACGGCTTTGGGCTTGACTGCACGTGGTGATAAAAAAAAAGAGAATTAATTTCACGCAGGACGAATAACACGCGACTAAGGCACATCGGTAAATGACATCAAAGCAAAGTGCAAATTAGCGACATTGGTATAACCACCGACATGCACAGAGCACAAAGGAGGGCCGTCCTTCGACGAAATGGACGATTTATGTTCAATAGCCGCGCGTAAAGTATTTCATCTGTTCTCTGTGAATGCGAAAAAGAGTCCGGCAATGATGTTGTGTGTGCAGGGGCAGATCCAGACCACGTGCTAAGGGGGTCAAATCTCTATGCGTTTGGCCTAACCTATCCCCAAAATGCTGGTTTCTCTCCGGATTTCGGCCCCTCTGCTTCGTCATTCTGGAAAATTAACATGCATATTCAATGAATTTTTTAAGGAAGGAAGGAAATATCTACATTGTCTATTCGGAAGGGCGAGGGGCAAGACATGTTGTCCCGGATTTTCCAACGGAAGGAGAGCCATAGCCCCCATACCCCTCTCCCCAGGATCCGCCAGCATGTGTGCATGACTGATCCGCCACGGTCGGCGTTCATATGCAGCAATAAATTCAGCCGCCACTAGTCCCAGCTATGTGGGATCCTCCACGTAAAGATGGCACGAGCATTTCTTTGCCTCCAGATTTTAAGAGCAGTAACCCAATAAAACAGCAGTGGCCTAAATCCCATGGAAAACGAAGGTTTTAGATAGACGTATTGGCAGCCAGCTCTCTGAAATCTTGGATTAAGAAATAAAGCGACCCGGACCAGTGGCGTATTGAGGGTGAAGGCCACTGAGTCATGGCTCTGACTTGGGCGCTTAAAGCGCCCCTATTTGGCAGTGTCAGTTGGGGAGTTGTAAGTCAGTTCTAGTGACATCTCAAACACCAAGGCATCGTTTTGCGGAGCGGAGCGGACCACGTCCTTGGTCGCCAAGGTACAGCGGCGTCTGGCAAGGCGCCAGTCGGAGCTGAACGTCGTGCCGGGTACGTTGGGCACCGCAAAACGCTTGGGAAAAATCTTACCGAATGGAAGGAAACTAGAATGACGCGCCCATTCGGTCTCTTTCGTACGCAACGATTCAGACATCGACGAAAGAGTATTGCCGACCCCTTCCGATGCAACACAGCTGGAATTAAACACTTCGTTCTAAAAACAAGTCATGTTAGAAAAAACGAAGGAAGTTTCAGACCAGTGCAATAAGCAATCGTGTCCTGTAAATATACAGCGGCACTGTCGGCCCAAACCGAAAACAGTGCACGATGAGGGACAAGGAGGAGGAGGCGTAAACTGACGATGAAGAATTGGCTTTCATCCTGTCAGTGGCATTTTCCCGCGTACGGATTAGCTCGGGAATTACTTATTCACCTTTTCGTGCCTACTTTCTTCTTTTCCACGTGCGTGCAAGGGGAAGGGATGGTTAAACGGTATCTCCAAATCTTCAGTTCCATATCTCCAGAAGTCTTAATGTGTTCAAGCATCAACAGGCGGCCAGAATAATCATGCGTTCCACAAATCTTTCGCGGTTTGGAAGTTGGGCGCTTCTATTTCTGAAGGCGATAAAAACTCATTTTTGAAGCGAACTAGAGCAATACGAGGCATTGTGCTGTGCATAACGAGCGTGACCTTCGGAGCTTTTTAAGACGTGGGATTATATCTTAAAATGACGTTGGTTGCATTGATTTCACACTGGTGCATTTCGCGTTACAATGAATACCTGTCCATCCATTTCAGTAATTAGCACCCGAGGAATCCCATGTCGCAATCGCAACTCTATCCGCCCACGACAATGTCCACCGTCATTTGTGAGTGGTTCAAAACGCTTGTAGAAAATAGAAAAACCGTCAAGAGTAAAACCATCATTCTCAGAATACTCCGAACAATAATACAAACAATAAACAAAGAGGTTTTAGTACAAAAATTCCAACCGAGGTCATCCGAAGTCAGTGACCTCGGCTGGTCTTGAAAGGGTCACAAACCTGGTAGAAAGCGGAGCTGTGGTCCGTTTACACCTCGTCTGAACTCCACTTTCAAATCGAGTGTCATTTACGGTTAAAAGCTACGAGAATCTGCGACTTCATCGCCGGTGTTCCTCTTATTGCGTCATAACTCCGTGACCTGACATGAAATCGAATTCATTTTTGTCAAAAGTCCCGACACTGATGCCCCAGAGGGTACTAAATATTTGAGAGGAATTTGGACAGCCATGTAAAAGTTGCCCCTGAAAAGCACAGGGGGTCAGATCGACTCTCCCGCTTGGGCGCGCGTTAATGTAAGTAACTTATCAAGAGATGTCAGAAATTAACGAACATTTAAAGCCACAGGCGGTTTTACCATCATGTCAAGTAATCATATTGCTCTGATTGCTCCCGAATGGCCGCATACAACTGCTGAATCGGTTCAATTTTGGCTGAGTTCCTGTACTTTTACGACTCTTGCTTACTTACCTGCTTGCTCACTTACTTACTTACTTATTTTCTGACTTACTTACAGTAAAATTCATGGCATGCCAACAATGCACATGAAATGCGTTTGCAAATTCCCACCATCCAAACTGCATACAACCTCGAGAAAAGACCTATTCTCCCCTGCCTCCGCAAAACTGTTTTTACATCGACTTTAACAAAAACACCGAATCAGGAAGTGCCAAAGCATAAATACTTCAACGCCTGCATGCGTACGATAGTTGATTAAAGTCGCATTTTTCTGCTCCTGCTTCTCCAGCAGAGAAGCATTTCCCGCTTGACCACTGGAAAATGAGAAAATTAAGAAGCAAACACATAACAAAAAGAGGCAACACACATGAAAACCTACAACACACATCCATGAAACCTAACCTACCGAAACACAGCTTTCTCCCGGATTTCGGCCATTTTGCGTCGCCATTTCCAAAAATTAACATGAATAAAAAGTATTTCGAAAACATGAAATTACGTTTTTTTTCGTTCGGATGGAAGGGAATAATAGAAGTCGGTCTCTTTTTCCAATGAAAGGGCGGTCATGGCCCCCACGGAATCCCTGGGTCCGCCAGGGACGCCGCAAGACCTGAAAACGCTCATTTTAAGTCCGAACGGTTATAAAATGTAATACCGGCATGGAATGAATGCCCTGACAACATCGGGATCGCTGGGGATTTCTTTGGCCCTCTTCTTGGTCAGTTCCTAGATACGCCACTGGCGCAAAGTGACGTTGATAATCAGACCTCCAAATGAAATTAAACCCGGGCTTCAGGGCCAAGGACGCTGCCAGGGGCTTCCAAAGGGTCCCAGGACCTCCTGAAATGTCTCAAGGGGCCCATACCCACCGAGGCCAGAAAATTGCTGACATAAGAACCGAAGCTATCGCCAAAATGTTTTAAGAACGGCAGACGAGAGAAAAGATGAAACATATAAATCCAAGCCTAAAGAGGGGTCCCTATCGGCTTGCAGGGGGCCCAGTGCCGGTCTATATGGGCCTCCTGTCAGCCTGTGGGGGCCGTGCCAGCCTGTATGGTCCCCTGCCGGGATGTAGGGGCCCTACCAACCTGACGGGTCCCCTGCCAGCCTGTAGGGGTCCTGTGGCGGCCTGTAGGTGCCCCTGCCGGCCCGTGGGGCCCCCTACCGGCCTGCAGGGGCCACCTGGCGGTCTGTAGGACCTCCTACCGGTCAATGGATCCCCTGTCAACCTCCGAAGAGGGCCTCTGCTGGCCTGTGAAGGGGACCCATGCTGTCCTGTGGACCTCTGCCGGTCGATAGGTGCCCCTGCCTGCCTGTTGATGTCCCATTCTCGGAAAGGAGGGGCCCCTGCTGGACCGCAGAGGGCCCAATGCCGGCCTTTTGGACCCCTTATCGGCTTGTAGGGCTCCCTGCCGGCCATTGGGCCTCTGCCAGCCTTCGGAGGGCCCCTGTTGCCCAGGGGATTCACGTGAAGTGAGGGGGCCCACCGCTGGGCGAGGATCCGCCGAAATTTTTGGCTGGTTGCGCCTCTGCTCAGGGTTCAGTCCCTCTTAGCGACGGAAATGTACATTTTGTTGACACAGAAAAGAGAATACAATTCCGGATCAATGGCGAAAGGTTGGATCTGGCCCCCGGAAGAGCGCAACATCCACAGACGTGTCTTGTCTGAATGAAGATAACGCGAGTTAGCACCAGGAAGAATATATTCCCAACATTTCGTGGAGCCTTTAAACTTATGAAGAGTCTACAGGGCTGGTAACCAAAACACACCATATCAGCACCTGAAGTCACACATGAACTCCAAGACAATCTAGATAGGAGCCAACAGTTCACTGTCGCGTGGCTGCAATAAACAGCGTCAAATACTTTGCGAAACAGTTCTATGGTTTCAATGCTACCTTTTGCTCTCCGACGTCTTTCCTCTGTCGTGGCAGTGTTGGACACATCTTCCTTCTCCATCTCAGCAACGGGCGCCGGTCCCTTCGCCCTGACGACCACAGCGCTCCTAACGCGGTCCGGAAACGGGCCCAGCCTGCCCCTCCTCACGCCCGTAAACAGCTGACTGCACACAGAAGCCGATCAAACATTCGCCACCAGACAGCAGAAGCGAGCAAATAGCTCTCCGTTGAGGCGGATGAGCGGCACTATGAATAGAAGTGGATGAGGCCGAGGGAATGTGTACCTGGATTCTTGTTAGGAAGACATCTTTTTCACTGTAGCTGGTAAAGACAGATACGCGAGGAAGATACGAAACCGTACAACTCTGCCTTCCGGAAAAGGCGACCTGAATGCGCCTCGCCGGCGACAACGGTAATGTGATAGGCCTGGGTGATACGCCTGGCTCATGGTGTGCCGTCTGAGAGAGAAGTGGATGTCATCCGGCGTTTGGTTTGCCATGGGATTCGGTTGGTGGAACATTTGGCGTTGGGTACCGAACATTGAACTGAGTCTTTGTCGACAGATGTTGTAAAACAGTTCCACACAGAAGCCTAAACCAGACAAGTGAAAAAACATTCGAGTGTTCAGTCATTGGGGAGCAGCGTTTGTATTGCCCCAGATAAGATCTCGAATCATTGGCGTATAGAAAAAAGAGGGCCATTAAACTAAAGAGGGCCCCCAGTCACTCCCTACATCTGAAAATGCGTCTGTCATGTCTGAAAGGACAACCAGGGTCTCCAGATCTGGAAATGCACCCTACAGGTCACAGGTGTCGATTTGTATTCTTTGGAGAGAGGGCCCTGGCCCACACATTGTTGACTGGGGTCCACCTAGTGTTGGTTTGGTCCCCCCTGAAGGCGCAGCCAAGGCCCGGGATGCCGCTCCCCCCCTAAGGCACGCATTTTTTCGTGAAAAGCATCACATCTTTTTTCAGCTTCTTCGAAAACCGTCTTTCCTGCAGACGGTTTTTGTATGATTTCAGTCCACGCTAAGTTCCGGCCCCCTCAAGAAAATCCTGGCTGCACCCCTGCCCCCAATGTTTTCTGTTGGTTTGAAAAGGGAATGAGTAATAACAACGAAAAGAAGGGTTGCATAAGATAACGAATAAGTTGAAAGTGAAGAACAAAGTCTAAAGCGATGCATCTGTCCATTTTTCTATCTTTCATCTATACATATACCTGTATGTATGGGGATATATGCAATTTTTCTTCCATAAATGACAAGATTTTTTCTAAATTTCCGTTGGCGATAACAAAGTGAGCAGAATCCGTTGAGAAATCCACATTTAGGGAGAGGTTGTCGGGCCCTCGGCTCCGCCCCTCTTTCTCCCCAGATCATTTCCAAAAATCGACACGCCTGCCACAGGTCCAAAAAGGCAACCCCGATGTTCAAAAGGGCACCTCGGAGTTAAAACGAGCGCATTAGGGCTTGAAAGTACTCCCAAAGTCTTGGAAAGCTGCCCCAGTATGCAGTGGCGCCCCTGAAAAATGGCTCCGCTTTCGATTGGTGTAACTTTATCTTTCTGTGGGTGCGGATGCACCCACTACCGGCGCAGCCAAAGGGGGCTCCGGGGTCCGCCCCCCTTAAAGCCCACACTTTTTGTGAATTGTATTGCACATCGTCTTCCCAGCAGGCGGTTTTCGCATGATTTCAGTTCACACAGACCCCCCGGGGCAGCGACGGCGGAAAAGGGGTGCAGGAGGGGCGGTCGCTCCCCAGCCGTCAGGCTGGGGGGGCAAAACTATGTTTTTGCCCCCCCCCCAGAAATTTCGGTCACTGCATCAAGCAAAATCGTAAAAAAGCAACCTTACACTATTAAAAAAAAATCATTGTGCGAGCATCGGCAACAAATTGGTACTTGATTAGAGCAAGCGTACCGTAGCAAGCGGTAACAGTCTTCGCAAAATTTAATACAAGTCCGAAGGTTTTTTCAGATATCCTAGTCATGAAATGTGATGGTACTCGGCGCCCATTACAAGACGCGATGATTCTGGCGATGATTTCAGGAGTAATCAGCGCAAGTGTACGCGGCAGCCTTTTGTACCAAACGTGACGTCAATAGGGAGAAATATAACCGTTTTTGTGAACATTAACCCTATTCCCGGAGGGCTAGACGGTATGGCCGATTCCCGGCAGGGGGGGGGGGGCGGATTCGGCCCCCCCCCTGAGATCTCGAGAACTACTTATCCGATTTCATCGCAACAAACGGCAATCGATTTGCCGTGACGTGAACTACATTTTTATAAAAAGAAATTTTCAAAATTTTGAAATTTGTGGATACAGGGGGGCAAAAATGTCAAAATGGGGGGTACTTTTTGACTTCTTATAACTCCGTTGTTTACCGACCGATTTCGATGAAACTGGCATCAATCGAAAGATTATGAATAGGGCTTTTACCATGGGTATGCAAATTTGAAATTTTGAGAAAATTCATGTGCGTTCACAGGGTTTCAAAAATAGGGGGATTAGTTTTCCAATAACGAAATGAACAAAAGAGGCCAAAACACTTTTTTAGCTTCTGCTAGTCATGTCATGCTAAAGAAGTACAAATCGCATTACAATGTTTGTGTAATGTTAGCATAGGCGGTGCCAGGGACATAAAAAAAGGGGGAACTGTCATGGTCACACGTTTCTCAGATCAACTTGTGACCTTTGACCTTAAATGACCTCCAGTGACCTTGGGGTCACCTGAAATGATGTCGTGTGCATTTAATATTATCTGTAAACGTTTTTAATCGATTAAATTCACTCTATTCCAAAAAATTCATTTTTTGGCTTTTGCGATATAGGGTACGTGCACTGACATTTTAGGTCATAGCTCCGTGACCTGACCTGATATCAAGCTGAAACTTGGTACACAAGTAGAGGGCATCTTTCTACGTCATATATATTCCGGGTTTGGCATTTGAAAAAACGGCGCCGAAATTATTGCGAAAAAACAAATTTTGAATTTTGACCTTGACCTGACCTTGGAAAATGACCTAAGATGAACAAAATTACATCTGCACATTGCCCAACTATTTAGCTATATATCCATATGAAGTTTTAAGTTCTAGCTTTAAAACTCTGTTTTTGGCAGACATTTTCCTTTTACCCTCAACATGGCCAAAAATGACCTGAGGTGCCTCCCAAAAACGTTGCCTGGCTCCACCCCTGAGCAAAATAAAATTTCGAAATTTTGTCACGGCGCGTAGAAGGAATAGCTAGGAAAAGTGACCAAGTTTCGTGAAGCTGCGTCAAAAAGCCTGGAATTGGCAAGCAAAAAACCCGAGGGTGAGGCGGATTCCGCCCCCCCCCCCTGCCGGGAATAGGGTTAATTCATGTGCGTAAGAGTACGGGGAAAGGCGGAGGGCTGGGCCATGGCCCCACTTTTTGGAAATTTAACATTAGGCCTATGGGGAAAATTATATCATATTTATCATATGCTACCATTATGTGGTTTTAGCGTCCACTCAGCTTGATGAATGTTGAGATTCTTTTTTTATATACTATGAGTAGTAATGTTAGACATGGAACTGATTTGTAATCCCTTGGGCACTTTGGCAAGATGGTTCCGTCCATTTTACAGTGGCGTAGCCAAGAGAGGACAAGCCAATTACACAGAATGAGTAGAAAATGGCAGAACTGGCTTGCACAAACGTAAGTAGCAACAAGAATCTCAAGAAGTTTTAGAAAATCGCATATTTTGGAAATAAACAGGCTTTCGCGAATAAAGCTCCATCCATTGTGTGGATTGGTAGCTAATGGATTTTTCCTAAATTTAAGCATGAAAAACCATCACAAGAACCACTTTGATCAATAAAATTTATGTGGATAGGCTTTTGTCGCGAAAATAAAGGAACACTAAAATTAGTTTCCGTTAATTTCTTACTGCGTATGGCTGCGGCGCCCGCCGAAAACCGGCGTGAAAATTGCCGTGTCTTTAACTCAACGTTTCGACGTATATATTGAACAAATCTGAGAAATCGGACGTGTATCGGTATCTGTGGACCTTTACTTGTGCGTTGGTGTCTTTACATATGCGCTGTCAGTCACAGCCCTTGAGATTCAGGCCGTTTCTCGGTCTCATGCAGGCGGCTATGAGAAAACATATATAGGGCGTAAATTGCTTGCATATTATCTAGAACTAAAAATAAGACCAGTTTCGAGCTCTACTCGTCACAGGTTTTCCAATGGTTAGCTTATTTGTATGGTGCGACCAACCGTTCGTGAGTTAGAAGGGGACGGTCAGCCCCCCACCAGTCGGGCGTGATCGTCGCCGACAGACGGTCGTGCGCGGGTTAAAGAAGTCTTACAAACCGAAAGAAAACGTACTCCGAATATAAACGTACTCCGAATATACAAGAAGGCTTTGTGTGCCATGAAGAAAGGCCCATGGTCTGAATGGCCGTTTAGGAACCCTTGCTAGCTTGTAGGAGAGGTCACTGCTTGCCTGGGGAGGGTCCCCGTCGACCCATAAAGGGCCCCTGCCAGGCTCTGAAGGAAACCCCTTTCGGTCTAGAAGAAGGCCCCTGCCCCTGCCTCCAGAGGTCGACAGGGGCCCTTTACAGACAGATAGGGTGCCCTCTACAGACAGGCAGTGCCCCCTGGCCAACAGGGGCCCCTAAACGATCATTCAGGAGTTCATGTAAAGATGCCCTTGCCGCCCAGTCAGAGGCACCCGCCAGGTCGGCAGGAACGTCTTTACAGGTGAGCATGGGCCCGTTTACACTTTAGTGAGGCACCTTTACAAACCGAGAGCAATTTCAGCCACATGGGGCCCCACTGATTACGAGGGCTAGGCGCGGATCCAAAGGGGGAGCAATGGGGGTGATCGCCCCTTCCCCCCTGAGGTCTGAGAAGGGGCCCCTGTCAGACTTAAAAAGAATGGGCCCCGTATAAACTTTACGGTGTCTCTGTAAGAATCTAATGGGCTCGTGGTGCAATTAGAGAGGCCTCCTGGAAGGTTAGATGACCTCTTAGACTCATAGAGGGTCCCTGAAGCTCTCAAAGGGCCTCTGAGACCGCGTCAGGGTCCCAACACGGCAGAGTATTCCCAAGACCGCCAGATGACTCATGGGGCCCCTGAGACGGCTAAGATGAGGACTAAGTCCCTAGGGAGTCCCTGTGAGTGAAAAGCTGAAGGTTTTTTGTGTAGTCAGCGGGCTTTCAGGAGGGTTAATGAGACCTTGACATGGTAAAGTAGCCCCTAAGATAGAAAGATGAGTCCTTGAAATCCTCCGAGGGCCTCTGGGACCGCAAGAGGCCCCAACACGGCAAGGGATCCTTGAAACAGCTAACATTGCCAGAGAGGCACCTGAGAGGGAAAGAGCTTTAGAAGGTGCCTAGCACAGCATAAGGAGACCATGGCCAGCCAGAGGGGTCCCTTGAACGGGGATTCGTCGGTGACCTACTCAACCTCGAAAGGAGCCACAAATGGGCTACACTTGCGTTTTTGAAACCTTGGGGGATTCTTGTTGCTTTCAGGGGCCCCCGGGAGGTCAGGTGGTTTCTGAGACGGCAAGATGGGCCTGTACACCGCAGATGACCCCTGAGACCGCCAAAAAGGCCGCAGAGCCTCTGCGAGACAATGACGATAAGAGGGCCTCTGAGACGGTATTTGGGTTTTATGGGAGAGCTGGACGGCCAGAGGGTCCCCGAGTGTAATAAGCGGGCTCCTGGCACGGGCAAGGTTTCCCTGAGACTGGCAGTGAGGCCCCTGAAGCGCCAACAAAAGCCCCTTGTTACGGCTAGAGGGGCCCTAAAAGACTGCCAGATATACCTCACGTAACAGAGTACGACCCCTGATACGGCCATGGGGATCACCGGAGACGTTCACAGTACCTACGAAACTGCACGGAGGCCCTGAAATTGCCAAAAAGTCTTTTGTAACTGCCAGAGGACCCTTTGAATGGCAAAAATGTTCCCCCGAGACGATAAGAAAGGTACCAGGGACCGCAGGGGTCCACTGAGACTGCTAGAGAGAGACCTTTGAGACTGCTAACTAGAAGTCTCCAGCAATAAGGGCCCCTGAGACGACCAGATGGGCCCGTGAAACTACTAGAACTTGAGACGTCCAGACTGCTCCTGAAACGGCCAAAGGACTTACACAGTTGCAATAGGCGCCCCTGTCACGGCAGAGAGAGACTTATAGAGAGCCCTTTTTAGTGCCTGAAGGGTTCCTTAGACGGCAAAAACGTTCCAGGGACGACAGGATGAAACCTGAGATGGCTTAAGTGTTCCTGAAACTGCCAGATGGGTCCCTGTGACTGTCGGAGGTGCCCTGAAACTGCCAAAGGAGGGCCTGAGACGTCCGCGGGACACATGAAACTGTAAAAGGAACCTGAGACCACTAGAGGATCCTGGCACAACAGAGGGCCCGAGACCACCAAAAGTGCTCCTGTAACTGCGAGAGGGGACCTAAACTACGCTGGCCTAAACTAAACTAAATTAACCTAAAGTAAAAAAAAATCCACAAGCTACGGGATGGGGGGCGGGGACTGACGGACTCCTGGACCAGATACAGACACGACATTTCAAATGAAGGGAGGAACGGGACCGCCTAAAATCTCGCCGTTTTTGTCACATTCTGACCACTTTTTTCGGAAACAACACTCAGAATTTTCTGAAATAAAATGACACATTTGAATTTTTTCGGTTATTTTACATCGTAAAAAAGTAAAATTACATCATTTTTTCATATCTGAAAGGCAAAAAATTGGGGTCCCGCTCTGACCATTCGCCTCCACCCCCCCCCCCCCCCGCCTTGGTGAAATCCTGAATCCGCCCTTGGCGAGGGCTCCCATTGGTTACGAGGGCCCCTTGATCCGATTTGGCCCCCCTGGGCGGAATTCTGGCTACGCCCCTGGTCCATTATGTCAGAGGTTTGGTGCTAGCATTATTACATCATGTGTGTATGAGGGACAGGCAAAGCTGCTTTGGCTAATGCTTAAGATAATGACTTGGTATTCATGTTATAGTCTGTAAAAGCTTTGTTACTGAGCGTCGAGTTATAATTTATGTTGTGGGAGGAAACTGTCTTTCAGTCGTTTACAAATGTACTTTATAATAATGTTGAATTCGCGATGTAAACGTAAACAACATAAGAAGCAGAAGTTTGCATCATTCGCAGTTATGTAGATGGATGCCCAAGGGCAAAGACCTGAGAAATGTCAATGGGTACAGACCTGAGTAGAAAAATCCACGCATTTAGAGCACACAAGTGTACACTAGCGCCAAAACCTGGGAAAAAATTGTTTATTTAACGAAGAACTGAACCATGACAAAAAAACGAAATTCAGTTATTTTTTCGGTAGGGGGAAAGAAGATAACCTAAATGAGGTCGCCTGTTAATCCGATAGAGCTTGTCCCCCCAGCAGAAAATGCAATCCGCCGTCCCTGCCCCCTTTAGGAAAATCTTGGCTGCGCCCCTGGCACCCACAACCCGGATTAATGCACCCACAAACATGTCCTTTGCACCACGGGTGTTGATTTGTGTTTTTTTGAGCAGGCCCTGGCCCTACCCAATGCTGATTTGTCCTCCCTCCATGTTGGTTTGGGCCTCCCAATATTTTCTACCGGTTTTAAAGGAAAATGAGTAATAATAACGAAAAGACGGCCGCAATAGATAAGAGATATGCACAAAGTAAGGAATAAAGATAAAAGCGATGTATCTGTCTATTTTCCTGTCTTTCTTCTATTCCTTGTCTATATGTATATATATATATATATATATATATATATATATATATATATATATATATATATATATATATATATATATATATATATATACATGGGGATAAGTGCAATTTCTCATTTGATAAATAGTGACTTGCAAAGTCGCAAAAAATGCAAAACTTGCAAATTTCCGTTGCCGAAAACAAAGTGAGCTCAGTCCATTGAGAAACCCACATCTGGGGGGAGGCTAGGTTGTCGTGCCCTCGGCTCAGCCCCTCCCCAATCATTTACAGAAATCGACACTCCTGCTGTGAATCCACAAACCAAAAGAATTGATAGCCTTCATAGCAAAAGATGAGTTCTTTCATAACTTGAAAAGGACCATTACATGCACAAAGAAAGCAGGTATGCATATACTGTGGGCGCCCATTGCATGTCAAAAAGAAACGCAGCACAGAAATGCACCCATAGCCACACCCAAGGGGCAATAATCGCTTTTATGTAATCAGATTTTGCGCTTTACCGTCAAAAATAAAAATATCGGGATTTCTCGGTATCTGGAAATGGCGTGGCCAAACTCCGCGTTTTTTTAGTTCCCAGCAGGGCTGCTAGAGCCCGTCCCGTGCAGCAACCCTGGCGCCGGAGTGCACCCCTAAAGGATTTTGGAAAATCGCACCCCTGATGACTTGCCCGTCTCCCGTCCGCCGATTTCTGGGTACGCCACTGTACCGGGTCGTCCAAAATGCACTGTCAGCAATACCTAGCACTGTCATATAACGACGGAACTAATCTCTTTTCTCGTTGGAAAGGCCGAGACTGGAACGAGTTTTCAATCGCATCATCGTGGCATCACACACCCAATGCCCCTCTAGATCTAAGAATCGTCGTTTTGAGTTTTGTGTGGCCTGCTCGTGCCGTAGCAAAACTTGAACACAAGACCACGTCTCGCATGGGTGGAGAATGGTTTTGAAAACTAGCATGGAAAAGGTCAGCTCGCTCAACAGGGAGGACGCCATGGATTTTTTACTTTGAGTTACTACCAGGGGCGCAGGCCAGCCGATGAGCTCTCGAAAAGTGCCCCCCCCCCACCCCTGGAAACTGGGCGTCCCTCCGGATTTGGGCCACTTCATTTTACGATTTACTATCTTTACAATAAAAACTTGTCGCTTCTCTGGTCGAAATGGCCGTGAAATTGGCAAACACCGTACAGAAATGTTTGCGTTTTACATAAGAAAGCACTACACATTACACCACTACATGTTCCCGCAAAGTTTGGAATTTGCCTTCTCCTCTTAGCAACAGCCACTTTTCCACGGTTTCATCCATGAAAGCCAACCTTGCCAACATATATCCCAGGTAAAATTTTAGCGACAGAATGACGTCATAAAATTCTGGCGTACTATGCACCGGACTTCAGATCTTGATTGAAGTCGTGCTGATCATCGTCTCACACCAATCAGTTTCCTTAAAATTGCTGAGCTTCTAAAATGGCTTCATATACAAAACAAAGGTCACAACAGTCTTCTCATCCCGAAAACCTAATAACCAATCATATGCTTACCCACAAAATTTGATCTCACGAGTTTCGATCATTGCGGAAAACCGCAATATAGGGTATAGGCAGTACCCTACAGTCAAATGACCTTGGGCTACTGGTAACCCATGCTCCCCACAGTGACGCTTCCCATGCTGGTCAGGCCATATACTCAGTTTTCGCGCCCCTTTTTTATTCCTCACCGGATTTCAAACACTTCATTTTCGATTTTCACGCAAATGACCTGGATCATATTTTTCCGCCAGTTACGGGTTTATACCGCAGCACCCCGCAAACCAGCATTGACGAGTGCAGTGTACAAACTGATAGACAATGCACATCCTCTAGTATAGTTCGTACAGGCACGGGGACCGCTGCTCTTAACGCCGGCTTTTGAAAAGCTTACATTTTCGGCAGCATTCCCGCCGATACAAGGAACGCCCGGTGAGGCTGCTCTGAACGTCCAGGTATGCATGTGTTGTATAATACAGGGCAGCTCCTGTGCTGAAAATATTTTGGAAGGAGCAGGATCGATGTTATTTATCATTTTTGAAAGATTGCACTGTATTTCGTATGCGGTTACTATTTTAATCGAAATTTGGTCAAGGATGAGCTGACTGGTGTACGTTGTTTCCGGCTCCATTGTACATTTACACCATTGCGTTTAGCTGAGGGCTGGTACGTAGGTACCTACCCTGAGTCAGAGTTAATTTGAGGAGTGTTTAGCTGTTCTGGGGCGTTATTTGGCTTTTGGAACAGAAACACCCTGAAAGGCACTGGACTTCAGTGCTCTATGACAACAGTGTTCCATTATCTGTATGTTTCTGCTGTGAATTTCTTCTCAGTTTTGCACATAATAATTTTGCAGGAAAGTGCAATTTAGGGTGTGGTTAGTTCCTTGCCACACCCAGTCTTGGAAACTCTCATTGTTAAAAATTAATGCGGCATACCGCACCAACTTTTGAAGTTGGTGTGGCAGAAACCACACATACACCGCACCAATTTTTGAAGTTGGTGCGGCAGAAACCACACCTACCTCACCGCATTCCCTACTCATGAAATTGACCATGGATGTCGTCCTGCGTGCCTGTGGACGCCTGGAGTTCAGCCAAAGTTTATTATTTTAATGTTAGCCAACAGTGCCGATTTTCAAGCAACGAGAAAACACCTGCTGTACCCCGTTCATTTCCAGACAACGGCCCTCAGATGCAGAGGGTTAAACTGCTGACCGTGTTGAACATTGCGTACATGCGTCTTATCGTCAGGACGCACCGCCTGTCGCATACTGCGCGAAACTTATGCGTACGATGTACCGTGCATCGATTCAACACGCAGGGGTCTGCTGTGTTTAATCGTAAGCAGGGATTTTCATCACGTCAGCGTGGGGGAAGTCACCATTAATCTAAACTTCCTGGTTTTGGTTTTTGTTTGGCCTGCCTGTGCTGTGGCAGAGCCCTCATTCCTGTCGTTAGACGCCACGTTTAGGGCCGCGGCTGTTTCGTGTACCTGAGGTCTGAGCCCCACCATTGTTTTATGGCTTCAACGTAGGCCCCATTAGCGTTGACGTAGGAACGTTGACTCTGTGGAAACGGCACACAGGCTTAACGACGAAACTGCTGGTCAAGGTATACAGGCGTGGCATTTCCAGAATGTGCCACGGTTGGCGCTTATTCCGCTTGTATTATGCGTACGATGTATATACCTTACACACTAAATCGTGCAGCTGACGGTGCTCAACCCTCGCACCTGTAAACATACTTCTGTTGTACGAAGTCCCGTTGACTCCACCGGAAGAACAAATGCAGCGGATGCATCCATCTCAACGTGTGCCGAAATGTCCAGCGTGACATATTATGCTTGTGGAAGTTGCATGGAAAATGTCTTAAGAACTCGACACTTCCCCCTCATTGTTTCAATCACAGAGAAGCCGTTGCCAAGGTGCGATGCGTGACCGCATGACCAACTCCGAGTAGCTGGCCCCCGGTCACCGCACGTTACAGGACGGCGGACCGCTTCGCATGTTGCCCCTGGACCGAGGCTCGTGGGAGGATCAGCTGACGCTGAAGCACGTCCGTTTGCGTGTGCTCCGGGATAACAGTGAGCTCAGGGCTATGTTCCGATGCGCCATTCTGGCGACGTTTTCCTGGGCTCTCCAGCACCGAATTGAGAATTTGGTGTACGAAACCGGCATTTTGGTCGTCGCACACTTGACCGTTTGCTGTTTTCTAAATAGAGAATGGCTGTATGCAGGGGCGTATTTGGATATTGCCCAAGGGGGATGCCATCATGTTTCAGGGAGGCGCCGCTAGTTCTAGGAGCGCCAAGACTATGATTGGGCTGGCGGGGGGCAACTGAAGTTCTAAAAAATGTTACCGTGTATTTTGTTTTTGTTATTTTGATGTGTGAAGGTTGTGCAGAGAGATGGCTGTCACCTGAGCTGGCAGGTAGCCGAGAGTTTCTGTCATTACGCTATGCCTTCGGTGTCATTTTTCGTCCCCAGGGCACGTGATACTGCGGTGGCGGAATGCGGAATACTGGAATGCGGGGCTGAGCGTGACACACAGGAGCGAATCGTTGTATGCGCGTAGTTCATGACGGTGCTCAGTTGTAGCAAACAGATGGGAGTCTCACCCTTCCATGCGTTTGATTGCCTTTGTCATACTGGGCGCTGCAGGTCCCCGGATTCTACATATTTTACATTTTATATTTAAAATAGATTTAAACGGTACCCGGCAACCACTCTTAGTGATGCAATGACACCATTACACTGAGCACCCAGATGAAACGAACCATGCCGCTCTGCTCCGTCGCATCAGTCATCCAGTTCCAAAACAGCCGCTGAAAACGGTAGTCGACTGTGATCACATATACAGATTATATATATATATATATATATATATATATATATATATATATGTATGTATGTATGTATGTATGTATGTATGTATGTATGTATGGATATATAAATACGTAAATATATACCACGCAGACATGGCTGCATTTCAAATCGCAGGGACGCGATTTAAGCCCTCGGGTGGCACCTCTCAAGAGTTTGGGGCGCCCTTTTGTTTTTAAGGACGTAACTCTAACCATAGCCATTGGATCGCATTTTCGGACCTCAGGGGCGCCATTGGAACCCTGGGGAGCGATTCTCCAGAGGTTTGGGAGCTCTTCTGTTCTTCAGGACATTCTCCTGACCCTCAGGACACGTTTTCAGACGTCAGTGGCGCCCTTTGAGCCACTGTGAGCGCTCTTCCAGGTTTTTGGGCGCCGAGACTCGAGGGCATCCATTTACTCCTCGAAACATGTCGTCAGGTCGCAAGATTGTCCTTATTCCTCAGGAATGCTTTCCTGGGTGCTCTTTATTCTTTTATTCTTCGGAACGTTCTTCTAGATCTGTGAAAATATTCGCAGATCACAGGGCATCCTTTGAGCTCTCGGGGCACCCTTCAGGGTGTAGGGGCGCCCTTCCGTTCTTTAAAACGTCCTTTTAGACCTGGGAAATATTCTCGTGGCGGCCGTCCACGATTTGAGGTGCCCATTTATTTTGGATGTCCTTTTAGCCCTCAGGACGTATCTTCAAACCTCAGACGCGTCCTTTGGGGACATTGTGCCGCCCTGTGAGTCATCGGGAGCGTCCTTCCAGTGTGCTTTTTCCACTCGAGGCGCCCTTTTATCATTTAGGACGTCTGTCTGTCCCAAGGGACAAGGACTACGGGGGCGCCCGAATGAGCCCTCGGGAGGCGTCCCTCCAGTCTGAAGGTTTGGACTTTCACTCTTTACGGTGCTCTTTAGACCTCGTGGCGTATTTTCAGGTCACAGCCCCTGAGGTCGTTCCTTCAGAGTTTGGAGCGCCCTTTTATTTTTCAGGGCATCCTTTTACCCATCGAAATGTTTCCAGACCTCAGGGGCGATTTTTGGACTCTAGGGAGGGAGAGGGGGAGGGAAGCTGTCCGGGATATGAGGCGCTCTTGGATCTTTATGACTATCAAGTTAAGCTAAGCTGTTGGTTTTCTTCCCATTCGCGGGACATTTTTAGGCGTCTTGAATCTCCCTTCGAGGCCTCGAGAACATGATTTCTGGCTCGGCGCCTTTTTACTCCGTAAATGGTATTCCCGAGAGGGGTGCCTTCAACGCCCAAGGTGGTTACCATGCCCCCCCCCCCCATATACGCGCCTGGCCCCAGTCACCACACGCGTCAGCTGCCTATTTCTAACGCCAGGCGCCAAGGCGCTGCTGCAGCAAAACGAGAAGTTCGCCAACAGAAAGCGCTGGGACAGGATCGGTGTGGTTGCCGAGGCCAAGACTCACGACCAGTATCTTATCTCAAGGATTGTGACGAATAAAGTCTAGACAGAGGCACCAGAGGACAGGTCCCCAGATGCCGATACACGTCTAATTTCCCCGATTTGTGTGATATATATGCGGAAACGTTGAGTTAAAGGCCCGGCGATTTTCGAAACGCTGGACGGCGGGCGCCGCCGACGACGGCGGTATGAAATTAACGAGAACGAATTTTGGCGTTCTTTTATTTTCGCGAAATACGCCTTTTCAAGTGTTATTTCTTGGTCCTAATGGTTTTTGTGATGGTTTGTCGTGCTTAGATGTTGAAAAATTCCGTAGTTATCAGTCTACGCAATTGGTGGAGCTTTATTCGCGGCAACCTGTTAATTTTCAAAATTTGCAATTTTTAATTTTCAAAATTTGCGATTTTTGAAACTTTTTAAGCTTCATGGTATTATTCGCAATTGTGCGAGCCAATTGTGCCATTTCCTAACCGATCTGAGTCATTCATCGCTGATTTTGATGGCAATGTATTTTGGTTCATAACAGTTACTCGTGACCTGACCTCAGGTCAGTGGTCGGAGTTCAATGAAATTTTCCCATTCACGGTGAATGGATGTCTGGATCTCCTGACACTCAAACTGTTATAAAAATTCCGTCAGTTTTCGAAAAAAACCGCGACATATGTTAAAAAGGGGCTTGACCTTAGGTCAGTGATTTGGACATTTCCGAAAAATCCGGGATAACAGATTTGTTGCATTTATTAAAGTCTCCAACATTTGAAAGCTTTATTGTGCTATGTTTTGCGAAAAAGTTACATGGCGCTCAACTTTTTTGGACATAGATCCACTTGACCTGACCTAGGTCAGACATCGTGCTTGACCTGGGGTCAAAAATTTGGCAGGGGGTGCAAAAAATGATCAAACAAAAGGTACACAAAGTTGGCGTGATGCTGTGTTTGTTCGTTCTCTCGCAATCTCGGAAAAAACTCCAGTGGATGTCAACCCCACAGTCGAGGGGTTAATACAAGATGTTAAGTACATCCGAATGCCACCTTGATCAGAGATCTCAAATGTAATCCGGATTTCTTGCAAACGGTACTGGAAATGTCTCTCGAAATCCCGGTTTCCCTCCCGAGCAAATACGATTTACGATTCAATCCTATCATGAAAACGGGTTAATCTTTAAAGGGGGTGTTTGAACGGGGAGAGGGGCAAAGTGGTAGCTGCTGATCTTATGCTATGCTTAGAAATCCTGGCTACGTGCCTCCAGGCACGGAGCCAGGATTTCCTCAGAAGGGAGGGGGGGGGGCAGATGTCAAATTTTGCCATATGCCGCTGGCATAAGACGGAATTTATACGGAAAAGCAGCAATTTCGTATAACTGACCTCATATTGAACACGCAGGAATACATATGTTTTCTTTTGCAACATATATATCATCACTATTCCATGTTCGTGCGAAGTCGCTTTATATCTAGTGTAGACCGCTTTGCTCAGGGGACCATGGTCCCCCTTGGCTACGTCTTTGCCCCTCCCTTTCCAACTTTGCGAACCATTTAACATTAACCCTATGACGGTGAATGGAAACAAACAAAACAAAAATCCCGTAAGCCCCCCACCCAATCTCCGCAGAACTTTCGCCGCTACCCGGAGCCAGTGAAACGTTCAGGGTTAAGAGACCTTTACATTTTTTGTTTGTAAGTTAGGACATACAACATCTTGGGCGCAGGTGTTCAGTCCCGTGTCAAATCGTGTGTCTCGGCAAACGTCTGTCAGTCGTCCCTTGGCTTACACCATGCGTTGAGCCACGTATTAGTTGTCTGTGTTGCGCCATAAGCGCCAACATAGTCCCAGCTGGTTCTTACGGTCGTTACCCTCCAGCGTCGAGTGGGGCAGGGGGCGACACGAAAGTAGTATACCGGTGGCTTTGTGTCTCGAGTAGACTAGGAAGCCGAAATTGTTGAATGCAGTGTTGCATGTTCATGCAGAACGCATGAAATGCTCATTGTGGGTGAACTTTTGCACTCGTAATTGCTTTCCAGGTATTTCCGAACATAGTCGTGAAAATATTGTTTGCACTGATATTTCTGTTATCCGAAGCGTTTTCACGTAGAAACGCGGCAACTAGAGCATCATGGGGCTGTGTAAATGTAGCAAAAGAAAAGTGACAAATCAGTTCTGTTTTGAACATCGAGTGAATGTGTGTGAATTCTGCATGGTCAACAGCCATCCCAAGGTAAGTGGAAATAAAGCCACTATTCTTTAAGTCTGTTTCACACCAGATTTCATTGCAGTAATGTTGTTGAGCACCCATTGTTATTCATGATTGATAAACATTTCATCCATGAGAAGTGGTATCACATAGCATGGCACCACTCTGGTGCAAATGGCAAGAGAATCAGCAATGGTCGGGCAGGCGTCAACTTACCCTAATGCCTTGTCACATGTGGATGGTTGCCTTGCCGTGAGACTACATGACACGTAGATTCGGTGAACAGTAGATGGACGGGAATTCTGCCACGTTTCATGGATTACAGGGGCATTCATGGGGTGTTACACAGGCGTCAATTTATATTCCTTTGAGAGGGCCCTGGACCACCCTGTGTAGATTTGGATCCACCCAATATTTTTTGCCAAGTTCAAATGGAAATGAGTAATCATAGCAAAGAAATTGGCCATAACAGATAAGAAATTGGCAAAAAGTAAAGAATAAAGTCTAAAGTGATATACCTCTATGTTTCTATCTTCCATATATGTGTGTATACACATATGTATATGCATAAACATGGGGATGATTGCAGTAGAAATAATAATAGTAGTAATAGTAATATTTATTTAGTAAATAGTAACAAAATAAAGTCAAATTTCCATTGGTCAAAATGAAGTGGGCAAAATCCAATGAGAAACCCACATTTGGGGGAGGTGAGGCTGTTGGGCCATAGTCTGGCCCCCCAGTCATTTACAGAAATCATTGCCCTTGGGGTGTTATGTTGTGCCGACTGCAACAATACTAGAGACTGCAGGCCCATAATAGTTGATTGAACCTTGTTCTAGCCAGCAATTAGGTTAGGTTGCTCAAAGTGCTGTATTGGGTTATATCTCAATAGGGACCGTATGCTGGGCCTGGTTCACACTACAAAAGGTTCATACGGAAATGTTTCCTAAGTAAACAGGTTCATTAGGAAAAATATTCGTAAGCAAAGGTTTGTAAACGTAAGGTTTGTGTCGGAAAAGGATGATATCTGAAGAGGAATGAGTCTCAAATAGTAATTTAGCCTAGCCTGACCTAACATACCCTACTCTAATCTAACCTAACCTAACTAGGCTTTGGTGGACCAAGCCTAGTCTGATCTCACCCTTTATTGGCCTGTGGCCTCACTATCCTATATATCACCTTGGCGCGGGGTTGTGCCTTGAACTCAAACCTGGAACCAACCTTTTCTGATGCGGATCTTGTTCGATAGAATGTTTTCCAACACAAACCTTATGTTAACGAACCTTTGGCTAGGAACCTTTTCCTATATGAACCCTTGACTTACGAAGCTTGGTTCGCTTACGCTGCCTGGGTCGCTGGAGATAACGCATGCTCGCCCCATTCCGTTTACCCGCGAATGGTTAGAGTTTAATGCACTAGTGAGCAGAGCTTCATGTTTTCACCAGTCGCCGCCCGGGGCGCCACTGTCGCGGGCGACGGATGATGAGGGTGAGTTGATGCTTGCCCGACCGTGTTGCAGAAGGCTTGGCTTGGCACCTAATTACAATGCATTTTGTTGATGGTTTGGGTTATGTGTGTTTTTTTACCCAGTAGTCTTTCTCCATTATATGATTTATGATAAATGAAAGGTTATAGATTTTTGTAAAGCCTTGTAAACATTTCTATAACTTTTGAAGTAAATTAACATTTATATGCTGTCTGTCCCTGGAGAATAAATGAATGGTGCATTAAAACAGTGTGAACTGTGTTAAAAGGAAAAATGGACTTGTGTAAAGGTCTTAAAACTGGTATGCCCAGCATGGTCTCAGAGTAGAAGTATTGTGGTATATTGATGCTCCCTGAGAGGATCTACCAGGGTTTGAAACATTTTCAGTGCATAGTGCAGTCATATCTGCATTGGCTTCAAGACAGTGACTGTGATCCAAGGTGTCAGCTGTGTAAAGGTGATCTGAAAGATCATCCCTGCATACGACTGACCTGCTATCGTAAGTTTGTTATGAGCAAGATATGAGCAGTTATTTGGGGCCTTTCCAACTCATTTTTTTGGCACTTGTATAGGAAGTGGTGTATGTAGAGTTGGTTGTGAAGCAGAATGGTTATATGTCTGCAATCCAGTCCATCATTGAATGACTTGTATGCTAATCTTCAGATAAAACACCGTAATGTTCATGATGTGTTGTGTCTTTCCTATATACGTCTGAATAGAAAATGAATTAAATTATTTGTGCAAATTATTTTGTAATCTTTCTTAGTGTGGTTTGCTGCAACCTACAAAGAAACAAGCTTGTCACAACATTTTAACTTTTTGTCAAAACAAGATGCTCCTATTTCTTCATTCATTGTCATTGTTTACAGTTTGTTGAGATAATCATAAGCATTTCTTGATCTGTCAGTTTGACTTTGCCTTTTAGGGAATGACATTTTCTAAAATGCAGATATGCGCGAGTTCTTAGCCTTTATCAATCCAGTACTTTCATTGTTCTTGTCGCAGATGTGTAACTTTTCCATACAGTTTCTGTTTGTTCAGTACCCGACTTTACTGTAGTTTGTGCTGGGCTGATCTCTGCAAAGGTTGCATTCTCTGCCGTGAAGTCTGTTTTGCTGGTGACGTTTAAATGGTATCCCTGCTCGCCGTCATACATGTGTTGAGCTGACATGAAGACCCATCTCTTGTCAGCACTGTCACAGTGGCTTTTACCCAAGCTCCTCTATGTCGTGAGCTCAGATTTGTCCGAATCTCGACCACACCGTGGCCTACCTCTGTCTTCAGACGTGTTCCACTGGTCATGTCTGAATGAGATGGCGCTGCAGCTGCCAGCCAACACGGCGCCGGCCGGCTACACGTGCCCCACGTGCGAGGAGCCGCTCTTCCCGCCGGTGAACCTGGTGTCGCCGGTGGCGGACGTGCTGCGCGAGGCTCTGCAGCAGGTCAACTGGGCTCGTGCCGGGCTCGGGCTTCCTCTGGTCAGTGGTAGCCGGCCGCTGCTGCCGGCGCTGCTGTGTCCTCAGGACTAGCAGGACACAGGGTGACAGAGTGTGTGGTTATAGGTCAGCCACTTGTTATTTGACCATCTACAGCTGTGCCTTATTTGCATGTTTGTTTCCGACCGTGGCTCAAGGCTTGACACGTGTGAAAAGTGCCGTGTTACTGAGTCGTGGGCTGACATAATGGGACTAGGGTTGTCACAGATCACGACACGTTGTGGTCGCGCGTAGGAATAAGACCCAGCAGTCGTCCTTGAGCTGTGAGCGGTGAGTTGACTGCGGCGAACGTTTCAGCTGGACTCCCCGCCCAGTTTCGGCGAGGAGGCGCCGCCGCCGTCCGATGCAGCCCGGAGGGAACCACAGCCGCCGGACGGCCGTGAGTACAGTATCCAACAACAGGAGTCCTGCGCGCAGTCTGTTCACGGGTCACAGGACTTGTCGCGTCCCCAGACCCGGACAGGGCGGACCTGCTCCGGGGTTGCCCCGATGTCAGGTGGTCGAGCGGCCCGATGTCATGGATGGCCGCTGCCGTGGCGATGTGCCGCCGTTACGGCGATCGTGTCTGCACCCGTCGGCATTGCTGTAAAATGTCTGGGGCCGCGGAGTGAGCTGCGAGGTTGGGCTCTACATCCGTAATGATAACGGAACAACAGACAGGAACATTCGGAAATGATGTGTTTGAAAAACTACTTGGTGCGCAAGATATGCATAGCGCGCATGAAATATTCGCGCTGCTTGCTTCTGTATCCCATGTCCAAGGCTGTTCGGCTGTGTAGCATTACTTCAACTTGTTATACCCATTTCTGACAAACGTTTTCGTGTAGCAGAGTTCCCAGGTGGGCAATGCTTAGCTGGGAGTGTGTATTATTTGCGTGCACTCGCACTGTGTGGTTGATGGTCTGGTCCGTTTCAGTTGGCTCCTGGGAGCCGGAGCCGATTGTGCGCAAGGACAGCAGTGTGGTCCAGGTGGAGTCCGGCAGCGCCTTCCACAGGGAGCTGAGCAGTGCAGGTAACGGTGCCACCCGGCGAAGCCGAGCGGTCTCGGCTCGTAGCAGCGACACGCCGTCCGAGGCTGGGCGGCGCGGCTGGTCCGTGGCGACAGTCCCGTGACGCCTCTGTTGTGACAGCTCGGTTCATGGTGTAAGAAAAATAACGGGGTTGTTGAATGGTTGGCGTTGGGCAAGGACTTTGTTTTGGGTTCTTCAGTGGGTAATTATGATATATTTTTTCTGCGCGATAAATATAGTCACCTCGTTAAATGAACGAACGAACTGTACGCCAAATAGATGATAAAAGATATGTGAAGAAAGAGAATACCCTCTTGTAAACATACAGTGATCAGTATAAGTAATTTTTCGGATATGCATATGGAGACAACTAGGTAGATAGATGCTGCAGCAAAATGGTGCCCGCAGTAGCGTAATTTAGACATGCATCGGCGAGGGAAAGTTCTTACATGTCGCAGTCGGGATCGTTTGTTTCGTCTGACGACTGCCTGACGACATTGGTGCCGTTTGCAACGGCCGACTGACTGATACCGTGCCATGCATGTACCGTTTGTACGGTTTGTAACTACGGAGGGCGAACGGTTCCTGGAGGAGGCCGGCTGACGGACTGACTCACTGCCTGGTACAGTTTGTAGCTACGGAGGGCCGGCGGTTCCTGGAGAAGGCCGACTGAATGACTGTCTGACTGACTGACTGGCTGACTGACTGGTATCTACAGAGGGCGGACGGCTTCATGAGGAGACCGACTGAAGACTGACTGACCGGCCGACTGACTGACTGACTGATTGACTGACTGACTGACTGACCGACTGACTGACTGACACTGACTGACTGACTGACTGACTGACTGACTGAATGGCTGATTGGTATCTACAGAGGGCGGGCGGTTTCAGGAGGACTGACTGGGTTCAGGTCGCATGACTGAGTGGTACCGTTTTCAGCTGCCGAGGGCCGGCGGTTCCTGGAGGAGACACAGAGTCTGCTCGATTCGGACAGTTCGGAGAACAAATACCGGCGCCGCTCGGCCCTGGAGTGGTTCCAGCGCTGGTGGAGGTGGGCCGGACTCGGCTGGCGGCCCCTGGCTGGCCGCGGTGTTTCGGGTGTCATGGTCTGACGTCATGACTGGCGGTCCTGAGACATTGCTCCTAGAACGAGCACCTCTTCCGAAGCGGGTTTCGGTCCAATGGTTTTGATTTACGCCGGATGTTGTAAACATTCCTCGTCTTGTCGGGGTCCGTTCGTGTATGCAGCGTTGGTCAAACATGATGTGCCGCGGACGGTTTTAGATTATGCATAGATGCGTTACGGCATTACTACCTAGAGTTGTGTGTGGAAGCTAGAACGTAGCGTTCTCCTGCCGAAGTGTGTGCCGTACGATGCTGGATGCATTTTTCGTCCCGCGTTTCCTTGTGCTTGAGTTACGATATCGTTAGCTGTCATCAGAAAGACGGGAAGCGACATCGCTGCTTTGTCGAGTTGCGACTCGAAGCCGTTTGTTTGCGTTTCAGGTTGATGAGCGGCCCTGTCTCGCGTCCCCGTGCCGGAGCCATCTACCGGCGCTATCTGATGGTGCTGGTTCTGGTGGTGGTGGCGCTAGTCACCATTGTCTCGGCCATGCGCTGGCTAGCCGCCGCCAGCGACGACGACGACCCCATGTTCGATCCGCACTTCAACCCGAACGTGCACGTGCGCGAGTGAGAGAGAGAGCGTGCGCCGTGGTGGCGTCACGCGATGACGCCTGCGCGTGACGGCGTGACGGGAGGAATGTGATACTGCGGGATCGGCGGGGCGCGGATGCCTTGTTTCACCTGTTTGAATCGGACGCTGGCAGCCGGCCTGCTGGGAAGGCTGCGATTGGAGATCTACGGGAGCGTTCTCACTGCTGCAAGTGTACAGTACTGATATGGGCTGACTTTAACCACCTCGTTATCGTGTCTGATCAATTTGTTGTTGGTAGGTCGATTGATGTTGAATATATTCCGTATCTTACAGAAGTTGTTTTGTGCAAAAAAGGTGTTTGGAATCGGCAGATGCTAGAATGAGGACATTGCTTTTGGCGAAATGACAATTTCGAGTTTAGCCTTCGCTGGGTCCAGCCGCCTGTGATGTGCACCAGCATTCGCTGCTGCTGTGTAGTCGCAGGTCGGCGCAAGATCGGTGATTTTGGTCAGATCCTGGCTGAATTCCGTCAAACGCACTCAAAGCGCTGCGTCAGATTAAATGCAGAAAGTCTGAATACGCCTGCTTAACCCGAACCTTCTTAGTCACTAGTTTCGCAACGTTTGGCTGTTAGGGAGTTTGATTCGGGCAAGTCTTCCCGTATCAGGTATGCTCGACGCACTCATCATGGTCTCAAATTGCTTGTTCGGAAAAAGACAATCGTTCAGACCTAGTGTTGCGTCCATCTAGCAGCTTTCAGCTCCCCAGAAGCGTCCTTATGTGACCGATGGCGAGTTTCTGACCGGGATTAACCGCCAGTCCCCGCGCCAGCTGCGTGGGCTGAGTTGTAAACACAGACTCCGTGTCTCCACAGCCGGGTCATGCGACTCCGAGACGCCCACAGTCCAACTTGTCCGGCCTAACGGCGAAATAAACACGGATAACGGATGTTTGTGAAGTTTACGGGTCGTCGACAAGAACAGTGTCTGACTGCGGTTCAGTTTTTTTTTACCCGGATGCGTGTCGTGTCGATTTGGTCATAGGAGAGCAGGCGATGGCCTGAACAACCGCCAGAAAACTGCGCTCTTTTGCAGAATTTTTGGCGGTGAAATTTGTGCTGTTGCCGGGAGCATAGTTCAGTGCGTTTTACCACCGCGGAAGCTTTCGACTTCCCAATCTGAAAATGGCGTGGACGTCCGTTTAACAGCATGCTATAGCGTCCATCCTGAGATCACCAAATGACTTAAGCTCTCCCAACTCATTCAAATGCGTTGATGACTGTTACTGTTACTGTTACACTGGCGCGAAAACCCACGCCAAATGGCCGTAACGCTGAATACTTTGAGCAACAACGTCATCTACGAAACATGGCTGAATTGATCGCTGATGTGAAAGCACTGTCTCCGTCTACATACCAACGGTCTTACTCCGGGAAGTAAAAATGAGCAATAAAAGAATGAGCCGACCTCGACCTTCGTCTAGCCCCGTCGGAGCTGCACGGCGGGGGACACGTCCCGACCTGCCCCTGTGTCCGACAAAGAGTCTGCCGATAACTGCAGTGGAGTGGCGGAGCCGGGACGGTGGCCGTGTTTCCCCGGCCTGCCGTGGCCTGGCGTCCGCCGGCGCCGGACGAGCCGTGTGTAAACATCGGCTGCGCTGTGTCGCCGATACCGCTGCTGGCGGCGGAGCACCGGCCTCCGGCTACCCGTGGCGTGACAGGAGCTCTGCCGCGCCACCGCAGTGGCGTGAAACTGGCAGGAACTCTGGCAGGAACTCTGGGACGCTACTGGCCGAAACTCTGGCACCGACGTGGCAGAAACTGCCGCGCCACGGGCACAGCTCAGGGCATGGCGCGACTCGCGACCGATCGAAATCTGTAGTTTAACATGTGAAATGCAAATGAACCGGGTCAAGGCTGCATTATTCCACGATTAAAACCATGCTTATATCGCTTCAAAATATGACTTCACACAATTCACATTTCACACAGATATTCACACACAAATATGACTTCATATGTTGGCCGAAATAACTGGCAAGTTTCTTCAGTCATGTGCAGAATACAGCTGACGGATATTGGTCGGTCACGTAACTCCATGTCTGCTTCCGAGACAAGGAACACTGGTAGCATTGGAACGGATAATTCGATAACGATGATTTGGTAACGGCTGACACGTTGGTCTGCGTGGATACTTGGATTGTCGACTATATTGTCTCCATCAGAACATGAAATGCCTACCGCAAACGCTATAAATTTTTCTTAGTATAATGTTGCAACTGGAGCTGAAAAGTTCTGTTTGCACTGGCTGGATGAAGCCTGCGTGCCGACAATTTCAGATATTTCCGGCGGGCGACGGGCTGTTCCCATGGCTTTCTGACGAAAAACAACAAAAGCTGCCGCGATTTGCTCACAACAGCGGCGAAGTGTTTGAAAATGTTCTTCTTCGACCGAACGTCTGGTGCAGTTGTCCTGCTCGGTTCGGGAGCGGGTGCGGTGATCGGTGATCAGTGGATGCGGAAACTGTGCGGCGCGGAAGCGGGCCGTGCGGCCAGAGCCACTGACCGCCAGCCGTCAAGGCCGCGACTAGCCCACGCCACAGCTCCGCTGGCTGCCCAGCGTCGGCGAACTGCCCGATAATCGGATAACAGTCCACGCTGATTACGTGTCGGGCCGCACCTCGGCCGAGCTCGACCGTGTTTTACCGCAGCGGCCGGTGTCCGACTATCGAGTGACGTTCGGCAGAGTTTACTGGCGCGGCGAGGACGGACTTCTTTTCGCGGCGGCGCAGCGGAGGTCAGTTCGAGCTGTACGTTGGCGGCGGCGACATCACCTCGTCCGCCTCCAGGGACCGGTGAGTGGTGCAGCCGTGACGCTCCCGGGGCTCCGATATGGGGCTAACGTCGCCGGCTGTTTGAAGTCGGTGCTGGCGTGCGGGTGTGAGCATATTTTGCCGAATCGCTTGCTGCTCTTGCCGTGCCAGTGTGAATCAGAGTTTCCGTTTCGTCGGCGTGATTGTTATGCGACGTGTATGACACGTTGGCGGAAACGGCCGATGGCGGAAAACAGGTGAGGGGGACTGCGACTGGTGTTGATTTACCTTGGCTGGCAGCCTTGTGTAAGTGAATGGCGACAGATTAGGAAATCCGGTCGGCAGAATTGGGATTGGAAATTACAACTAAATTCATTCGGGGCCAATGTACACCAAGCAAGTAAATGTGGATGTTGCAAATGGTTTCTTATTTCTTTGTCAGACCGATATTTGCTTCCGTTTTGTTAGCTGCAGATGAAATATTAACAGAAACCATGGATTGTTCGATATTTTTCTTTCAGCTTGCACGCATTATGCCGCTTTATTCGAAAAATATATCTTTCTGTATTGTGCTGCTGTTCCTTCGTTAGCGAGGCGGTCGTTCTGCATTGCCTTCCTGTTGTTTTCTTACGATGGGACAGGTTTTATAGTAAACGCATCCCGAACCCTGTCATGATGAGAAAATTATTTCATGAACAACGCTTCCAAGAATTCCATAAAAATGGCCGGATTGTTCTGCTCGTATCACGCAAAATCTTGGAGCGCGTATTTGACCTTCGAAAGAATTTTCTCCGCAGAGATTTCTGCGAAGCAATCGTCTGAGTCGTCATCGATTACTTTGCTACCTTGTGAAGTTTGGAAATATATCCACGCCTTTCTCACTGCAGACGCGTGAGCTCCTGACGCCGCCGTTAGATCGTATGCGACGCACGTCAACGGTACTCGTCAATCGTAGTGCCTTGTCCACCTCGCACTGTAAATATTAGTGTAACGTGATGTTTCCTCAGATACGCTGACCGCTGTTTATGTATATGTCGTCGTGGAAATGATCCGAGTTCAAAGCAGTGAACATGACCTGAAGCTTCCTCAGTCGCCTCCTGGTTTTACGGTGCATTCGTGTACTGTGCTGTGCCACGCTTGATAGTTCGGTAGTTTGATACGACGGGAATTTGATACGACGTATGACCCGTTGACCTCTGCCACGTTTTACTGCTGTTTCCGCAGGCAACTGCGGGTCTCTGCAAGTCCAAACAACATGAAGTCGTTCTTTGTCACGCTTGCCTGTCTGGCCCTCGCAGGTAACGTAAACTGGACAGGCTTTTGCGGACGTGTAAACTGTCATGGGATGTAGAAAACAGCTCCCTGGCGAGCACGTCTGTTTTGCGTGTGACGTGCCGATGTAGGAATCGCATCATTGGGTAGAAACGACTCTGTAAGACCTATTCATATATTCAGCTTGGTTTCGGGCTGAATCAGACGACCAGCCACCGAAAGGCAACTAAGCACGTTCACTGTGCCGTAGATCGGGAATGTTGAACGTTTGTGGGACGTCTGTAGGCCATTTTATGCCCCTTTCTGCAGGGTAATTCTGCCCCTGGGGGGGAGGGGGGGTTCCGTGTGTTACGCATCATAATTAGCTTCGTGAGCTAGAGTAGATCCTCTTCATCCTTGCCATTTGTTGCACGATCTGCGAGTGAGCGTTTCAACGACATCGCGTTGTCGTCACTGTAGCGTGATCGACATCTTGTTCGTTCAGCGGGAAATACGTGGTCTGCAGGTGCGAAACAAAGAAGCTCCAAGAAGGGAGCAGCGGAAACGGATGGTTCTCACGTGACTAGGAAAAACGGGCTAATAAAATCATATCCGTAAGCGTTCCCGATGTGAACACCAACCACAACGAACTATGACGCACTGTACGTAGCCAGCAGACTAAAAAGATGGATGTTCGTATTAACAAGAAACACCAGCATCGTGTTCTCATCAGAAATAGCGATGACTGTCCCATCGGCCACCGTGTGACAGGAATTTATTAACCGACGGGTAAGGCGTAAATCACGTTTGCACTAGTTCAGCCTCTAAATCGGGGTATGGATATGGTTACAGGGCAGTGAAGTAACGATAACTCGACTGGCGTATGTTGGCGATTTGTCATTGTTATGCATTGGTCGTGGCAACGTCGGGCAAGGAGAATATTGCCTGGGCATTTAGTTTTTAGGTAGCCATAACGTAGTCACAGACGCAATCAAACACTGTCAAGCAGGCACTCAAAAGAACCATTTTAGAAGTTAACACGTGCAATAATTATATGTGTGAACACAGCTTGTGTCAGAAATATGCGCAGACTTCTGCCAAATTACACGCCGAAAGTCTTGAGGACGATATGACGTATTTGGTGTGTCATTACCAGCACTGGCCAAACACCAGTTATTTCGGTGTCGTTTTTGCGACACGGCTCAGAACGTCAGGCTCAGCCTGACGAGCGATCAAAACTGTGCGTCAGCCAGCTCGCAGGGCACCAGCTGTTGCATACGCCACCGACGACGTGCCGACGCCATTTAGAACAGCAGCGACAGCTCTCGCTGACGACAGTCGTCGCTCTGACTCTCGCAGCCGAGGCCAGGAAGCAGTCCATCTCCAACTCGGAACTGCGTCGGATCAGTGCCGAGTTGTTCGACGCCGACAGCAACAATGTCTACAGCCACCTGGACGTCAACACGGGCGGCAGGGTGCCGTTCGGATCCTCCGGCACCGACTTCGCCCGCGAGCCGTGAGTAGTCGTCGCTGACTGCGCCCTGGCGCCGTGCGTAGTAATTACCGACTACGCCCGGCCAACGTCGGAAGTTCACTGACTACGTCTTCGCACGGTGGGCAGCCGACGCACACGGGACCGTCTACAGTTACGCTGGCTGCATCTGGCACCCCGAGTAGTTGTCGACTACACCCACTAAGTCCCGGTGTTGCGAGTGGCGGAAGGTTGGTTCCCAATGGACTGCTTAAAGTTACAGCTGACCTGCTGACTGCGACGCGGTGTCTGAGTTGTGAAAGTTGACTTTCCGGGCACCATTGGTAGTCGGCTGCTCTCCACCCTTCCCCCCGACGTCTAAATGTAATTACCGTCGACTACACCTTGGACAGCCACCAGTGACGCCCTACGACGCGCAACATCATGACCACTGGATCGGTAACGCTCAGGTAACATTCTGTCGTTGCCACACACTACGTCTGAGCCCGTGACCAGCCACCGCTGACAAGCCCTGCCACGTCTGATGAGTATACTGACGGAGAGCAGCAACAGTACCTGCTGACGGTCCTGGTCTCGCAGTGAGCCAGGGTGATTTCATTATCGAAGGTGATTTCACTGCCTGCTCAGTTTTCACATGAGCGCCAACATTGGGATATGATGACGTCATGTATTGCCAAGATGATAAGATTACATCTTGCAAACTAGCACGTCCGGGGTGGGTTGATGACGCTGGTAATATGTCTTTGAATGACTCGGTTCCATTTTTGTGATTTTCGAAATGCTTTGTTTCGGATTTCTGTTTGTCATACTGTGGTTTGCAGTCCCCTGACAAAGCTAACTTAATGAGAGATATTGCAACCCGTATCCGGAATTCAGCAAAACAGCGGCGTCTGACGCTGAAGTTACCAAGATCGACCAGATCCCGTCTAGTAGTGCCCCGCCATGTCACTTAAGGTGCAAAGAGCAATACGAGCCCCCTCCGACTGCACTACGCAGCGTTGTTGTTCGAGGACTTCTGCTCAGCCTCGCCAGGTTCCTGTCTGCTGTTTCAGACTGATTGAACCGTTCAATGCCACCCGATACCTGAGCGGTTCCACATACACGGCGCTGGTCAACTTCTACGACAACTACAACCGCGACACCAACGTCAACGAGCAACACACGCGCCAGGAGCAGAACGAACAGGTGCACTTCATCAATACCATCACCGAGACTGAACCCATCAAGAAAGTTAAGAAGTTCCTCTCCGATAAAGGTGTGACACTGCGAGAGCTCGTAACTCACAGATTTTTCAGAGATCTTTAATGTTCATTAGACGAGTTCCTGTCATTTTTAGGACCATTGAGATGCAGTCTTTCTATTCGTGTGTGGGTGGTAACTGTGACAGAAGGCAAGGTTACCGTCAAGATGGTTACGCTATAAACTCTGCGGATATATGAATCAAACATTTCGCCGCTGGTGTCAGTGGCAGGGGGAGGCGAAGATAGTTGAGAAGCGAGAAGCTATATCATTTTTTTTCTCCTGTCCCGCTGCTCAGAATTTCTAGTTAATGGCATGCGCGAGATACCATCTTCCTCCCGATTTTGCGCCTCAGTTATATTGCCAGGCCGGTCACGGAAAGGAAACACGTAGGCATTTTCCCCGCATTGATGTGCACGGGATCGGATTTATCAGGACCTCGTCTTCCCCAGCGTGGTTCATTCTGAACTAAACCCTGTAATCACTCTGAACCCCCTGCTCTAAACCCTCTAATTACTCTAGTCTTGACCCATCTCGGGCGGATGTGCACTGCCGCGATGTTCGAACCCTTTCCTACCGACCTGTCCTGAAGTGACATGGGCTGATCTCGCCTGGCCTGACTTACCAGATGTCCTAATTCTGATCTATCTGTCGTACATCTGGTCTACCTTGTCTCTCGTTTTCCCCGCACTTGACCTGCCCTTCCTCTGATTTGCCTGTTCTGCCTCTGATCTGTCATGCCTATGATCTACCCTACTGAACATGCAGGCACGTTGCCAAGGGGTGGCCATTGTCCCCCCCCCCCGAGCCAAGCGGTCTTCATTAGATATTTAGCGTTTTCGCAGGAACACAAAATAGTTACCATACATACGCTACAAAAGGGAACATTATATGTTTTGCCTGTGCGTTAAATACGAGATGAATTGCACAAAATTGCTGCTTTTTCGCACAAATTGGTCATGTACCAGTGGCATATGACAAAATTTGACATTTAACCCTTTCCTGAGGAAAATCCTGGCTACGTGCCTGCTAACACGCCAACTCTCACCTACCCTGACTCTGACCTGCCTTGACTCCGGTCCGCCCCCGCTCCGACTCACTCTGGCTCGGATGTGCCGACTTCGGTTTGCCTCGACTTTGGTCCAGCACGGCTACGATCCCTCGTCACCTGCGGCCTGATGACAGCTGTACTGTACTGTACAGCTGTACTCACGACAGCAGTACATAGACAAACTACAGTTGGTCAATGCTCGCAGGGTACCTGCCTCGCAGCGTGAACTCGTTCAAGCGGACGATGAAGGCGCTGTGGTTCGACTTCTACGGCCGCCGCCGCAACCGCCTCTCGTCCTCCGGCTTTGAGCACGTGCTCATGGGTGAAGTGAAAAACGGGTAAGCACTGGGCTCGCGTTCACGGACGGTGCTGGAGGTGATTGGCTTGTGACCGTGATGTGGGCGGTACTCAGAATGCGTAGGTTTCAACGCCTCCCTCAAAGTTTAGTGGAGAAACAGTGATGAAATGCCAGAACGCTCACTTTCAAGTATTAATGACGTCCAAGAACAGCACGTAATGCGAGGCTTATTCCTCGTACTTAGCAATAATCGACGTTTCGAAATGTGTCACTACCCCACATTTTGGCAAGTGACGATACAGTCTGGGAGATTCACATTTTTAGCAGATTTGGCCCCGGCTTAGTTTTGTAGAAGCGCGTGCAAACTTCACGGTGAGCTAAAAAAGCAGAAGGGGAATGTTCAAATCACTGCTGGAGCCGGCGCCGTGTAGGTAGCGTTGCGACAGACTGCAGCGGGCCATCGGGTTGTCTGTTCTTCCAGACAGGTGAGCGGCTTCCATAACTGGGTGTACTTCTATTTCCTGGAGCGGAAGAACGAGGTCAACTACCTGGGCTACAAGAAGTATCTCAGCCTGGGACGGGGGGTGAGTTACCATTTGCCCCACTAGTCACTTGCTCACGTGTTAGGCCACTTCACTCACTGTCATGTATCATATGTGTGTGTGTGTGTGCGTGTGGAGAGGGGAGGGGGTCCAGTGTTGGCGTGTTAATGGTCGCATCACACGAATACGCAGACTGATATTTCAGTTTCGAATTCTGCTTTTAAAAAGAAATCAATCAACGCCCGTCCAAGTTGATTATGGATATAGGTGCTGTGGAAGGAAGGCTCTGATGAAAAGCTTCGCATGTTTCAAAGAATACCATAGATGGGATTATTTGACTTAAGGATTATCACACCTTGCTGTAGATCGGCACAGTAAGAACAATGTAGACTCGGTTAACCTATGAGCGCAGATGATGTTCTGTGCGTTACCAACCCGAGAGGCGTATTATATACACCACACGTCCTGATGGATTTGATGGTTAAAACTCACTGACATCTCAGTAGATGTTAGTGAGCTGAGGTTTGCCTGCGCTGAGCTTCCAAACGTTAAGCATCTCATTGGTTTTATTAGCTACCAGTTTTTAAGGGCGCATTGACTGCCAAGCCATATAGTGTCCATCCAACGGCCTTAGATGCAGTCACAGTGAGCTTTAAACTACTGCGTTCGGCCTCTAACGCATTGGGGCAGCGGCAGAATTACTGCGTTTCGCAGGTCTGTCTCTTTGTGCAGTTGTCAACACTGCAGCTGCCGCTAGCAATGCTGGCGAAGCCTGACGGCGGCAGACATCTCCCTTTTCCTCGCCGTCCGATGCCTGTCAGCGATATGTTGTCACGCAAACATCTCTCGACACATCATGCAGTGGCGTCTCTGAGATAACCCAGCCATCCTCGCCGCCGGTGGGCGTTTCGCAGAATTCCTCATCACTATGCTGTCACTCGCCAAGCCGGAGCCATCCGCGTCCGACCGTACGCCCCCCCCCCCAAACGCCGACCCGCTCTGCCCCCCATCTTGGCTGACGTCAACAGGCTGAATCACTGCCTTGTTGACTTTAATCTGGCATCATTGTCCACTTATTGTCGAACCGGGCCGTCCTCAGCCTCCCTCGCTGCCTGACCCCGAACACGCCGCGTCCGCTACGACCTCCGGCTGGGAGACCAGTGAGTTTGGTAGAGACGGATTCACTGAGGATTTCGTTGCCGTAACATTCTTCCAAAACACAGCAATACGATGGCATTGGTGCTGACCGACCGTGACCAAAGTTTGTTTTAGTAATCATTCGTCGTTTTTGACAGTTGTTTTGGTCATTTTTCCCACCAAAATGAGTTTATCGGGGCGTTAGTCAACTCATGTGCTTTCCTAAGAATACCCGATTACTGGCGCAGTGCCATAGTAGAGAACCCGTTATTTCATTAACATTACACAGTGTAAGTGCATTCATAAATGATCTGTTATAAACGACAGCTTTTGGGAGTAAACGCACGAGAGAAATAGCTGAAAACTACATGTTTGGCGCACGGTTGGTTTTTCCATCAACCAGTCTTGTTCTCAAAGGTGGTTACATGGAGAGTGGAGACGTCGCGAAAGTGCTGCACTTGGGCTTGCATTGTCAGCGTCGATAATCTCCAAGATGCGCAAACAAGGCTCTCGAGACACCCGTATGGATTACCGAAATTTAGTCGTGGGCTAAAAAGGGAAAGTCCCAGTCAGATCCAGCAATCCGTTTCCTTTTATGTACCAGTCCAGAAACGTTTGCATGTGGGAACGTGGTGGAAACCATATAAATGGTTGTATGAGAAATGAATGGTAGTAGTGGCTGTTCTCCTCACTACATGAAAATCGCGTGTTAAAACTCCCTGTTTATTTCTCTTGTCACTATATCCGCCAGCTCGACAAAGAATTTCATCGTCATGACTGGCGGACAGTGGGGTCTTCCGACACATTTCTGTCTTGGAAGCGGATATGTTAATGATATTTTTGGCAATCTTACCGTCTTCTCATTACTTAGGTTGCCATGACATTGCGAGAGGACTCTTGCTATTAAGCACAGTACGGGATAAACCTGTCAAAAAGCACCTTCAAATGCAGCTCACGGCGCTGCCGCCGTGGAAATCCGGTCATTCACCGGAGGGACCACCGAGCTTGTCGATGGTGTCGTCGGACACTTGGACGATGTCCAGCACCTCGGCAAACGAAGAGTCCACTCGCGGCAGCGGATTGGCCTGGTCCAGCTCCTCCAGGCAGTCCTTGAACATGGCGAACAGCATGCGGAACCCGCGCTGGGTGATGTCGGCCATTTCCGGCGTGAACTGCTCGGGCGGCAGCCGCTTCTTCATGACGGCCAGCAGCAGCGTGAAGAAGAGGTCGAAGTGTGACGCGTTCATGTCGCGCTTGTGGTGGTTCCTGGCCACGGAGGCGATGTAGCCGCGCGCCAGTTGGGGGTCGTCCATCTGCGACACGATGTTCGCGAACGTGTAGGCGATGTACTGACCGTGCGCAGCCAGTTTCTTGTGGTGGGCGATCTCTCGGAGCTGCATGCCCTCGAAGATGCGGAACTTGGGCAGCAACGTTGGGTCACGACTGAGGGCGGTCAGCAGCACGTCGGAGCCCATCTTGGCGCAGAGTTTTCGGTTCTCCATCAGTCCGTCCCAGAACTGGATCATGGCCTGAGTCTCGCGGGCGTTGAGGAGGTTGGACACCCGTGAGAAGTGGGGCGAGGTAGCCATGCTTCACGGACAACGGAATTCTTCTGCGAATGATTTCAGGATGCATAAATATGATGCTGAAGCATTACATTCTGTCGCGGGAAATGGGGAAAGGACAAAAAACTTTATCCAAATTACCCATTGTTTTCTTCTCAGCGTGTCCCATCTTGCTGTTACTGCCATTATGATCTGAAACTACAGACATCCCTGCATTTTTCGTGTCACGTTTGACTAGTAGTAAAGTGATACTGGGAATTTATGACTCAGCCATCTCGCAACAGGAGGTTATCCAGGGCACACCCACTGTTCCATATAACGGCCAGGTTCACGCTCTGTTTCTATGGCCTTGGACACCACTTGCCTGACTACTGATCAGAGCACACTGCGATGCGTGGGTCGAAGGCCTCAAATTAGCACGAAGGAGCACGTGGTTTGAATTAAAAACGTCCTTCTTTAAACCTGTCAGCATGAATTTCCCCAGAAATTTGTCTTTTAGGTGGATTTTCAAGAAATTCTTTCTATTTCGCAAAAAAAGATAGCGAGTGTTTCCGGAATGTTCATGCACACAGTGTACAACGTGGCGTTTTCATGCAGCATGAATGCACTGCACAATGTACAGCACGATTTGTGTGACTATGTGGTTTCTCTTCGTTCTCAGGAGGCCATGGCCATCAAGTTCACGTTCAAGTGGGACAGTCACCTGAAGCCGGTGACCAGCATGCTGGTGGGCACGTCGCCGGAGCTGGAGATTGCCCTGTACACGCTCTGCTTCTACGCTAGGCCCGACAGACGGTGCCACCTCTCGCTCGGAGGCAAGGACGTCGCCCTGAAAACGCACACGTACAGGAGCAGCGGCAAGGTCATGATCGGCTCGGCCTACGTGGACCTCTGAGGAGGCGCGGATGTCGCGGACGCCTCTCGTGCCGCACGGGGCCTCCCTCGGTCCGACGGTTCCTCGTCTCCTCACGTGCCTGCGGGATCCTGGCCTCTGGTACACAGGCCGTTTGTTTATGCTTCTGTCGGTGATTGGAGGACGCTTGTAGAGGCTGGCGCTGCACTCTGCTGTTTCAAGGAGGAACCAATATACTCTGCCAACGTCAGAAGTTCTGGTTAATTGCAGGGGGAGTTGGTGGTGGTACCGTCTACGGTGGTCATGTAGCGTAGGGATTCTCAGTCACCTGGCTGAAAAATTATATCTGATATCAGGTGGCGAGGTTAAAACTTGCATTCTGTGGCCGTCTTGACTATGAAATTGTCTCATCCACGACTTACCATATCCGTCTGATATCTGATTCCGAAGAACCCGACCATCGATTTCGGTATGTTTCCAAAAATGTACCCACTGTGTTGGTGGAGACATTTCCCCGAGGATTTTGGCACATTGTTCGTTCTGATTTGCTCGGGAATGCGTATCGGGCAGACTATGACATCATAGCTAGAAAGCCAGAAAGTCAAAAATCGAGGGTTTCCCGTCAGACAGTGAAGGACCCAGGATTTCGCGAAAGGACGCCAAGGTAAATTTCGGATGTTGAAATATCTCCGAAGCAGGTCCTCAGCAGATCTATGCACCGTTCATTTCGACATTATAACTGTCTACTTTTCATCTTGTTAAAAGGCGCACTTGTCTTTTAGTTTCCCGACAAAATTATGTTTTGGGATCTGACGACTAAACAAAGTTCAGGCCCAAACCTGAGTCTGATTTTCGTGCCGCTAGATGTCAGCTCTGTGAGACGACCGGCCGGCCGCGGCAGGATCAATGCCGCCCGCGTGGCGCCGGACTCTGGCCGGCCGAGTCAGGTGGACCCGGACCGAACTAATGGCAGTGGCGGCCGCCAGCGCGGCTATATTGGTAGCCGCCGTTCCCCGGGGACCGATACAGTGATCTGAGCAGTACAGCGGTACCGCGCGGGCCCCTTCCCCCGTCTCGGAGGCGGCGGGCGGCGCCGGGCGGCGGCCGCTCCAGGCCCCAGCTGTTGCGGAAGGTGTAGGGCGGCACAAGTGACGCGAGGACCGCCGCCGTTGTTCTCCGGTGTCATGTTAGCAGGGAGGGAGCGGAGCGGTATTACCGCTCTACGAGTCACCTGTTGAGGAAGGTCAGCGGTCGAGATGTTCCGCATCAGCCGCCCCGTGAAATGAGTTTAACTTGTGAAGAATGTTTTAAATTCCGAAGTGGTCTCGGCGGCACCATAAAGGACAAAAATTGTCATTCGTCCAATTCAAGACGCTACAGGCGTGTCACGGGTTACCTTTTTCTCAGAGGTCGCATCAGGTCAGGCAGTTGTCACAGACATGCTGCGGGATCCCGACGGAATGCAGATTATCGCTCTTAACCCGCGCACCCCCCGGTGCCCGAATCGCCCTTCTGTGGAGGGGGGCTTCGCGAGACCCCACATGACCTCAAGAACTAAGAGGGCTACGGAGATAAAAATGACACCAATCGAAAGCCCATCAAATTTCATGAGGAATGAATGCTTATTTATTTACACTGAATTCGTATTTTAGGATCAAGGGGGCGAACAAGGCCAAATCATGACGTCTAAAATCTGTTGGCAATGAAAGCAAATATGGCCGTCCTATAAACTGATCTTGAGTACTGAGCAGTCTAAAAAGGAGCAAAAGCGTCTTTTTATTGTCAAGAAGTAATTTGCTACTGCTCAGGTCACGTTAGGTTACGTTAACAGCCATTGGAGTACAGGACTAATTTATGTCGAAACTGACATTGAAGTAAAGTTACTTCAAACATACGTTTTGCGATCATTTTTGCGAAGGTTTGGTCAGATATGACAACTTTCATCAAAAAAAGTTTAATGTAGGTCGTCTAAGGTCGGATCTTACAACATTCGTATCTCGTGATTGGATAAAGGTACGAATGTCAAACAAACGCCATTTTTTCGCTATAATGTGTTCTTGAGTGACATAAAAGTCAAGTAAAGATCAGGCTAGGCTAGGTCAAAACGAGAGCAAGCAAAATGTGTCTGTTTCGGAAAACACGGTGTCACAGAGCAAAATGAAATAATGAAGCCCGTCTGAGATAAAAAAGAGACTGACGTCAATAAAACAAACGTTTTGTTTTCGGTCAGTGCAACCATACAAGGTCATCCTAGGTCAAATGAATAATCGTTTGTATCTCAGAAACGACTAAAAGGAAAAATGTCAGAAAAATGTGACAAACTCCATACCTTGTCTTAAAACACTTCATAAAATTCTACGGCGTCCCATGCGACAATAACCTTTGAAATATCAGGTCATGTCAGACCACATACGGTTGTGCCATTTCAAAACTTTACGAACATAAACTGAAATGTACACCTATCGTTCCTTCCCAGAGGTGAATGCCAAACGTCCTTCATACACATTTTGCCGTATATTCTATTTTGCGGCCAAATGACCTGACCCCAGCTCACGAATATCTCAAAACGGTATGTTCCATTGTTAAGAAAACTCGGTACGGTATGCTCCATTGTTAAAAAAAACTTACCAGACGATTTGTATCCTTTTTCCTTAACAAAAGTCTCCTGTACAGGATAATTTCCAGCAGAAAGTCCAAAAACAGAGTCTCAGTACGGTTAACCTGAGGTCAGGTCAAACGGTTTTCCGGAAAGTTGAGAATATACATTTTGTAGAGAGTGAATTGCGGATTGGAAAAGCGTTCTCCATTTGTCAGCATCTGTTTTTGACAATCACTGGCACACGCTTAAACTTTTTAACGCATTCTTTAAAGGTCTAATACGTCAGTGACCTGACATAACTTGCTTTTGAAATTTTGTCTCAAGATGTAAAAATGATGTACCAACAGTTCCGGGAAATTTCACGTTTCAAATTCGCTTTGTTTTTGCTAACTTACACAAACTTACATAAACTTACAGCGCCGGAGAACCAGAAGAGGGAAGGGTTCCCGAGACGCCCGCCCGGGTTGAGCCAAGATCATATGACATGCTGGTGATCCTGGGGGTATGGGAGATTCTAGAGCCCCAGTTTTTAGACATTTTAGCTTTATGCCTATGACAGTGCCTAAAAAGAGTTGGCCTCAAATCCTGATCAGACCTCTTTCAGTAGATTTCTCTGTATTAATAGACATTCCTATTAATCTCGGGAACATTTTTTTCCTTCCGGCGCCTCGATGCCGCACAGAGCCACCATCACAGTCACCGAACCAATGCCACAGGCACGACCAGTGACAGCACAGTCACAACACAGACACGATCACGGTCACAACCCCGGCCGCGCGCATTCACAGTCACAGGCACGATCACAGCGATCACCAGCCACACAACAATCCGTCACGAGGCCAATCTGCTTCCGAAGCGGTGGGTCAGCTGTCCCCGCGGCGGCCGCCTCGCCGCCGGGACGAATCAGCGGCCGATCAATCGCGGCACCGCTCCGTCTCGCCGCGAGTTCCGGTCGTCAGTCACCCGGCCATGAGGAGACCGTCCGACGGTCGCCGTTGGGCTAGGACCGCCGCGGCCGCTCGGCCGGCTGCCCGCCGTCGGGCGCCGTCTGTGAGCAGGGGTTTCGACTGGCTCTGGCTGGCTCCGAGAGGCCGCCGCTGTCCGTGGACCTCTGTGGTCATCCCGGACCGGACGGACGGTCGGCCGGAGTTTTCGAGCTCTCAGTCGATCGGGTGAAGGCGGAGAGTTGGGACGACTACTGGGACGCACTACTGTACTTGTACTGGGACGAGCGAGCTCGCCGCACGCCGTTCGGACGGTGTGGGCCCGGTTAAATTCGTCGCAGTGTACAGCGATGTTGTGAAATTTCTCTGATAGGGCCGAGGAAATGTATTGACTTCTTTTTCTAAAGCGCTTAATGCAGACGATGTCAGAATTTACGGCGACCCGGCAGCTTCTGCGGTGTGACGTTTGCCCGCTTCAAAGCAATTAAGATACTTCGCCTTTGTTCTTGTTCTTACTCATCATGCTTCTTTGCTGTTCCTTCACTGTTGCTTTAACCAACCGAACGCCTCCGCGGTGTTTTTTTTTTACCGCTCACGGACGGATTCAGCCCTCTTTCCCTGGAACAATCAAACCGCGGCAGTTAAGAAAACGATGTGATAGGCACTATGCAGTTTTGACGTATGATATCAAATCTTCAGGGAATGTGGAAATCAGTCAAAGATATAGGTATACGTGTCTTTGAGTGAGGGTACCACAATCTCAGCTAGAGGCCAAAACCGAATGGTGAAACTCTTACTGGCGACGTTAGTGTGAAACAGATAATTTTGGCAGTGCTGATATATTTCGTACATGACAAAGAAATGAGGATTTGCGTCTTCTCTATTTACTTTGTGCTTAGCTATGTGCTTAGCTTAGTGATGCACGAGTGGGCCATGTGAGGTTTGAGTAATACCTGGAAATTGCTAACGTTTTATACAGCTATTGGCATGTTTTTGTGCAGATTTCGTACGAGTTTGTACGGATTTGTATATTTTCTACCGTAAGGTGCGACTAGTGATGCACGAACGAGGCTCGCGATGTCTGCGTTACGTTTGGAGACTGCTTATCATCAGCCATTCTCTTTTTTCAAAAGCCGGAAGGAACCTGAGGATGCCTCACACCGATTTTGCAGTTGGGTCACCTCGCTCCAAACACACAACGTTTGCCTACCACTATTACGTACCCACCGGAAACTCCTTACATACTAGAATATCTGACGCTCTCTCTCTCGGATAAATTTTCACGGCTCTCCGGGCCAAGATTCCACTGTCAGTTCCAGCGCGGCGCCTCGTATATCGCGGGCCATGGATCAGGAACGGCGGCGCCGAGTCTCCGAAGATAGCCCGAGGCGCCCCGCCAGCGCAATATGCCAGCACTCCCCGGATAAGCACTCGCTGATAAGCAGGAAAGTCCTCAGCTTCCGCGGAAGTTGAGAGATTTGGCCGCCTCCGCAGTCGCTCCGAGAGCAAACATAGCTTGCCTGGACGACGCAGCTCTCTGGCAGCGCAGAAACGGTGCGTCCGACCCGGTGGACACTCCGGCTCTGGTAGGGAGCCGCGTGCTCGTCCGTCTCGGCGAACACCCCGGCTCTGGCAAGGGCAGGGGGACGTGTGCATGGCGAATATGACCAGGGTTTGAGACCACGAACGACGAGCTTGATCTTCATGATTTCTTTGGTCATCTGGCTAGGTTTAAAGTCGTTAGACAAGTTAGAGCAATCGCAGAATATGAAATCAAGACGAAGGGCAATCGCATGGCTTCACTGCGGTCAACGTACTTTACAACAAGACCTGAAGTCTCACATTCAAGTGGATCCTGTCGTGTAAGAGCGGCGGAAGAACAATCAACCGCTCAGACGGCACGGAGACCTGAGGCGTATGACGTCCGTTCATTGGAGACTGCCCGTGACAAACTATTAAGAACATCTGGCAAAGAGTGTGGAATGCGGATCACGAATTACCAGGAGGAAAGGACGAATCGCTTCTGCGACCATGATGTCCAGCTGTTGTTGGTCCTTCACATGCCCGGACAGAACAATTAATAGAACATAACTGCCGTAATGCATTCTGCTAGTCGCACGTACTATAACGCCGCGAGTAGCGCCTGCCAAGCTATCCTGTCTTAGATTCAAACCCAGACGACTCAGGCCTGCTAACTCTTGCCCCACCGGCACCCTGACGTGGGCGGCCGGAGCCGGACGGGGTGTCGAACGGAACGTCATAGAGAAGTGAAACATATGTTATAGAAAATTTCGTCATGAATACGTTCCAAAGCACTCAAAGTTTGTGGCAAATTTTGAAAAGTAACGCAATTTCTTGCCTGTAATATATAAAAATAGGACTTTCATAGAAGAGCTTTCGCTCAGTCCCTAATAAAGCTAGAGCAATGCTGGGCATACAAACGGAAAATTAGCATAATTTACGTTATGGAGTTATGACTTACAACGTGCATATAATCAACTATCGGATCAGGTGATCTGGCATGATGTTATTTTTCATTTCGTTATATTTGTGAAGTCTTTGAACGTTGCTGCGAGTGGTTGTCGATCGACGCTTCCAAAAACGATAGAAATGATTTGCACGAGCATTTTTTAGATACTGACAGACCATAAGACCCGTGGCCCGACATGACCTGACCTGACCTTGTGAAGTGACCTAACATTCCAGCTGTTTTCTTCGCTTTATTTCCTGTTCTGTCGAAGACCAAGAACAATGCAAATAAAATGCCAAGGAATACTTTCGGATGGAAACGCCGTGTGATCTCAGTGACCCCATGTGTCAGTCTGTCATAATTTTTATTTCTGCACAAGCTCACCCGATTCTTTTCCGATATACTTATACTGTTTATCCCACATCAGTGACTCCATCATTTTCAACGAGACTAAAGAAACGTCTGGAAAACAGAGCCACAAAAGCCCACGGACACATAGTACAACTGGGTGATCTCTGATAACGGGAAGAAACCTCCTGAGTCTCAGCACTTAAATGACCTCACATATTGCCTTGGGCCATTTCCGAACTTTCGATGCCTCCTGAGGTATCTTCAGGCACTTTTATCGAATTCAGCGCGCCCAAGCTTGCCTAAAAGCCCACGAACTATGGCTTTGGAGAAAAACAAAACACTGAATCAATGGGGTGTTATATAAGGTAGGCCAGATGACCTGATCTGAGCTAAGATCATAGCCTGATTTGAAGCACGCTTAGGTGTCATCTTTTTATGCCTAGATCTGACACCGTCTCACGAAATAAAACAGAGGAATAAAGCTGGACATCTGGATTTGATTTCAGCTTCTACCACGGTGACCGCTTAGGACCTCAGGTGGTCTAAGGTCGCGGCACAGCTTGGGAACGTCTTGGTGCAATTTTGGACTGAAAAATCGACTTCAGTGCATATTTTTGCCGCAGCAATCACCAAAACTGTGCTTTAGATTCCTTTTTACTAGTTCACACCAAGTGTGACTTGACCTAGCCTGGACCTGGTCTTTCATGTGGCCCCGCACCGTTTGTCTGTTCAGTGACTTCCTTAGCCCAGAAATGCATTTCAGGCCCCAACAAGCCGAAGCAACGGCTCACAACCGTTGGAAATAGGGAAGCAGGGGCGCAAATTGACCTTGACAGCAAATTCAAGATCGCACGATTCTCAGGAGTGCTCTCAGCTGCCATCTCTGATAGTTTCAGGTTGATCGGTAGCACGGTGTGGCTCGTAAAAGGCTCTGAAAAAGTCGGAAGTGGACCCCTTTTACATAACTTAGGTCGATGTCCTGACATGACCGGAAGTTCAAAATTCTACAGCACACGAAAAGGGACGTATAAAAGGCACTGAAGCTTTCAGCGCGCTGCGCGCCATTTTTCTTGCTATCACCAGAAGTCCGGGGGGGGGGATGGGGAGCATAACCGCCGTTAATCGTCCAGTCCCGGGCCTGCTCGGACACTCGTGGAACGGCGTCTGCCTCAGACAGGGCTTCTCTAGGGAAATCTGCTGCCGGAGCAGCTCCTCACTGCCACCTGGTGGCCACCGGAAGAAAGCCGGCTCACCACCTGACGTCGTTTACCAGTGTCTGCCTGCCACCAAGACAGATGGCAGGGGACGAGGCAGGGTTCTGTATGGTGCCTCCGGTCAACCAGCAGACATCCTCTTTCATTTCATCCTTTCTCTCTCTCTCTCTCTCTCTCTCTCTTCCCCTCATTCTCTTCCCCTCTCCCTCTCCTCCCCCTCTTTCTTTTTTTCTTACTTTCTTTCACTTCCTCTCTCTCTCTCTTTTTCCCTCTGTTTCCACGCCCTCTTTTCCCTCCCCTCTCTCTCATTTTTTCCTTTCCCCGAATCTCCGTGTTCGTTGTACTACTCTTTGTCCTCGCTCCTACCCATTTCTTTCTTTGTTTTCCCTCCATGTTTCTCTTTCTCTTTTGGGGTTACCGTGGCTTGCGCAGAAGGCCATAACTTCCTAATTTGTTTGTCATCACTCTGCATAATAGACTTGTTATCAAAGCCCATTGACAATTACACGCCGGAATTAATAATATTTCCAATCGTACACCACTTCCGACCACAGCGGTCCCTTCTCGCGGGGCCAGCACCGCCGAATTTAAACACTGCTCTTTAAAATGACGCGGCCAAGTTTCAAAGATCTCTGACAATGGGCTTACCATCACGTTTCCGCCCTCGCAGACGTCTTTCTTCAGAGCAACCACCCCTGGAAACAAAGAAATTCACTGAGGTCCGGGAACCTGACAGCAGGGACTCCTGACCTCTGCGTGACCTCCCCTGACCCGGAGGTCTCCACCGGTGGCCCGCTGCAGCTCCGGAGCGTCGCCGGTCAGCGGCGCTGCCGCCGCGTCCTGTCCTGGACGGGTCAGCAGCTGGAGCCAGTCGGGCTGGCCAGCATTAGCCGGCGCTGGCTCCGATTAGCCAGCAAATGGACGCCGCCGGCGGGCCGGCCTGTGACGCCAGCTGACACCGCCGAGACATTTTTGGTGCGGCCCACTCACCGAGCCCGGTGTAAGCAGCATGCCGCGTGTCTAAAAATGGCGCCCACGATGACGTTCTCAAAATGGTCAGTTCGAACGATCTCTGTGCTGTTGTGATGTGCAGTAGCGTAGCCAGGGGGCCCTAAGGGTCATGGGGCCCCGAAATTTTTCAGCCTACGAAGGGACTCCTGGTATTTGCATAAAGGCCCCGGGCCGGGAAAAGCAAACCCACTCTTCCGCAAGGGGCCCCCAGACCAGGCCAAGACCCCTCTGGCAGATAGCCGGGTGCCCCTTACCGGGAAAAGTAAGTGGGTCCTCTGGCATGTACCTACCAAAAGGCGAGTACTGTGAAAGATGGTCCTCTGCACAGGAGCAGCCAGCCAGGAAAGGTCCTCCTGCAATGGGATGGTGTCGGTGTGTCGGGAAGGCCCACGAAAGGGTCCCCATGACATCTGCCCAAAGGGATCCCCCTGTCTGGAAAAAGCAAATCCACTCCACTGCAAAAGGCCCCCAGACCCCAGGCAACGACCCCTCTGGCAGGAAGCGGATTGCCCCCTGAAAGGTGCCCCTGGAAAAGGTAAGTGGGCCCCTGGCATTTACCTACCAGAAGGCTTATGCGAAGACAGGAAAGGATGCTCTTCTGCAAAGGAGCCGCCGGCCAGGAAAGCTCCTCCTGCCATGGTATGGTGTTGGTGTGTCGGGAAGGCCCACGAAGGGCCCCGGAAATTTACCTAAAGGACCCCGCCGGCCGGGAAAGGCAAAACCATTACCTCCGCAAAGGGCCCCCAGACCCGTGTCAAGGATCCCTCTGGCAGGTAGCAGGGTGCCCCTGACTGGGAAGGGTAGTGGCTCCCCCAGCATGTGCTACCAAAAGGCATATCCGAGAAGAGGAAAGGATGCTCCCCCGCACAGAGGTCGCCACCCAGCAAAGGTCCTCCTGCCATGGACGGTGTAGGTGTGTCGGAAAGGGAGCCCCATTGACGTAAAGTGAACCAAGGGCCCTAGTGGTTTTATCATCCCAACTCTAAAAATTCTTGGTATGGGAAGGGCCGAGCCTGGGCCGGGCCTCTGGAATGTCCTAAAGGGCCCCAATGCTTACGAACCTGGAAAGGTCAGGGATCCGGTTGAGCAAAGGCAGCTCCTGGCTGGAAAGGTATCTCTGCCCTGGAATGGTTGCCAGATGCCAGAGCCGGGCATCGTAGTGGCGTAACTAGACGATCATCAAACCATTTCAATGGAAATGTAGGAAGGTTGACACCTGGCAGGCTGCCTCACCATTTAGATCCAGAAAAAGTGGAAGCTCTACCATTAATGGGGCCCCAGTGGCCAGATCAGTGAATATAGATAATCCAGGCCAGTTTTCTCAATAGAAAGCTTGGTTATTATGGGAAAGACAACAGGTTCTTACCAAGTACCCCTAATGTTCTAGCCATGGGCAGGGACTTCATTTTGTATTCTTTTGAGGGAGTGCGCCCCCTAATGATCATTTCAGTCCCCTCAGTGTTGGAATGGAGCCCATGATGCTATCCTTTTAATGTGATGAAACATTTTGCGACTTTTTCAAACGGCAGCACTAGTCAGCACGCAAATTCAAGTCGTAGAATGATTTCCTCGTCTGGTTCCGGAAATCCGCTCCTGAAAGTTTGAGGGCTCTCTAAAAATAGTGAGGGCACCCTCAAAAGCTTGAGGGTCCCACAGTATAGTCCAACGGATCCCCTACATGAATTCAAGGAATCCAGTCGGTTTTGCTCCGGCCTCAGGGTCCCTCCTCAAATATTTTCACGCACTCCCTCAAACAATTAGAAGATAAATTTTTGAATCAACTAGGAAATGGTTGAGAGGGCCTGAGAAAATGTTTGAGAGGCCCTACGAAAATATCATGGGCTCTTTGAAAAGTCGAGGGGTCCAAAAAATTCCCCCGGACGCTTTGAATGAACTGGAGGAATGATCCTCTCCTAGGCCTGAGTGTTCCTTCTTGAATTCATCTCGAGGACCCAATGGATTTTTTTGTGCCATCCTCGAATTTCTGAGAAGCTCCGAATATTTAGAAAGGGAATTTTGAACTGGACGGGGCTTTGTTTGGAAAGCCCTCCGGAAATATCAAGGGGCCTGTCGAAACGCTTGAGGGCCCACAACAATCCAAAGGTCCCCTAAACTGGCTCAAAGAGGGGCCCTCCCTAAGGCCCGAAGAATCTATTTGAAAGGAAATTCCTTCAAACTCCTTGAAAAGAAACCCTTGAATTCATTTAGAGGGGCGGTGATATTTTCAGATGGCACCTCATGCATTCAAGAAAGGATGCACCGGACGAGAAAATGCTTCAGGCCCCTTTGAAAATATCAAGGACCCCCTGAAAAGATCGAGGGCCCCATAGAAAAACTCTAAGGGTGTCTTAGATGAATCCAAGGAGGGGCCCCATAAAATCCGAGGGGCCCTTACTGAAGTCATCTCGAGGACTCATGGGAGCTTTTGTGCGGCCCTCAAACAAATGAGAGGACCATTGGTTTATCGAGAGGTCTCTGAAATATTCGGGATAGGAGTTTTTAACCGGATGAAGAAATGTCTGACGCGCCCTCCGAAAACATTAAGGGGCTTCTCAAAAGGCTTGCGATTTCACATAAACTCGTTGGATCCGTAAAAAAGGAGGGGTTCTCCGTGGCGTTCGAGGGGCCCTCCTTAAAGTTATTTAAAATGGCCTCGATGTTCTCAGAGGCACCTCATATATTCTGGAAATGGTGAGCTGGATGAACAAATGTTTCAGGAGCCATCTGGGAATATCAGAGGCACTCTTAAAACGTTTAGGTACCCACAAAAATTCGAACGGACACTTAACATAGATTCAAGGAGAGACATTGCCGGATTGGTTGATTGATTATTACGGCTTAGGGGCGCACCGACTTCGAGGTCATTCGGCGTCCACGACACTCCCAGAAGTCTACTTGAATTCATCTACAGGACCCATTGAAATGTTTGGGGACCCCTTAAACCTTTGAGGGGCCTTCAATACCTTCAGGGGGCCCACATGCAGGAACGGAATTTTAAGCCGGACGACGAAATGTTTGTGGGCCTTCTAAAGAAACCAAAGGCCCACTCAAAAAGCTTGAGAGTCCCGCGAAAAACTCCATTGGGCCCTAAAGATGAATTCACGAGGGGTCACTCAGACCACGGGGAGGACCCGGTCTTGTATCTAGAGGGCCCATTGTAGTTTGTATGGGTCCTCAGCTCTCTGAGTGGGCCCTTGATCATTTTATTTTCAGACTAACTCTTAACATTGTCCTAGCGTGGCTTAAAAATTTTCCCTTTAAGTTTTAGGGGTTTTCCGGAAAGATCAAGGGCCCTCTCCTTAATGGTACCACAAAAACTCTATGGAGTTTTAAACAAATGCAAGGAAGAGCTCCTCAAGTCCCATGGAACAACCTGCCACGAAGGTAGGTGGTTGGGGCATCAGGGGCGCAGCCAGGAATTCCTTGGGGGAGATGGAGCTCAGTGTGAGCTGAAATCATACGAAAACCGCCTGCTGGGAAAACGATGTGCAATGGTTTTCACAAAAAATTGGGGGGGGGGGGGCCCCGGCTCCCCATTGGGTGCGCCTGTGTGGATCACCCAATTTCAAATTTGGGCTCCTTCAGTTCTGCCTCCTTTCATTTTTACAAAACGTCACTCCTGAGTGTTTGTAGGTATGTGTATATGTGTGTATAATGTACATACATACATATATATATATATATATATATATATATATACGTGTGTGTGTGAAAACAAGCCAAATATCTTCTGCAAATAGTTTCTTAGAACAGCTGAACAAGTCGGTCAAAACAAAGTGCCCTTAACTCGCTGAGAAATTCGCATTGGGGGGGGGGGAGGTTAGGTTGTGAGGTCCTTCGACATCCCCCAAATCATTTACACAAAACGACACCCCTGGCCATGGCCGCCCTCGTCGTGTTCAAGCGGCCCCTCAGCGTTGGGGGTCCCCTCATTCTCTAGGACCCCCGAAAAAATCTGTTTACGCCACTGGTGACGTCTGCGCGAGGTGGGTTGATCTAAGTTTCGTGATCTTTTGTATTTATATCGTTCATTCGCGCAAACGTTGCAGTCAGGTTGTTTTAGCTGAAGTTCAAAGGTTTTCAGCGCACTTTCTTTAATCAAGGATTCCTTTCATCTTCAAACAATCCACCAACTTTGCTCTGTGTTTTAGAAGACCTAAACTTTAACCGCATTTATCCAGGAATAGATTTCGCTCGACTTTCACGAGGTCATCAGCAAACTTCCTGTAAATGGATGAAAATGAGCAAGATATCTGAGGCAAATATTTTTTTGCACTTTGAACGGAACAGATGAACGCATCCTGGCGCACGCACATTAAAAAGCAAACTCAGTTCAACGAAAGTCGGCGTAAATTTGACCAGCCACAACACTTACCCACAAGCGATTATTCTGTTCAGAACCTTTCCACCACAGACGCAGTCAAGGGCGGCGGGGCTCTGGTCTCCCTTTGGGCCCGCATTTTTGTGAAAACCATTGCACCTTTTTCTCCCCGGCAGACGGTTTTCGTATGATTTCAGTTCGCACTGAGATCCCCCCTTAAGGAAATCCTGGCTGCGTCCCTGCTTTCTACACAGCTCCCCTGTGCCTTGTAGGTTACTGGATGGGATCGGCTGCTTCAGTTTTGGAATGAATAAAGCAAAAACATGCTGCCGTCACAAGTTCCATCGGGTAAATCACGACCGTTGTAGCTGAAGGGATCGTCCGATTTATTTACTACAGGCATATAAGTGTATACAGGGATGACTGCCTTACTTGACTCTTTGATTACCGCTTAATGTTGTGTTTTACCCCAAAGGCTAGCAGTACATGAAGACCATGTTTCTGCCTATGTAAAAGAGGTATCTTACAATAAACAACTGATGTTACAGTGTTTTTTCGCCACATTACAGGATGGTGTTTTATCATGGTTGTATAATTAGAGAAACTGATGCGTAATGGCTTTATTGAGTTTTGATCCGTCCTCTAGGCGCCCGCTCGTTGACTGCTAAAGACTTTGGCTGAAGGCTTAAACATCCAGTCACGGGCTATTCGAATACGTCCCCAATCGCAAGCCGGTTTCAACATCAGACGTACGACCCATCCGTGAGCCGTAAATCCCAACTCATCATGCTGGCTTCGGCGGGCAGACAGCGGATTCCCCGGCGATCGCCCGCCGGCTGCCTCTGCCGGCGTCTGCGGCGGGACCGGCTGACCCGTCCGAGATCCTCCGCGGGACGGCGGCCATCCCACCGCATCCCGCCCTCGGCCATCGATTGGGGAAACGTTGAGCTGCCGGCCCTGATCATGACACGGTAAACGGTCGAATCATTGTAGCCATGGCAACGTCGGACGGCCAGGTAAATACCGGCGGAGGACCGCGGCGACCGCGGCCGGCTGCCGACGCGCCGCACCGCACCTCCCGCTGCGGACGTCGACCGTCGGCGGCGGCGGAGCGCCTCAGTCGAGACCGACGAGCGGCGGCGCGCCAGTGACGGTTGGGGGTCCGGCGTCGGGCGCGCGCGGACGTGGCGGGCTCGCCGGCCGGCGCACGTTGTGGGGGCGCAACATTTTGTGACTCGGCCCGTGCGTAGGAGCCGACAGTGCGTTTCGGTCTTACTGCGAGGAGGCGGTGGTGGTCGGCCGAGCGGGCCGGCGCGTCGCCGCGGCGAACGGATTTCGTCTGGAGTATCGGATCCGTGGAATTACTGGCTCTATCGGGCGTGCAGGGCTTGCGTGCCGGACCGGCACGGGGGCCCGTGGCCCCGCCACGTCGCCGGGCGTCGAAGGTCGCGGACGTGCGCAGCCTGGCGGCCGACATTTCGGCTGTGTCTCATGGATGCTCCTATTAGGTGAGGCTGAGGGTCAGCACGAGCAGTGGCTGTGGCGTGTTGTTCTTGTCATCGCTACACTCGCACAACTAACAATCATGACACAAACATCATTTTAGCACCAGCGTAGCAATTCAGCAAAGCTGCATGCTTAAATACAATTTTGCACACTCAAAAACTGCTGCATCATGGTCAGGTGAACAGGTGCGCCAAAAGACGCGAAAGGGGTATTAATATTTCAAAGTCCTTCCGTTCTATGGCACATCTAAGACGTATTGTCAGGGCTGTAGAAAAGGAAGCCAAAAGCCGTCTGGAACATAAAAGCCGATTTAAAACAAATATATATATCTCCTGATTCTAGAACTGAGAAATGCGGAAATGTCGCCGAAGATCACACCAACGCTGCGAGATTGCCCGTGACAAACGAACGTCAACCAATCATTCGGCCCCGCAGCTAAAACACATTCCGCAGTCGAGTCCGATGACGTCAAAGACCAAGGAACAAGGATGTTTTTCGCATACAACGTGCGTTTTTGCTGGTTTTGCTATCGTGAACGGAAAAATTAAATATGTTTAGACAAGTACTCGCCAGAATGCTAAAATGATGTTCGTGTGAGAAATAGTGGGTTCTTGACGGACTAACTGCGGTCATTACATTCTAATTATGACGACTTAAACATTTATATTTAGCGAGTTTCATATTAATCAGAGGCCACTCAGGGTGAGATCAGCTGCTAACAATGCAGCGGCGAACGGCGCCCTGTTCGCTCGGGCCTTGTTTCTGTGTTTATGGGGTGAGCTGACCGTTTTTGTCAACTTGCTCTGTGGGCGGTTGGACCCCAGCCAGCAACAGGGAAAACTGTAGGATATTTTGCGCGTTTTTTTCATGAACTTGACCCGGATGGTTGAGGGGGGATGATTGTGATCGGAGCTCTTGCTACGTCTAACTTATTGCCAAGGCTCAGACCCTTTACATCGGATTGAGCAGTTCCAGGTAATGACTGATTTTTTGGCGAAAGTTTAACATGTCGTCAAGGGTGCGCCACGACCGTTTGATGGTTAGCTTGACCCCGTGTTGGCCAGTTGCCAGCTGACCCGCGGAACAAATGCCAGGCACCGAGGTGGCTCGAAACTATCTTGCTTGAACGGGAGACCGACCCTTCACTGATTGGGCTACCGATTACGTTAGTTCTAACGCATTGCGACACACACACACACACACACACACACACACACACACATATATATATATATATATATATATATATATATATATATAAATCTTTCAATGACAGTGTTTCTTGGTAACACGGCGGTCCTAGAATGGCCCCAGAGTGGTGATATAAAGCTCACCTGGAGGTGCAGTACGGATGTTGGGTTCTCTCCCTTATTTCAACATGCCCATATTTCTTTCCCAAGTTCTCAAGGTGATGTTGGCATAAGAGATGTGTTCAGAAACACAGTTAAACTGATTATTTTACAGTGTATGTAGCAGTGCGGGCCTGCTCCGAGTTTTACCGTGCTGAGCAGTGAACGGGACAAACCTGCGTCATTCACAAGTGACCATTTAGTTCATGCTTGAATTCCGATTGCCCGTTCCTACGTAGGAACACGTTTAAGCACGTCCCGGAGTTGAAAAGAGAGCCCCCTCCTAGGCGCATTTAGCCGGCGTAGCCGCTGAAACTTGACGAGTGTTCCCGATCCTTCGGCGCGCTCTGTTCGACCACGGTGAGCGCTGCGACTGCGACCCTCGCGCCATAAGCCTAGGCAGACCTGTCTCCCTCCCACTTGGTGGTCGCCCAGACCCAGACAGTCTGAGGATATAAATCCTGTTCGAGGAAAAGAAGCTTGGGACATATTTGTGTTAAGCCAGTTCCCACTTCTTACGTGAGAACTAGCATTCATGACTCCTCTATTTAAACTGAATTGCTATGCCATCAGCGATGTGTTGATACGATCTGGGGGTATCGTGCTATCATAACATCAACATCACAGTGGTCTGAGGCGTCGTTCTTTTGTGTACCTGGCGGAAAAGTGGCACCTTTAGACGTGTATGGGGGCTAAGTGTCCTGAGCAAGGCCGCTGTTGTATGGTTTCCGGCGCCGACAGCCCGTAGAGCGGGACGTCTCGAGGGCGCTGAAATCCCCGCCTTCTCTCTGGTGCGATACTAAAACAAAATCCGTTGCGAACAAGGATAACGCAACAAGGAAACGTCCAAAGGAAATAAGTGCATCTTATGACCAGAGGTGTCGATTTCTGTAAATTATTGGGGGATGAGCTGAGGGTCCGGCAACCTAACCTGCCTCCAGATGTGGGCTTCTCAACGGATTTAACGCACCTTATTTTGGTCAACGGAACTTTGTAAGTTTTTTGTTACTATGTTATCAAAAGACTGTATACATCCCGAAATATATATATATATATATATATATATGACGGAAAGATATATAGATACATCAATTTATGCTCTATTCTATACTTTTTGCCTATCTCTTATCTATTGACCGTTTTTCGTTATCATTGCCCAATGCCCTTTAAAACCGGCAGAAAGTATTGAGGGGGCCCGAACCAACATTGAAGGGGCTCAAATCAACATGGGAGGAGGACCAGGGCCCTCTCAAAAGAATACAAATCGACACTCCTGCTTACGGTAAAAGCGCCCATTGCTTGCTGGCCAATCAGGAGGATCATTACATATACCCGAACCATAAGACAGTACGGGATGTGGACTGAACCAATATTATTTCGCTCTGGAGAAGTGCGACTTGGTGGTACATTCCACTTGCCCCGTCCGAACACCCTGTCACATCACAAACCCATCCATTTTCTTTACCGCTGTGATAAGCCTGTCGCGATTGCGTTTTGTTCCGTGACGCCCCTCCAAACAGCCGGCGCCATCGTCGTTTATTGCAGGCGACGGAGGAGGTAGTATCTGCTGACCTTTACTTTGATTCAAACACGGCCCTGTGGCGTTCCGACCGTTGAGTGAGCAGTTATTTCTCCCGAAAATGCAGCCGGCTGACCGCCGCAGTGTAAGTCGGCAGCTGCAGCGAAGGCCGGGCCATTCATGTGCCGTTCTATTCATAACCCAGGCCGCCCGGACTCGGTCGAACGGCTGACGCCGTCGCCGGCCGTTAGGACACCGTTACGTGCCGATGAGAAGAACGAGACGCGAAGCGCCGCCCGCGGAATACACGAACAGCCGAGCCGGAGAGGCGGAGGATGCGTCGGCCGTGCGCGATCCACTGTTGCCATAGTGACGAGCTCCTGGAATCGTCGCTTAGAGGATGGACTCCACGGAGCGGCTGGGAGTTGCCGGCAGTCATGGTACTAGACAAAGCCGGCAGTTGTGTACAAGTGTTAACTGGTTCAGATGGACGTCAAAAGAGCTGCATCGCTGAGCGCTAAGTAGCTGTGGATTCCGAGTATGTCAGCCGTAACAGGCACATGGAAATCCATTAACAGTCTGTGCACTTTGCTGGTTTTTACCATGTATTTTGGAAATCTATTAACCACTAAGATACAGCGAAATTAAGATTACATCGTGTTGTTTCAAACAATGATTACTGGCTTTCTTCACCCTTGGATGGATGTACGCCCGAGCCACCTTCGCGTTCGTAGGGAGGTTCTAGACCCCCTTCCGTCTTATCTTGATCTATTCATTGGAAATGCATAGCATTTAGTCCACGTCATCATGTTATCTTACATGAGCAGGCAAATATTTCAAGACGACAGTTGAAACAGGACCTAAGTTACCAAGGTTTCCACTTCCACCATTCGACGCCAGCCGGCCGAGCCGGGCGCCACCAGTTCGCCTACCAGCGTGTTCGGGGATCGTGAGCCTCGTACCAGCTCACACAAAACACATGTCTTTCGGTTTTTTTTTACGTGGGTACCCTTTGACACGAGGTGACACTGCAATTGTTCATGCAGAATATGATGACTGTTTCCCCAGTTCAGGCACAGTGATGTGAAAAATTGCGATATTTTTCCGGCAGCGATGAACACATCTAGTCTTTCTTGTTACATGTCTATGTAAACCTGTAACAGGAAAGATTACAACATGTACATGGCTTGATTCTTCATTAATTAGAAACAGAAGTACATGGTTTATAGTTTAAACAAGCTTTGCAACTTTTAGAATAAAGCTAAATGACACTGAGGTGCAGGGATGTCAATTTGTATTCTATCGAGAGGGTCCTGGTCCACCCAATGTTGAATTGGGCCCATCCAATGTTGGTTTGGACCCCCCATATTTTGTGCCACTTTTAAAGGCAAATGAGCAATAATAACGAAAAGAACGGCCGCAGTAAATAAGAGATAGGCGCAAAGTAAAGAATAAAGTTTAAACGAAACATCTATCCATTTTTTATGTTTTACCTATGCATATACCGGTATGCATGGGGATAAATGCAATTTTTCATACATTAAACAAAAAACTTATAGCAAAAAACTTATAAATTTCGGTTGGCCAAAATAAAGTGGGCTAAATCCGTTGAGGAATCTACATTTGGGAGAGGTTAAGATGTCGGGCCGTCGACTCGCCCCCAGTCATTTCCAGAAATCGGCACCCCTGGTGCGGTGGAGTTTTGAAACTCCTTGAGCAAGATCAGTTTACACAAAACACATTTGCATCTGGACTGCCTCAGTTTTGGTACCATTAGATGAGCAACAAAACAGTAAGGGAGACCGGGGCTAGCTAGCGGCAGTGGCAGGCCGGGTCACAGAAGATGTCTCTGTCAGGTGCGAAGCCAGAATTTCCCTCAGGGGGCCAAATGTCAAATTTCGTCATATACTAGTGGCATATCACAAAGTTTACAGGAAAAAGCAGGAATTTTACGTAACTGACCTCATTTTTAACCCACCTGAATACATATCATGTTTGTTTTTGCAACATATAAATGACCATTATTCCGTATTCGTGCGAAATCGTTATATATATATCTAGAGTAGACCGCTTGGCTCAGAGGGGGGCATGGCCCCCATGCCCCCCATGGCTACGTCCCTGGTCCCAATTGTTTCCCAACAGAGGTCACTCAAATTGCTTTTGGGCATGCGCACACACCATTTTCATCATCCCCGATATGTTCGTCGCGTAGCAAGGTAGGTTACATTTGTTATCCAGTAATGTGTGTTTTTAGGTACATAAAGTATTTTTTTCTCTTCACAAACATTTAATCATATTTTCATGCATGACCGGAACATTCTCAGTTCCTTGGGTATGACCAAACTATGGATGTTTAAGCTCCGATTAACTCCGCAACATCCCGCTTGGATGCTTGCTCCCGCAGCATCCAAAATGTGTTACGTGACTTCAAAATGGAGGCCGCCTCTCGGGGTTTGTCGGGCCAGATGGATTTGGGCTGAGTTAGGCCATGGCCCAACTTACCCCGGTCCCCTTCGACGATGGCGCAACTCGATCCATGACATTGAGCCAGGGAAAACGCGTTGTAAGTCGTATGCAAAACCAAGCATCACATAGGTCCTGGTGTGGAGATGTACAGGTCTCCACAAAAGTAATGGTAGGTATTAGGATTCTTGTGGTAAACCGGCCATAGCTCGGTGTTTATGGCGCTAATGTCATGTAATTCGAGCAGCTATTTGCCGCGACGTAGGAGTGCCTGAAATGACTTCAAATCTGTGTCATATTTTAATTTGATGCCGAAGAACACGAAAATACGATCAGCACGCGGAGACGTCGGGCAGGTTTCTTGGTTCCGTCACTGCGCTAACCCTCTCGGCTCTCAAACTGATAAGATCAGTTGCGTTGTGAATAGGGTACTGGGTAAAGGCTATGAGGAGGGAGTGCGCCTTGATCACGTGACATGTCCTGCCGGAGGGCTGTGAGGGCGTCGTGGAGACTGACCAAGCCGTGTCCGACCTGCAGTCCTTCCCAGACAGGTAAATTTTCGCCTGACTGGATATGAACTTCCGACCCGAGCAATGACGGCTTAGCGATTTCTGAGCAATAGCTTTGGAAATAACTTACACACGAGTGAACGGTTCATACTGCGCACAGAAGCCTCTATGATAACTGTATGGTGAATACCATTCCCAGGACGGATTAATGGTTATGACACGATATTAAACGGACATATACCGCGTTTATTTACATCGGGCAATTAACTCGCCCGAATACATTTTGATATACATACACACACATTACCGAGGACGGAGCTTTGTATCTCTTGGGCGGGGGCATCCCCAATGTTCAGCTGACCTCCCTACGATGAGCTCCCGCTTCCCCCAATGGTGGGCTGGGCCCCCTCACATGGTGGACCTTGGCCCCCAATATTTTATCAGTTCACAATAACAAGAACTTAACCTTCGCCGGACCAGACGGGTGGACGCCACCCTCAGACATTGTTTCCGGGACCTCGGCAAAACGGTGCACGACAGCGCCGCGAAACCTGGCATAGATGACGACACATTCATTGCAAATGTTTTGAAAAAGGAGAGACCCCATCTTGTCTCAGGGAACTGAGCCATGATGTTATAACTGAAAGTCTGCTGAGCGATTTTTGCGCCAAATGTCGGTTCCTTTACTGTTTTAGGGCAACAGACATGGATAAATGGCAGACGACGGACATAAAATTGGTTCAGAATGGTAGCCCACATGAGAACAGGTCACTTTAGACAGCTCAAGGACATTTTCAACAGATCGCCCCTCCCCCGGCCATACATTACCAACTGCGATGTTAGATGATATACGAGCGATCCGAAGTTAAATGCTATAATCTGTTTACTAGCCATCGTGGATCACCCTTGAAATAAGGATAAGTCTGATTTTGGCATACTTTCGGTCAACTTTGTTTATCATCCGGGAAGAAGTCACAAAAGCTACCAAATCGACGAAATTTTGAACATTTGACCCAATCTGACCTCGAAGGTGTTGCCCTAGGATCAAGAAATTTAGACAGATGTTACACGGCCACAGCTTTCCACCCACTCCGCAAGTTTCATGTCACTGGCTGGTTTCTGAGGTTTAGAGGGTGGAGGAATGTGGAGAGTTTCGCGTCTTTCCTCTACTTCGTGTAATTTTCAGAGGCCCTCCATTGCACGTGTCGAAAACGTGAAACAAGTTGCTTATCAAACTTAATTACATAAATTAATACCAAGATAAATGTCGGGTGTGTTCGGCATTCTTAACTTTACGGGCATTTCGCAAGAATAGTATTTTTAATAATATTTTTAATATTTTTCACCGCCTGCTAGGAATGACATCTCTGTCTCCCCCGACGGAGTCAAAATGCCGTTTACTGACAACTTAAATAAAGATATGCTCACTGCCGGTTTAGGATAGGATGGGCTTTACGTCTTCCCCAAAGCTTACATCACTATTTATAGCTGATGGATTATTTGCAATCGCTTGATGTCATCACGTTATGCAGCGCATGTGTTCCCGACAAACTCTGCATCCCATGTTCTCATGCAACCCATCTGCTCAGAAATGAGAATAGAGAAGAAAGAAACAAAACGGCTATCCAGGGGCGCGATCTCGCGATTCTGCATCACCCATTTTAGGTTAAACGATAATACCAGTCGGTCAACCAAGAACGTTGCGCAGTGCGCCACTGTGTTGGTCAAGTTGCTCGGAACCTAGCCACTACGCCAGTGAATGGGAAGCTGGTCCTCTCCTCCCTCTTACGGCGCACGAAACACATCCGCTCATTGGTCGGCGTGTTAACAGCTGTCCGATCTACTACGAAAGGCAGCCTCAAAACATGCCCCCGACACAACCGGCCACCTGTCCGCAAAGGATCGCAACTGGCAGGGACGCACCCAACAGGAGACAGTGAGAAGTCTGGCGAATGAAGCAATGCAAATGAGCGTATCTGTATAGAATGCTGCGAAGCACTGTCACCTACCATGCTGTGTCCTTGTGACGATGTATTACCTACAGTTCGGGAAATACGTTCCATATTGTCAAGGAGTCTAATACCTACCATTACTTTCGTGGAGAATCGCACGTACTTTGAACCCAGCACACCCGCGATCCCTTTCACGCCAGGTACTGGCACTGCGGTATGCCCCTCATGTTCTCGTGCTGCCCCGGCACTAACGAAACTAAGCCTGCTGCTCAAGGACAAGCCAGATTAAGTGACAGAAAGAGCCAGGGCTGTTATTGATGAAGCGTGCGAAAAAAGTGCTGGTAGACCCGTGCTTCAGGGTAGGCAATGCATGAGGCGTTATTCCGTCACAGACAGACGCCTTTTGAGGCCAGTTAGGTGCTATTTTTGTTAGTCTGGTGCTTGAAATTTTGCAAAGAATAACAAACTTTTCTCCTGATTGCCTCTTCCTGGGTAACATCTGTAAAAGCAAAGAAAAAAAGAAAACGAACCTCCGTCCACCGAGCCTGAATCAACAGAGCTGTTCGTCCATCATTGCTGCTACCGCCTCCAGTCGCGCAATAGCAGCGACGATGGCAGCGCCCGTACTGTACGGTGACGACCGGTACTCGGCGACCAGGTGCATCTTCCCGCAAATGCAGGCTGTCCCGGTAAATATTGAAATTTCAGGAAAAACAGGCTCTCACTTTGTTTCTTTCGCGTCTCACTTTGCGCAGGATATCTCCCGTTCCTGGAGGTGCAGGAACAAACAGGAACTCCCCTTCCTGGGACGCAATAAATGCTTAGATTTTGCCCTTAGAAAATAAAAAAAACAACTAAAAACCTAACCCAGTGCTGGTCTTTAATCATCGTTTTGATCTAAGTCCAGCACTTGATTCTCCCTCCATGCATTTGCAGGATGAGAAAATGCAAGAGAAAGAGTGGCAGGGGCTTCGCCACTGCCGACGTCATGCGACGAGCTGCAGATGAGGTCACTGTCCACAACAGAAGCGTCGGGTCCGTGGGGGAAGATTATGGGATTCATCGAAACATCCTGAGTCGATATGTGAAACAGGCAAGGATAGATGGAATATGACAATCCGTTGGATACGCTAAGCATCTCGTTTTAGTGAGGAGCAAGAAGCGCAGCTGGAAATCTACCTCAAAGAAGCGGCCGCCATATACTTTGGATCCACAACCAGGGATATGCGTCGGCTTGCATACCACTGTGCAGAGGCGTACAACATAAAGATACCAGAATCGTGGGAAAGAAACCAGTGCGCAGGCCCAGACTGGCTCATTATGCTTCCGAGACGTCATCCCACGCTCTCCATCCGCACGCCGGAGGATGCAACTTTGGCGCGAGCCACAGGCTTCAACAAGCATAACGTCGACACATTCTACTCATAGCTGGCGTCTGTGATGGATAAACATAGCGTCACTCCAGCCACATTTGGAGCGTCGACGAGACGGGCCTGATGGCGGCTCAAAAGCCGAGGACTGTCATAGCTGAGAGAGGCCGCAAACAGGTGGACGCGATGACCTTGGTCTCGCTGGTCTCTATGTTCGAGGCAATCTCTGCTGTGGGCAACACGATCCCTTCCATGTTCAATTTCCCCCGCAAGGCAGTCAAGGACCATTTCCTCAGAGACGGACCGACGGGCATTGTCGGCACAGCAAACCCATCTGTCTGGACGACGGGCGACGACCCTCCTATCTTCATCGACTGCTTCATCCGGGAAACGAGGCCATCGCCGGATAATCCAGTTCTGCTGCTGCCGGACAACCACAGCTCCCACATGGACTCCGACGTCCTCAACATGGCCAAAGAAAATTGGGTGATGGTGCTGTCCGTCCCGCCGCACTGCAGCCTCAGGCTCCGACCGCTTGACAAGAACGTCTGCGGTCCGTCCAAGAGGATGTTGGCAGTCCGGCAGGATTCGCGGATGCGGTCCAACGCAGGCAAGACCATTACCATACACGACCTGCCAGAGGTCGTGAGGGATGTGTGGCCACGGGCAGCGTCGCCACTCAACGCGATTAATTGCTTCAAGTCGTATGGGATCCTCCCATACCATACCGGCGTCTTCACTGAAGATGACTTTGTGCCATCCCATCTGACAGACCGCTCGACGGGAGAAGTCTAGGAGAGGTGCCGGCTGCGGAGGCTGCTGGTACACCTAGCGGCACCGCCTCCAGTGGCACTGGCCCCGTCCGCCGCGCTAAACCTCTGTCGCACGGAGAGGACCCTCCGGACCACGCTGGTCCGTCGGACGGAGGGGAACCGCTAGACCGTCCCGGACCATTGCGCGAAGAGGATCCCCTGGACTGCTGTGGTCGTCATCTGCTGTGGACGTCGGGCGGAGAGGAACTTCTGAACTGCCCTGAGCCACCGGCCGGGGGAGAACCTCAGGACCGCCCTGAGCTGCCTCTCGAAGAGGGACCTCTGAACAGCCCTGGCCCAACGCGAGAAGAGGACACTTCCAACGTCCCAGTCCGTCAGGCTACGGAGGAAGTTTTTCACCAGTGTGCATCCAACCTCAACCCCCCTCCCCCCCAAAAAAAAACAGCCAAGAAAACGAAGCGCTCGCCAATGAAAAACATCGGTACTGACTGATACACCTGAGAAACCGGAGCTGGAGGAGTAGAACCGAAAGGAAAAAGAAAAACGAGACAAGAAAGAGAAGGCAAAACGGCAGAAAAATGTGGTGGTCTGCTGAACACTATGACAGGGAAAGGCAAACAACAACAACAGACAAAAAGGAAGCTATGCCGGCAGGTAGAAGAACCAGAGTCCGATAAAGACGAGGAGATCCGGCTGATGCGCGGCGATGTAACAGCCGTAACAGTAACAGCCGGTCTAGAGAGCGCTGGATACGCTGTTATCGGTGCGAGGGATGGGCGCGAGTGCTATGCACTGGAGGCAAGAAAATGTTTTTTTGCCAAAATTGTGCCACTGACAGCGAGTAAGTGGACTGCGTGTTTCATGTGGAGGGAAAATTTTGCAAGCCTTGTGCGTGGCATATGGCTAGGTCTGGTAACCATTGGGAACGACATAACTGGTATGTGTTGCCGGGAGCAGCTTCTTATCATACTTTTGTCAGACAGTTAAAATCATTTGGCAATCTAAGATGGTCTTTGCCGCAGAGAGCTTTTAATTTTTTTTTGTTTCGGTATCAGAGAAGGGAAGATATGAGTCTGCCCAAGCAAAGATACAAAGGTGTTTTGCTACATGAGTCAGCTTTTTGTTACATGTCTCTTGATAGAACACTGGACGTATGCTGACCAAAACAAAAAGAAACAAAAACACGGTATTTCTTAATCCTGATACTATGTAGTGAACCTTCTTGCCCCACCCATTGGCCCAATGAATCTTACCGCCGGGTAAATTGGGGCATGCGAGGTTGCAACTGCTTTGATCAGTTGTAGCACCAAGAAGGGACGAACATTTCAAATAAATTAAGGGCGTTTTTGTAAACGTAGGAAAGGGCTTTCAAACTATGATATAATGGAGCCTTGCCGCTTAAGGCAAAAACATGACCAACTAACCCCGGCCTCCCCCTAATTGTTCATGAAAGTATTCAGTATCAAAGCATTCGACAGCAAAGTATTCAGCATTTTCCCACACCAAGATCAGGTCTTGGCAAGCCTTTCGAGAAGACAAGTCGTCTCATGAACGGGCCAGTACTACCCACATCAGATTTAGCCTGCATGCTCGGCTCAGTCCGTAATTCATAACAAATTGGCTCAGTACATAAGTATTCGCTCAAAATGATACATGTAAGTGTGACGTGAAGCGTTACTTGGTGTTGCATGAACAGAACGCTGATCGTTGTTGGTTATAACGTCGCAATCGGCGTTTCAGTACCAAAATATTTCAGTACTGTCCGACGGCGAGTCGATTGCAAAGCAGTATTATGTAAAATGCCGCGCGCGGGGACCATCAAATGTCGTATGATGGCTGAAGATACCCGAGAATTGCATCTTAAAAATGCAAACATGTATGCATGGAAGAATGCATGAAAAGGCATTATGCCCGAGTGCATTTTGACCCTTTATGATCAATATGGCTTCAGGACGCCACATTCCTGCGTATGAATAATGCATTTTTTGTCATGTGCTAACACTACTAAATGTTCGTTTACGGCCGTCTGGGAAGTTGCGATTAATGATGATGGGCGTTACAAATGTTTCATGGCAAACTATTCTGCCATATTTCCACCGATTCGCACAAGCTTTGAAAGCTTCCGCTTAGTGTCTGCCTGATATTGCTCTGAGCAGATCAAAACTATGATTAAAACAGTACGCAGGACGATGAATACGATGAATACGATAAGTGGCAATGCATATTCATCATTGGCTGGATTCAATCGAGGTTGCCGTGCAACTCGTATGTGTAACAGAGGGCGTCTGATGTAAAAAAGCACAACTATGGATACGATTATTTGCTGCGGTTGCGCGTAGGCCTGCATAAATTGGTGTTTTTGTAGGTTTTCCTGTGTGAGCTTCAAGAAGACCTTTTCCGCTGCTGAACGTTTGTACGTTCGCAAAAAGTTGATTGGCGCATCCGCACTAACAAATTGGATTTCTGGTCCGACAAAGTTATCAGAAAGAGTCTTCAAAAGTGCTGCATGGGTTTCACAACCTGTGGAAAGTCTGCATGAATCAGTGTTTTTGTAAGTTCTCCTGTAAAGACTGCAATAAGCTTTTTCACCGCTGCTGGACATTGCTACTTTAACGGAAAGTTAATTGGCGGATGCGCTCTAGGAAATGGGGTGTTCTGGTCCGACGAAGTTATCACGAAGATTTCAAAAGTTGTGCCTGAGTTTCACGGCTTGAGGAAGGTCTTCACAACTTAACAGATCGGCCTAATGAAGTATCGAAGGGAACCCAGACTCAGGATGCGATGATATAAAACCCGAGGAAAAGAGCTTCGAGCTCGGGAGAAGTACACCGAGCTTAAGCCGCCCGATTCCCTTAATATACGGAGAGGAAGACTTACCTGAGTCCTGAGAACTCAGAGGAAAAGGGCAACTTTGTCCATAATGTTCTCTGGACGTGTATACCTAAAATGGTGCAACGCGTCGAAGTTTAAAGAAATCAGAAGTGTCATAACTTTAAACGTGTTGTTATGCTGTGTAAACCGGGCTCGAATCCAAAGGGAGAGGGGCGATGGGGGCGATGCCCCCCCCCCCCAGGTCTGAAAACGGACCCCACGAGAGAGATCCCAAAAGACCTCTCTCAGGCTCAAAAAGGGCTCAAAGGGGCCGCGTATCAGCTTCACGGCGTCTCTGTGAAAACGTGACGGATTCTCGATGCAATCAGGAGATTTCTTGGAGGGTTACATGACCTCTGAGACGCAAAGAAGGATCCCTGAAGCTCCCAAAAAGCCCCTGGGACCACATCAGGGCCCCAACATGCCTACATACACATATCTACCTTTACTGAAGAACTGTGAGACCTCATAGTATAACCGAGCTGAACGTAAGTCAGGACGTCACTGCTGAATTAACTATTCGATGTCGCACTGTGCTGCACATGCATTCACAAGATAATTCCCCCAACTTGAGTGCAGTGCAGGAGTCAATCCCGGTTCACTCATATCCATATTCTTTCAGGTATATAGCATGTCTAAGATGGGTACTTTCAATGTATACCATGACGCGACGCGGCAACACCACACAACTTAGAAAACGATCCGTACCAATGTGCACTGGTGCAACATCTCACGTCATGTGTACCCATGATCTGCCGTTTTACTATGGTGTGTTCACGCACCTCATGTGCTAATCAGCCGACTCGGGACGTCAAAGCACCCGGAGATGGCAGGCCCCTCGAGCATGCACTCTGGGCCGCTGAGCCCGGCTCTTCTACGGACGCGGTTTGGCCACGAGCTCTCGACGCTGACCCGAGTGGCCCGCCTTCATTTGCTCATTAAAACCGAGCCGTTTATTGACCCGGCCGGCGCATCGGCGATAGGCTAGGGGAGGGGCAGGGGAGGGGGACGCCGCCACGGTGGCGCGTCCTGTCCCGTTCAGGGATTACTGGCCCCAGAAAATAGCCAGTCCGGGCGTCTCGACTGGCGGCACTGGTCTCAGGCGCGGCCTGGGTTTCCGGGACGTTTGGCGCTGGACGAGACGACGGTAGTGGATGCTTCGTTAACGGTGCTTGTCCAAGAGTATCATGACCTCTGACCTTAATGACGCAGGCGGCACCAGACACGGCGATCCGTGATTTGCGGACAAGCCATGACCCTCTGGTCATGGCGTCACGCCACGCCTGAGCCTCTGCTCTCCAATCTGCCGATCAGTGAGGAGGCATCCATCCTCGTACAACATGCCGCACACAATTTCGCCGCAAGTTTGCATCTTCCAGTTCCACGATCTGCTAGAGGCATGCTCATGACACGTATCCGGTCGTTTATTGGACGCGACCTCGCGTGCCCTTGCTGTTCCCGGATGCCCTGCGCCGCGGGTCGCCGTTTGTACGGCGTTGCTCACGGGCTGAGGGCGGGGGTCGTGCGGGCGCCCGCTGCGTCACGTTCTCCGCGGACCGCCGACAGAGCTCGGCCGACTGGCGGCGGTCGCCGGCTGACGGATGGAGGCGGAGATGTTCGTCTTCCCGAGACCGAGACCGGGGACCCGTGGTGGCCACCGTCCGCGCCGCTGTGGGGCCCGTCGGTCAGGCCATGGCGCGGGCGCGTTCGACGTGACGTGCTTGAAAATTAAATTTCGTAAGTCATGGCTGCTAGGCAGGGCATGTCGGGTTTCAAGGTTATCCTAGTATGTCGGTCGGGAATACGAGATTAAGAGCTGTTTCGAGGCGAGCATGCTTAACAGCTACTTATGGTTAGTAAGGCATCAGCAACATGAATTTTTAGTGGGTCCGATATCGATTCGTTCACACAATTTTTGGCGTGTTTCTTCGCCCGTGGGCTTTTGCAAAGGCACCCACCGTTGCTGCACCCACCATCCTTTGCAAAGCCCACTGCCCGATTTCGTCAGATCAAGTTACAGTCGATATCTCGACACCTACGCGCTCTCTGGCATTTATCCAATCGCAAATTTGAGTTGCGTCATAGAACGGCTCACGATAAATTCCCAAAACGACGAGCTAAGTGCGTAGCGTTTAGCACCCAGTGTCTTGCGTGCGCGTGCGTAAATTACTTTGGTGAATGGAACATCAAGAAACAATGTTTGATACAACAAGACGGTTCTCGTGCTAACAGTTGCAGTAGTCGATGTTCATTGAGACATCAAGTGTCCTTACGGCCTACCTCGGATTCACGATATCCGTTTACTGTTTTTATGTCTTTGCTCCTTGTTTCACCTATGTTTTCAACCTATCAGATCATACCGTCCAAGATAAAGAGAAGCCTCAGACGTCTGTTACTGAATCTCTAATACATTTTGGCTTCGGTCACAATGATGTTAATATTCAACACCAGCAAAAAACGCAAGAGGGCAACATTTCAAGTTTCGTTCCGAATCACATGTTCCCCTCGGTGACGCATTCTGCTTTACTCCGGCACCGCATGGGGTTGTCAAATAGGGCACCCAGTCAGTTTCTTAAGTAATTTCTGAACCGTTTGAGTTAGTCCAACCTGTTCATGAATCAGTTTTACACCTTTTGATACCAAATCATTTCCATGCCAGGTCAGGTCATGGAGATATGGCGTCACAAGTGAACCCTTGCGTGAATGTTTTCGCCTCTTCGGGAGGTGGCGCGACCACGCTTCGTTTTTTACATCATTCTCAAATATAATGCATGAATTGTTTGGATTTACATAGCACACGGTTCCCGAAAGGATATACAACCGTAATACGTCAACGTTAGAGGCCGTGCTAGGTCACTTGAATGATGACAGGACGACTGATTTGCATTGTGGGTGATAGAAGTGATTGCCGCTGAACTTCCTCATCCTCCAAACTAGACAACCGAATCTATATGTGCCTCTTAGCAAGGTAGGTAGATTTCAAAACGAAATGAAATGCAACGTTGTCTGTCCAAAATCGTTCATTAGTATCAGAGAGCAATTATGGTTCCCAGTCCGAAAGGAATAATGACTAAATATCTTGGCTTGGTTTGACCTGGACTCCATAAAGAACAAACAGCACAGATTTGATTACCACGGGATGCCATTTTTGTTCTGTGCTTGATACAGTTAAGAATCTCAGCGGAAAATTTTTGCTCTTTGTTAAGAAGAGTAATACAGCCTTATCTGACCTGACCAAGACTGACCTTGACCATATTAATAGCAAGTAATGCAAAACTGATTATCAGAAGATTTCACTTCCTTCCTTTTTGTCACGTGTATCAAAACGGCTGAGAGCAAGTATCGATCTTTGGCGTGTAAAATAAGAGCAATATTTCATCTGATCTGGGTTGACCTTGACCCGACATTTCTTTAACATTTTGGCGTGCTTCTGATGCAGAAGATCGTGGCCTTTCGTTTGACAGTCAAATGAAGGCCCTAAAACCAGCATTGCTGATGACATGTACTAACCGATGTCAGTTTTCCCGACGTCATGTTATGCGTTTTACGTGACCTGAGACGTCATCACTGTCGTGACTAGGGCTAACATAGTATTTTCTAAATCGCAAGACTCAGAAATATGGATTGGTGGAAGACCGGTTCAGATCTGATGGTCAGATCCTGGAGATGGCAAGGAGTGCCCTGTTTGACACCCCCAGGCGGTCGCGGATACAAAAACAAGCCAGGCGGTGCCGGGTTATGACCATCTAATAGAAAATGCCTTACAGAATCATGTATCAGGCGTAGCCGAGGACGCCAAACGTGCTTGAAAATCGCATGGACGATTCAGGCCGGGGTATCCTGATCAACCGTTTTGCTTCCAACGGTAGCCATGATACGACGGACATCCTGGGAATTGGAAGCTCCTGGAAGTCGTCATTTGGACATAATGTCCGAACCCAGTGAGTAAGCGCGTTAATGCGATCCCACGCTAACTTGTGTGTTAAGCGCATTTCTGGGTATGCCTTGAGCTGGGGATGACAGGTTATGCTGGTAACAGCCCTCATCGGACGCTTCGTCTTAGCCTGGGGGGGGCCTCGTCGCCCCCCCTCAGGCTCCCAGTGTGAACAAAGACATGTACGGATTCAACTTTTCCGCGATGACGTGGCTGTTACAAGTTGGTAGATAGGGATGTAAAACAGCAAGTCTGAAAATCAAGGCACAGGTGCAAAGGGCAAAAACACACGCATTCAGTCCACACAACACGCTACATTCAGTCATCAACCCTAGTGCATCTCTGCCAGCATCATCGCGGTCAATCGGGCCTTAACCTGCGCAATGGAAGGGGATTTCGCGTTAACGCGCATTGGAAGGGGTCACAAAAGTTTCCCCCTCCGATCTCGGAAACAGAAAGAGCTAGAGACATGAAATGTTATGGCCAGGGTGGGGTCATAACAATTTACATTGTGCATAATTTTAATGACCATAGGTCAATACATTCAAGGTCAAATAGGGGTCAAAAACGTCAACTTTCGACACTTTCTCAGCCTGTACAGGCCATTCCGTACGACTTTCCGAACGGGAAGGGAAGGAAAAGGGCGTTTGTTTGAGCTTCTTGACAACTTCCATTCATTTGGTGTCTTGACTGAGGATTTCGGGCGGAGGTCATGCCAGATCATTGACCTATGGCGTCATTTTTTCATTTTTCTGCAGATCGGATTTCGAGCAACACGGGATAGCTTGAGTGTAAATAAGGGTGCTACACGCATCTTTTGGCGTATTTTCAGTAAAGGTAGCCAAAATTGGTACATTTGGTCACTTTCAGTGTTTATATTTATGTATGTATGTATACGTATATATGTATATACATTAGTGTCAGTGTGTCAAATGTGTTTTTAGTAGGGTCTTTGAATGCATGTTTCATATAAATCTACATATTGCAAAACAAATCTGAACCAGGTCACAAAATAGTTACCCTTGACCATTGGTCACCTTGACCTTCACCGGCCCGGATATATCTAAACGTATCGATGTGCGATAACGTGTTTTTAGAACGGTCTTTGAATGCATATTTCATACAAATCGACATGTCGCAAAGCAAATTTGGATCAAGCCACTAGATATTTGACCTTGACTTCTGATGACCTTGACCTTCACTGGTCCCGGAATATGTAAGCGCATCAGTGTGCGCACGCATGTTTTTATTAGGGCCTTTGAATGCATATTTCATACAAACCGACATGTTGCAAAGCAAATCTGGATCAGGTCGCAAGCTGCTTGACCTTGACCTTTGATGACCTTGACCCTTATTGACCCTGGATTTGGTCTTGGTGCGTCCATCCACTTATGTCCGAATGACGTCGCCTGATTGTATTCTAGCGGGAATCTTAGGTAGAAAGTTAGTGCTTACACAAAGTTCCCATTTGTCAGCGACAACCGTTTTTTTCGTTACGTTTGCTTGACTTCAAGTGCTTGAAACTTCAAACATTTCCGGCCGATTTTCGGTTTTTCCGGGTCAATCGACGAGTTATTCAATTTTCATAAATGTCGCAAAGTAGCAACAACCAGCTCCGATCCGTTCTCGTAATTTTCAAGAAAAAAAACAGGTGGGGGTGGGACACAAAAAGACCCCCTTCCAGTGCGCGTGTTAAATTGGCCTTGTCCCTTATTATAAAACTTTGCAGGTAACCTGCTGTAGGGATCCGCGCTGCTAAAGTTCAGTATACGCGCTCCTGCGTTGGTTTTCACCCTTGGCAGCTGCAGTTGACCAATGGACAGCGTATTATTGTTTGTGAGACTCTTTGATGAAATTTGACGCCATGCCTGGTGGTTGTCCGTTCAGCAGAACTCTCTTAATAAGGCATAACCGATGGTACTGGGCGATCTGCTCGTCGTTTAACCACTTAAGACATTTAAGGTCTGCGGAGATGTGGTCATGTTTCCGTCTGCCGCAGAAAACACGCTGATAACGAGTAAACCAAATCGGTTGGTGTTTTTGTTTCAGCTGCTTGTTGCTGGGAGGTGCTCACTTGAAAGCTCATCATTCAATATAGTCTTGAGTATTTTTATTATCTTTCGGAGATTCTAAACATCATTTATTGATGAAAAACAACAGTAACGTAGTCTGCGAGTAAAAGCAGCGAACCCGAACTTTTATTCAGAACGCAACATTGAAACTGGAAGGTTTTCAAATAAGGGAACTCTAAAACCATAGCGTTACTTTGTTGCGTCCTTGCTATATGGGCGATTCTGGTGCCTTCTGTATTTATGAAATGGAAAATTACTTGAACAAGAGGAATTACCCTAACCAAGGTATTCACTGATTTGCGTGTCACTTCCATAAGAAGGGAGATTTATGCTAGTATTATGAAGTCATGCAGGAACCCTCCAATTTCCGCTAAGCCAGAAAAGAAAGTTCCTGATTCCTGGGAGCAGCGACGGCGGAAAAGGGGGGGGGCAGGGGGACGGCCCCCCCAGAAATTTGGCCACTGCACCAAGTAAAATCGTGAAAAATCAACCTAATGCTATCAAAAAAAAGGGAAAAAATCGATGTACGAAACGAAAGAAAACGTATTCCGAATATACAAGAAGGCTTTGTGTGCTATGAAGAGAGGCCCGTGGTCTGAATGAGCATTTAGGGGCCCCTGCTAGCTTGTAGGGGAATTCACTGCTTGTTTGAGGAGGGCCCCCTGGAAACCCATAAAGGACCCCTGCCAGCCTCTGAAGGAACCTCCTTTCGGTCTGGAAAAAGGGTCCTACTCCTGCCTCCAGAGGTCGACAGGGGCCCTTTACAGACAGATAGGGTGCCCTCTACATACAGCCAGTGACCCCCCTGGCCAACAGATGCCCCTAAACGATCATTCAGGAGCCCTTGCTTTCCTGTAAAGATGTCCCTGCCGACCAGAAACAGGCATCCGCCAGGTCGCCAGGAACGTCTTTACAGGCGAGCATGGGCCCCCTATACACATCAGCGGGGCCCCTTTACAAACCGACAGTAATTTTAACCACATGGGACCCCACTGATTCCGAGGGCCAGGCGCGGATCCAAAGGGGGACCAATTGGGGTGACCACCCCCTACCCCCTGAGAACTGAGAAGCGAGCCCCTGCCAGATTTAAAAGGGGCCCGTATGAGCTTCACGGGGTCTCTATAAGAACCTGAAGGGCTCTTGATGCAGTCAGAGAGGCCCCTGGAGGGCTAGATGACCTCTGAGACGCATAGAGGGCCCCTGAAGCTCTCCGAAGGGCTCCTGAGACTACAACAGGACCCCAACACGGCAGGGTGTCCCTGAGACCGCTAAATGGCTCATAGGGTCCCTGAGACGGCGAAGATGAGGACTGAGTCTCTAGGGGGCCCCTGTGGGTGAAAAGCTGAAGGTTCTTGATGTAGTCAGATGGCCTCCAGGAGGGTTAATGGGACCCTGACATGGTAAGATGGCCCCTAAGATAGCAAGAAGGGTCCTTGGAACTCTTTGAGGGCCTCTGGGACCGCAAGGGGCCCCAACACAGCAAGGGTCCATGAGACCGCTAACATTGCCAGAGAGGTACCTGAGACGGAAAGAACTTTAGATGGTGCCTGGCACGGCATAAGGAGACCCTGGCCAGCCAGAGGGGCCCCCTGAACGGGGATTCGTCAGTAACCTACTCAGTCTCGAAAGGAGCCACAAATGGGCTACATTGGCCTTTTTGAAACCTTGGGGCTTCTTGATGCTGTCAGGGGCCCCCGGGAAGGTCAGGTGGTTTCTGGGATGGCAAGATGGGCCTGTACACCGCAGATGACCCCTGAGACCGCCAAAAAAGTCGCAGGATTCCTGCGAGACAATGACAATAAGAGTGCCTCTGAGACGGTATTTGGGCTTGACGGGAGCGCTGGGCGACCAGAGGGTCCCCGAATGTAATAAGCGGGCTCCTGGCACGGGCAAGATCCCCCTGAGACTGCCAGCGAGGCCCATGAAGCCTGGGAATATCTACTCAGTGATACTTTGGGCGCAAGTTGCTCTCCCTAGGTTCTCCATGCAATGCCATAACAGAGCAGTTCATTGCGTGTTCTTGGTGTTGTTTCGAATAGCATGGCATTTAGAAATGGTTACCCACTTACTGTGAGAGAAATGGCAGAGCATCGAATAGCCCTATGTGCATCGACATCTGCGTTATACATGGCCATGGATTCATTGCCTCCTTCGAATGATGACGATCAACTAGAATGTGCTTCAAAGCATGTAATCAGCCAGAGGTTCAAATCTCATCGTGCAAAACATCAAATCACGCTGCGAAGCCTCAGGTTCAAAGGCACATTCAGCAGGACAAGCTTTCAAATTCAGGTCGTAGGGTTGCATTGGTTGGCTGCATTCTCCATAGCGGCGGACGTGAGGACATCTTTATTGTGTCTTCAACATTCTTTTTAAGCGACGCCGTGGACCACAAATTGAACCGAATCGTCCTATCTCGTTCGTAAAATCCTGACGGAACCTTCCTTTTGCGATCGTAAACAACAATGAGATTAGATAAAACACGAAAGTCGTGGGCTATAAATAACCCCATAGTTTCGTACTTGGATGCAACTTTTCTCTTTTGTTTCCTTGAGAGTAAAGTGTAGAGGGTGCGCAAAATACGACGTCTGGCTTTCCATGGAACTCTGAAAATTAACGCGGCCTTTCAAAGAATAATGATACGTCTATAGTTCTCTGCTTAGAACTACAAAATGTCTGATGTGTTATGCACGTAGAAATGTCTGTTGGATGCTTTATTCTTCATTAATCGCCGAAAGTTTTGAAGACAAATAACACCTGAAGCCATTTCTTTCCCCATAGTCTTGCAAGACACACCGCGGACGTTAGTAGGTTGCTTATTCTCATTTCATTCGGTAGAGTCAGCACTAATTCATTCGGTAGAGTCTTGTTTGGGTCTTGCAGAGGAAAGCTCTTCTGTCTGGCTCCGACCAAGAATGCCTAATGCGATAATTTGGTCAAAGGGGACCTGTATCACGCGCACCAGTCTTCAAAGTGACGTTATGTGGTAGCCCCGTGTTAAATATTTTTGTTTTCTTTTCTGCAGTTTACTTTTCCTTGATGCATAAATCAGGGTTCCAGCAAGCTCTTATCTTATTGCATTTATTTGAATGTTTTAAAACTCATTTCTGCTAACATCATCCATTGGGCATGCAAACTGCATATTGCATGACCACCCGTGTCTTTGATATTAAGCATCTGCGAGCGTAAAGGGATTATGCATTATATGGAATATACTGCATGTGGCATACATCGAACAGAGAGCCATCCAACGCATTGTCACTTCTACCGCCATATAACTACTGACGTGTCACATCTGTGGCTTTGTTACCGCTTGCGTCATACCAACGTCGCTATCATGCTAACGTCGCTGTCATCATGTCACCATTGAGGTACTATGGCTCCATTGTTCACCACTGTTGTGCTACCGTTCCCTTCATGTCGCCGCTGACGTCCTCTCTTCGCTGATATCATTTCATCAATGATGTCACCTCACTGATGATATCATGTGCTCACTATGGTCACGTCACCCTTTACGTGCTGTCACTAACGTCATATCACGACCAGCGTCCTATCATCAATGAAATGCCCTCATTCGTGTCACGTTATAGCTGAAATCATGCCGCCGCCAGCGTCAATGCTGACGTCGTGTCACCGTTGGCATCATGCAATCACTAACATCATGCCACCTCTGACATATCATAGCTAACACTCATGCCACATGACATCATACCACCACTGACATCATATCACCACTGCTGATGCCGTGTCGTCCCTGACATCATGTCACCTTCGACATCATGGCACCCCTGGCATGTCGTCACTAACATGATGTCACCGCTGACATGATGCCACCGCTGACGTCGTCACGCCGCTGTGTGACCGTCGAGGACGCTGTGCCTCGCCTCAGAGACGGGGGAGGTGGCGGTGACGTGACCGGCTCCGGGCGGCGGCTCGGCGGCCGGCTCCAGCTCTACTGAGGCCGGTGGAGCGCCGCCGCGCGCTGCTGAGCCGGCCGCGGCAAGATGCCCGGCGGCCGGCGCGGTCTGGTCGCCCCGCAGAACACCTTCCTGGAGAACATCATCCGACGCTCGTCCTCACAGCGTGAGTGTGCCGCCGACGGCCGAGGCCGCGTGCGAGGACAGCCTTCTGACGACTCCTTCTCCCCCCCCCTCCCCGGCGACGGCGGCGGGGGCGTACGAGGCCGTGTCGAGAGCGGAGCCTTCATCGTTTCCGCCCTCGTCACTGTCAGAGAAGTGGGCGGTACTCCTGGTTCGTTGACGGTCTGTTTCTCTTGAAGACTGGCTCTTCGGTCTGATTTTCAATCTATGTAAATGTTCTCTCTCTTCGCACATTTCTCATAATTTCTTCTTTTTTCATTCCCTTTCTCCTTGTTGTAATGTTTTCCATCATTCTGTCTTCCTCCTCTCTCTCCTTTGTCCTTCTGTCACAGGTGTTGCATACATTTCCATTAAACGGTTGCTGTCGTTTAAACTTTTCGTTTTCCCGTTTCTTTCAAACACGTTCGCTGTGACCGCGCCGTCTGCCTTGCCTCTAATTGTTTACGTGGAAGAGATTGCCACAGACCAGGGCGAGGGGAGGGCTAATAGACTCGCCCACCCGCCGTCGCCGCTCTAGGACTTTACCGTGACGTCTTGGAGCTTGTATGCAAGATAAATGGATCACTTAAAATTGCAAGTTAAACGGCAGCCCGGCGGCGGGAGATGTATGGGCCCCAACGGCGCCGCTTTGCCAACACCATTACGGGAGGCCTGAGCCCCGCTGTGCCACGCGGCGCTTTACAGAGCCCAATTAGGGATCCGTTCGGCGTCCGGCCGAGGCCTTACGCCGAGGTTCCGCCGAGACACTGCAGTGCGGCGAACCTCGTCCATGCATCACGGGACTCGGACGGCCTAAGCCTGCCTTCTCTCAGTCCGCTCCCTCCATACATCAGCATCTGTGGCATCAAAATCTCGAAGGGGTTTAACGCGTCACTGGTAGATTTATTTGCCCTGCTCTCATGAAATGGCAGTATGTCAACGGCAGACGGCCGAAGATAACAGAGCTATCAGAAAATATTTTATCGCGCAGTTAGACCTAATTGCAAATGGGGAAGAACTATTCCGCCTTCGAATGTTTTCATCGTACCGTAAAATATCCCATTTAAAGCTGATTATAGTTCTAGCTTATCGTGGAGAATTTTCGTTTATGACTACAGATGGCCGTATTTAAATTATTTTGACAACAGAACTGAAAAATAGCAAATCGTAAGAACATCCATCGATATGCTTCTACAACGGCTTTTTTTGTTGTTCCGCGTAGCTTGGTAAGGATCACTTAATTTCATCCTACATGTCTTCATTTCGTATTAATTAGCACATGTGTGATAGGCACTGCGGAGTGACTCCAATTAAGGCGAGTTATTCCCCTTCATGAAAACGAGAGACAAAGCAAAAAAAGGCAACAAAAAAACATATAGCTGCTTCAGGACATTCATGCCAGCACACGTATTAATATGCCCAACCCTTTTCTGTTGCTCGAGCCGGCCAGTTGCTGGATTGGTTTAATTTTAAGTGCTTTTGAACTCTAGTTTAGCTCGAAGAACGTGAGCTTTTGCGCCATGATGGCGGGGCTGTGACAACTGGCCTTGTAAAACCTTGTACCGTGCAAACTAATTGCTGTTTGGTATCGCGGAGCAAACTGGAAATTGTTAATAGTGGTGCTAAATGGGCGATAGATATACAAAGCGGTGGTGTGAGTGAGAGGAGATCGAACATGTTTTCCGTCGTGCAGCCACCGTCGCACCTTAGCGAACATACGTGACTGTCATGTGTGGCAAATACGTGGTGGTTAATTTATAATTTTTTACCCTTAATCAACTGTGAAGCTAGGTTACCTAGTCTGGCACCAGAATTTAAGGAAGTTTTTCTGTTCCACTTCAAAGACTGTCAGAAGTGGTATTTCAAAATGTTCCAAAGTGAACCTGTTTGGGACGGGTAGGATAGTCTGTTGCACTGGAAAACAAGTAGGTAATGATACTCGTAAAGTGTCCCGTTGGTAAGACGTGAGATGTGCCCACAGACACGGTGCTCGGTAAGCCGCGAGATACAACAACCAGTCACGCCGAACTGCTGAATACTTGTTTGTTTAGGAGACTTATCACCTTATGCTTCTTGAACAGCACCAATGATTGATCAGAACGTCGTTTACATGGCATTGCGAAGAGGGTAGTGCAGAGCTGTTCACCACCACAAAAAAGAACATTTTTCACTGTCACTCCGGATGATTGGAACACTTCTTATTGTATCGAAACTTAGAGATGAAGAGATGGTAGGCCCGGGTCGCAACTCACAGACGTGCTATGTTTTTACGGAAAAAGCTGTGGCTGTTTCTCGTTGATTTTTTTGGTGCGATGTAACCAATAACAACTATCTATAAGCAAATACAAGCCCAGCTTAAATATTACTGTGGTTACGAACATATCAAATACATGTAAACACCTTTCAAAATCACGTTTTTGTTTTTACAAAATGGTGAAGCAGTATTTGTACCGTTCCGACCCTCCTGATCCCGAATCCAGACCCCTCCAGACCACTCGACGCAAAAATATAAAAACGAAACTCTCAGCAGAGTCTCGCAGTCGGCTGCGATGCGAGATACAGACTGGCATTCTTACCTCGGCTGATGCAATGCGGTTCCGCACTGGAAACTAATAGTGTCGGTCCGTGTCGCGTCCGAAGCGGCTGGTAACCACGGTAACGAGCGCGTGAGCCGGCCGGGCGGTTTCCGCGAAGGTTCGGTCTAGTGTGGAATTCGCTGGGTGTGCAAGTTGCTCCTAGCCGTACAGAAAGCAGTCACATAGAATGTTCTGGAATGCCTGACTCATATTGAACTAACTTAACTAGGCAACGTCACCTAGGGTTAGACCTGTCCTGGATGTTTCAGAGTGAGCTTCAAGTCATAGGGAACATTTGTTGTATTTGAAAACATATTATACTGACATTCGAGAGGATTAAAACTTGGCTACGTCTTTTAGCCGTCGCTAATGACAGGTGATCTTGGGGTGTCATAAACCACTTAACGTTACGTCAGTTTAATGCTTGGCAAAAATATGAAGAAGTGGCAGCATGCCTTGCTAAAGGCGGTATCATACTTAGTTTGCAAGTTATATGTCCCAAAAAGGGCATTTAATCCAATTAACAACACTGAAATATAAAATAAGTATCCGGGTCCCATTTAATCCATTTTGTCTCGTGACGCAAGGATTGTTTGTGGTCGGTAAGTCATTCGCATTATTATTGCTATTATTTTTTAATGCAATATGGGAATCAGCTAGGTCGAACTATTTAGCCATATCAGTGAAACTGGTCGCCACAATAGCGGCACTAAACTGAAAGGCACTCTCAGATCTGTAAAGTCCTGAACTGACAAAGTCAACCGGCCACGTTGGTACTAAAACGTAATGAACGACGTTGGTAAGTGTTTTGTTCATGCTCACTAGCGCATGTTTCATTTGATTATTCCAATCAGTGTCGTGTGTTGTGAAGTGCTGAATACAGGACGACCTTTAACTGCATGTGATTTTTACTCTGAATGACCACAACTTTTGGTTCCTAGATAACAAACTGTAACCATGCGGCGCAGTCACGCTTCTTTATTGTTTTATGCTAGAAGCGAAAGAAATCTGCCTGTTGGGTGCGCTGATTCCCCATCATTATGTTCATCAGCCATATGTTATGTGGTCTTATATTTTTAGATTACCAAGCCATGCAATCTGACAGAGGTCTTGAAATATCCATGTACAGTTATACTGTCAAAGTCATGGTGAAAAGCACAAATTTAGTTATTAACCACATTTTGGATAGCCGTTTTTTACGTATCATACAGTCGTGCGTTTTTGCATGCCAGTGATTTTTCAGAGTTCATATCCAGCAGACTTATGAATATATTTGCATCCATGAGTCCCGCAAAAAAGCCGAGAAACTTTTATCATGTGAATGTAGTGTTTTATTTGTCTTAAATATTAGAACAAGAAAAGTGAGGTTGTGTTGTCCCTAGACACAGTTCTTAACCGCAACGTTAATAGCAATAGCATCATTAAATAAACATGTCATGACACAATTACTGGATCATGTGATAAGTGTAGGCCTGAAATATAAGATTCTGTTACGAGACGATTATAAATCTTCCTGCCGTACGTTGGGTGCCACGCACCATGTTCTGAGAGGAGATGAATAGACATGCTGTCTGCATATGATGATCATCGTGATCACGATGTGCAGCAGATCATCGTGGCGATCGTGGTCATCGTCGGTTGTCTCTAGACGACAACCCACCTTTCGCTGCACCATCCGGCGACGTCAAACGGCCGCAGCAACCAGCCACGTCCAGAGAATAAGCCTGCGCCATGCCCCGAGACCTTTTCGTCTGCTGACCTTGTTGGTCATTGTTCGTGTCGTCACGCTGCTGTGCTCACCTACTCCTTCGCCAGTGTGTTCCACTTTGGAATCCGCCGCGGGATGCAGCGGAATACGACCATCTCTTGATCCGTGACGTCACAACTGGGGTCCCCACAACCTCCCGGCCCGACCATCGGGAAGGAATGATCTTAAAGGCTCTCAGCCAATCAGAGCCCGCGACACATCGCCTGACCACCGGCCCGCCGACCTGTCCGGCCGCGGCCGTGCTGACCGGCCTTGTCCCTCTGGCCGAAGGCGCCGCCGCCCGCAGCGGCGAGGGAAGAGATCGCGCGCGAGTGGGAGACGAGGTGGCAGCTGTCGCGCATCCGACTCTGCCGGACTTCTGATCGAGTCATTGAACATTCAGTCACTGAAACCCGAGCTCCTTGAGCTATCACAAGAACTAGGTCGTTTTGATTACGACCTGATGGTGCTGAGTGAGACCTGGCTCAAGCCGAACACTCCTAATCGTCTCATCACGACCCCAGGCTACATCTGCCGTGAGGATCGCCCAGACGGACGAGGGTGCGAAGGCGTTGCTCTCCTCATTGAGACCACATCACCACCACGGCACTTAGATCCAGATACTGCGCCAGCCGGACAGCCACCTGGAGTCGTTCTGGGCGCTCGTCACGCTGAACCGTGGGCGGCGGCTGGTGGTCGGCTCAGTGTACCGGCCGCCAAGGCGCGGCGGTGCCGCGCTCAGTGCCGACTTCGCCGCTCTTGAGGCCCAGTGTTAGCGTGTTTTGATTGATAACCTGAACATCATCATCGTGATCTGTGGCGATTTAAACCGTGACATGCTCGAACCAGACTGTGCCATCTCTAAACGTCTGCTGCATTAGTTATCTGACTTTTTACTCTATCAACTTGTAACGTCGTCTACCTATGCGATGGGATCGCTTTTAGGCGTCGTTATTGTCAATGGTTCGCGTGTTTCTCATTGATCGTTATCTCATTGTGTCCGCTTCTGTCCTTTTAGATCGCATTAGTTTGTCCGTGTAAGGATTAATATTTCCAGTCCTCCGACACAACCCTGTCACATTTTGCTCGCACCGTTTAAATCGCTTGGGCTTGGTTAATTTTCATCATGACTTGTACTGCACGGCTTGGGGGGCTGTGTTTCACTCAGGTGATGGGACAGAACAGCGGAGCACCATTTTACGCATTATGACATCCGTACATGATCGACATGCCTCGGTGGGAGACATCACCATACGAAACCCCCTGCGTCCCCTGTGTCAGAACGTCACCAGGGACCTGATGGCTTGTCGCCGCCGGACCCTGAGACCACGTGATCCGGAGCCGAGCGACTACCGGGAGTTGAACGGAGCCGTACATTTGGCCGTCCGGCGCGACTCCCGTGACGAAATCGGCCGCCGCATTAGAGAGACGGGTCCCGCCTCAGTTTGGCGAAATCTGCGCAACACTGTGGGCAGCAAAAAGTTCGGTCAGCGGGTGCTGCCATCGATTCCCGCCGATCAGCTTAACGATTTCTTCGTGAATGTTAGCCCACGTTTAACAGGAGCAATCGCTCAGGGGGGAGCGACGCCCGCGCTCGAGTGCCGGCTTCCACGAATAGGGTCATGCACGTTTGCCGTGACGCCAGTGAGCCTAGGTAATCTGAGACGCGTACTGTTCAGTATACACAGCTCATCAGCGTGCGGAGCGGGCGGCATTTGCGTGCGTATACGGAGGCTTGTTTTGACGCGATTGGTGGCGTTATCCTTTCCATCGTCAATTCCTGCCTTGTCAAATCCGACTTCTCTGATTCCTGGAAACACTCACTAGTCCAGTCTATCTTTAAATCCGGCGATTCATCCAACCCATCCAGATCCCGGCCTATCTCTGTCATACCTGCCATTGTCTTGAACGAAGCATGGGTTCCGTCCTTCACACTCAACGGAAACTGCGCTAGTGTCGGTTACCGATCGGATTTTAACAGTTACAGACAGGCAAGCGATTTTCGTTTTGTGCATCATTGACCTCAGCAAATGTTTTGACGTAACTGACCACTTTGTCCTTTTAAAAAAAGCTTCAGCTGCATGAAATCTTCACATCTTGGTCCTCATCTTATCTCCACCGACAAATGCAGAGCGTCACCTACCGAGACAACGCAAATCGGAATGGCACTGCGATGCCACTTCCAGTAAGCATGGCCGCGTACCAGTGCTCTGGTACACGGCCTGGGTACCAGAGCGAGGTACCAGGCTCTGGTACAGAGCCTGGGCACCTCGCTCTGGGTCCTTTATTACGTTCATTTTTTTGAACAACTTCAGTGTTTTTGTCCTGGCTGCCGAAGGGTATCAGAACGCTGATGACATGCAGTCGCTCGTAAGCGGCAATAAGACCAGACCACAGGAGACGGTTGCCGGACTGGAGGCTGTTCTTACCTCTCTGGACTTATGGTTCCGGTTCAACGGTCTGAAGGTCAATGCGCATAAAACCCAATTCATAGTTTTCGGTAGCCGTCAAAATTTACTCCATGGTCCAGCTATCAATGTAAAATTTGCTTACGTTTCTTTAGCGTCGCTCAAGGGAGTAAAAAATCTTGGCGCAACTCTCGACCTTTTGCTTACCTGCGACTGCCACGTGACGAACCTAATTCGCAGCTGTATCGGCACGCTGTCTGGCCGTTCCCACCTGCGACATCACATCCGTCGCCGTGCCATTGAAACGCTTGTGATAACTTTAGTCCTGTCTCAGGACCTGTACTGTATTTCGGTATTTGGAAACGGGTCTAGGAAGAAAATGGACAAAATCAGAAATCATTAACTTTGTTGCCAGGGTCATTTTTGGTCGTTCCAAGGTCGAGCATACGTTGGATCTGAGACGAAGGTTTGCCTGAATTTCATCTGATGGATTGTACAGATATACCATACCATAACATACAGACATACCATACACTCCGCCTGATACATAAGGTGCTACAGAGTGGTGAGCCTGAGGCCTTAGCGAGTGTTTTTCATGCGAACTGTGCACTGCGCGAACGTAATACGAGACAGGACCACCAGCTGCACGTGCCGGGTTCTCGTACGAATGCAGGAAAGCGCAGTCTCTGCTGGCGTGCCCCAGCGTTGTAAAATGTCTACCGTCGGATATGACCCGTCTGCCGGCGATTAGGCTTACTCGCACTTTAAGGAAATATTTTGTGACTCATTGACTGAAGTTCTTCAGCGAATATATTGTGTGTACTTGTCGAACTTACCTGATTCTTTTTAATCTAAATGACGCTGGGCATTACAGCCACCCTGTTAATGTGAACTACCCTAACCCGCAAATACAGTACAATACAATACAATGCATATTTTGAGAAACAATATGGTTGGAAGTCCATTGGATACCCATGCACCATACACGTTTGTTTTGGTTGTGATATACTTGCTAGGAAATTTTCATACTGTATTATTACTATGTGCTGTCAACGCTGTTGGTCGTCTACCACTGATATGCTGATGGTAAAACAAGTAACACTTGTCTGTGTGCAGTTATATCTTGCCGCTATGATAGGTTATTGGTCCGTAAAAAAATAAATGCCAGAAAATGTCCATTGGTAGTAGAGAGCAAAATGCCCATGCAGAGACATATCATCATTATGTAATAATACCAAGCTTCACAAAGGTTACCTAAGTTATTTCAACAGACCGGTAGGTCTAGAACCGCTGAGATGTAGATTACAGATCGAAATGAAAAAATCAGTTTAAATTAAAGACATCGTTCCGTAATAGCAGACTTTTATCAAACCCCGGCCCCTGCGGGTGGGGAGAAAGAGGGAGGATTCATGAATCCGTGCTTAAGATGACTTCTTAAAGGGAGTGTGTCTAGTCAAATATCGAATTTTAACTGTATGCGTGCGATCAAAGAGGACACTGGCCTGAATCGTCACGCATCATTCATTTTCCCCAAATTGCCTTCGTTGGCCTACGATGGCCAAATGCTTACCGATATTTCCCATTACTCCAGCATCGTGCTGCCAGCACAGATTTATCGGTCTTCCTCCAGCTCCTTTTCGCCACTAAGTGGGACCGATAGCACCAATAGCACATCGTTAGCCTCAGCGAATCATTGTTTGAGTTGGGAGCTCGTCAGCAATGACAGCAAATTGAGCCCAGCGAATCATCTTTCGAGTTGCGAGCTGATCGGCGACGACAGCAGACTGCGAACACATCTAGCTCAGCAGTATGGCGGCCGTGGCCTGGTAGAGGTATGTTGGTAAAAACTTTCACAGTGAGAGGGGTTTTGACCTTCTGGTTGCGAAGGTTTTGCTCATTGATTTTTTGCCGACATTCTCCACTTCTGTGTATGTTCCAAATGAGGTTATCTAATTGTTTATCTAACCTCGTAATTATTTTACTACATGATAGATATCAAGGAATTTCAGATAACTACGGACGGTCATAATTAGTGTTAGCCGAATCCAAATTCGGGTTTCCAAAATTTTCCAAGTTCCAGATTGAAAGTTGGCATGCATTTTGTCTGTAAAAGTTAGACAGCTTATTGCATGTCAATTGCCAAAAATGCGATAGTTGAATGTTTTCTAATATTCTGAATGTAAACTTGGCTCCATGCAACATCCACAAGTGACATTTTGATGCCATTGTTCATTACCATGGCTTGCTAAGCTTGCCCCACCCAATTGAGAAATGTGTTGGAATTTCCTTAGAGTTGGATCTGGGGTAGTTGTGAATACTCACATGCAGGATCTGAAAGAAAAAACTGATGTTTGTGGACTTGTACTCCAGATTTTTTGTTTCACGATGTGACTAGTCAGATGGAAAATTTGATATCCAGCACAAACCTAGTTGAAAAATAAATCTTTGTGGGCACAAAAGTCTGTAATTCGCCTAGTAATAGTCTTCCTAAAAGATTCCTTGGGGTACGGAGAGCACGGATAGAAAATTCTCATCAATATTCCATGAAAGGTTGTAAGTTATTTTTTCTTTGACTACTGCAAACTGTTATAACTATCATACTGTTAGAACTGTTATAACTATCATAAGGTCAGAGGTCAATGGCTTTTTCAACTCATATTTGGCCTCCCAGGCATGAACAGAATAAACTGTTGCCAGTAGCCTCATCAGAGGGTGTAATACATGCATGATGGCTGTATTTCAGTATAAAGAACATAAAAAATAATACTGTTTGCACAGCATTACTCTATTGACACCATCAGCGGTTATCGCAAACCTGTTGCAAACCTTGTGGGTGTGTTGCACAAGTGTGATGCCAGTTCAGAGATTAGCAAAAATGCCTCAGTCTGCTTTTGGTGGCAATTGGCAAGGTGCAGATAAGCCTATTGGCTGACTGTCAATGCCATCAGAATAGTTCAAATCTGAAATCAGCTTGTGGGTGTGCCTGCTAACAACTGACAGTAATTTTAACAGGGCTATCTAGAACTCAGGTGATAACTCACATTTTGTATCATGTCCATTGTACAATCACATGCTGAGCATGTGACAGCAATGCCTGCTGGAGTCAACAGTGGATGATTGCACTTGGCCATTGACAGGCTACACACTGTCATTCTGACAGGCAGTGCGTTGTTCAAATATAAGCTGGTCAGTCATTACACATGCGTACAACCAATTACTGTTTACAGGTTAGTCCCTGTGCACAGCCGGGCAAAGAGCAAGGTCGCCCTGCGACAAGAGTAGTCCAAAGCGCTACCCGGACATTGCGGAGATGCTCCAGCTGATGGTGGCTTTCAGGAAAGAGGCTTCCATCTCTGGCCCACGGCCGAAGTTCTCCGATTGCCAACGACGCATGCATTTCTATGTAAATCCTGATGCCCGACCATCGGCGGAGGACATCAGCTCGTTCAGGGAGTAACATGAAGCCCATCGGCGTTCTCATTGAGGCAGTCGCCATCGCCATCGAGTCGCCGAGGAGTCTGCGCATCCGGGACGGCAGGTGCTGCCGCCGAGCTCGCCGAGGAGTTGCACGTCCGGAGTGGCTAGCGCCGCCGCAACGCGCCGAGCAGCTGACGCTGCCCGCGTCCCCGCGGTACTGGCCGAGGAACGCGCAACCGGCCTCGCCGGCGCCGTCACGGAACGCGCAGAGGGGTCGGCGCGACGGGAGCGGTCGGCGCCGCAAATGAATAGGTGCATCCAGCGCGGCCGGCGCCGACGGCGAGCTGGCCGAGGAGTCTGCGCATCCGGTGCAACTTGCTCCGCCGCAGGGCGCAGAGCAGTTGGTGTTGCCCGCGCCGCTGCCGAACTGCCCGAGGTGTCTGCGCTTCCGGCGTCGCCGGCGCCGCTGCGGAGGCGCAGAGGAGTCGGCGCGACCGGAGCGGCCGACGCCGTAAATGAGTCTGTACATCCAGCGCCGCCAGCACCGGCGGCAACCTGGCCCAGGAGTCGGCACATCGGGAGCTGCCGGTGCCGCCGAAGAGTCTGCGCATCCGGAGCGGCCGGCGTCACAACAGCGCGCCGAACAGTTGGCGCTGGGGGGGAGGCTGTGGGTGGCTCAAAGCTCCTAGAGCACGCTCCGGAAGCCGTCGCACCCAGCATAGTTAGGCTCTGAGAGTCGTCGGCGGATGGCCCACAAAAGGCAGGATGGTAATAATCGTCGAACACCCCGGCCGAGTTACGTCCACCTGAAATACGGTATTGTTTTTTGCGCGTTATTTAATATTTTTCCGCCTCGGCTGCTCCTGGCATTGTCTGTTTTACAATGTTCCCTTAGCTGGATGATGAAAATTGTCACAAGTGAATCAGATTTGGAAATGTTTGATTATGTAAGGGAATTACACTCTGATGTGCTCTGTGAAAATGACTGATAGTCATTTTACTAAATGTTGTTTGATTCTACAGACTGGTGTAGAAAATGCATGCATGGCTACCTTGCTGGCTGCCGTAAGCAAAAATATGTTCATAAATAAAGGAATGAACTGTCTCAGAGGCAGGAATAACCAATCTCACACAAGCGTGGAACTGCCAAACCGAAGCCGACTTGGCAGTCACATACTTCGTCTTGAACCTGGCTCTGCCATCTGCAGTTTACATTGCAAAATCAAGTGCAGGTAACGCCTAGAGACAAGGGCGTAATTCGATATTCGGTCGGGGGTGGGAGCTTGAGCCCCCAACTTTGGGTTCAAGCCCCCTCCCAACTTTGGAAAGAGAGTGGGTAAGTCCGGGAAGAATTGTCTTTTGTGGGTGGGATTCAGGGATGTTCATTCGTATTCTTTTGAGAGGGCCATGGCTCACCCAATGTTACTCTGGGTCCCTCCAATGTTGGTGTGGGCCCACCCAATATTTTATACCGGTTTGAAAGGGAAAATAAGCGAAAATAATGAAAAGAATGGCTACAAAAGGTAAGGGATAGGGAGAGAAAGCAAAAATGAAGTCATATATACATATATATATATATCCAAATACTTGATGACAAATGTAATTTTTTACTTAATAAATAGCAGAAAAACTTGAAAATCCTCATTGGCCAAAATAAAGTGGGATAAAGTGGGCTACATCCGTTGAGAAGCCTACATTTGGGGGAGGTTAGGTTGTCAGGCCCTTGGCTTGGCCCACCCGATCATTTACAGAAATCATCACCCCTGGTAGGCTTATCCACTTTCCTTGCTCAGCCCCCCCCCCCGTCTCCCCAACATATTTTGCAAAACTACGCCCCGCCCAGAACAAAGAAATGAGAAGGAATTAGAATTCAAACAAGTACCATTCATTCGTCAGGCCCAGAAATTTAGCTTAGCATATCTACAGTACATTATTTTATGGAGCAGAAAAATACATGAATGGATCAAGATACTGGTATGGGGTCCCATACCAATAATATCCTTTGGTATGGAAAGTTACCGTTGGTTGAGACTGTCGGTAACTATGCGTAACCCAAGATGACTATGAATTGTTTGTTTGTTTGTGAGTTAGGACACACAACCTCTTGGGTTCAGGTGTCCAAAGTCTTGGGTCAAGCGTTGTGCCTCGTCGGGCGTCAGTCAGTCGTCTGATGATTACGTGAACATATGAACACTGTCATCTTGTTTTGTCTCGGGTGCGCTATTTTTTGTATCACGTACTGATCGTTTCCAGCCCGCTCATTGGTTGCTTTTCATGCTCTTGCTACCGCCCCTTAGTACTGTATTTACACCCGCACAGCTATCGATATCGCGGATTTGGAAAAAATCAAAATCATATGAGTGAATTATCATTGTTCGAAGCCCCAGATGCGCTTTTCATTGCTGTCATAAATCATAGCTAGGGTCGAGTATCCGCTGGAATGTCTTTTTGGAAAACCGAAAAGATTAGACACACTCCCTTTAAGTGGACTGCAGCCAGACTACCGCTTCGTCTGAAAACCCTGGAAAAACTGCGTGAATTGAAACTGCGTGCACCCGATTTCGTGACAACAAAACTGATAAACTGATGTGACTTTGTCAGAAAGTAATGCTGAGTGACAGACACAGTATGTTACTCGGTGTAGACAGTAGGTTTCTGCACCTTTATGTGTGTACAGCAATGAAAGAAACGTGCTGTGGGACTCATCAGGAGGCATGGAACGATACCCCTCGATCTGTTGTCCTGCTTCGTTATGCCGTCAAACCGGCGGCGCCTGGCGGCCGATCGGGAGTATTGCGGTATAGTAAAGAAGTACTGGTGAGCAGACAGTGTCGCCAGTCCTTGGATATATTTTGAATCAATGGTCAGCGAACTCAGACGACCGTGGGTCAGCAAAATTGCCGGTTTCGTGAGATATATTAGTGAACCTACTATTTTGGTTGCAAAAACGCTAGTGACAAATGTTTTTTTATATTTTATCTCCGTGTGTTGTATTGAATGTCCATATCAAGCAGACTCTACGTTAAGCTAGGCAACCAGGCATTATTCCATTGGTGGGACCATGTCTATTGGAAGAGATTTTGGATCTATTGCTTACTTGCGTTTTCACGAGCATAATGCGAAATTTCCCGATTATTGGTGGTGCATTTGGAACACCAAAAGAATAGATTGTTCACCCCTCTATGGTTTTGTACCACACATTGTTTCCTTGCAGTGCCGTATCCAGACCTCTTCCAAGGCCTCCTCATGTAAAACTAGATCTGCGTAATGAGTATAAGAAAGAAGTACTTACTAAGCCGTGTCATGCATGCACATAGCATTGGTACTGATGTCTTCATTTCTATCGCTATACATCCCAAGCGTGCGCATTAAGACCTCCACGTACCTGTTAAGTAAAATGTGTTACTCCTCGGTTTGACGGGGGCTTATCTTTTTCTAGGAATCGAGCTAACACATCCGACTTTTGCGTATCGCTGCGCCTTACCACAGCCTGATACACGCAAACAAGGGGCTTATCCTGGACCTTAATGCAGTGATTTACCGACAGATGCTATCTCGCCTGACCGTTCTTCAGGAATTAGCGTCGTCGACGCATTTCGCAAATTTCCGTTGTTGCAGCCCGATGGTGGTAGAAAGCTAGGGAATATCGTGGACCGGTTTTGAATATATTGATTGTTGCGAGTAACCCGTTTAGTTTTCCTTGCTCTTAATCATATTTTACTATCTCTTATTCTATAATTAATGTAATATATTTAATGTATTATAATTATAATTGTTTAATATATGTAGTGCAATATAATTATGTAATTATCTCAATTCACAACAAGGTTTATCCAAGCTATCCTTTCACGGACTAATATACTGAACTTGCAACTCGTTCGGCAAACGAAACAAATAATTTTCTCCATAACGCAAAAGCTCGGCCTACTACACACAGATACAATCACTGAATCGACAGAATAACAAAACGGCATGCAATATTTGTCTTAAAGATCGCGCATAGCTAGTTAGGTGCACTATTCAGATGCCCAGACCGTGGGGCGTTAGCATGAGCCTATGATCATACGTTTACTCTCATGTATTTTACGATTCCAATGCTTTGATTAATCAAGAGATTCCTAAAATAAACATCGTTAAAGTGAGCCACCTGCAATGGCATGTGAATCGAGGAACGGCTGCAAAAAAGGAAGGCACTGTATTCATGTCAACCGAACAAAAGTACTGCTTAAACGCTCTATTTCTTTGCAATTTGCAGACATTTTTAATGCCTGCCTCATGTCGGTTTTGTTAATGGCAAAGCCCGGAAGTGCAGATGTTCCAACACCAGTTCCTAGGAAAAAAACATTGACTTGCAAATGAAGATGCAAATGGTAGCGAACAGGGAGCTGTAGCGTCAGATCTTGAGACGAATGTGACATTGGTATTCTGCCCATACCAATGTTACCCATAACAAGTTAGTCTTTGGTCGGAATCTTTCGCCTTCTACCTGTTTTTGACAATAAACGTTGGGATGATACAGCAAAATGTCATCAGAGGTACAGCCGGTGCCCAACATGCAATGGACCTCCTTGCTAACTGGCAAAAAAGCATTCCACAAACAAGCCGTGCCTGGATATTTTATTTTTTCTTGGAGCGACACTGAAAACTCTGCTGTGGTTTTGGAAAACACATAAAAAAATACAGTGAATAAAGCGCACGGGATGCGTTCTGAGGCTTCCAGGTAGTAACACCTCGCTATTTTGCTGCATTTCTCGCATGTTAATGGCTTATTCGGCGGAGCTCCCAGATCTATTTGTTTTCGACTACCCGGGCGGCTGCCGCGCGCCTGTGCCCGTGCCTACGGCGGTGGATACAGCGCCAGTTTCCAGCCAGAGGCCTGCATCGATTGCCGTGTTTTCTGCCAGGCGGCGCCGGCCCGTGGACTTTCATTTCGAAAGGGAAGACGATCAGCGTGACGGCAGCGCGCACGAGCAGAACGAGCTACGACTCCGCAGAAAATAACTGTCGCCCGCGGCCGGCCGCGCGCAGACAGAAACCGACTTGGCAGAAAATAACAGCCGCCCAGCAGTAGACAAAATTTCCCAGACAGCATGACGGGGCGACAACCAAGAGCAGCTGGGAATACCAATACGGCGTGTGGATTGCTGAACACTACGACAAATGTTAAGCAGCAACAAAACTGGCGAAAACTGATGGGTAAACAAACAAAGAGCAAACAACCTTTTTGAAGCATTCATTATGTTTTCACACAATTCTTGTCACGGAATATTCTGTGGCAGCTGTGAGCTAATTGAGTGCTAACTCAGCTAACTGAGAGATAACTGACTAACTTTCATTACGCATACAGCTGCATGAACAAATGTGCAGAACCTTTTCTCTGATGAAGACATCGGCGGAATTCTTTCTGTTCCAAGACGACGCAATTCCATCTGCGTCGCTTCGTCTCCACCGGCCCGTGACCGTACAGCCGTCGGAATCGACGCTCGCCCCGCGTCGCCGGGCCGACCGACGCGTCGCCGGCGACGGCCGTGGCCGCGAAGCCGCAGAAGTGTCGCCGGAAGTGAGCACCCGGAGGGGGGGGGGGGCTGGCCGGCGCAGGCCGCTGTGTCGCAACTGGCGGGCAGAGCATGTCGCCCTCCCTGAACCGTCACAGCGGCAGCTTCCGCAGGCCAAATGGCCGCGTCTTTTGTCGGGAGTGTGACCGAGTGGATTTTGTGACGTTGAGATTTGTATGATCCTGGTCCGTTACTGAAGAGCGTTCCTCTCACTGCCAAATTCGCATGTCCTTCTTACTTTCAACATCTGGTATTATTGTCCTGTTCATGAGCTTACTTGCCTGTTTCCAGCTGTCGTCTCTCTCTGCACTGAACCCACGGTGGTTACCTGAGGGTATCTTAAGAACTTTCCGTCCTCGCCATCCGCAGCCTCTCGCCCAGCGGCGAGGCAACCGTCGCCCCCACTTTTCCGAGAGAAATCGCGAACGACTGGGATCATTGTACAGCAGAATGATTCGCTGAACACCGTCCGACTCGGGCGCCCATTGCTAGTCCTGCACGTAATAAACTGTAAATGGCGATGAAATGAAACCCTTAAATTATTCACGCAGCGTGCTGGAGATCTCGTTTCAAACTGCGACTGCAAGCGAAGCAGTATTCGATCGCGACGACTCTCAATGAGCATCGAACGTAGAGCCACGTTGGTAGCATTGTGATATCAGAGAGATGCTGTATTTTCTGTGCGGAAGAGAAAACTCTCGTCCCATATACATCTACAATACGGAGCCCTAGGGCATGATATGATGCTATGTTTCGTGACAGCTTATTCCTTGCGCATATGATAATGGCTCTCACCCATTCTAGCATTTTGTCGGTCGCTGGAAGCCAGGCAACACACATCTTTCCGCTTCGCAAGCAACAAACCCGTCAAGCTCGACACGCGATGCAAGTTTCTCATGACCACGATGGAGGGTCTCGGCGGTGCGCAGGATGCCGACGGCGAGGCGGAGTGGACCTCTGTCTCGGCACGGGCCGCATTGTCGGCTAGGCCGTCCGGTCGATGGCAGCGCTCAGTCGCCTGCCGGGCGGAGCGCGTCGGAGAACGGGCGACACGGCCCGCCGCCAGCCGCGCCAGAAAGCGCCGCTCTCTGCGGGGCGCAGCAGAAGGGGCTCTGACAAACAGACTGCCGCCTGCCGCCGCAGAAAGCGCCGCTCTCTGCGGGGCGCGGCAGAAGGCGCTCTGACAAACAGCGGGTCACCCGCCTTGGCAGAGAACTCCCCTCTGCAGAACACGGCAGAAAGCAACTCTTTGGGTCACTTAACCCGTCCCCGACTGGGGGGCAGTTAACTGCCCCCCTGAGGTTTTTCTAAGATTGCGAGAGGACGAACAAACACAGAGTCACGAAACTTCGTGTACCTTTTGCTCCATCAATTTTACATCTTATGTCAAAATTTTGACCTCAGGTCAGGTCAGGTGCCTGACCTAGGTCAGGTCAAACAGACCTATGTCCAAAAACGTTTAGCGCCCTGTAACTTTTTCGTAAAACAAGATATCTCAATAATACTTTCAGGGATTAGTGATCGTGATAGATGCAACAAATCTGCTATCTCAGATTTTTCGGAATTTTTCAGGTCATTGGCCTAAGGTCAAGCCCATTTTTAAGACATACCGTCGTTTTTTCGGAAATTAACGGAATATTTCATAACATTTTTAGTGTGAAGTCAAGCAGACATCTAGTTGCCGTCATTGGGCAAAGTATCAACGACTTCCAGCCATTGACCTGAGCTAAGGTCACGAATAACTGCAGTGAGCAAAAATGTACCACCGTCAAAATCGACGATGAATTACTCAGAATGGGTAGAAAATGGCAGAACTAGCTTGCACAGAGGTAAGTAAGACCAGGAACCTCAAAAGGTTTGAAAAAGTAGCATATTTTGCAAATAAACAGGCTTTCGCGAATGAAACTCAGTCAGTTCTGTAGATTGGTAACTAATAAATTTTTCCAAAATTTAAGCATGAAAAACCGTCACAAGAATCACTAAGATCAATAAAATTTACATGGATAGTTTTTTCACGAAAATAAAGGAACGGTAAAATTGGTTCCCGTCAATTTGGTACCGCATACGGCAGCGGCGCACACCGACAGCTGGCGCGAGAATTGCCGTGTCTTTAACTCAACGTTTCGGCGTATATATCAGGGCCTATTTTAACATGTTAACTGGGGGGGCAAATGCCCCCCCAGTCGGGCACTTTGCCCCCCCAGTCAAGATCCTTTGCCCATGCAAGGAAAAAAAGCCAGGTGTACTAGCGTACCCAGGAAGGTATTCCATAAAGCGCTGCGCTCGCAAAGCAGCATCTTATCAACGAAGGATGTGTTGAATCACTGAGTAATGTGCGAGCACACCTAGAAGCATCACTTCATAATACGTATTGCAGGCACACCTAATGACCGCTGGTGAGCGTGTTTCGTAATTAGTACGCCGCCACCCGATGCCGCGATTGTCTGGTGGGCGGCCAAGGCGTTTCATTGCATCGTAAACACGTTAAAAATGATGATAACCATCTTTGACGTGTTCAAGCGCAAGAAAACTGAACGGCGAGCTGGTGCGCAGGGCGGTTTCGCTATGGTGAGATAAGGTTTATATGAATGCGGTAACAGTCCAGCAGTGCTGTAGTCATCACCAATGATCCTGATCCGAAAACCCTGCTAAAATCCCAGTACCTGATTGGTAGAACTTCATTGAACTAGGCGGTTAAACCCGAGTTTTACGCGAGGAAAACAGAAAATTAATCAGTCATATATTAAAACCGTCAATCTTGCTGCTCCTAGTACATGGGTTTGAGCATCCCATGAGAATGCTTCATCTGCTTAACGAACATAGCATGGCCCAGACTGCAGATAATGACGAATGTTGATGATATCTCACTGAGGCGGGCCTAAGGCGAATATTTCAATCTGAGGTGACTTTTATTTTGGGGCCGATAACCTGGAAATGGAGAAGTTTGTTCTGCCTGTGTTAGGACAGCTTTTACACTTCTGCGCAGTGTTGAAAAACATATGGCCAAAATTCGGTGAGAAAATGTATTTTGGGAATAGATTAGATTAACAGAAACTATCCCGGACAGGCAACCTACTGTCTCATTTAGGGAAGAATCGAAGCTGCCGCAACATCTTGCCAATATTCTGCCCATCGTTTGCAGACTGTGACTTATATATTTGAAGCACCACGCCTTGCCATGCCACGGCAACCGACGGTGCCGGTCTGGCAAGTTCCCGCGCGTTTTTAGACGTCAGGATATTTAAGGACCACCTGCGTCAATGCAGAAAGTACCTTTTATAACGGAAGTCTGTGCCACTATGGCTGCACCACGAGAAAAAAGCCGAATTTTGGTTGACCGGTGCTCAGAACTGCCTTCGCGGGGAGAAGTGCTGCAGTAATATTTTCAGTCCCACCGTGTGGATAAGCTTACCCAGAGGTAGGTCAAAACACAGATCGTCCGCGAAATGATGAAGGTGTGGAACAAAGCCCGTATTCTCACTGCACCGGAGTGGAACGTGATAAAGAAGCTCAACAGGAAGCTTGACCAGTACCAAAGGCAAATTCTGGAGGTTCAGCCCGGAAATTGACAAGAAGAATGGATTTAGGGACAACCTTAACAATGTTTTTGACCTTGCCCTTGTCGGCACCATTAAGATCATCAAAACCAAGAGGATAAAGACATTCTCTAGGCCCAAAGGGATCCAGGTCGCCGAGGCGTCATGGTGGTATTCGATAAGTTCCCTTCTGAGAAGGAGGAGCGAGCTCTTCAACGACAACAGTAGGCCGAAGCTTTAAAGGGCCCGCTGTTAGATTAAACAGCAGACCGAGCATGAGGCAACTGCCCAGCTGGAATACTCGCCTACCGATAACACATAATTGACAGATCAGGATGACCCGCAGCCCTTGGCCATGCCTTCGAAGCGGCCCTGCAGGAGAGCCAAGAACATCGCCACTCCTGGTCAGGCAGCAGCCCTCGATCGGACCAAGCTCAATGATCGCTCTGCAATTCATTTCCTATCGGCGACGGCTTCGGTCCTCGGCCACGACTCCTCTGAACTGGCGATCACAGAAGCTCGGGCAGGCGCGCACGTAGATCGCAGAGGAAAGCCATTGCGGACGAAATCTAGCATTCTTTCTCCGCGTCACCCAACCTGGTGGTCCACTGGGACGGCAAACTGTTACTGACGATGGAAAGGAAAAGGTGGATCGACTCTGTCATTGTAACCGGTCTAAGAAGTGCCGCCAAGCTCTTCGGTGTTTGGAAGTTGCAAGTGGAGCCGGAGCAACGCCAGCCGACGTTGTCGCGCTTTGTCTGGAAGACTGGGAGGTTTCGGACAACGTCGTCGGCATGAGCTTCGACACCACCTCCAGCAATACTGGACAAGTTGTGGGAGCAAACACGCTTCTTCAGCAGAAGCTTGAGTGACGGCCTTTTCACTTTGCTTGTCGTCATCATATCGTCGAACTGGAGGCAGAGGCGGCTTTCTCCACGCGCTTCGGTCCGTCCTCGGGACCGCGATCTCCTTGTTCAAGAGCTTCAAGAAGAGATGGGGACTCATTGATTGGAACAAGTTTGAACCTATGGTGTATGAAGACCTGGAGCCAGCATTGGCCGAGACTATGTTGTATGAGTTTTCTCTTCCAATGATCGTTTCGTCGCCTTCTGCCGTGAGAAGCTCGCCGAAATCCAGCCTAGCGATGATCATCGTTGGTTCTTTGAGGTCTCGATTATGCCCTTTGGTCAAGAGCCTCCACGGCGAATCAAGTTCCCCAGCCGGGTGCTCTCCAACGTGCCAGATAGATGGTTCCATCGCGCCAAATGGATGGGGCGCATAATCTGCGGGATCAATATCTTCTGGCTTTGCCATCAGTTCTCCGTGACTCTCAGTGAATTGGGAGCACTCAAGCGCTTCGTCTCTTTCATGGTTGTTTTGTACGTCAGTGCATGGTTCTGTTCTTCATCGGCGGTCAGCGCTTCCGTGCGCGACCTGGCCGTTCTGCCAAGCCTGATGTGAATGCTGAAATTTCGAAGGGGATCTCCAAGGAGTTTGCCGATCACCTATTATCTATTATGACATTATAGTCGACATATGATTTATTATAACAATCACCTATTATGGTGCCTCAGCGAAGAACTGGCTGGTGTGTCGTTCTTCGACGAGGGCGTGCCGTGTGAGATGAAGACGAGGATGATCGCGGCACTCCAGGAACAGGATCGGAGAGTCCTCCCAGCGAGCGCAGGTGGATCTCGCAGAAAAGGAGGTTCTCATCCCAGGAAGATCATCGTCGACTTCATCACCGCTAAGTCGATGGGCAACCTGAAAGCCTACGGCATCAACATGGACTTCCTTGCCGCAGATCCCGCTGATTGCCACAGACTTCCTTGCCACAGATGATCCCACAGCACCTGGCTTCACGAACGCTAAGGAAGTCCTGTGCGGGATCGCGGTAGTTAGCGACTTCGCCGAACGAGCTGTGGCTCTTATCCAAGTATACAACAAGGTAATGACGAAGGATGAAAGGCAAAAGCAGTACCTGCTGCAAGTCGTCGAATAGCATCGTCGCCAGAACCCCGAGACCACTAAGAGGACTGAAGTATCATTCCCACCTAAGCCACACTACTGCCGACAGGGCCAGTGACCAATGACCTGAGACAGAATGCGAAGTGTCTTTCGATCCAGTGTGTCAAAAGGAGTACTATGATGTGCATTTTCTGCATATTGTGCGCTTCTTTTAAAAAACTCAAGCACAAAACACGTTTGGGGGCATTTCAGACATCCCTGAGCGAATCTCCCAGGGATCACAAGTCCAGGGAGAATAAGTTCCTGCTGGGGATAAATGAAATGATGTTCTTTGAATTTAATGGGCTCGGAATGCACAAAAGCCGGCGCGAATTTCATCGAAATAAAATAAAATCCAGCACAAACGACATACAGTCTTCGTGTGAAAGTGCTTAAGAGTGCTGGACCAAGCCATATTTTGCACACATGGTTTCCCCCAAAAGACATATCAGTTAATGACAGAGCGCTGTGGAAGTGTTCATCGTAATTCGCCTTAGGAAAGCATCTATATATATATATATATATATATATATATATATATATATATATATATATATATATATATATATGTGTGTGTGTGTGTGTGTGTGTATTCTTTCCTTAGGAATATATATATATGAAGTGGACAAAATTCAATAAGGAGAACGCAAATGCGGGGGGTGGTCTCAACCAATGCGTCTCGTTCGCAGAATTGCCCCCGCAGTCATTTTTCCTTAAAATAGGCCCTGGTATATATTGAACAAATCTGGGAATTAGACGTGTATCGGCATCCGCGGACCTTTACTTGTGCGCTGGTGCCTTTACCTAGGCGTTATTAGTTACAGCCCTTGAGATTCAGGCCGTTTCTCGGTCTCATGCAATCAGCTATGACAAAACATATATAGGGCGTAAATTGCTTACATATTATCTAAAACTAAAAAATGAGACCAGTTTCGAGCTCTACTCGTTACAAGCTTTCCAACGGTATGCTTGTTTTTATCGTGCGACCAACCGTTCGTGAGTTAGAGGGGGGCAGCCAACTGCCCCCCCCCCAGTCGCCGATGTTTGAAACGGACCGACGGTCGTGCGCGGGTTAAGAAAATGCTCCTACTTGGGCGCCGTATGACCTTGCAGTCGGTGCGTCGTTAAGCCCTAATAATCAAACTGCTCCAGTAAACTGATCGCATCGGGCCGCGTCAGAGAGCGCATCTCTGTTGAAACAGCCGGAAATCCCGGGCAATATACCGCAGTGCGTCACCCCAGAGCAGACTGCGTTATGTGGACAAAAACTATTTTCCGCAACACATAACCAAATATTACTTTTTGACATACTTCCTTGGATCGGCGCAGAAAGTGCCTTTGTACAATCCGGTACAGACAGCACAGATCTTTTAAAAACCTGACAAGGAACAAAGGGGGCAATATTCGAAGGTAGGAATCATCGCCCAAAGGCAGACGTGTCTAAAGGGGTCGGTACTGAAATGTGCCCTTGCCAGTGCGAAGATGGTGGAGATTTCTCCAAGTCACGGTCGCAGGGGCAAGGCCCTTTGGCTGTGCCCGTTTCCTGGTGGCTGATGCCGTGCCAAGGCATCGGCATGAAAAGTAGTCCACTGCATAGGATGCGCAGAAGGAGCGCCGGTGTGAGGGGCTGTGGCGGGGGTAGACAAAGTTGCGGAGAACCACCGCTAGGGACATTCCAAACCAATGTTGTGACGACGAATGCGAATAGAGCAAAGTATCAGTAGACGACGGGCCGGTTGCCAGTGCTGGTGTTCGGCGCTGAACATCAGCACAGGTCGGCGAGTTTCCCTTGCCTCCGCATTCACGTGGCTGGTAGGGGAATGAAGTGTAGTAGTTCAGGTAGCTGCCCTGAAGCTGGATACCGAGGGAAAAAACAGATTTTCCAGTTGCCTATTGTGAACTTCCTTCGTGCTCATTTTTTCTGTCTCATTTGATTTTCGAAACTGACTTGCGCTTCGTTTTTTTTTTGGATAACTCATAAGCCCTGTGCGGTATTCGATAATCATCTAACCCTGAATACACTTCTTTGTGCGATAAGTTTACGACTTGAAGCAGCTAATGTGTCCTATATCTTTGCTTTATTTTTCTTCCTTTAATCCTTCCCCGTATAGGGGGTTAATACAATCCCCCTGAGGTTTTCAGAGGATGACTTCCAAACGGTTTGTTTGATCCACATGAAACTTGGTGTGCCTTCTGGGGCATCCTTTTCACATATTATACAGAAAAACCTTATCTGTTACGTTGCCATAGTAACGAGCTATGACGTTATAACGGGAACGATGCTTGCCGTTTTTGCGCGTCGACGCGACCAGTTTACAACAGTATCAGTTTCGTGTTACTGGAAGACGGTTGGAGTGCACAAATACAATGAAATATATATGTATATATGTACAAATATATCGATCGACTCCAGATACTACGTTCTTTAAGACTATACATAGATTTAATAGATTTATGCTTACTGCCGGGATTATCGAGGATGTAAACTGAGGTCATGAGCTACGATGGGAATATTTTTATCTCTGGGGATGCGGTAGGAAATAGATATCGCAAAACCACCTATATCTTCGGATTGCCTGAGGTGTGAGGAATCGAGTGATGTAAATCTGGTGCAGTTTGTCTTTTACTTCATCAAAAGAAGTCCTAATGCAGCCAACGCCTGACTTCTGCTTCGACGGGCGGAGCGGCGTCGGCCATGAATTTACGATACCACGGCATGCCTAAACTAGATTCTGTGCTGGATACCAACTTAAAAAAAAAACACTTTTAAGGCATCCAAGTTGCGATTCTAGCCAATCCGAGGTCATTCTAGGTTAATGGCTTCAGATAACCTTGGATGACCTGAAGTGACCTTGGGCGACCTAAGATGACCTTGATGTGTTATTCGATAATAGTGCTTGTTAACTGAGATGGTACATTTGACTTCAGCATCTGTTATTATCTACAAGAATGCCTCTGCAGCTCCGAGAACACATCTAAGCCGACGAACCCGCATGACAAGGATTTACCTAGCATGATCTTAGTCGGATTCCATGGGTAAAATCCAACCATGTGATGTGCAGATAGATTCATAATCGACTGACGAACGCCATGATATCCGTTCCCTTTCATCATTATTTGTGCCTTGGCGTCCATTTGCGCTTAAACTCGAAAAAGTACCCCTTTCTGCCAATTCTTGACTTTTGACCCGACCTGGAAAGCCATTCATTGATCTGAGACCTTAAAAAGAGATACCAGTCGAGAGATCTTGTCACGTGCAACACGCTGTTTTTTTCCCGCGACGCTCTAGGACGCACGGTGTGGAAATGGCCGGGGGTCGTACTATCTCTCCCATCCGTCCGCGTTTTGCAGAAGGCCGTACACGGGCGAGGATAAATGTTTGAGACGTTTCAGGGACGTTCAGCTTTCATCTGTGTTCTTTCATCAGTCATTTAGTCAGACCACTCATCACCTTATTTCCCCTTCCAAGGAAACTGATGGTGCTATGCAAACGTCGGTCCAACCTGAGAAACCAGTTCCGCCGGCAAGACGAAAAACCGGACTGCACCTTGATCTTTGACAACAATGTATACATTGTATGGCTGGCAATTAAGTGGAAGACGACGCCACTCCGATTACCACTCAAGATCGGAAATCCTACGGGACGAAGGCTGAAGTGCTTGACGACTCCTGTTCAGTCTGAGCTCCGATGACATCCGGACTGGTAGTGGAATGCCGCTCTGAACCCCGTTGGATGTGAAAAAGCATGGCAGCTATGCCTGCTTGAGCATGGGCGTAAAACAGTAGTGGACATCGACTATACTAACAGAGAGATCGAAACGGAAAGTTTTCCTGCAGTTATTATCGTGTAATCCACCGTACCGATTACCGTACATTTAACCACTGTACCTATTTCAGCCTTTCCTTTCGAGAACGAATGTAAACATTAGATCCGTCATGTTGCTTGGGTTCAAATGGAACTCCGATGCTTCTCATTTTAAACAGAAGATATAGCATGAGGCTAAAGTAATTGACGCTACATGTAGTTTCCAAAAATACTATAAGAGTGTAAACGACCAAGTTAGGTTCGATGTTTCTGTGTGATTTGGAGCAAATTAAATGATTGGTATTTTCTGTCTCTGGGGCTTCTTGGACCGAGGCGCCGAATCAGAACTATTCAGCAATGCTAACCCTTTGAACTGAATACATACGATTCAACAAAGCGCGTAACCTTCCCGAACCCCACGTGCGTAACTGGACGTCCAGCCACCGCGGCTAACACGCCCCACAGCCTGGAGCGCCGATACTTTCGACGCCGCTCCAGAGAGACAGACGAACGTGGCGCAGACCGCACGCCGCAGCCCGGCGCCGTGAGCTCTCTGTTCGCGGCGCCGCCCCCGCCCCCGCCCCAGGGGCTGCGCCTGAATGGCGGCATTTGACCGGCTGGCCACGATGGGTGGGCCCGCCGGCCAGACCTGAAGCCCGGTGGCGGGTCGCCACGGCCGGCCGGGGACGATGGGTGGGCCCGCCGGCCAGACCTGGAGCCCGGTGGCGGGTCGCCACGGCCGGCCGGGGACGATGGGTGGGCCCGCCGGCCAGACCTGGAACCCGGTGGCGGGTCGCCACGGCCGGCCGGGGGCCAGTCATTCACTGACGATGGCGAATCGAGCGCCGAGTGCGGCCCGAACCGGCGGCACGCTGCCGCGCCCAGCGATCCGTCGAGAGGAGAGTGGCGGCGCGCGACCGGGGAACGCCCTTCAGAATAGCTGGCTACCTCGGGACCGCAACGGGCGGTCGTAGATAGCTCCAAGGTGGATTTAATAATGTTTGCCGCTTCACGCAAAATACGTCAAGTTACCTAATTATGTAATGACTGCTAATTACGAAATGGGCTGCAGATCACGCGGCGGGATTCGAGGTAACGGCACTGACCAAACCACCCTCTCGTCCTCATTGAGACCAACCCAGAGCTTTAATACCCCTTCTTTCCGGCGCGAATAAAATGACACTCGGACCTTTTTTCGTATGCCCATTGCTCCAAAAGTGCCTATATGCCTCGAAAATGCTCCAACTGACACCAAAGTAAAGGAAAACTTATGTTTCCCTGAGGGTGCGTGGTTAACCCTTGTGTGGCAAAGCAAACTTCCCCTCCTAATGCACTGGATAACTGGCAACTGGCTGGAATGTTAAGCCACAAGGTGTGCAAAACGGTGTCCAACTGCATGCTCCACTTAAGTTCGGTAATCCTTTTTTGTCAAGTGTTCATACGTTTGATCAATATTTGGAAAATCTGATGGTGTTTGTGATATTTGCATACCAAAATATATTAGAAGTGTGATTATGCGATAAGTTTAAAAGAAGGAAAACCTGACGAATCCTTTTTGTTGTGTTTAACACATGCTAATGGTTGATCTTTTTGCTTGAGGTTTACGAAACATCTTTTCTTTCCACTGAACCCACTCGTTAATGTGGAAAATGGCTTCACTGCATATACAGGGAATTCTGCCAACTATCGGGGTCTGATTTCAGGCGGTTTTCTTTCCTTTCAGCTGACAGCAGCTTCCTGCTGGCAAACGCGCAGATCGTGGATTATCCGATAGTCTACTGCAACGAAACGTTCTGCAAAATCTCCGGATTTAACCGGGCCGAGGTAAGTAACCCAAGTAAAGGTGTCTCTTACCGTGAGAACAATGAAAAGACTTCATTCCAATGGACACAGACATGTTTTCTGTTTTGACGGCACTTACAACGTGCATAAAGCCAGTGACTTGGCCACAGTAGCTCATAGGTATATAGCTGCAGGTATACACAACATCATATAACGTGCGAATCTCAGTCTAAGCTGGTAGAAACCGATCTAGACTGAGAAAGAAAGCCAACGTTTCTCTCCATGCATGAAATTCTTATAAATGAAGGTTTCATTTTTGACACACTATAATCACATTGGCTTAGGTAGCGAAGCTTTTTGTCAGTGACTGTAAGTCGTGAATCTAGACAGACGGCTCACCCACATTTCCTGAAATGATGGCTCCTTTTCAATATCGAAGTTAATGCCGAACAATCAAATGTGTTTATCGAGTGGACTTCCTTGAAGCGACGAGGAGAAATATGTGGTCATCACTGTGATGCGTTTATTTAAGATTGTCGGCATGGAAGCAGTCTGCTATTGGCAGCAGACGGAAAGTTGTTTGGCAACATTCGGAAAGCGTCGTTTTTTCGACGATTTCATCCCAGAAACTGATAACGGCTATTGTGTCGTGACTTTTGCTCCGTAATGACATCGCGTGCCGGCCCGGAAGAGGTTGACATGACGCTAATGTGAAAATGTCAAACTCCGGGGAGTCCTGTTCGCACGTGGGCCTACTCAGCCGGCGAACTCCACGCAATGAGACCGATTTGGCGGCGATGGCGGAGAGCTCATCCGAAAGAATCTTTTAAGCTTGCAATATGTGGGCTCGTTACTGATGAGTTTGAAGGAAATGGTAAAAGCTGGTCTCGGTGGATTAAAACGGCATTTCGGTGGTGAATTGGTTCAGTGCACAGCAATAAAACTGGAGACGATTTCCTCAGCGAAGTGGACAGTCTCATTAACAGAATTTTCGAGAGACTGTCTTAGCGGCCCGTGACGAACTTTTGGGTAGGGATGAACTCAGTGCACTGTAATGCGAATTTGACGTATAATTGTCTCAGTAGATCTCCCGTAAAATAAGTGACAATCAGCAGTTATAACGCACGCAAACCTAAAAAAGAACTGACGAAAGCTTGTTTTAGTGGGTAGGTGTATACCGGGAACTCAAGAGCACTGAAGATCATTAGGACGATCATGAACGCCACAGAATTAAAATCAACGTTGGGCTTGAAAAAGTGTTGCAATAGATTGCCGGTCCGCTATGTCAACTGGAATGAAATCCTTCTGTCACGCTGAGCCAACTGAAATGACCTAGTCTCTTTAAACCATGCAGTATCTTGAACGAACCAGTCATTTCTAATGAATTTAACGTCGCCTTACAGCATCAGATACATAACAAATGGAAAAAGGGAACGAAAATCGTTAACTCTGGCGTTGTGCAGATCAGCCGTTTCATACTATGAAATATGAAAAAAAACATCACCGAACAGACGACGACAGAGGCGCGTCAAAGTCTGGTTGATTCCCTAATGCTAACTTATCAGCTCAAAGAGCATAAACGATCAATGATTGATAGCCTGTTCACTAACCAAGACATCGGTCCCCCCTACGAGAGCCTTTGCGCAGGTCGACGTTTCACTAACATTTTCCGGCATTACAGATCAAATGAGCCATACTCAGCAATGGCTAAGCTGTTTGGCCAATCACATTTTACCCATCGCGTCATGTCTGACATCTTGCAAAGAAACCAAAATCCTCTAGTTGCGCGCGCCAGGCTGCGACATTTAAGAGATAAAATATTTGTTCCTTGCTCTTTCTCCCTCACCGGAATAAACAACCCAATATGAGCCAACCGTAGGACAGACTACAAACGTACTGGTTATGCCAGTTTTGTCTAGTGCTGTAATGGCGATTCCCACACAAGCGGGAAAGGAAGGAGACTATACATTATGCGTCGGTTGTCAGTATGAAATGCGAAACTGCAGCAAGATGCAAAACAAGCTAAAAGCCCTGCAACACGAAATAAATCTAGGATGTTCCGCCTTGCATATTTACTGTTCCATTCAACTGCTAAAATTTTTGGTTTGTCTTGCACTACATTTGATGCAAGTGTTCAAGACATAGGCCTTATCTTCTACCGTTATTAAAGCAGACGTCAGCCGGGTCATCTTTAGTGTTGATCAACACATTCTGAATCCGCCAGGAACCGTCCACATTACCGGAAATTAAACAGATGTCGAATCCCTATAGGTCATTTAAGGCTAGACATGAGCATCCAGTATAAAGGCATAGATTTTGTGCATGGCTCCAGGAAATCAGACCGGTTCCACAGGTCTTATTCAGACCCGTCATTTTGCCACCAAAACTGAATTCAAGTTTTACCGAATGCTAGTCCAACGCGCCCACGTGCTCGTCTGCTGCCGAACTGAGACTGAACTCATTTCCATTCACACCGTCCTCGATCGGATTTAGTGTTCTGTTAGCCGGGGACCGCCAGCCGCGCTGCTGTCGACAGGATGGCGACTCATGCGCTCGGCCAGCACCGCGCGGACGAGGCGACGAAGCGGTCCAGACTGACGCCCGGGGCGTTTCTGCTGGGACGGGCCGCCGGCCGGTAGCGGCCGCCGCCGCCGGCCCAGACGCGACCCATCGATCCCACTGGCGGGCCGATAGCTTCACCGGCGGCGGCCCGGCCCGGCCCGGCCCGGCCCGGCCTGGCGCGGCGCGGCGAGCGTCGGATTAGTGGACGGTCGTGACACAGCACCTGTGGCGCCGGCTCGTGAGAGGCCCCGGCCGATTGGAATGCCCGGGTCGCTCGGCTGGGTGGCGCGATTGGAGACGCTCCTGGTCCAGATCGGAAACATTGGATGGATCGGCCTGCAGCCTGCCGGCTGTTAGAAGGGTCCATGAAGTCGATGCATCCATAGGTGTTCTGCCTTGTTGGCTAATTTGGAGCCGTTTCTTGGTCGGATTATCGATGGATACCATGTCCTCGCTGGCTAAAATAAAAATCGGCAAGAAATCAGACGGGAAGGATGGTATCCTACTTGAAACTACTATACGTCTGACAGCCAACGCTACTTGAAGGTCTCCAGGGACGTCGGTGTGACACGAGGATCAAAGACAGCTGTCAGGGCCGGAAGGGACGGAAGGGAAGGTTCGGCAGGATCGTGAACAGCAGAATGTGATCATGATCACTGACCATTGGTCGTGATGATCGCAGCATGATCTGGTCGAATCGGCCCGGAGGGAAGGGAGAGAGAGCTCAGCGTGCGGTGGCAGAGTTGGAAGCCTTCAGACAGCTGCACTTCAGACGAGAGATTGCGGAGCGCTTCGACCTGGCCGGAGGATGGGAGGAAGACGTGGCGGCCTGACCCAAACACCGGGAGACGTCGCGAGCAGGATGGCGGCTGGTCAGCTCCAGAACCGAACAGCAGGCTGTGAGGCTTCACGGCGGCTCGCAGACTCCGCTCCGGCCGTCTGCGGTCCTCCTCCGCTGACCATGACACAATAACTGGGCCTTCCATCGGCCCGCGCTCAACGGCCGGGACGGACTGAGCGGCCGGGCGGGGCTATTTCCTGTGGAGGAACGGCGCCGCAGACGCGGCCGAGTCGCATCCCGCGTAGACGGGATCAGACTCATCTTGTTATCTTATTTTCCGGCCCAGGGGAGAGGCAATCAGGGGCGCGGCGGCCTGTCTGTTCGGCGCTGACCCGGCCTAATCACAGGTCGGGTTAAATTGAATCCGCTCGGTGCCGCGGATCAGAGACCGCCGCCGGCTTCAATTAGCGCCGCCGGGCGTTGGCCACACCGCGTCGACTGACGTCACCCGTCTCCTGAGACGATGACGTGCCGCTGCCGGGACACTGACCGCCGCCGGGGTTCAGTTGTGGCGGAGCCCGCCGTCGGCTCCCCGCGGACTGTCGGCGACGCTGCGCTCCTGTCCGACGGCTTTGATCGTGGCCGGAATGGCTGGCGACTGATGGCTGCTATTTAAGTCGGCCCGCTCGGCTGGTGACCACATGTAGGGTCCACCTGACGCGACTGCCGCGATCTACGTTGCGTCGGCGCGGCGCCGGCGTACAGACTGCAGGGATCTGAACCGCCGCCGGCGATCTGACGGCGTCCGGCCACTGTTTGCCGTCGGAGGGACTACTGCGTGGGAAAGAATGACGACGTTTGAAAATTTAACTAACTTGTTGCTTCAGCGCTGCGGGACGCGGAAGCACTGCTGAGGAGCATGAAATATCGCTACCATTCGGTACGGAGCTGTTATTCAAAGAGTGACCTTATCTAGAAATTTCAGAAAAGATGGTCATGCTTGTTTGAACCAAAGAGCTCTATCGGAAAGCGTTATGGTGGGCTACCTAGTGCTATCGCCCCGTGGCTCAAAAATTTCGTCCTAACTGGTCATAGGTGGCATATTGTGGCAACTCACGACATGATTGTGCTAAAAGCAGTAGATTAATTCTTTGTCGTCGACGGACGGCAGTAGAAGTTTGCTGAAAATGACAAACCTAACCGTGGTGGAACTGAATGGATCTGGATTACGACGACAGAAAACAGTTTGTAATCCAGACAAAAGCTTTCCCAGTGATGAAACTAATGACGCAGCCGGGAAGGCCAGGTCATGCTACGGCGAACAGGTAAATGACCCCTGCTAAACCGACATGACATCGTGCGAGGCACAGCTACTCCGCCATGAGCAAAATTTCCAACGAAAGCAATGTCGCCCTGAGCGTCACGCGTGATTTCGGACCAGCAGCCGAGCTTTTGCGCATATTGTGCTGCGCCGTCGGCGGCTCTCGGGAGCTGTGGCTCAGACGAACTCTGAACCGTGTTCCCGGGTTTCCCGCTCTTTTTTCTTCTCCACTCCCTCACTGTTATTCAGAGTCACTGAGAGCAGAGCAGAGTGAACGCAACAAGTGTCGCTATATCGAGATGAGAGCCACAGGTCTGATTTGGGGAGGAGACCGCCTTGTGCCACCTTCAGATGTTGTTGCTATAAGCCTCTGACGAGGCATTCACATCGCCCAAGCTGGATTTTCAGCGTTTGGGACTTGCGACTCACATCAAAGGGAATGTTGCGAGGAAATATAGTTGAAGCACGTTTATTGGCATTGGAGTATAGATTGTTCGGTCATTCCAGGTCAGTCTATAGGAATATCGATCACTCATTAGCAGAGCAACAACGGGTTCTGAAAAATATCGCCTATATCTCTGCAAGCAGGACGTGTTCCAGGACTCTGGCCCTGGGACCAGGATGGTTTTCGATTTTTGCGAACGACCTGAGTCTTTTTGCTCCGAATGCCGTGTGTATCGGTCCGCTGATGGCACGCAGCTGCTCGTTAGCGGCATTAAAATGTACCTTCAGGAGATGGTTGGCAGGCTGAAAGCTAATCTCATCTCTCTGGATCTACGGTTCCGGCTCAACAGCCTGAAGGTCAATGCAGATTAAGCCCGGATCACGGTTTTCGGTAGCCGCCAAAATTTGCGCCATGCCCCAACTATTAACATAAAATTTGCTAACGTTACTTTAGCGTGGTGCAGCGAAGCAAAAAAAAAAAATCCTGGCATAACTTTTGACATTTGCTAACTTCAGATGGCCAAATGACAAAGTTATCTCGCCGCTGTATCGGTGCGCTGTCTGGTGTTTCGCTCTCTACTCGCTACATCACATTCTCGGACGTACTATTGAAGTGTTTGTCCCGTCCTCAGTCGTGTCTCAGATCCGTACTGTATTTCGGTCTCTGGAAACGGGTCTAGGAAGAACAGGGACAAACCCCCCCACCAAAAAGGAGAAATCATTAACTGTGCTGTCGGGAGTATTTCTGATTGTCCTAAATTCGAGCATGTCAGACCTGAGATGGAGACTTGTCTGGATGTCCTCTGATGAGATGTTTAAGTACTATGCACTCCGAATGCTACACAAGGTGCTACAGAGTGGTGAACTTAACCCTATTCCCGGCAGGGGGGCGGAATCGGCCCCCCTCGGGTTTTTTGCTTGCCAATTCCAGGCTTTCTAAGGCAGCTTCACGAAACTTGGTCACTTTTTTTAGCTATTCTTTCTACGTACTGTGACAAAATTTCGTAATTCTATTTTGCTCAGGGGCGGAGCCAGGCAACGTTTTTGAGAGGCACCTCAGGCCATTTTTGGCCATGTTCAGGGTAAAATGAAATGTCTGCCAAAAACAGAGTTTTAAAGTTAGAACTTAAAACTTTACATGGATGCATAGCGAAATAGTTGGGCAATGTGCAGATGTAATTTTGTTTATCTGAGGTTACTTTACAAGGTCAGGTAAAGGTCAAAATCAAAATTTGTTTTTTTGCTATAATTTCGGCGCCGTTTTTTCAAATGCCAAACCCGGAATATATATGACGTAGAAGGGCGCCTTCTACTTGTGTACCAAGTTTCAGCTTGATATCAGGTCGGGTCACGGAGCCATTACCTTAAATGTTAGTGCACGTACCCTATATCGCAATAGCCATAAAATGGAATTTTTGAAATAGAGTGAATTCAAATGATTGAAAACGTTTACAGATAATATTAAATGCACACGAGATCATTCCAAGTGACCCCAAGGTCACTGGAGGTCATTTAAGGTCAAAGGTCACAAGTTGATCTGAGAAACGTGTGACCATGACAGCTCCCCCTTTTTCATGTCCCTGGCACCGCCTTTGCTAACATTATACGAACATTGTAATGCGATTTTTACTTCTTGAATATAACATGACTAGCAGAAGCCAAAAAAGGGTGTTTGCCTCTTTTGTTCATTCAGTTGTTAGAAAACTAATCCTCCTATTTTTGAAACTCTGTGAACGCCTATGAATTTTCTCAAAATTTCCGATTTGCGGACCCATGGTAAAATCCCTATCCATAATCTCTCGATTCATGCCAGTTTCATCAAAATCAGTCCATAAACAACGGGGTTATAAGAAGTCCAAAAGTACCCCCCATTTTGACATTTTTGCCCCCCTGTATCCACAAATTTCAAAATTTTGAAAATTTCTCTTTATAAAACTGTAGTTCACGTCACGGCAAATCGATTGCCGTTTGTTGCGATGAAATCGGACTAGTAGTTCTCGAGATCTCAGGGGGCCGAGTCCGCCCCCCCCCCCCCTGCCGGGAATCGACCATACCGTCTAGCCCTCCGGGAATAAGGTTAAGGCCTTAGCGAGTTTTATCACACTAATGGCTCACTACGCGAGCGTAGTACAAGGCAGGGGCACCAGCTGCCTGCGCCGGGTTCTCGTGCGAATGTGGGGAAGTGCAGTTTCTGCAGGCGTGCCCCAGCGCTTTACAATTCACTGCCATCGGACATGGCCCGCCTGCCGGGGTGAACAGGTTTGCTCGTCCTCTAAAAAAAGGATTTAGTGACTTTGTGACTGAACTGCTTTTAACTGGCACGGGTGTGTGATTTTCTATGTATCTGGGTGTGCTTGACTTACCTACCTGATTTCTTATCTGTATGACCGCCGGGCATCATAGTCACTTTGTTGGTGTTGACCAACCAGAAACGTCAATACATACACACATACATATGCACCTTTTTACTGCGATAGCCCTGTTCCAGACTGATATGCATCGAATTTACGCCATTTTGCAAAAGGAGTTATGAAGACCAAAAACTGATATCCCCACGTGATGTTCCGCATTATTATGTTTTCGGTGGTCTTTACGCGCTGACCTTTGTTTTGCTACGTGTCGAACCGCATTTGTGATGTCGCCGGTAATTTTCAGAGTTCTCTAATTTCATCGATACCTTGGCTGTTTAAACCTGAAGTCCTCTGTTGCCTCGCGAGAGCATCATTGCTAATTAGTCTTCTCTTCAACTCACCAAGTACCGAGAATCTTTACAGTTTGTCCTAGTACTGTCAACACAGCTCGAGAAGACCTGCGATTCAACCGACTGAAATACAGTGAGTGGGTTCTGAGTGCAACGTGACAATCTACGTGGCGCTGTAACGTGGCTACACTTTTCTTCTCTCTATCTCCTTCGGACAACCGCGTTAAAACCCACCTCAGCGTTGCCGTCCGGTGGCCATGGCAGAGCCGCGGCAGCCGTCCCACGGGCCTCGGTGATGCCATGACCGCCCAGCTTGTCCTCCGTGCCGTTCCCAGCCCCGCTTCCACCCAGGGCCATAAACACGGGCGGATTCAAGAAGAATAGGCGTCGCGAACTCCCGGCCGACAGGTAATGTCGAGCTAGCCAGAGCGGACACAACAGCGATCGTCAGTCAGTTAGCGGCCGGCAGCCTCGTCAAGCTCGGAAAAGAGAACGCGCTCTTCTTGTCCAGCTGCCTACAAAGCCCCAGCAAATAATGGGAGAATGACAAAGTAAGCTGCGACACCTCCGGTCAGCTCTGGAAACAGCAAGTACAAGTGCCTTTGTAGAAGTCCAAAGACCCAGGAAGCCGGAGCGGCGGTGATCCGGGCCGGGGTACTTCGTACTGACGTTGGAGAAGGCGGCCAGCCGGAGGACATCGGCCTCATGCCGACAGCGCCGGCGGCGGGACCGCGTCGAAGTTTACCAATAAGGGAGAAGTGTACAGCCCACCCGAGGCCGACAATGTGTACAGCGGACGCGTCATTGGCGAGCAGGAGGAGTCTGACCGACGGAGCCGAGAATCCAAACGTCTCGTCAGGCGCTGCACGGAAAGAGGGAGAGAGAGAGAGAGAGAAGTACACCGTAACTACACCTAACGTCCGCTTACGCCGCTCGGCCGGTTTAAGCGGACGGCTCTGCCCGGCAGCGGTCCGCTGCTGTGCACCCTGCAGAGCAGCGGTCAGCTGGACTGAGCCTGGCCACCGTGGACTCAGCCAGTGTTTCTGGCCGGAGGCGGCCGGGGCCCGGCGGACCAGGGGCCACCGCCCTCTGAAGATCGCTGAGTACATTGAGCCGTCAATAAGTTCCGAGTCGCAGACCTCTGAGACGGACTGCCAAACTAGCCTACGGTCGTTACAGCACAAGTAAGTTCACGGATTCCTTCCGACTTTTCAGCCCATCCGACTTCTGCCCAAGTAGGCCAAGGTCATGCGGGGATTTCGAGCAGTAATGGTCCCATAAACGATCTTTTTTCAAAAACCGAAGAGGAGGGCCCAATAATCTTCAAGCCACCAGCTATTCCAAATGACGGCATGATGACGGATTATTACTGCGCGTATGGCAGCGCTTATACGTGCATATGTCTGATGGCAGCTCTGCACCGCAATGCACGTGCAATTTTTTGGATGAGCTATATTTGAAGTTAAGGTGAGCTCGTGTGTATCGGATCGCCGGCGGCGGCCGATCACGGCGTTTGTTTCTTGATGTACGGCGTGCTGTAGTTTGACTAACAATAAATGGTAGAAAAGCGCGATGTAAATAGTTCGTTTTGTTGAATTTTGGAATGGACTACAGGTGTGGACACCAGAAACCGGCGATGGCAGAGGAGCGCCCGGAGAATGACGGAGACAATATTGGTTTAAAGTTCAACTGACTTCAGACTGGCGCCTGACCTTGATCCAGCTCATATCGCTTGGATTCATCGCCGTAACAGGATTTTTTGGTCCGCTTTGTTGGACGAGCCGAAATAGAATTCATGGTAGTAGGTCGCTCGGTTTAACCATCCTACGTCCGTGGGCTACTCGAGCCGAAAAATTCTGAGCCGATACCCGACGATGATTTCGCCGAAAGCGGTCTGAGGCCAAAGAATCCTACCGCGATTTGTTTTTAGGAGTGCGGTCCGACGGGGCCGGTACCCGCTCCCCGTCTGCTAACGGCAGCCTTATATGTTCGCACATTCCGATTCCGGCCCGTTCTACCGCAGATCCGTGTGAACTCTAAGATATCGCTGCGACTAACCGACTCGGTCAGGTATTATTTGTGCAATTTTCCGATTATCGCCGGCCCATGATGAAAGGACTAATTCTTTGTGGTTTAGGACAGCGGAATTATCAGGGCGTTTCTTAGTAGCACGAATTCAGATCGTGTCACGTGATTCCAACGAATGCATTAACTCGCTGTCTCATCTGTGTCTGAGTCCTGAGTCTGAGTCCTGAGTCCTGAGTCCTGTCCTGAATCTGAGTCTGAGTCGCCAAAATCTGATTCTCTTGACAGCACGCTTTCATGAATAGAGGACTATGACATCATTAAGATCCGTACAGCCAGTCTACGTCGGAGTGATTTATTAAGTCGACGAGACAATATTGTTTTGGAAGAAAAAATGTTCCGCTGCAGCGGTTCGCTAAAATAGACTTGTTTCGGGCCTCCTCACGGCCAAAGATAACATTGCTGGGTATGACCAGGTCTTAGGGAGTGTGTGCCTTTCCTATGATCGCCAAAATATCGTCATTGCAAATATTGAGCTTTTTTGTTTTATGATACTCTATTGGATTTCATGGAATTAGTACGTAATTACGAATGTAGTAGTAAGTAGTCTTAGTAAGTAGTAGGCCTAAGTCAAGAACTAAATAAGCCGGCATAATCAGTATCTAACAGCATAATCAGTAGCATAATCAGATAAGTACGTAATTACGAATGTAACTGGCATAATTTTAGGCTTAGCATGTTTGATGAGAACAAGTTGATAGTGCTGTTTGGTTGTCCCGGGCGTGTCTGTGAACAGAGACGTCACGAAATAAATTGAGAGACTGCCTGGCGCAAGAAACGCTCGGAACTGGAATAATTCACCGCAGTGGACGAGATATAACATCCCAAATTCTGGGAAAGTTTGGGAAGTGCTGGAATGGCACGGTACGCCCTTAAATTAATGCTTCATCACTCCTACTACCTCCCCCAAGCCATCTAGCGCACCAAATACGTGCGTTAAATTTGTGCAAAATAAGCATTAACGAAAATCTTCGGAGGAAATCATTGTAAGGTCTCGGCTTTCGGAACATGGTGTTGGTCAGAAATATTATCATACATCCTCTTGGTGAGGGTTTACCGCCATTAACAGAGCGCATCAAATGAGTTCGGCCCGGCAGGAATCAATTTTTCAACAGCGCTAACAAAATCTTGTAACGGGCGTTGTTTAGGGCCGATGACAGCCACGCGGAGTATAGGCGAGGCGCCTGGTGGCCGCCGGCGCGGAGCGCCACCTTGCGGCCACGCACAAGGCCAGCGTCGAAAAGGGGAACAGCTCTCTGCCTCCCCGGCCGGCGGCGAGCCGAACCAGGCGACGGCCGCGCGGCGGGTGGGGCTAGACCGACTGGCGTCCGCGCCGGTCGTTCTTGACGGGTGGCGTCACGGAGACCCTGCGAGGCTGAGTGTATGCGCAGAGAGTGATGATTGCAGTCGGAGGGGACCGAATTCTGGACGCGTCGCTTCGACCGGACGTAAAAAAAAGAAATGATAAACCTTACCAGACCATACGGGACAAAACCTTTGATGAGTCAAGAACAAGGGGGTTACAAATGTGCCGACATTAACGATCCGGAAGATTTCTCTGATGCCTTGTCCTCGAGACAAGTCCTTCAGGTTGAAATCCCCGGTCAAGAGATAATTTGCCGTAATGAACAGCGTGAGTCACGGGGAACGGGTCAGAACCTTTAGCACAGACCGGCCGGCTTTAGCACTTTCGGCCGACATGAGGTTCGAAGCATTGAGCCAGATAATCACTTTTTACTAAACTGTAATTCGCCAATGGATTCGGTAACTGAAATTCAGACTCCGGAATAAAATGTAGGGACCGTGTGTCGTCTACAGGGGAAATTTTCGCTGTCGTATTTAATCTTAGTTTTGGATTGACGTAAGGCTTGTCCTTGGCTGATTGAGGTGACTGCCGAAATCAAGGAACCTGAGATCTACGACTGCTGTCTTTCGATGGATAGAAATTACGGCAGTGATGTTTAGTTCTACATCGGCGAATAATTCATTGCAACGTCTGTGGCAAAACCGTTCAATAAACTTGAACTCTCAGGGCAAGTTTGGCGCTTTGCCAGCGGTCCCGATTTTTTCATACTTTACGAAAAGCAGAACCATTGTCGCTGCGGCACTTCTTAAATCGGCTCGGTCATTGCCGTTCCGAATCAGTCTTAGGTCTGGCGGAGTTTGTTATTTGGATTGAGGATTCACATTTCGCCAATATCCTTTACAATGCTGGTCACGTTGTCAGTCAGCTGTTCCAGGCATCAAATATTCACAGCGAATAAATTCGATTAAGAGATCTGCTTGTTAGCTCAAGTCATTTCGTCTTGCACTGGATCTCGTCTGGCAAGGGTTTCAAACAAGGCAATGGACAACTCAGTTCACCCATATTCACGTCATAGCTGGTCAGATTTTCCGTTAGCAGTTCTTTTTTCAAGCTTCAGTTGAATTATTAGGGGCTCGGACGATTAGAGAATCGCCCCCCCCCCCCATCGCATCGTTTCGGCGGCGGCCAGGCTGAAAATTCACTCAGCTTTTCTACGAGGAAGGTGAGGTCAACATCAATCGCGGGTTCCAGCAGCGAAGAAAAAAGAACAAAGCCAAGGGTGGCTGCCCTATCAGAAAGTATAGACTGTTGCACAGCGCCCCTGGCGGCGACCGCTATCGTCATATAGTGGCTATCTTTGCGCCTCGAGTATTACATACACAACAGCGGGCCGTGCAGCTGGCTACCGTGAAGACGCCTTGAGGGGCCGGAGCCATCGTCATATGGTTTCCCCGCACCCAGCCGTGGACATGAGCTGATTACCCACGGACATGCCTCCAGAGTGGTTCCGTTCTCCTGGTGGGGAAGCTTCGTCGTCACACGGAGCACCGGAGATCGTTTTGGACGGAATCCCACCACCCAAAAAAATAACTAACACCTCGCTAGCCGTGATGCGTGAGGTTAGCCCGATTCGCATGCAGCGGCTGTGTCCGTGGGCACGCCTATTTGACACCGGCGGATGCAAGCCGCGGAGAGGTAGAATTTAATCCGCTACAGTACATCAGTCTCATTGAGGGCAACTAATCATAGTAAGCTCTACGTCTCATTACATGGAGGGAGAACCGACGGACAATCCAGAGCACGAGGTGGAATTCACGACACGGCAGGGAAAAGTACTGAGGAAAGGGTAGTTCGCTGGCCCATAATGGATGTAGCTTATTAACGTGGCCAAGCCATACACACAGGTAGTGTGGGGTGGCGCGCCCGCCACTTTGGCTGCGGCCTGGGGTTGGTAGACGCCCGTCTCGGGTACGCTTGGTTCCAGTTTAGCGATGCGGTCCCGCCTACGGGAGAAGAGATAAACACCTGAGGAACAGGTGGGCCGGGACGCCGGTTTGGCGAGGTTAACGCTGTCGGGCAGGGAAATCACCTGAAAACAGGTGGGCTGGAACCATAGCAGTGAGGGTGGCGATACAGCGACACCCAACAGGGGACCAGGACCCAGCCAGGACTGATGGCCCCTGCTCGCAAGGTCAGGGATAAAGGAAAGACGCCACGGACAGATCAGGTCTTGATCAAGGTAAAAAACAAACCGATACCTGTCAACCAAGGTGCGATAACCCGATAAAGCCACTTAGTTGCGGCTAGGGCCAACAAGTGAGCTCAGACTGTACGAGAGTCTTGATAATCCCGTTATTATCGGCCCAAGTCGAGACCCCTTTGCCTTATGATTCTACCAGAGCCGGGGACCACCCCGGAACGCGTCCCACTTGCTCCAGGGACAGGGATAGAGTCAGAGCTGCGGCGCAGACAATCTCGTCCGCGGATCCAGAGCCCGTCAGGACTCAGCATTCACTCTGCCTGGGAGGGATCTATTGCGACTAATGACCTCGCAACGCTGGAGGGGAAAAGGGGCCGACCAGAGGCTTATTAGAGGACAAAGGACGGGCAGTGACGCCTCTAATGCCCAGACAATTAACGTGGGGGAGGACTAGCCAGTGGCAGCGGATCGGTGCTTAGCAGGGATTAGCAGCTGAAATGGCATCTGAGGAACATAAAAATTGTCACTCAGCAATGGGAGGGACCCAGCCTTACAAAATCTTAAAACCACTAAGTGGGAAGGCCCGTTTACCCGTTACTGTTTTAGAAAACTCGAGTGACCGGACGTCTGTGGAGGGCAGAAGGACCCATCCGTCAATCCCCCCGGCCGCCCAGATTTTGCCCACTCACTCATCGTTGAATAAATCCTTGCCGTGAGCGTGGACTGCCTGTATGATCGGCCGGCATTTGCAACCCCCCACCTATACATTTTGGTGTTGACACGAGCTGGACATCTGCAGACCGACGGTATATATGCCCCAAACCCACAGCAGGCGACGGCTCCTCTAATTGTGTCTGGCAGATGCGGTGCTGTCGGGAGGGACCCAAGCGCCCGCTGGCAAAGTCAGAAACACGTTCCGGTGACTTCCCGCATCGATCTGTCCCTTTGCGCACAATGTTTCAAGGGCCGATATCTCGCCAACGGTCTGCCGGAGCGACAAACGGACAGCGCCATTGTGCTCGCGAAGGTCGAAATCCACCAGGAGCCTGTCAGGGTCCCAAGATGCAAAATTATCGCAATGTTGCACGATCATCTTGCGATGATCGTGTTGCACGTCACAACAGTAAAAGTCGTTTTGGAAGATTTTAAGTTGGCGTGAACCACCAGATTATGCCGGCATTCCGATGAGATGGCGATATCCCGCAATCAGTTCTGTGGCCATGATACTGCTGACATATGTTGATGCATATTGAACGCAATAACGTAAAATCGATTATGCAATATAAATAGCGCTGACGAACACATAATACAGGAAATAAATATTTTCATAATACTCATGTAATAATATTATCATATCATATCATAATACTAATCATAATAGTAATGTCATCATTATCGACACATTATCTCACAGTCGCGGAATAACTGCCGTTCGATAGTGTATCGACCGACGTCAATGCATTAGTAATCAGATGATATCGTCATCCACCACGCACCCCTGGAGAATGTTACCGTGCGATCCGTCGTGCGAGACATGGATTCGGATTTACCTGAGACCGGTGTGCGGCACGTGCGCCCGCAGGTGATGCAGAAGTCGTGTCGGTGCAGCTTCATGTACGGCGACCTCACCGACAAGGACACCATCGCCAGGCTTGAGGAGAGTCTCGAGCAGCAGACACAAGACCAAATGGAGATTCTCATCTACAAGAAAAATAGTGAGTGAATCCGTGCCCTGCGTGCTGCGCAGCTGCACGCAGGTCACACGCAGCATCGCGAACTGCGTGCGAGGCGCCGCCATGTTTTCGGGGATGAAATGTTTTCCGCCCGCAGGTAGCGGCAGTGGTCCTGGGCATGCAGCGATTGTGACACCGCACGGTGCATATGAACGCTGAACGATTGTAAAGGGGTAGCGGGATGACCGATTGTCACCACCTAAAGACGTTTTAGCGGTCTCGCGTCTTTCACCAGGAATCTTGTTTCGCGCATCAGTCGCGAACTACGAACCAGTGTATCGACTCAGTCATGCAGTCCAGATCCAGCGACGCTTCACAAGTTTATCTCCGCAAAACTGGGCGTGTTTGGCATTAAGAGCTTTATGTTCCAAACCGTTAACAAATTACGAAACGGACTGCGGTCGCGACAACATTCTTCACATCCAGTAATGCTTTCAGAAGTTCATTTCCAGTTCATCTGATGCTAAGAACCACCGTGTATCGACAGAGGTTGATCCACTACCTGGATTTTAAGCGAGTGATTATTTGCACAACCAACCCGGCTTCGCACAGCATCTCCTGCGACGCTTCCTCTGACACCCCACGCCAAACACTGCCACTGCACCGTTCTCCGTTTTTCCACCGTACCACCGAGTACCGCCAGTTCGGATGGCCTGACCAGGCACAGCCGCGGCGAACTCGGGTCACGTCTCGCCACTCTGCCGTTACACGTCACTCTGCAGGGCGGGGTCAGGTCAGGTGACGCCGCCGGTTCGGTACGAACACGATCGGGCGGAGGCGGGAGTCTGCTGCTTTCCCCGGCTTCTCAGAGAGTGGCGGATGGAGAAGTTGGACGCTTAACCGGCCAAGTTGCATCGTTAGAAGACTCCCCGTGACCTGGCGGACTCTATGATTAACGGAAATGGCCCAAAATTGGTGGGACAGCCCACATTATCATTAGAGACTCTTCTAAGGGACGCGGAGCTCATTTGATGCTGGGTTGATTAATGTTAATCGAGGACATTTGATTTGGTACTACGTCTTCGCAATTTTGCCACTAATGGCAATGCATTAATTAATAACGGTATTGATCGGCATTGCAAGCAGTATATGGATTGCCGCAGTCACAGGAATACGGTTTCATTTCGACGCCAATGGACACTTACTGCATTAGAGCTTCACCCGCTCGGGAACAATGCACCAAAGCCCTAGGATGCCATGAGAACGACTGTTTATCGCCACAATGATTCACCGCCCTACGAAGCAGGTTTCACCGGCTGGCGAGCTGTTCAGCGTCGTCGGCGTTGGACGTCTCACAATCGTCCCAACCACCAGTGGCCGCGGCTGAAATATGGAGCGGCATATTGGATACGTGGCATAGATTAATGAACCGAATTTACCCCGACAGGCGTCTCAATTAGGGTCCTAGTGAACAATGCATGATGTCAGCTCTGCAGAACATTCTATTCAGCCGGCGAAATCAAGTGACATCCATCAACAACGTAAAGGAGTAACGTACGTAGATGAACACGACAACCAATCACTCGCTGCAACCAGCCTCTGGAAAAATTTATCTGCGCAGGGAAAAGCCTCTAGCACTTGCAGCTTCATAAGGCGGAAGAAGGACTTCGAAGGACACGGAACTATCTCGCTCGACGCGTAATTTTTTCAATCTTTTGAGCAACGAATTGCGACAATTACAGCTGTCCGTGCCGCTTGTTCGTTTTTATTTTTGTTTTCATCACGTCAGCTGGTCGCTGTGCCCGGTGTTGGATGCGGCCGGCGGCCTGCCGGTGCAACCGCCGGTTCTCTTCTGGCGCCTGTTCTGACGCAGTGCCTGTGCCGCAGGGACGCCGCTCTGGCTGCTGCTCCAGCTGGCGCCCATCAGGAACGAGAAGGAGGTGGTCGTGCTGTTCCTGCTCACTCTGCGGGACATCACGGCCCTGAAGCAGCCCATAGAGGCAGACGATAGCAGAGGTAACCAGCACTGCACGGCTCTCCTGACGCCGTTAAGCAGCGGCTGATGTTTACTGTCCATTAATTTTGCGCTCGAAGCCGTTTCGGGTGCTTCCCTACGGCTAATCCAAGCTTATTGTGACATGGCTTTGGAGACATGATGCTCTGTCGGACACAGCGTAAGAATAATGGGCGGTTTCAAACGGACACGTCTCGGGAGTTTGGATGGTCACTTCCCGCCATTCGAAGCTGATCTTCACTCCGGGCGGGCGTTCTCCGTATGTTGCAGCCGGCCTGAGCAAGTTCGCCAAGCTGGCTCGGTCGGTGACGCGGTCCCGGACGGTGATCGCCTCCCAGTTCTCCTCCAACGGGCCCGGCATCAAGGAGAATGGAAAACAGTCCAACATTGCTCACGTGAGAGGCGACGTGTCGCGAATTGGTACTGCAGCGACCTTTGAGGGTACCGCTGTGGCCCCAGGGCAAAGCAGTGCTCAGCGCTTGATGCTTGTTTTGCAAGCGATGCCGATGCATTGTCATGGAAGCCAAAAATGATTCGGCCGTGGGCCATCGGCCGGCTGACAGTTGAGCGTTTTCAAATGACGCACGAGTCTGCCTATCGTGACCTTCAGAATGGTGCGTTTCTCGTCCCTTGTAGCTAACAATGAGCGCAGTTGACGGTTCGGACATGGAAGGTTTTTGAACGCATTAATCACGTTTTAATCAGCCTGAATCCCTCAGTGTAAAAAGTTATCTTGAAACCTTTATGTGCAGCACAATGCTTTCGTTTGCATCCTTCAAAAACCGTTCTTATCCTGTTCTGGTCAAAGAGTAAAGACTTGTTTTTCTGGCATTAGCGCCAACGTCAGGAAAATGGTTAACGCCAAAGAGACTTGTATGAAAATTGTTGGGTGCTGTCTTGAGAATATAACAATAATAGCAAACAAATATGTAGTACAATAAAAATATACACATCATCATCATCATCATCATCATAATAGATCATGTATTTTACTTATCATTGCTAATAACTAATCAGTCGAAATGCTGACTACATACATGTGCACTCAAATGTCAGCTAGTGTGAGGAAGGTGTTCCGTTGGAATGGAATTATTTAGACAAATTTTGCCCAATATTTATGCATGAATTTAACTTGAGTGTGTTGAAATGGGGTAGCAGTGAGGTCGGAACCCATGCCAAGCCGAGCTTATCGCCGGACGATGACCCCGCTTCAGAACGGTGTCCAGAGACGGAGAAATTTTACCCCAGGCACGAAGCCAGGTGTCTCTGAATGACCTGTATCGTGCCGTACAGCTCCATGGCACAAGGCACCACTGCGACCATCTGACCATTTTGGTCGCGGGAAAAATACGAACCTGTATTCTGCGGCGACTGAACCCAGTGCAGTGCATGCCACTAGTCACATTACGACGTCAGGGCCCTCATTTACCTGGCCAGGGCACCCGCTTTTCCTTGATTGCCTTTCTGACGCGGGCTGTGTTGACTGTCACCTATGGTTACTCCGTTCGACGTTCCGGCACACGTCTCGGACACACGACATACAACGCGCGATTAACACTCACAGAAGTAAAGCGATTAACGCATTCCTTCAGTTGTATACACGACGGTTGCGTCTAGAGTCAGTCCAACCTTCGTTTGTAACGCCGGTTACAGGATTACAGTTTACAGTTTACACCCAAAATTGCCTAGCAGTTACGCCAAATATAACATAAATTGATCAGATCTCATCATACGGTTTTTCCACATCAGCCTACTAAGGCGAGCCACATGCTAAGAAAGCATGTACTCTGTTCTTTAAATCAACTAGCCATGTACCACAAAATAGAAGCCTTTCACGCCATTTAAATAACTTGGCATATATTCGGTACCACTGACCCACTATCCAGGGAAATGTTCACCCGGTCTCAATGTTCCGTCTAGTGACTCAAACAATGATCCCGTTGGGTCCGACGATGGACGAATTGGGGTTCGCGGTACACGTGCTCCCAGCTGGGTGTTGGATCTTCATTGGCGCCCGGAACGGAGCCCAGTGGACACAAATGGGCCCCGGAACGTTCTCCAGACCGATCTGAACATGCCTGCTGCTCATATTGTGGCCTTCAGAGCCATTGGTCAGCAGATAACGCTCGGCCGTGCGCAACTCGCATAGCCGACCTCAAATCACACAGCGATTACCGCGGAAACTTCGGCCGTTCGAGAAGGTCGAACTGTCGCGGCCCGGTCTTTGGGGTCGGATCACGTTGCGAATGGCCTTTCAATCGGCGAGCAGTTTTCCAAGAAGCGGCTGGGTGGCTAGACCCCACCAAATCCCTCGCTTCTGCGTCCGATGTCCGGTATCTAACAAGTCACTGCCACAAGCCCTGGTAACCCCGTCACTGCTCCGCCCCCACGTCCGTCACAGGCCGCGTCGCGGGGGTCGATGACGTCACCGCCTTCCGGAGATCGATGTACAGGTGGCGTGAGCGGCTGTTCGTGAGGGTGACGGACCGCGCTGGCTCTGTTGATTACTGCCGCTACCAATTCCGTCTGTCGGGCGCGTCCGGCTCGCTCGTAACCCGAACAGAAAAGCGTGTCTGTCCTGTCGTCAGTCGTAACACGGGACAGAGGACTGTGTCTGTCCTGTCGTCAGTCGTAACACGGAACAGAGGAGCGTGTCTGTCCTGTCGTCAGTCGTAACACGGGACAGAGGACTGTGTCTGTCCTGTCGTCAGTCGTAACACGGAACTGAGGACTGTGTCTGTCCTGTCGTCAGTCGTAACACGGGACAGAGGACTGTGTCTGTCCTGTCTGTCCTGTCGTCAGTCGTAACACGGAACTGAGGACTGCGTCTGTCCTGTCGTCAGTCGTAACACGGAACAGAGGAGCGTGTCTGTCCTGTCGTCAGTTGTAGCACGGGTTAGAGGAGAGTGTCTGTCCTGTCGTCAGTCGTAACACGGGACAGAGGACTGTGTCTGTCCTGTCGTCAGTCGTAACACGGGACAGAGGACTGTGTCTGTCCTGTCGTCAGTCGTAACACGGGACAGAGGAGCGTGTCTGTCCTGTCGTCAGTCGTAACACGGAACAGAGGAGCGTGTCTGTCCTGTCGTCAGTCGTAACACGGAACTGAGGACTGTGTCTGTCCTGTCGTCAGCCGTAACACGGAACAGAGGAGCGTGTCTGTCCTGTCGTCAGTTGTAGCACGGGTTAGAGGAGAGTGTCTGCCCTGTCGCCATCTGTAACAGGGGACAGCGGGCCGTGTCTGTCCTGTCGTCAGTTGTAGCACGGGACAGAGGACTGTATCTGTCCTGTCGTCAGTCGTAACACGGAACAGAGGACCGTGTCTGTCCTGTCGTCAGTTGTAACACGGGACAGAGGAGCGTGTCTGTCCTGTCGTCAGTCGTAACACAGGACAGAGGACTGTGTCTGTCCTGTCGTCAGTTGTAGCACGGATTAGAGGAGAGTGTCTGACCTGTCGCCATCTGTAACAGGGGACAGAGGGCCGTGTCTGTCCTGTCGTCAGTCGTAACACGGGACAGAGGACCGTGTCTGTCCTGTCGTCAGTTGTAACACGGGACAGAGGACTGTGTCTGTCCTGTCGTCCATTGTAACAAGGAACAGAAGAGCGTGTCTGTCCTGTCGGCAGTCGTAACGCGGAACAGAGGACAGTCTCTTGTCGTCAGTCAGTGTGGGACGTTACAAGAAAAGCACGATTGGGTTATCCTTTATGATGCAATCCAGAAAAAAACAATGATTGGCCATCCTTACAGACGTTGTACCCGTCTCCGGACATCGCAGACGCGTGGAGGGCTGAGTTTGGTGTTTTTCTGGCAATCATCGCAGAATAACAGACATCAAAGGTCTTTCTGTTTTTAGCTCAGAACGCAAATGTTTCCACAGCGACTGAGCACGCTGGACCAAAGATATTTATGTCTTTTTCGCGCTGGTCCGATATGTGATTGTAAGAGATTAGATTTCCTCACGGATCTTGTTATGTGTTGTGTTCTCAAATAGCATTACGGATCGGTCAAGGCTAGAAGCTTCTCCTCTTCACTCTTCTTTCCCAAGGTGTCCGTTGAAATCATTTGGCATGCGACCATCAATAGCAAGTGTGGTACCTGCCACACAGTCTGTCAGTAACACCGATCAATACATTTGGTGCTGTGCTTTCGTTCGAAGAGAAGCGACTGCTGCTCAGCGCTCTATCGTGTCTCGAATCTCCCATGCTCGCAGGGGTGGATCAAGTACAACCATCTTGAGACAGGCCAAACTGCTGAGGGATGGTGGTTCCACGAACGATGGTGACTGCGATGATGGGATATGTATTACGTTTTTGTTTTGAATATGACACAGAATGTCATAGTCAAAGTTTCTGTTTGAATTTCCGTTAACTATGTTAACGGAATAGTTAACTATGTTTCTGTTAACTATGTTTTGTACTGGCTATCAATTTAGTCTTAGTTTTACTATTATACAATGTTAGGTCTCATTATCTCTAAAATGGCGAGCGTAAACAATAGCTTCTTCGTGATCGTGGGAGAGGCTTCTGACTTTGGACCTTTTCACTCTTCTCAAGTGCCGCGTGTCAAAATTGGAAGCTCCCAGCCGTCTGCATACAGGCGAGATGTTCAGTTGGGCCGGCAGGAGTGACCTTGCCGACGCACCTGTTGCAGATGATGTCGCTCAACTCGGACGTACTGCCGCAATACCGCCAGGAGGCGCCGAAGACGCCACCTCACATCCTCCTCCACTACTGTGCCTTCAAAGCCATCTGGGACTGGGCCATCCTCTGTCTCACCTTCTACACAGCGATCATGGTGCCCTTCAACGTGGCTTTCAAGAACAAGACGTCCGAAGACGTTAGCCTGCTCGTGGTCGACTCTATCGTCGACGTTATCTTCTTCATCGACATCGTGCTCAACTTTCACACGACGTTCGTGGGGCCTGGGGGAGAGGTGGTTAGTGACCCCAAGATCATCCGCATGAACTACCTCAAGTCGTGGTTTGTCATCGACCTGCTTTCCTGCCTGCCCTACGACGTGTTCAACGCCTTCGATCACGACGAGGATGTGAGTATGCGCTGCCGCGGCAATGCTTCATCCTTCCCACTAGGTCAGTGTAGCTCACCGCAGCATTAGTTGGCTTCACGAGAACATTCATGGTCACGTTTCACATACATGTGTAAAGGACATTAAAAATTATGTAGGGCAAAAGTGGTAAGCAGAAAGTCGACTGACAGAGAAAACGATACTTGTACATGTCATGTTAAGCTGATGACGGCTGTGGTGCTTAGGACATTGAAAGACAAGGAAAAGTGAATGGTTTGCTTGTTACCGTGCTTCACAAATAAAAACGGCGGACTGTTGCTGCATTTTTAGTCATAGGCTCACTTTATCCACATTCCATATAGGCTGTTTGCAGAAAACAAAGTTTTGAAATGTGTTTGACTTCCATAACTGAAAACGTTGTATCACTTGAAGATACTGAAGAGGAAGCCGCCGATAAAGTGTCGATGTAATGTGGAGATAACCGTCGGTAAACAAAGAAACAAGATGGGCTCAGACGCTGATCTAAGGTAAACACTGTTGAACGTCCCTTCGTATGGTTCCCATACCAATGTGAACTAATTATGTGCCATCGAAGCTTCCCTTATACGATCTGTATGTATAATCTATGTGTATCAATCTGTATCTACGATGATATGTATGATCTGTTCGATCTGTATGCTGTTTTCTTAAAAAAACGAGCTTTTTAAAAAGACTGTGATGGTTCGCTTTACTGAATAATGTTATTGAATTTTTTTTTGAATTCCGTTTTGTTTAAGTCTCTGAAAGTCCCATTTTCCACTTAAGCGAGCCACGACGCTTGTCGCTCATATACATCGGAAGCCACCGGCAGAGGTATTACCATTTCCATTCTCTTTGTGCAGCTCGCCTGCCAAACACATTACAGCAGGGCTGGTGTTTCTTGAATACATTTCCGTTTTAAACGCCCTCTCTGAATATGCATAATTCATTAAAATCCTCCTCCTAGTCTTTGATTAAAAAGCAAGTGCTTCCTTTGTGTGGCAAGGCAATTTTAGTACTTCTTGCCAGGAATTACTGAAGACGAACTATTCGCGCAGTAGAAGTTCAGTGACGACTCTAAAAAAATCCATGAGAAAGAGACATCACAGGCTCCGCTCTTGTCTTTTTCACCCGTCACGAAGTAACTTGACGGGAGCCTGCCGGGAACTTGATGATCAAATCCTACTTGTTAGATTATGTTAAACTGAGGTGGGCTCTGCCATAGCCCACTTTTAGTTTCTTGGCGGTGTTATCGTCAGTTAAAAGGGCGCGAGACTTGAAGAACATTGTGCTCCGAATGCCTTTTTAAAACAAATATTGCACGAACATGCGTAGCATGGGTGCATGGTATTGGTATCTGAGTCCATGCTAAGCGGAGCTTGTTGCCGAACCCTTACCCTGCTAGCAAAATGGCCCCGACTTTGGAGTAATTTGCCCCAGGCGCCGAATCGAAGGATCTTCGTCGTGTCGTGCGACTGCAAGACACGGCTTCTCCTTGCCCGGTCGAACCTTTCGATTTCGAGCCAAATACAAATGCTCGTTCTGTGACTCGAACCCAGTGTTAAGCACGCACCGGACTCCACAGTCCGGCTCCTTATTCACCAGGCCACGGCGACGGCATTTTAATGTCCAGCTCTGCCAGTCATCCATTCTCAATTGCCTCTATGGCAGAAACCGGAGCTCGATGGCTTTGTTATCTTCCATTGCTGGCACCCTGCAGTCTTAACCTTGTTCTGCGCCAACTACGTTGTGCGTGCGTAGGAAACCATTGTCAGTTATTGATAGCAGCAATGATGGACATGCTAAACATGCGATATGTACGTCGCTTTACCGCCTGGCCTGCAAGCCACGGATAGCTCTGTCCCCGCTGTTCATTTCAATAGGGATTTAGCTCTCTGTCGAAAATACTGGTGACTGGACGCGTTCGTCTGTGAAATCAGACTTCGGCTAACGCGGCTCTTTTATGAAATCGCGCTTAAGCGCAACGGGCTATCCCTTGGAGATCAATGAGCGATTATAGCAAGAGATGAATGGGACCATTTGAGGCGCCCAAACTTGCTTCCTAGATGATGGCTTTTGTGAGTAGATTCGCGTAAATCCACTGGAATTCTGTTGGTCTTCCGACTCGTTTTCAGTTCAGGTCTCAAAACCTGGCATGGTTTCCTGCTTGGTGCTCCTACCGAGAAAGTCAAAATAATGTTTGAAGTAATAAATGCTTAGTCAAAATGCTAAAATTCGGGTCTTCCCCATGCCTGTTTGTTGCATAGCAATGGGTTCGTTGAAATTCCGGAGTTGAAAAGTACAAGACGTCAAGATGAACTGTGCATGCAGATGCACAGTTCATCTTTTTTTACCGAAACGATGGTGCGTTAGCGTTTAATCTGATCATCATTTTCAGCGAAACTGTGCCATTACTAGACCTCCTCGGTCGTATAGCACGAACTGCATGTCTTGCATTCTCATACCCCATTCGTGTTGCTGTGCGCTTTGTCTTTTCGCGGAAGAACGCCCATTTACTTAACTCACTGCAAACAGTGGTTCGATGTCGACCGGCGCCGTTGCTCCTCTGGCGATCCGTCGGCTCCAGCCGATGTCCGGAATGTGCCCGTGATGATCCGCTAGCCGCAGCTTCTGCGGGCGTCTCTCGGGCTTGCAGCGTCGACCGACAGATTGGTGCTCGCCAAATGTGCTGCGTCAGACCGCGGCCGCGAGCATCTCGCGAATTCGAGCGGCGCCGGTCGGGGCCGCGTCTCAAAACACGTCCGTGAGAGCCCGGCCGAAATTCGCCGCCGGGCGACTCGAACGTGCCCGGTTTTGGACACGGTTCTTGTTCGACCGCCCCTGACCCCCGCAGGCTGAGTCCGGCCGCTGAGGGCGGGGCCGGCGCCTGCACACGCGGAAGTGGCGCCGGGTGTCAGAGACTGGACTTTTGTCAGCGGCCGAGTGGCGGATCGCAAGGCGTGCCCGCCGCAATCCGGCCGCGACGGAATCGGGCTGCGGCGGGCCCGTCCGGCGGCTAAAACTGCGGCTCTGTCGGCCGGCCGCCGGCCGCTGATTTAGAGGCGCTGTCGTCCGCTGACGCATTGGCGCGGCGCCTCTGCAAGCGGCGACGGCCGACGGCATGGGTCAGCGATGGCCGCTCATTTTTCGCGCCGACGCCGACACGACGCGACGGACGCCGCGCCGCGGCGCCGGAATTCCGTTTCGGAGAAATTGTCCGTCGCGCGGGGATTGAAGCGCAAACGAGCTCCGCCGCGGGCCGGGGAAGTTGCCAGTGCGTCATCGCTGTCGTCATCGGGATGCCGCCGGCGCCGTTCCTCGTGAGGGTGACGTCAGCGCGCGTCGCGGCGGCTGTGATGTCGCCGATGATGTTGGCGCCCTCGGCGGTGCAACTTGTTTGCCGGAATCAGCGGACGTTTTGAGTCCATTGTTGTCCGCACGGTCTCGGTTTTTTCGCTGCAGCAGTTGCGGTGTCCTGTCAACGTGATGGTTTCCTTTGTTCTGCATCGCGGTCGGAGCAGAAAGTTAGCTGTATCTGGGTTTCAGACAATGAAGACAACTGGCTTATCTGAATGGATCTTTTAAGCCAACCGTGATCAGGACACCGAAATGAAATCGAAAAACTGTGCCTGTGTTTTTTGGTCTGGAAACATTTATGAGTTGCATTTATTTCGACCTATGTAGCCAAGGCACCTTCCCATCCACCTCTCCTGGGGCGGGGGGAGGATGGATGGGGAGATCCAGACCCTCAATATTCAGGGCTGTTAACATTAGGCCTATGGCAATGACTGGAAATAAAAGTGCTGCATTCTTCACTCTCTATAACTGATAGCAATGAGGTTTTTAGAACAGCACCGCCCTCCTGAAAACATTCGGTCTTCAGCCAGACTTGTGCTTGATTCCGCTTGACCAGAATCGATTCTGTCTCCATAACGAGGCAAATGACTCTGAATCCGAATCTAATTTTAATGCTGCTGAAACTGTTTGATTCCGAATCCGAATCTGCTTCCACTAAATACTGTAAATGCAATACAACCATAAAACTATACAGATCAATGTAATCAATAACAAATGATATATAAGAACATGTACACCCACGCATACATGCATGCAAACATACATCACATACATAAGTAAATATCAAAAGGCTAATAATCAGGTAGGTAAACCTACTGCTAGCAGAGGTCAGTTTATAATCTTTGGCATTTGCCATGGCCTCCCAATGTGGATGTACCCCCCAGGTGATTTAGGCTAGCCGCCTCTCACAGTAGTTTCCATCAGTTTTAAGGAGGGAAAGAAAGCTTTGCAGATGGTAAATGATAAGCAAAACTTTAAAATGAAAATTGATGTCGAACAAAATAAAATGGCTAAATCTGTTGACATACTCATTCGGGGAAAGGTTAAGCAGTCAGGCCCTTGGCTCTTCCCCGCCCCCTAATTATTTACACAAAACATTACCCCTGACTAAACCTAAACCTACCTAAACAGACAGCTACCTAAACCATAAACTTCCATCATGACCATTCAAACTTGTCATTTGTGTCACGTGCTTTGTCCGTTACTTGACTCACCCGACGCAGGATGGCATAGATATCATATATATATATATATATATATATATATATATATATATATATATATGCATATATACATAGGTGGGCATCGTTACTAAAAAATGTAACTTCGTTACTCGTTACTACGTTACTCAAAAAAACCAGTCCGTTACTCGTTACTCCGTTACTCTGCCTTAAAAAGTAACGGAAGTTACCGTTACTCCGTTATTCCGTTACTTTTTTAAATGCAGTGAAAACCAAGCGAACGCGGGTTTTAAGTCTTTTATGCTGCTTTGTGGTTGTAAAACGCATTCCATATACAAAGGGAAGAAACAAAAAGCGCTTACCCCAAACACTCCGCTAGCTGCCCACTGCCCTCACCAGCCGCTGTAGAGTCGGCGGCGCCGGGACAACAGCCGCGGCGGGTCCACTGTGTTAGCCACAATGTTCAAACCAACGAATTCCTGTTCATTGCCCGCCGTGCCGACAGAGCGGGAACAACCGGCGCTGGAGCGCACGCATGCAAAATGCGACAAACAGCGGACATCTATCGACTGGGTTTGATCAACAATGCCTCTCGAAGTATCCGCCCTGAACATAATGGTCTCCGTTCAGAGCTCGTTTCGGTCTCGCGAACTTCTTGTTTTGTTTTGAAATTATGTGTGTGTATTAGTTTGTGTACGTGCGCGTGCGTGGAGGCAAGATTCCTGATACCCCTGACGTTTTTTTAATACCAAACGACGAAGGACTCAAAAATACATGACTGATATGGATTTTATTATTGTGAAATAAAAGACTAAAAAAGGTGCTTTAGTACCTCTTCAGCACCCTTGAAAAGACAAATTAGCTATAAAAACATGGTCATAAGTAAGATGCAACGGAGGATGTTAGCCGTTCACAAGTGGAACATTTTGGAACGATGACGTGACTTTACCTGACCCCTGTGAAAGGCCAAAATTAATATCAATGAACTCGCTATTGTCTTACGGTTCAGTATATGTCGCTTAAGTCCAGCTTTTCAGGGACAAAGTATTGTGTCTATTTACCTAATTCCAAGGACGTGTTTTGACCTTTCATGGTGTCTGATGGCCTCAAAATTGACCTGAGGTCAAAACTCTTGAATATTTTCGTCTCGGTTTGACAAAACCTTTCCGCCGGTGTTTTCCTTTTTTCCGTGCGATATATGGGAGCCGAGATCCTGGGTGGTGCGGAAATCCGCGCTCCCCCTCCGGCCAGGCAAAGGGCATTCTGAGCCCGGCCGGAGACGGGTTAAAAACACTTCATTTAACCCTATTCCCTGTGCGGGGGCAGATTGTGCTACCCGTGTCTTTTTGCTTGTCGCTCCCACACTGTTTGCCGCAGCGCCGCAAGATTTTATGGCATTTCATGGAATTCATACACACGTGTTTTGTCAACATTTAAAAAAAAAATCGGTCCCGCAGAGGCGGTTCCAAGCCCCCGTTTTCGGCGGTAATGTGCTGTGCGTGAAGCTGCAAAGTTGTGCCGTTCACTATCGTGACATTCTGAGTAGAAATAAAGATCACTGACTCATTTATATAGTCATACACATCCTAAACAATGCGTATGCACACACATTTTCAGGCGAACGCACACCCAGGTACTGAGAAAATGGGGGAGCACACTATTGTGCTTATGGTGCCCTCCCAATTTTGTTTACCTGGATCCACCTTTGCGCTACATATAAACTTAAACTGGCTTGCTAGTTGTACATCTGATGTTTATATCACCCAAAACAAACAAAAACAAAGGAAATTTCTTATTTCAAAAATCACCCTTCTTGCCCTCCCTGGAACTGCCTATGGTTTTCTGTTTTAAATTTCAGCTTTCGGTATATAAAAGACTTGGACATTCCAAGCTGAACCGTGTTATTCCCATGAAAATTGGTTGGTAAACACGGCCGCAGTGACCTTTCAAAAATTCCCAAATTTTGGAGTTTGTTTGCCCCCACGCCCTATTTTCGCAATTTTTGAATTTTTGGGGTCCGGAATTGGAGATCTCGTTGAAACATATTAAATGGCATTCATCCCATCAACAATGGACGAATGCATCTCGAGATCTCTGGAAGGGCGGGGAGGGGAGGGGGCAGAATTGGTAATCTTCACCTTTCGGTCAATGCATATTTTTCGAAGGTGCAAAAGTGGCAACGGCTCATATCATGTTTGAGTTTGGCTCCTCACTTCTTCGTCTACAAAAATAATGTGTCAGCTGAAAGGTGTTTCGGCCAGTTGATATTTTTTTCGGGAACGCAGAAGTGGTAACTCGAATCGCATGGACAATGTAGCCTGTCCTCCAAGTTAAAAATGATTTAACCTAACCTAACCTAAAACCTACTGTATGGTTGCAAGGATTGCCCTAGATGGGCATGTAAAACTAATTTTTTGTTAGGTTCAATTTGCCTGTTTTTTGGTTTGGTTAGCTCGTATCGGCTGAAGGCAAACATGTGTCAACTGAATCAAAGTTCAAGAGTTACCTAACCAAGTCAGTTTACACATCCAGTAGGGGCCAGTGCTTAGAAAAATATCTGAATGGGCTAAATTGTTCACACAACTTGTGTTGCCACTTCCGCGTCTCCAAAAATTACGCGTAAGCGTCGGCCGAAAGGTAAATTACCGCAGATCTGCCCCCCCCCCCCCAGGGTAATGTGAATCTCACTGCCTGCAGAGAATATGGTTAAGGCAAATAGTCCAAGCAATAGTCGACAGGCTTCATAATTATGCTTCACTACTGACAACTTATTGTGCACATTCTGTTCTCACCTGGAAATACCGTAAATAATGCTTCCTCTTGATTTATGCATTTAGGTTTGAAAGGCTACTCTTGTGACCCTTGATTATAACCTCTTTCGGTCGGCACAGGACATACGTAAAAATGACGTTTTTCCCCTCCTCCTTAAACTCAAAGTACGTCTCTAGATGTGGCCATGGGTGACCCAGACCGGGCTCGTCCTCTGCCTCCGAAGCTGAGGCACCGTCGGTCTCGGAGTCAAGGTTTTCGACCTCCAGTGGCGGCGTAAAGACGCCTTCATGGGACATTTTAGTGTCAGGTAGTTAAAATTTCAGGCCAGTCAAGAATCAATCACCACTCCATCGCCCCATGGACATCACAGATTCAAGGCCATGGCGGCAGTAATCATGTGCTCAACAGCCTTGAGTGATCTTGGCGGGGAACCGTGTGGCGGTGGTAAGCAATCCGTGACTGACTTGAGACAACATTGAAAACTGCCGTCAGCTGGCTGTTCCAGTATAAATGACAATAACTTTGATATCTTTTAGCCTGAAAAATGACGACTGGTCAATTTATAATTTGAAGTCGTACCAAACTTACGCATAATTCAATACTTTTGTCCCAAAACAGACCAAAGTCAGCTGACCTTTATACTGAACCATTGCTGCCAGCTTGCCGTCAACGTTTATCAGCTGACGAATATTGTCAACAAGTCGACTCCGCGATTGTCAGCTGTGTGTGCGCCCAGCCGTGCTTGTATCGCCGCACGCTATTGGGTGTTGGCTATTCAAGTAGCCACTGCGTGTGCCGATGCAAATAAAGCCGGGCGACAGTGTCTGTAAGGAGTTTAAAAAGTAACGGAGTAACGGAGTAACGGACCAAAAAGTAACGGAGTAACGGACCACAAAAGTAACTTCCGTAACTCAGTCCGTTACAATAAAATAAAAGTAACGGGTCCGTTACTCCGTTACTCAAAAAAGTAACTTCGTTAGTAACGGAGTAACGGAGTAACGGACCAGTGCCCACCTATGCATATATATATATATATAAATGTTTATTACCCGATAATAATCGCTGGATATTAGCGCGGCGTTTCCGCACTATCTATACTGTACAGTTCTGGCGTTCTTGCGGCATACCTGAAGTCAGTAACAACATTCGTCACCAGTCAAATATCTATGGCTTGAGGCGGTAAGAGTAAGTATTTACGTTCTACACACCATGGGTGTGGTTTTCGGAAAATGTGGGTGCCCAAAACACGTGCGGGGACGTCCAGACATTGCCTGTCGGAGAGGGGAGGGCTCCGTGAAAGGCGTTTAGGCCTTGAGTTCAAAGAAATGAGCTGAAGAAGGTATTACGAGAGCTAAATTACGGAAGGATGACTTCGGTAAATCATAGATGGCTTTATGGCGGTGACATCCCGAAAAGGAATGTATCTGGTTTTTCCAGTGTACTAGAAACGCACTCCGGGGAATATTTAACATTGGTTATGGATTATCATGAAAATGAATAGTGCTTTTTGGTCGTCTTAGATCAATATTTTATGCATTTTAGTTATTGTATTTATCGACAGTAATATCGGTAAGCAAAATACAATACGCAATACTAGAGAAAGGAGCCAATCGGCGAGCGGAAAATACGCATGTAAACCATGGACGCACCCGATGCTTACCCAACACTCCGTCTTGCTGTGCCAGATGCAGTTACAAACGGCAGCGACGATTGTTTTGACGAACAACACTGACGTATTTCAACCTATTCACGTAATACATACCTGCGAGGGAGATTCGAGAAACAGCAGCGGTACTTGCCTGAATTCATGATGGCCGCTTTCATAATTCTGGTGTTCGTTAACTGCGGTAAGCTTCGACATGGCTAAGGCTAACGATACGCTAACCCGATCGGCGATTTTAATATTGAAAAGGAAATGGGGTAAATAGATTGAACTTGGGCTTGCAGCCAGCGTACCCACCTATCCCAGTAAAATATGAGCAAACGAGAGCGAGTCGGCAATAATGAATGGTACCTGCGCTTTGATTCATAAAAATGTTCTCATTCGTACGTGCACAGTTAAAAAAACACGATTTCAGTAGATACACTCCCTCTAATGGAGGACCTTTCTCCAAGATCCGATGATAACCCGGCGTGACACAATGCTACTTGGAGGGTGGTGGGGAAAAAGCAGCTGGTGGGTGACAATGGAGTAAATGAGTTTCGATTATTGTTCACAAAGCTGATTTTAGATGGTTGCCGTCATGGGACTGAAAATAGAACTATATTCGAATATTTAAACATTATTTGAGCTGTGGGTGCCCAGATCGTATTATGGGTACCCCTTTCCACTTTGTGGGTGCCAGGGCGCCCACAGAGAGATAGGAAACCACACCCCTGCTACACACTATTTCCGACGTACAGTTTTGACGTTCTTGCTACATGCCTCAAGTCAATAGCAATCTACATTCGTCACCTGGCAAATACCTCAGAGGCGGTAGAAGTAAGGCGGTAACAGATAACACTACCTAGTGCCTACTCACTAACCCCCCAAGAAACTGGTGTACCAGTGATATCTGTGCATCCTTTTCTTACTTCTTTGTTTTGCCTTGGGTTGAGATCCTTTGATCTGATGCTAACTGATCAATATTTTGGAGCACAACGTCATTCCCTGTTACCTGCCTACCTACCTGACAGGCGATGTCCAGTTCCTACCGTCATAAATAAACGGATCATTGACATGAAGTTGTCCAGACTGCTTTCAAAGTCTTTATTGTATATACATGCATGACTGTTAATGGTTATACATATATCTTTTTTGACACCAAAGCAGTGATAGGTTACACTGTGCTAAAAAACGGAACCAGACATGTGCCGTTTGATTCTCTTCCGATTCCAGTGTTTCCACAGACTAATCGAATCAATTCTGAATCCCACTCAGCACTCTCCCAACTGAATCGATTCCAAATCCAATTCCGGGCCAAACGGAAGCGAATCCGGATTCGGCTCTGATTCCACTGGAATCGAGCACAAGTCTGTCTCGAGTTTCGAGTATGAGACCAGCAGCCACTTAAGTAAACGACGATGTTGCTTGGAGTGCTTGGTGTCTCGGTTTTAGAAGGGCAGACAATGGTCTCAGTTCTCTGGCACTCCAATCTCCACGCGAAACCAGTCAGAATTATGCTATGGCAGCCTGCTGCGAAGGCATAATAACCGCGGATTATCTTCGCTGCCTAACTGCGTTATCAGCATCACGACAGTGGCGGAAGCTCGACGCTCTGCGTGGCTCGATGCTCGCCTCGCCACAGCGCTCCCCCTTGTGGTGCCGTGTTTACCCTCAGAACCATTAGCATAATGCGCGCGTGAGCCGTAAGTGCCGGCGGAGCTCTGCTCTGCATTGTGGCCGCGTGATTTCTTGTTTGCTGAAAACACTTTGAGGTGTTGATTCAGCCGCCGAATATTGTGGAAACTCAACGTTTTCACGGCGTCGTTATCATAACAAAGGTAATGAAGTTCGGGATAGGCGATTTGCAATTACTGACTATCCCTTGGGGTAAAGGTAGTCCTAAAACATCTTCCCGTAAAAGGTTGCATGGTTCTAGGCTCCCTAGAGCCATGACAGCAAGAAAACGATATTAGCAAAGGAATTTAAGATCAATAAAGCGACCTAAAAAAAACAGCGTTGACTCTCCGTTGGAAAGCCAAAATAGACAATAACCATTATGTTTTCTTTGTTATACGTACAGAATGTTGCGATATATTTTTCTTTTTATCTTCATGCGCCAGTTTTTTGCCCATTACATCATGCTGCGGCATCGTGCAGTGAAGAGACCCAGCTTCGCATCTGTAAGAAAAACAATGTTTTTGATGGATTGCACATATCTGCTTTGCGCCTATGGATAAATTAGCGTATTCTTCTTTTCAGCAAAACATTTTTCCCTATTTCGTCAGAAGTGAACGTTTATCCAGGCAGACACATCAGTTTGCTGAGAGGTAATCCAGCCATCGCTCACCTCGTTTCCACCAAATTGTCCAAACTGCTACAAAGGAAATTTGTCATTATACCTTCGTGATCTATGAAAGGCACCAGCGCCCCAGTGCTGCAATGTGAGGAGAGTTGATATGAAAAAGGTAATTTTCCGGACTTAAATTGTCCCCATGGGGCATTCCACGTGAGGTACACAAGGGATAATACGCCATGGTCCCAAATTGTGATAATATTTTATCCGGAGATAATCTGTGGCTGAGATGTCAGATTTCCACGCCTCGGCTACGTCTAACGAGAGGCTTTTGCTCTAGAGCAATTCGAAATTTATAAATTCAACGATTTTCGGCCAAACCCTTGGTGAGATAATGTATATTATTTCAGTAACCAATGATCACATTTTCAAACACTGAACATCGTTTTCAAAAGGACGAAATGCTGCAGTGTCCGGCTATTCGAATTTTTCGAAATTTATTTTAGTATTTATTTGTCTGAAACCTATTTTCCGGTTAAAACTGCGATGGGTAAATTTTTTCCGAAAGTTTATGGCTCGTTTTAAATCGAGAAAAGTCACCGTTTTTATGCCTAACACTATACATACATGTATAACTGACTGCATATTGGCTGAAATTACCCTCGTTGGGCATTTCCTCATCCGTTACCAGCAGAAAGTAGCATAAAATTACAGGTATAAATGGTTTATGGTATGCGAATCAGTTTATCACATGATTTTGCTATGAACAAACACTGAATAAAAATAAAAGTAAAAGAAGCACTCGGTGTCGTTCGCGACGGAGTCGACCGCAAACTGAAAAGAAAAACAAGTTTTCTGTCGATGCCGTCGATGCAGACCAGGCAGTGCGCAAGCGGTGTGGCGAGTCCAATCGGCTTGATTGCCAAAATGGACAAGAAATATTGAAATGAAAGCACTTGATATGGTTGTCACCATATCATCATTGAAGTACTGATATGATGGATGTGTTTGGCACCGTAATTTGAGACCGTTGGCAATTTGTTTCGAAAATACTGTAGGCAGCACAGGTTGGGCCAACCTGACCTAGCTCAGGTTAGCCCGTCCCCTAACCCCTAACCCCACTAACCCGTCTCCAGGTTAATCTCAGGGGGGCGGTTGACCGCCCCCTTGAGGGTTTTCCGAGATTGCGAGAGAACGAATAATCGCAGCGCCACGATGCTTTGTGTATCTTTTGCTTGATCATTTTTACTCCTTGTATCCAATTTTTGGCCTCAGGTCATGTAAGGTGTCTGACCTAGGTCAGGTAAAGTGGACCTATGCCCAAAAAAGCTTAGCGCCCTGTAACTTTTTCGCAAAACATGATATCACAATAAAAATTATAAGGGTTAAAGATTTTGATAAATGTAACAAGTCCGCTATCTCGGATTTTTCGGAAATGTCCGGGTCATTGACGTAAGGTCAAGCCCGTTATCAAGATAGCTCGACGTTTTTCGAAAATTGACGAAACTTTTGATAGTAGTTTCAGTGTGGGGAGATCCAGATATCAAGTTTCCGTCAATGAGCAAAGTTTTAATGACGTCCAGCCACTGACCTGAGGTCAGATCACGAATAACTGTTGTGAATCAAAATGCATTGCCATCAAAATCGCTGATGAACGACACAGATCGGGTAGAAAGTGGCAGAACTGGCTCGCACGGTTGCGAATAATGCCAAAAAGTTAAAAAGTGTCGAAAATTGCAAATTTTGGAAATGAACAGGCCCTCGCGAATAAAGCTCCACTAATTGGGTAGGTTGATAACTACTGAATTTTGCAACATTTAAGCACGAGAAACCACCACAAGAACCACTAGGATCAAGAAACGATATTTGGAAAGGCATATTTCGCAAAAATAAGAGAGTGCTAAAATCAGTTCCCGTTAATTTCATACCTCCCTCGCCTGTGGCGCCCACCTAGCAGCGCGGCGAAAAGCGTCTTGTCTTTAACTCAACGTTTCCGCATACATATTAAAGAAATCAGAGAAATTAGACGTGTATCGGCATCTGCGGACCTTTACCTATCCGCTGGTACCTTTGTCCTTGAGATCCAGGCCGTTTCTCGGTCTCATGCAGGCGGCTATGAGAAAGCATATGTAGGGCGTAAATAGCTTACATATTATCCAAAACTAAAAATGAGACCAGTTTCGAGCTCTAACCGTCACGAGCTTTCCAACTGTGCGCTTATTTTTATCGTGCGACCAACCGTTCGTCAGTAAGAGGGGGTTAGTCAACCCTCGAAGTCGGACGTGCATGGCGCCGACCCACAGTCGGGCGCGGTGTACAGGAACCTATGTCAAAAATAGTTTAGATTGTCGTAATATGGCACATAATCTTATCTTGCTAACGGTTTCAAAACGTTTGTCTTGGAGTTTCTCGAAGAGGTTAGGTCAGTAACCTAATGTGAAAGTTTTACTCACTTTCGACAAATTTTACTCTCTGTATTTTTTCCTCCCTAAAATTTGTATTTCGGGGGCAGAAGCGGAAAAATGGTTGATAACAGTCAATACACTGAAGATGATGCAGAGGTCAAAGTTATTTTCCGTTTTTTTCTCTCGCTTTTGAGTTGATTGCAAACATTGTGGGACAATTGTTTTTTTGTTTTATGGTATGGATTGCCTTTTCACCCAAAATAGTCCTCATGTGTACCACATATCGCGCTCCAGGGGTCAAGATCGCTTGAGGTCACTGAAGATCATCTCGATTCAAGGACCTATTTGAGCCCCCAAAATTAGTGTTTTGACATAATTTGGCATATAAATATACAAATAAGGGGGTGGTGGTGTGCCCTTTAAGCCCCGCCCATTACAAAGCATACGTGTCCAATGTAGCGCCGCCGCGTCTTCTTGCAAGTTATACACAAAACCATGCTTTGTGGAACAAAGAAGCTGCTTATCTTCTCTGTTCTTCTCTGTTCTTCTCTCTTCTCTGCCACGCTGCTTATCTTCTCTGTTAGTACGGCTTGCTTGACAGGGTGAGACAGCAGGCAGGCTTCGTCTATTACGGCATGGCGCGGCAGGAAGAGCGAGTTGTAAAACCAGAAGCTTTCATTTGCGAATGACCAACAGATTTTTTTCCCTTATAAATGATTTGTGTCTACTTTAAGGCCCATCTAGCGACGATTTTTCCCTTTCCTACTGCTTTGGTTTGCTGTTGAAAGCGAGGGAGGGTGTTCAGACACCCCCTGGTTCGGTAAAGGCTTACCTGACGACTAGTACAGAGCGAGTTAAAAGAAGCACAAACTTCCCAATCGGCCCAATCGACAGTCAATCGGCACCACGAATTTTGCACCTCGAAGCTGAAGGAAAACGAAACTGCTGGGTATGATCAGATGACAGCAGTCAGCCGACCGTACTTCGGTCGAGTCCGTCGAGGTAGGACGTGGTCAGAATCTGGGTGGCCTCATTCCGCTCGCCCGTCGAGTCTGCGTCAGTCGAGTTCGCGACGAATTACCGCTCGTGCGCCGGCCACGACCACGCGACACGGCCATGTATCGTGCAAAAATAATTACATTGCCGCATCGGCCGACAGATGACGATAAACATAATGAGGTTACAGAATGTGTGGAATGTAAATGAAGGAAAATTTTGACCTCGGATGTCCAGAACCATTTTGCCCAGCCGTTCATACTACTGTTTGCCGATTCAGGTCGGAAATCCCCAACAAGGACGTTTTTGGAGAAACCGTCGCGAATTTGACGCGCTACATGTAACATTAAAAACAAACAAAATTTGGGAGTTTTTCTTGATCTAAAAAAAGAGTTCTTTAAAAAAATGACCTGTTTAAGGTTTCAGTCGCAATCACTGACCACTCATTCACAATTTGACCTCAAAAACTGGCTTCAGAGTCGAACAAAAAGATGTTTTGAAAAATGCGAAAGCAGAAAGATGCAGTATTTCATCTTCATTACGATAACCAGTTTTCGAAAATGTTGTCATTGGTCACTGGAATAATACATATTATTTCACCTCGAGTTTGGCCAAAAATCATGAAATTTAACAAATCCAAAGTGCTGTAGCACAACAACTGCTCGCCAGAAAGAGCTGGAAAGTGGAAATATGAAATCTCAGCCGCAGATCACCCTTCGGACCAAATTTCATCAAAGTTTGAGACTACGTTTTGTTAATTTTGGTAGGTGCCGGTCGATTTGTCCTGGGATGTCCCATAGATTACTCTTATCTTGCGTTTTCGTTTCAAAGCGCAGGACACATCAAGGGTATCCCCTTCTATCACGCTCCGCTTAACTGCAGCACTAGTTTTTCTCTCTAATGCTTTAGGTTTTGTGATTCGTGTAGAATCTGCACAGCTGCCAGTATTTTGAATGTAAATGGATGCCGACGGCTATTCACTTTAATCGCTGCTCTCAGGACCAAACGTGCGGGAGGCTGCACGAGAAAAGACATCGGAAATATGCCGCAGTGGCGCGATTACTCAAAAACTGAGGGCTGGCTCGCTTCCGTTCCGACCTTTTCCTGAGCCCTTCAGTCAGCTCGACAGCATGAAACTTGTAAACACACCGCCCTGGGCTGTCATTAGGACGTCAGAGGTCTGGAAAGGCGGCCGAAAGGCCGACGCTCCATCTTTACACTCTCGCTCCGCCATAAAGCCCACAAATGATCTGACCCTCCGTCCGCCGCAGGGGATCGGCAGCCTGTTCAGCGCACTGAAGGTGGTCCGACTGCTGCGGCTGGGGCGCGTCGTGCGCAAGCTGGACCGCTACCTCGAATACGGCGCCGCCATGCTCATCCTGCTGCTCTGCTTCTACATGCTGGTGGCGCACTGGCTCGCCTGCATCTGGTACAGCATCGGCCTCTCCGACGCCGACAATGGTGTCACGTACAGGTCAGGCTCTGGGGGCGGGTGTGGCGGTCGTTACGAGCGGCTGGTGTGGCGCGGGACCATTTCTGGACCGGACACGTCCTGCGGCTGCCTGGCGGCGGCGGGTGATTGGAGTGCGACGTACAGCTCCGTGTTCTCGGGGTGTTCAGGTACAGGCGCTGTCGCCAAGGGTGCAGGCAATTGCAGTGGTTCAGGCTGACGCTTGTCGTCAGACTGCAGGCGCACCACAAAGGCTTCAGGCCCGCGGACATGGTGCGTCGAGGATGCTTTACGGCGACATTATTTCGGGCCGTTTTTTGTGGTTTTAGCTATCAGAAGTGCGGACACAGCTGGAGGGGAGGACAGCGCAGTTGTTCCTGTGCTGCCAGATGGCGTATAGTGTAGTGGCTTTGTCAGACAAGCTTGAGCTCCTGTTTTATGCAGAAGTTGACTGGATGGCAGTGAGCTGGCTCAGTTTCTTGATTGATTTAAGGTCGATTGATTTAAATCGATTGATTTAAGGTTGGCACTTGCTCCGCAAGGTTGTCTCATCGGATCAAAATCTTGACTTTCTTTTCCAATCACCTGATGACGGTTACTATGGCAAATCTACCGTCTCTCTGCACGAGTTTTCTTCCTGACGCTACGAAGCTCAGCCAGTTTCTCCTGCGGGTATTTCCGATCTGTGGGGTTCTTTTGACCTTGCACCGCGATCCCCAGCTGGCTGTGGAAGTTGGCCAACCTGACGCAGTCGCCGTACGAGTACGTCTGGTCCAACGAGACGATGGCGCCGATGCTGATTCGCGGGCCGTCCCGCAAGACCATGTACGTCTCGTCGCTCTACTTCACCATGACCTGCATGACCAGCGTCGGCTTCGGCAACGTGGCCGCCGAGACCGACAATGAGAAGATCTTTACCATCTGCATGATGATCATTGCCGGTGAGCTTTCAGGGCGCGGCAGCCGCAAACGAAAAGCCTGCAGCTAGCCTAGGGTCTGCTGCAGAGTCACCACGGCAAATTCAAAAATTTTTGGCCTGATTGCGAAACGCAGTGCTACAGTACGATTTCATTGCTTCATTCATCGCAAAGTGCTATGTCATGTTCGGATTAGTTATTGATCTTCTCCATCAGTGGGCGAAGCTATTTCCGGCTTCTTTTCGTCGTATGACGGCTTGATTATTACCGAGAAAAACCATTGTCGGCCTTCTTTGTCGTATGCTGGAATGATTGAAAACGGGGCATTTACATTTCTACGTCATCTTGATCGCAATTGGAAACGGCCGGGAAATAAATGAAATGAATTGTCACAATGCTTTGAACCAGAGCTTGTCACATACCCCCAGACAGGCAGCACAGTATGTTCTGCAAAAGTCATTTCCCGGACGAATAGGTCTCTCGCGCACTGCAAAGAGAATGTCAAGAAATAACCGTGTGGTTTCTAATGCTAATATACAGTGTACCTAAGCTCATCATTTGCCAGTCATACAAACGTACATATGCCACCCCGAGTCCATGGGGTGCAAGAAGGCGGTCGTAAAATTCACTGAAATTCGTTATTCTTGCCTATTTTTCTGTTACAGCTGAGTTTGAATGGTATGCTCAGCAATAATGTTAACCCTCTGTAAACTCATTTGGCTGCGTTTCCAGCTGGCTAGACATGTTAAGTAAAATGAGATCATGCTTCGGTCTGACGACCACAGCAAATGGATGTTATCTAAATGTTGCGGTGCAAAGCATTGCATCGCAACATACAGCAACATTCCCATACAGTGGCAGATGCTATGAACTCCGTTATCCCATGACCAAGGGCATCAGGATGACACCATTTTCTTACCCCCATTTTGCGTCACTCTCTGCCAACCCAGCATCCCACACAGGACGTCCTCCTGTTCAGACGCTGGTCCCCGAGAGGGCAGACAGACATACATCACCGATGGGAGTTCACGGGCCCTGGATGCAGCCATATGTCGACTCCCAGGACGCCAGATTTACCGCCGGACTTTTCTCGGGGCGACGCGGCGACGTCGGCCGTTCGTCGCCGAATCTGGTGCATGTTGGCAATATGGCTGCCGGTGGCCGCGTCTTCCCATGGTCCCGGGCGCAGGCGGCGGAAAGTGATTGCGAAAGCGGGGAGATGACAGCGATGGATCCGTGCGCGGACCGCTCGCGTCGGCCGCCGCCGCTGGCGACGGCAGGGAAATGGAGTGAAGAAGGCTATGCGGGAGAGGGAAGGAGCTTACCGGCCTGCCCGGCGGCAAATTAGAATCACATCTGTAGCTCGGTCGTCGGCAGGCGGCAGTCAGATACGATCCTGGGGCGTCGTCCTCTGCGCCGGAAATGTTTCGTGTCCAAGCAAGGGCACAGCCAAGAGGTGGGGAAGGGTGCAAGGTTCCATGGCCAAAAATGAAATAAATAAAATTTCCGGAATCTGTAAATGAAGTGACCGAAATTCGACGAGTTTCCAGTTTTGAGTGGGATAGATTTGTCCTGGCCCCTCCTTGGCAAAGTTCTAGCCACACCCTTGCGTCCAAACACAGGACGTACCCGGTAGTTATCGATTTGACAGCGCTCTTCCGAGTTGCTCATGAGAACAGTTTTCAAGACCGGTGAGCAGCCGAGTCCAGAATCATCTAGCCACGTCTGCTCCATGTTTTTGCCTCGTGTGCTGCCTGACACGGCCGCTGCCGCCAACAGTTTTCATTTTCAGTTCAGGGGGGTCGCTTTCAGTCGGAGAAATGAGCGCCACGGGCTAAACGCTGCGGCCAGCTTCGTTCAGACTGGAAAGTCGACCTCAGTGGTTGTCATCCAGTAACACTGGCAGCATATGCTCGTTGATCGCTTTTCACCCCGCCTCTGTTTTGGAACAAAGAAAAAAGTTGGGCGTTACAGTGACTGTCCGCCCCGTCGTCTTTTCAGGACTTCAGCAGTTGATTTCAGACACTAAATTCTGCTGACTGATGGGAAGACGAAGCGTTCACTGAAACTGTCCTCCACATCTGTTCTGAAATCGTAAAGATCTTCGCCTGGGACTGGGAATTGTCATATTACAAGTGATATCGATGACAGTTCCTTCGGTTTTTTGTCTGTTTTTTATCTGCGTGACGAAGCAACGTTGTTTGCGCTCTTCATGGTGATCTAGAGTTTACGTGGTGCTTTAAGCCTCATTAGGCTTGTTGATAGCTGAAAAACGGTAAAACACGCCCGGGTACGGAGCTGGTTCAGAACAATTGGTCGTTCTGGCACCGAGCCATATCGCGTATGACTGACAGCGTGTTTTTAGAAACTCATTGGCGGATCAAACCTCACGGTATGGTTTCTGTGCTGAAGTTGTTAAGATTTATTTCACAGTGTACTGATATTTTCATTGCCGCTGTTGTTTAACTTTTGAAGTGGTTGGCACTAAGTTATGATTTATTCGTCACGTGCAGTAAAAGAGACCCGCTACGAAGAATATTTTTATCCTAATATAGCTGCGGCACTGCCTAGTATGTGGTCGGAAAAGCACCGCAGTATTTTTAACAGAGGTGGCATTGTTTTCTGGAACCTGTTTTTATGTTTAAGACCCGTGAAACTTGAAATGAGCTTTCCAGCCCACTTTCCCACCGGCGAGATCTGTTTAGTCATTCAAATCTTCTTTCAGCTTCGGGCGTATCAAAACGGGATCAGGCCAATTCGTTTCGGGCAGTGTCTAAGATCTCTCGGCTTGAGCTTTGCTGAGGCGAGTTGTTTTTCTCCCGTCACATCATATTGTTCTCAGATAAAAGATATGAAGATGACCGGCGGAGGCCCGGATCCGCCACTGTTTACAAGGCAGCCGCCTCCAGGCGCTCTGCGGCGGCACCTCTGTACTCCATTACCTGACGTCGATCGGAGTGAGGCTACCCCTCCCCTCTCCCTGCCCGCAGCGCTGCTGTACGCCACCATTTTCGGCCACGTGACCACCATCATCCAGCAGATGACGTCCGCGACGGCCAAGTACCACGACATGCTCAACAACGTGCGCGAGTTCATGAAGCTGCACGAGGTGCCGAAGGCGCTGTCGGAGCGCGTCATGGACTACGTCGTCAGCACGTGGGCCATGACCAAGGGCATTGACACCAACAAGGTAGAAGGCGAGGCGAGTGTGCGGGTGGCGCGGTCCAGCGACGGGCACCGGGTGAAGGAGCCAGGACGAATGTCGAGCGCCTCCCCCGGCCCGGCCGGCGCTCCGGCCGATCTATTGACTGACCGGCCGGCCCGTCCGCCGCCCAGAACCGGCTCAATGGGGAGGAGAATGATTGGGCGGGACGGCCTGAGAGCTCCCGGGCGGCGATGGACGGCGGGTGGACTCTAAATCACGACCGGAGGCGGCTGCTGTCGAGCGCACGGTCATCCCCAGCGGGGCCACCGTTTGGACCGCGGGCAGTCGGCGTGTGCAGCTTACTGTCCAAACTGACAAAGTCGGCTCCAGTCGAGTGTGGCTCAACGCTTCCATTGAACTGAGATTGAAATTTTGCCAAGCAAACTGCGCTAGTTGACCTGCCTTTGTGTTCTTATGTCCGCATTTATCCGCATCCCATCTCGGTCTGTTCAAAGCAACCTCCGCCATTTGGAAACCCCAAAGATATGGCTGTAAACAAATCGATATCTTTATTAAGGAAAGTTGTTTAATTGGGTTTAGGCGCCAAACGCTCGCGCGGATCCCGGGGCGGCGCGGCCCCAGCCAAATCCACGGCAGGCGTCTGGCGCCGGAGACTTCCAAAAGGTGCGCCGCCGCGCAAGCCGGCGCAGCATCTACGCAAAGCGCCGCGCCAGAAGTTGGACGCAAAGTTAGCGCCCCTGCCGCCGCACAGTTAATCAAGCAGGCGCGACGCCGGCGGGTCGTCGCCCGCGGCAGGCCGCCCGGCCGCCGTCTCCTCCCCGACCGGGTTCGGCCGGCCGACCCGCAACTATGCGGCGGCGCCAGCGTCGTGACGCGTGACACCGTCACGGCGAGGCCGGGCGGACAGCCGCCGCTACTTGTGGCACTTGCCTGCCGGGAGGGCGCCTCGGTATTCGCCGGCGGCTCGGCCGGCCCTCATTTTCCCCGGTTTCGCTCGATTCTGCATCCGCCCTCTCCCAGTCTGCCTCTTTTCTCGGCCGTCGCTCAGCTTGGCGCACGTGCCCTGTTTTCGGCGCGCTCCTGAGCCGCCCGGCGGCAGACGGCGCGGGCCGGCAGACGGTGGCCGATAGGGCGAAGCGATCGATCTGCCCGGCGGCCGCGTCCGCGTCCGCCGGTTGCGCTCAACCCCCGCGATTTCGCGCGACAAAAAAGGCGCGGCCCGCGGCCGACGATCCGCCGCGTGGGGGGGGGGCGGGGAACGGGGCCCTCCGGCGGCGGCGACACCTCGTGGTTGCCTCGCTCCGTCTCGAGGCGGAGCGAGAAGACGACTCGCTCCTGCTCCACGGTCAGCTGACAGGGACATGGAGGCGACCCTGGCCGGCTTTATACCCGCCCACCTTCAGTTCGGACGGCCCCTGCCGCGCTTGACCCTGGTGCTGCGGATGCGGACCAAGCCCTGCACTCGCTGTGAGCCTGGTGTTCTGTGTTCGGTGTGCGCCGCCTGTCCGTAGTGTTCGGGCCGCTCGCTGCCCCGTGATTGCGTCTCGGAGCACGCCAGCCGCGCTATGTTGAAACCGTCGCGGCTCCAGACTTGTTTACCAAGACTGGTTATTGCTTCCTGGAGGGACGGAAGCAGCGCTGGCCGCTATTTGCGGCGTTGGTTACGCGGTTGGTTGGTTGCGCCCCTCACCCGAAGAGAAACCCGCTCCGTCGCCCCCGTGATGCCCAATCCGGCAGCCACTGGAACCCCGCCTTTCCGGCAACGATAATGCGCCACTCCAGCCTCTCCTTAGTTCCAATGCTTCGAAACGGTCGCCACTGATCTAAAGGGCTTTAAAAACCACCGAACCAAAGCTAAAGAGGGGAGAACCGCAGGCAAAAAAGTTCTCTCGACTGCTCCTACAGAAGGTAGTAAGCAGTCATATATGCTAATCTACGTAATGTGCAAGCATGCCAAGTTGTTCAGCAAGCGTGCGCGTTTAACCCGCCCCCGACTGGGGGGAGGGCGCTTGACCGCGCCCTGAGGTTTTTTCCGAGATTGCGAGAGAACGAACAAACGCAGCGCCACAAAATTTTGTATACCTTTTGTTTGATCATTTTTACACCTTGTAGCAGTTTTTTCCTCAGGCTTAGCAAGGTTTTTGACCTAATTCAGGTGAAGTGGACCTATGTCCAAAACAGATTAGCGCCCTGTAACTTTTTCGCAAAACATGATATCACAATAACACTTTCAAGGGTTCGAGATTTTGATAAACGCAACAATTCTGCTATCTCGGATTTCTCGGAAATGCCTTGGTCATTGAGTGAAGGTCAAGCCCGTTTTCAACACATGTCGCCGTTTTTTCGAAAATTGACGGATTTTTTTTACAACAATTTGAGTGTCGGAAGATCTAGACATCCATTCACCGTCAATGGGCAAAGTTTCAGTGGTCTCCGACCACTGACCTGAGGCCAGGTCACGAATGACTGTTACGAGTAAAATGCACTGTCGTCAAAATCGGCGATGAATAACTCGGACCGGGTAGAAAATGGCAGAACTGGCTCGCACACTTGCGAATAATACCAAAAAGTTCAAAAAGTTTCAGAAATCGCAAATTTTGAAAATGAACAGGCTCTCGCGAAAAAAGGTCCACCAGTTGTGTAGATTGATAACTACTGATTTTTTAACATTTAAGCACGGGAAACCATCACAAGAACCACTAGGATCAATAGGCAATATCTGGAAAAGCATATTTCTGGAAAATAAAAGAGCGGTTAAATTAGCTACCGTTAATGCCATACCGACCTCATCGGCGGCGCCCACCGTGCAGCGTTTTGAAAATCACCTTGTCTCACTCATCGTTTCCGCATATATATTAAACAAAGCAGAGAAATTAGACGTGTATCGGCATCTGCAGGCTTTTACCTGTTCGCTGGTACCTTTATCTAGACTTTATAAGTCACAGCTCTTGAGGCACAGGCCGTTTGCGGTCTCATGCAGGCGCCTATGAGAAAACATATGTAGGGCGTAAATGGCTTACATATTATCCAAAACTAAAAATGAGACCAGTTTCGAGCTCTAATCGTAACGAGCTTTCCAACGGTGTGGTGATTTTATCGTACGACCAGCCGTTCGTGAATTAGAGGGGGCGGTCAACTGCCCCCCTTGTCGGGCGTGCTTGGCGCCGACCGACAGTCGGGCGTGGGTTAAATGCATATGCATACCCACCGAAGATGGGCTTCAATAAGACCTTTCAAACTACTATGTTTAATTAGCTTTCCATCGTAGCTTGCCTTAACGATGAGGGACGGAGAATGCTACTAGAATGCACGGGATGTTTTCGATCGCATGTATGCACCGATGCATGGTAAACACACGCTGCACAGCTAATCACTTTTTTAACTAGGGTCTGTCGAAGTCAAGTCTAACAAACATCAAACATCAGGTAACGATTTTCATTGTTCGGTAGCATAATTGCTTAAAACATACAGAGATGAAATGACATTGCTTTTAAATGGCTATTTCTTACAAACAGTTTTCCTCTCTGCATACATTTTCACAGCTGAGCTCACAGCGATCCAACTGCCACGTCGCTGTTAACGTAAGAGGTCACTCGATGCGTCCGTCGCCGAATATCAACCATATTCCTTCGACGCAAACGCTTTCACAATCAGAGCCGCCGCCATCACCAATTAACCCCTCTGACGTCATCAGGTGCTCAACTACTGCCCTAAGGACATGCGGGCGGACATCTGCGTCCACCTCAACCGCAAAGTGTTCAACGAGCACCCGGCCTTCCGGCTGGCGTCGGACGGCTGCCTGCGCGCGCTGGCCGTGCACTTCAACATGTCGCATAGCGCGCCTGGCGACATGCTCTTCCATACGGGCGAGAGCATCGACACGCTCTGCTACATCGTGTCCGGCTCGCTGGAGGTCATCCAGGACGACGAGGTGGTCGCCATTCTCGGTGAGTGGCCCGAACGAAGGACGACGACCAGGAGCGGGGAAGAGGGCGGCTTGGTCGCCGGGCTCGAGCTACTGCACACCGCGTTTTACGGCGTTGCGGTAAGTGTAAACGTGTAAGCGCTCAACTTCGAGCTACCCACGGCGAAAAACAACGCAGCACAAAACAGTTCGTATCCCTCGTGCAGGTTCAAAGCATCTCTGAAACGAACGTCCCCAGTCAGTGAGACTGACGGCATTGGACACAGACGTAGGTTTGACCGTGCGCCGCCTACGTGCTTCTCAACTATGGCGAAGTCCTCGCACGCAGAATTGGCCGTGTTTTCAATCTGTCTGCGGTATCTGCGATTAGCGGGTTTTCGTGGCTAGAGCCGGGACGGCCCAGCCAGGCTGCAGAACTGAGGCACGTGATGTACGTGCCGCAACCGGCATCCTGTTGTCGTCTCTCCCCCGAGCAAGACGTGCAGGATGATGTGAGCGAGCTCGCCAGCCTGGTCTGTATCCGGCGAGCTTATTCTGTCCAGTCAACTCGACCCAGGTGTCTGGTGTTAGTGCCTGGTGCTGGCGCTGACTGCCTGGTGCTGTCTGCCTGGTGCTGGCGCCGGGTCCCGTTGCGCGGGACACCAAGAGACGAACCTTTTTGTTCTGAACTCGGATGGAAGTCACGTCTGTTAAAGGGCTCTTGCACGGCAAACGTGCGCTCTTGTCTTCATTGGTTGCACATAATCTCGTTTTGAAGTTAGTGGTCAATGAATGAGATCGATCGAGCACGTGTTTGCCCTTTTTCATCGGCCCGAGGCTTTCCATTGCTGGACGAAACTGAAACACTACAAAGTCCGAAAATCGGCTGAAGCGAGGATGAACATGATGACGTGAAATTTTTCAATGCATTTACCGTTGCTAAAGCTCGTTTCAGACAACATAATCTTAACTTGCGACCACCTGGGCCTATAAAAATGCCCTCTTCTTCTATGTTATTCGCCGCTTGCATTCAAGCCGTAGATGATGAGGTCACCAAACTTTCAGTACCTGTGAGTTGATCTGTTTGAAACGTCACATCACAGAAATGTTTTATATGAGTTGCATTTTACGGAAATTAGAAGCAAAATAGTACCATGATTACAGACGACTTGCGGCCATGCGCGATGGCCGATGCGCGGTGAGCTCTTCCGTAATGCAGCCACCCCCCAATGAAATTGTAGAAAAATGCTATTCTTCTTGTAACAAACTGAACAGGTAATCGAGTGATGCTAATAGTTTGTCATGTTGATGGTTGCATTTGACAACAAAAAGCAAATGATTTGACGTTCTAGATATGTCACGAATTTCGATGTTTTCCTCACGGCGGATATTCAATGGTGCCATAGATCATGATTTTGATGAACACGATATGACTGATTCATTCTGCATCTAACAGTAGCAAAGCCATACCAATCTGCCGGGACGTGAAGTGTCGATAACGCGCGACATACATCACGCGGACCGGTCCGTCGGGAGTCGGCTGAGTCGGCTGGATCGGGCGCCGCGGGCGAGCTCTGCTACCGTCCGCCAGCTGGTGGCAGTACGGGACTGAGGGTCGTGCAGCGCGATGTGCATGTAACCACAAATTAAACCAGCGCAAGCAGAGAGGGAGAAAGTTTCGTCGAGTAGAAAAAGAGCGGCCAGGAATACGGTGGCACCGACAGCATCTCACAACCACTGCCACGCATCCGGCTACAACTTCACAACGGGAAACTGTAAAACTCTCCCAGGCTTCCCCAGAATAGCTTTTACTGTACTTTGGCATCCCACCAGGTACACCACATTGTGACTGGCACCGATCTGAAAGTTGTCGCGAAAATCATACATTTGCTACGTCTTATTGAAGCCATTGCACTTTTTCGGCCATATATTCTGGCGTTTTTGTGACCTGTGAAGTCGCAGTTCAATTTCAGAGGTCAAGGTTCACGTTTGAAATGAGAAAGATTTAAGATGAGAAAGAAACACCCTGTCGATTGCCTTTAGAACCATGTATAGACATACTATAAACATGTAGAACCATATAGTGTAGACTCTTAGTTCTTAGGATACGGGGGCTAATATACGGGGCTTTTTAAGATACGGGGGCTATTTTAACGCGTCTTCAGACGTGGCGGGTGGCTCAAGATCCCAGACTGTGCTGACTGCAGTGTCTGCAGTGTTTGGTATGGTGCACATACATCTGATGTGTACGTTTGCAGCTACATGTCGCATTATATAAACGTCTATTTATTGCAAGCCACGGTTGAGCTATCAGCGTTGTGGGAACAAAGACGTGCTTGCAAATGTTTTATTTCATTTTATTTTTCGCCACGGCTGCCACCGGGGCATACCCTACCCCAGCTACATTTTTAAAAGTAGCAACAGTCCAAAACTGATGGCAAAAATATAATACGGAGGAATGGACACAAGCGTGCACGCACGTGCGCACACACACAAACACACGCACACGCACACGCTCACGCATACGCATACGCATACGCATACGCATACGCACATGCTGACGCACACGCACATTCACATGCACACGTACACGCACGTACGCACACAGCAAGCGTCCAACGACTTCGAAAGCCACGGTTTACACGCACATACGAAAAAGCCTTGACAAGGAAGCATGAAAGTGAATACGAAATAACATTCGACCATTTTTATTCATCGAAACCCCTGTCTTGCGACCCATTGAGATCAGCCAGTTGACAAAGGCTCCCTACTTTTCCGGGAATATTTTTCTTCCGCAATTTATTTAACTGAATGCTTCCCACCCCTCCTCCTCTCTCACCCTCCCCACCCCACACCCGGAGAAACCGCCAGGCCACATTTCCGAGTCCCGGACAGGACCGAGTGCTGGCTGGTTGCACTGTCACCAGTATTGCCTTCTGTTTTGTGTCTCTGCCCCTCCACATATCTCATGCAATTAAGCTAATGCCTGGTGCTGGCAATATAACTGACGTGCTTGTAAACATTGTAGTTTGACGGCTTTACTGCAATTTACATGTGCACCATGGAACAGCGCCATCAGTTTCATGGTACTATAAAAACATCTCCAGCTATGCAGTTGAATTAAGAATTCCAGCGGCGAAGTTCCCCCAGTTTACCCAGTTTATGTTTCGGTCCGCACCGTTCGAGCCCTCGTAACTCACGCAACCGCGCTCAGGCCGAATTCTGGAGCGGTGGAGTAGAGCCGCGTAGGAATCGACTCGCCAAACGGCGGGCGCCGGCCGGCCGGCCACGGCCACGTGCGCCCGCCCACCGGGGCCGCCCAGGGCGCCGTTATCTCTCTTTAATGGGCCGTAACTCGCAAACCGGCCGGACACGAACGGTTCGGCCGGCCGGCCGGCCGATCACACGGTCATCGTGCAGTCGCCGGCAGCGGCCGCGGCCGGTCCAGCTCGACTGGTAGTTCGACCAGACGCGGCCATCATGACGCGGAGCGGCGGCCCGTGGCAGCTGGGGGCCGCGGGGCTGGAGAAGTGACCGAAACGCCTGTGGCGAGGCCGACAAAACCCGAGAACGAGTTGAACGATGTGTCAACGCGAGGACGGACGCTTGCGTTGAAGGTGGTGGGCTGGTTAGGCTGTGTGACATGAATATTTTTTACTTTTTACGTGACGGCGAGGCACTAGTGCTGTCTGTCGGGATGTGTATGCTACCCAGTCGCTGTCAAGAGAAAAGGAAAAGGCTCCAGGCCCTAAACAAACGACCTGTCAGCGGAAGCATTTCTGTGGGGTGAAATATCGTAGCTGCATGACATCCACTTTCAGCTTTGAGCTTGTCTCGCCTTTTGCGTCATCTTTACTCGAATCAGCTTTCTTCTCTCTTTCGAAAATGTATTCTGCTAGCTTACTCGGTACGCGTTGTATAGACTTGCTATGCGTAGCTGGTCAAAAGTCATAGTATGTTTTCTTGTGGTTTTAGTGCGCCAAGACATGGTGCGAAATCAAATATGATTATATCTGCGTTAACTTAAATTATTATGACAGGATAATGCAATGAAACCGGCCGACGCGACATGTCATATGAGTCAAAATTTGTTGCTTTTCGGCAGGTTTTCATATTACTCACTTGCTTATTCTGGAACGCGAATGACTGCTACATATGTCGTAAATCCACGGTTTCTTTTCATCACATCAGAACTCTTGACGTTATACCAGGCTTCAACACAAAGCATCGCCCAGGAACGCGCTCGAGCCGTTCGACTGGCCCCTCCAGTGGCACCCCACACGAAGAAGAGCCCTGAGCCTCAGCAACAAAGGCAGCCAGAGCGGGCGGAGCGCCAACTGAAAGGCCTCGAAAAACGTCTCGAGGTCTGAGAGTTATAACCGCCTGTCGTGTCTGGATGGGGAGCTGGAAAATAAACGTTATTTTGAGCAAAACTGAAGCGAGTTTTTCAAACATCTGCCTTCAGCGCGGAAAAGTGACCGCTGGGATTCATACTCCTGTGATCGCATGACTAGCTGGAACATGTTTGCTGTTATCTCTAGTTTCCTCTATCGTCACATTCTCATGCCGCAACGGAAACACCGCACGGCACGTCCATCTCACCCCTCCCCCTCCGGAGTCGTTGTCCGCTGTCCGTCCGCTGCCGCCGCCGGGGGGGGGGGAGGGGGTGTCTCCGGTGAGGCGGTAGCGGCAGTGGGGCGCCTGGCCCAGATCCTGGCCCAATTCACTTTGGGCGCGCCCCCGTTTTGTCGACAGGTCTGGCAACAAAGGCCGGAGCCGTCGGCCGCCGCCGTGCCTGGCTCGTTACGGCCCGGCCCGACTATTCGGTCCGAGTGACGGCCGTCATTAGTGAGGCACGGCAACCCCCGGACATCCCCCGTCCTCAGGACTGGGGCCCGGGGGACGACCCTCCACTGGGGACACGCGCTCCCCTCTACGGACGTAACTTTGCACAGGCCACCCTCAGGGGCCCGCCCCAAAACGTCCCCGTCTCAGGGCTAGGGGAACGGGGCACACCTTCTCCGTGGTGGAACACCTCCTCTCCTAGGTTCCTCTCTGACCTGAGAAACACTTTTCCTGTGTCCTGAAGCGATGTGAGACAGTAAAGGCGCGAGACATTTTGACACGACGAGCTCCTGTCACTGTTGTCTTCGGGTTTGTAAATGCACAGCGTTTGATGGTAGCGACGCCTGGAGCGTGGAGAACCTGGTGCCCAAGGGCTCGAAAAAGGTCGAGTCTGATCTCCTGTTAGGACTGTTGTAATGAAACCATTCCCACACGTAAGCTGTTGTTTCGTGAGCTTTCCATTACCTGGTGCTGTCGACAATGTGATCAGGTAGGCGCAGTAGATCTAAATCAAGACTAAGCCACCAGCTGGCGGTTCAGTCAGTTTGCCAAAGCTGAACAGCAGAACTATGTCTGCATAGCCGCGGCCACTTTTGCATGGAACTTTCATGTAAAACGATGGAGGTTATGGTCCAAATGGACCACAGCCTTATCTAGAGGGCAATACATGACATGGTTTTGTATTAAACGTCTTGAGATGGTCTGACTCAGCATGCGAAATAAACGATGACAAAAAGAACGCAACAAAGTGAACATCAAAGCATCAAGTGGCGTGGTCTTTCAGTGCGCGAGCAGGCGAGAGCTCCGTGTTCCCCCGCGCCCAGCAGAGCCCGCCGTGCTCAGACGTCTGCGGCCGAGGCCGCCCTGACGCCCGCCGCCGCCGCAGGTCAGGGGGACGTGTTCGGCGACACGTTCTGGAAGGACCCGACTGTCGGCCAGGCGGCGGCCAACGTCCGCGCGCTCACCTACTGCGACCTGCACACCATCAAGCGGGACAAGCTGCTGGAGGTGCTCGACTTCTACCACGCCTTCGCCAACTCCTTTGCTCGCAACCTAGTGCTCACGTACAACCTCCGACACCGGGTGAGTGTGGAGTGTGCGATTTAATCTTTTGAACAAGGTTCTGTGAATGAAAGAAAAGGTCCTGCTGAGCATGCATGTAAGTAACAGTTACAATGTGAACGCCACCTTGGTCGAAAATAAAGATAAAAGTCAGTGAGGTGAAACTAGGTAATAAATATACGTGACGTGAACAATCACAGACGTTCAATTTTCTCGGCGTTCAGCAGCCATCACATCGTTCTGGATGTTGTCCGAAGCTCTGATTGATCGTGATGCTGTAAACCAGCAATGTCAGCCGCCCTCACCAAAACGCCTCCTTGTTCGACTCTATAGGCGTTGGCGGATGGAAGTGGAAGGCAGGGAGCCTGTTCAAGCGAAATGTTATCTACGTGTAAAGCAGAAGAACATTTTGTAGGTGGAAAGGGCTGTGATATGCAAAAATTGGAATTGCGGCTTTCAAGTACTGCATATTTTTACTGATACTGGTATTTGTCACAAAACATAATATTGGGGAGTCATATTTTTGCTGACCTTTTCTTGATGTTTCAGGCTGTAAGTTTAGGATCGGAGTAACTCAGATAAGAGAGTGTGGGTGCAGGAATGTCAGATGAAGACTATATACTGAAATGTCATTTCACGCCTTTTGCGGAACTGCTCTCTGGCGTGGCTACACTTACACCGCTCTTTGAGTACATCAGTTACAGCCGGTGCGACGCTGGTTGTATGGCCTAAGTAACATGAGGTGAGAGGAATAGCCTCATGTCCTCCAGTTACAGTCCCTCTTAGATGAGAGGAATAGCCTCATGTACTCCAGTTACAGTCCCTCTTCTCCCAAACTTCATCGACAGTGCCAACTCGAATGTGAAGACCAGCTGACTTGCGTCAGGAGGCCGTTTGCACACGGGACGTGAGGTGCCTGTCGTGCCCGGTACAGGCTGTGCGGGCCTGCCCGGCGGACCGCAGGAGCAATCTTCCCCTGAGCCGGCGCCGCTGCCGTCTCGGACTCGTGACTGAGCGGCCGCGGGGTGATGCATTGTTGACACCGACGGCGACTGTGATTCATGGAGATGGACCAGATACTTCGTCAGCGCGCCGATCTTGGGCCTCTTGCTACGAGATGTATCACCATGCGGTTTTTCCGTGATACGGCATGCGATGTTGACAGGATCAAGAATGCGATCGAACTGAACTGCGTTTAAGACGGTCTGGTTAAAGCGTTGCAAAGCCTGACGGGAACGATAATCCGGTGGTGAAATACTGAGGTTTGAATGTGACTCTTGAGACTTGCCCTTTTTTTTTCCGATGACAACTCCATTTTGCTTAAAAGCTCAAACACTTAAAGTCATTGTAACAGCTGCGTTCAGAAATCATTATGGGAAGAATGTGATTTCGTCCCCTCTCGGTCCGACCCGAATCACATGGATGTCTTTTCTCGTCAGAGCCACTACTGGATACCATTAAAGACAGTTTTGCCTCCGGACCTTGACCACCTTTTCCTTTTACCACTGCAGTCATAGACATTCTTTCACTGTTCTAGCGGTTTTATGAATTTTGTGCCATTTATTTGCCGATCGCTGTTTTGCTAAGTTGACGTGCTTAAATGTGTTGTAAATACACGTGTTGGCCTCATGAACCGGCATAAATCATTGGAAACGCGATTACATTTCGCATAACGTTATTATGCGAATTACGGCTGTCAAAGCTCATCACAGTGCATTGGCAATCCGAACCGGCATTACCGGCTGTTTTTGTTTGTGAGTTGCAAAAAACATAATTCGAAATTGGCCTGTGGAAACTTTATGGTTATGTCGACTGGTTCGGAAGTGGATTATCTGGACCCATTTCCAATTCAACGCACATTACTCATCAAAACGTATTCGTTATCGCATTAGCAAAGCGGCTGAAGAGGGTAATCATTTTCTATGGGAAAATTAATCCGTTTTAATCTGCCCAAATTGAAGGGCCACCACTCATTGGCCCTGCTGCGGAAAATTCCAGCAAAACGAAGCCGTGACAGTTTTGAGGAAATGCGTCAAGAGTCCTTGGTTATGTTCGAGTCCAATACCTCAGATTCCTCAGAGTCCAAATACCGAGCATCGCTTTCATTTCCATTCCACCAAAAATCTGAGTTTTGAGTTTCATTTCTACGGTCTTCAACGAAGACGGCAACTTAGTTTTACACTAGCCTCAACTGCACTTCAGTGGTCCTGTATTCCTGTAGCATTTAAATGGCTCATCAACGTCAATTTCATAAATTTATATGAACGCATCCATCAAAGGAAAGAGATGCGGAAAACATGTTCCACGTTGTGGTACGATGAATTAAAGCTCTGCTGCAATTTTTCACGACGGCATTTGCACCAGGAAGTCTTAGAATGACGAGAGCTAAGGATCCCTAATTAATTCACACTTGGTATTCACCATAGATTAAACATATCCGTTCAAAGTCATCGAGCAATCATGTATTATATCCTTGTGTTTGCGAGCACGGTACGTTCAGAGTCACACAGTGTATCGAATTCTGAAAACTTCTGTGACGAAAAATTTCTTCCGTGCGGTTTCGGTAGTCCAATAACCATCTCCCCCGGGCCCCAGGCAACAGCGCTGGAACGGGTAACGCCGCCTGTCGCCTGGCATTAGCGCCGGCCCGAAACGGCTGTCAGTTCAGACTCAGAACCCCCTGACGTGGCGCACTGAGACGACGCCCTTCATGTCGTCGCCCTGATTGGCGCCTTGCCTCCCTGCTTGGGCGGGTCGATACCCTGTTTGGAAGACGGTTGAGCTGAGTGAGGAGGACGGCTGGGCGGCATTGGCGGTCCGGGGTGGGCGACACCTGCAGTCGGCGGCGGCAGCTGCTCGATCCTGCGGCGCCGGTCGGGACGCGCCCGCCAGCGGCCTCTGAGCGGCGCAGCCGCTCACGCGTGGCATTAACATAATTGACACGATCGCCGGGGGGAAATTTATGCCTAATGGCTCGCCGAGTGGCTCCTCGTGTCGGGAGGACCCGGCGATCGACTCGGCCACCCGACGAACGAAGTCTCTGTTTCGGCGCCGCCGCCGGCTTTGACCTTTGACCCGGTCGGAGCTCCGCTGCTGGCCTTTGGTTTCAGTCGATGAACGACACCACGCTGAGGCTTGTTTCCCGTTAAGTATTCACGCCGATTGCCCGCTGGCGCGTCGATGCGTTTGCCGTGAAATCGTAACGGTGGAACCCCGCTCGGAGGCCCGACGGACGACGGAGCTTCTTTTATATTGCAGCGATCTCTTCGCCCCACCGCGCCACAGACGTGCTCTCTCTGGTGTAGGAAATTCTTTAGTCGGTGTTCAGTTTCGTCTTTCTGGGTCGCCGGCGTCGCCACGCCTTCTGCACAAGTCAAGGCAGCCGACCGCGTCTGCGCATGGATTTTAGTTGCTTTGGAACGTTGCAGAGAATCGGATAAGGGATGTTTTGCTGCAGAAATGCAGATTGAAACCTTTACTGCCTATGCACCTGTGAGTTCTGGAGTTGACTGTTCCTGAATAAAAATGCATCCTTGCAGTCAGAAATTCCCATAGGCGAAATTGACAATGCCCGCGGGATTTCCGTCACCACCTTAGCGATTTTTAACGAAGCCATCCCTCGTTAACTGCGCGCCGTTATCGTCTGTCTTAAAGGATGCTAAACGTCAAAAGTAATGCATTTTTTTAAATATCCAGGCGTGCTATTTGGTGGCACCAATTCCCCCGTGTTTGCCAAAAAATGCTAAGAGCATCATCAAGCGTTTTAGTGTCAGCCTTGCCCCCCCCCTCCCCTTACGAAAATCTTGTCTACGCTACTGGTTGTAGCACGGACGTAGGGTGTTTTCCGGTTCTAAATGTGTTCTATCTGCTCAAATCTTCCAGTTCTAAGTCTTTCTTCAAGTTTTCGATAAGTTTGAGCGCTCGAGGAATGACAAGAGCATGGTCAAGTCCCTCTGGTCACAACATATTTAGTTACCGATGGCTTATATCCTCTGGTCGACATCAAAACCACCAATAACATCTAGCGATCCACTGGCGGATCCAAGTGGGAGGGCCATCGGGGCCATGCCCCTCCCCCTTTCCGTTGAGAAGGTGACTAACATGCTTTCGACCCTTTTTTTGGACGATATGTAATATTAGTGTTTTCGGAACATTTCTATGTAAGTGATTTTCGGAAATGGCGAAGTAAAGTAACCGAAATCGAGGCAGAAATCAACAGTTCGGGGAACGTTAGGTTTCTCGGAGGAAGACTTGACTCCACCTTAACGCATGGTCTGTATTCGCTCTTGTACCGAATGCCACCGCAAAGGTGCGAGAGCTGCTTTTGGTATTTCCATATTTTATGTAAAATTCCATGCGGACTTTGGTACAGAACGCTTCACAACGGGAAAACGCCGGAATTCCCTGTGGAATGTGCGCCAAGAGAGCACTGTAAGTCGGTTGGTTTGTGGCACAATGGAGATCGGTCCACTAGAAATGAAACGTCTTTTCCAAGGCACTCAGAGTGCTCACAGATTGATTTCTGCTTGCAAATGACATTCGTGAGACAGCAGTAGTCAGTGTCATAATCGTATCCCACGACATGCTGAAACACATCGTCATGAAGACAGGAGATCAAGGTTTGATTTATGAAACTTGTGCAAGTGAAATGAAACAAATGGATCGTTATTAAATTTATTTAGTTGGTTCTGAGATTACTTGCTAGGTGTGTGGATCGTGTCCCATATCATCGCTTAATCTTGTTTACCCGACGTCCCATTTATGCCAAGCACAAAAACGCCTGTGGCAAAGCGGCGCGACCGCCTAACCACAACGTTTATAAACCATCGTTTTCTGATACTTTTTAAATAGTGCTTATGAGCTAATAAAGACACCCTCGTAGACAGGAATTCCTTGAGAATTTTTCGTCAGGTATGAAACTATGCGAGTGCCGGAGTTTTGGATATCATTAACTGACAGGACAGCAAACTTACATTAACCAGAAACGAGTGGAGACCCTGTGTGATGACTTCAGTAAGCCGACAGTACTCTGCGAATAACCGCAGCTCTAAGACTAAGATCCTGCTCTAGTGCAACATGTATTTGTTCCATGGCGATTTGCATTGCCTTGCATTGCTATTTGTATGGCCATTGGGCCACTATCCCTTTCTGTTTGCAATAGTGACGATGGCTGTCGTCTTCAGCAATGAAATGGCTGAGCGCTGAAACGTTAAGTTGTTTGTATCAGCACCTTTTTTATGTGAAACCCATTTCTCTAGACACGGAGAGAATTGTTTGATTTCGAGAGAATCGATTCGATTCTGTACGCAGAATCATGTCGAAAGGTCGGGAGCCGATAAAGGTCCGTTTCTGGCTTAATGAAGAAACGTTGCCTTCCAGCTACGTTTCAAACGTTCCTGTTATATCATCACATGAAAACTCACATTTGGCGATGCTCACCACCACTGGCATCGCCGTCTCCTCAGTTGATCTTCAGGAAGGTGTCAGACGTCAAGCGGGAGAAAGAGCTGGCTGAGCGACGCAAGAACGACCCTCCGCCGGACATCAGTCAGGACCACCTGGTCAGGAAGCTGTTTTCGCGCTTCAAAAAGTCCAGCGAGAACCAGACGGGATCCAGGTGCGTGAAGAGCTACTTGCAGTTTCCGGGAGCAGACCCTCTCGTATAAACCAACGGTAGATGGTGGTCGCACTGCCTCGCAACAATGCGTAATGCAAGGATAATTTTTCAACAGGATCATTGATGTCAGATGCCTTTAAGGTGGCTTCAACTTATTCTTGACTTCCAGTTCTGAACTGAAATTTCAGGTGTCACAAAACCTTACTATGGCGGATTGTGAGTGTGAGGCGCTGGACATCCAACCACGCAGGACATGGGAATTTGTCCACATTTGCGCATGTTTAATAACAGTGAAGGTCATTATAACAGATGTACCCTACCCCGTCCCGCCAATTTTCGCCAGGGACCTTGAGTCGGGCGGCAGACCTGACACTGAACCAGGCACAGCCGGCTCCACGTCGACCACCAGCAACAGTGGTGGCGGCATCCTCACCACGGTCAAGCTGCCCGGCGTCTCCGAGCAGCAGGAGGTCAGCAAGCGCGCGCGCAGCCGCTGGGGCGCTCTGGGCGGCAGCGGCGACGCCGGCGGCGAGGAGAAGCGCGACAAGCCCAAAATCAAGTGGGGCCTGAAGTTGACCTCGTCGTCGGGAGAGAAGCCGGCGGGCGCCGCCGCGCCGTCGTCGGCCGAGGACGCCGCCGCACAGGGCCAGCTGGCGGCCGCGGCCGCGGCCAAGGAGGCCGGCTCGCCCGGCGGCGAGCCGACCGACTTCCAGCAGCTGCTCACCAGTCTGGTGGACTTCCGCGCTGACCTGAAGCTGGAGCTGCACCGGCTCCATGAGCGGATCGGCCGAACTGGAGACGGCGCTGTCGGACGTCTCGCGTCGCGTGCCGGCGCGCTCCTCGAGCGAGAGCGCCGCCACGGACGTGTCCACCACGCCCGGTCTGATCGTGTCCAGCGCCACGTCGCCCAGCTCGCGCGACCCGTCGCCGGAGCCGCGCGATGGTGACGCCGCCGCGCGGACCGACGGTGGCGCCGCCGCGCGGACGGACCGCGGGGCGGCGCGGCGCCGGCCGCGAGAGGCGGGCAGCGCGCCGGCGCGGCGCGGCGCGCACCGGCCGCGGCGGCGCTCGGCCACCTCGCAGACCTCGGCGCCCGGCTCGGACGGCTCGCTGCTTCAGCGCATGCTCGAGGACGAAATCGTGTCGCAGTCGGGCGGCGCGGCGCCGGCAGCCGACGGTCGGCCCAGCTCGCCCGAGGAGTACCTGTAGCTGCCGGCCGACACCGGTACCTTTTGCACCTTGCCATTAGCGTAGACGTGGCGGATCGGAGCGAGTTCTCACGCTGGAAGTCGCTGGGTGCTGTCCGCCACACGCTGAGCTATTCATTGCTCGTTATTGGTGACATGATTATCATTAGCACATTACTGTGTCGGATAGGAGTCGTATGTAGACGGACTTCATTCTTGTTTTATGGAAATGACGGGAGTTTTGAGGATTCGGCCCCATCACTTGAGCAGGCTGAATATGCTTGTAAAGTCGTGTCTAGGGACTCCCGTTTGGCCCATTTGCTTTGCCATGCCATATTTTGCCTGTGTATGCTCTCTGGACTGTGTAACAACTCAGTGATAGTCAACTCCGAGAATCCAGGTTATTTCTCAACGCCGCCGCCTTACATGGCTTCACGTGGCGAAAGGATTATCGAAACGCGATGGCTAAATGCACGTCACGTCCAAAACCCGTGACCTGTACATGCATTATTTTGCCCGCCCTGGTGCTGGGTAGTGGATGATGTTAGTTCGCAACATTCATATATTTTTCCTGAAATCTTCCGCCATACGACGAAGGAGTGACGAATCTTTTGTATTCGAACAGTAATAAACTTGAATCGAGCCCTGCCCTGAAGCTTTCTCGTCTCGTTAAGAGGTCTCGGTCCCATGGTCGGTCTCATCTCAATTTCATGCGAATGCAGAACTCGTCAAAATATGTTAGAAATGTTGGCTGTTAACTTCCCTGATACATTTGCAATCTTTTTTGTCTGCTGTGCGTTTAACTATTTTATAATTCTACATCTTGCCTCTTTGCACTGCCAACAGACAACAACGTCTCTGGAGATTTTCTCCAGTTCTGTTGCTGTTAAACCCTGATAAGAGCAAAAGCTTATGAAATTATGAATTTATGACAGAGTTGTTCATAAATGTCAACACGCGCACTGGAAGCAGGCACTTTTGTGTCCCCCCACCTGTTCTTCTTGAAATCTCGAGAACGGATCGGAGGTAGTCGCTGCTAGTTTGTGACGTTTATGGCAATTGAATAACTCGTCGATTGACGCAAAAAGTCGAAAATCGGCAAGAAATTTTTGGAGTTCCAAGCATGTAAAGTCAAACAAACAACGAAAATAACAGTTGTCGCTGAGAAATGGGAACTTTGCGAAAGGACTAGCGTTCTACCTAAGATTACCGTTTGAATATAATCAGCCGACATCATTCGGGCATAAATGATGGATGTACCAAAACAAAAGCCAAGGTCAGTAAGGGTCAAGGTCATCAAAGGTGAAGGTTAACCAGCTTGTGAACTAATCAAAATTTGCTTCGCAACATATCATATAACATATCACATATAACATATTTAAATGAAAAATGCATTCAAAGACACTAATAAAAACACGTGTGCGCACATTGGTACGCTTACATACACCAGGGTCAGTGAACGTCAAGGTCATCAAAAGTCAAAGTCAACTGTCTAGTGACCTGGTCCGGATTTGCTTTGCAACATGCCGATTTGTATGAAACATGCATTCAAAGACACTAAAAGACACGTTTGTCACATTGATACGTATGTACACATACATACATGTATATATACATACATGTATATACATATATGTATATACATGTATACATATATGTATATATACATGATTTTTACATTTTATAACAATCAAATGGTGTAAGTGGGTTCATAGCAGCTTAAGCGCAAACAGCTGACGTAAAGTTACTTTGGGTTAAAAATTTCATCCAAGGTTAATGGCTTCGTTTCACTTTTTTGACCTTGCGGAGGTTAGTAAACGCTAGAAGTGGTGAAATGTGCCGATGTTGGCTATCTTCACTGAAAATACGCCAAAAGATGCGTTTAGCTCCCATACTTACTCTCAGGCTCCACCAGTATCCCGTGTTGCTCGAAATCTGATCTGCAAAAAATGAAAAAATGACGCCGTAGTCAATGACTTGACATGGCTTCAACCCGAAATCCTCAGACAAGACGTCAAATGAACAGAAATTGTCGTATTCCACACTTAACCGCTCAAACACGCACCCTTTTCTCGTTTCGTTCAAAAAGCCGCACGGAATTGCCCGCACGGGCAGATAAAGTGTCCAAAGCTGATCTTTTCGACCCCATTTGACCTTGAAGATATTGACCTAGGATCATGAAAATTGCACACTATGTAAATCTTGATGACCCTAACCTACCAATGAAATTTAGTGTCTAGCTTTTTCCGTTTCCGAGGTTGGGGGGCACTTTTGCGACCCCTGCGAGTGCGCGTTAGTGCGAAACCCCCTTCCACTGCGCGAGTTAAGGAGCAATTATCGGATGCAGAAGCGCAGAGCAGGAGGAATGCTTCCCTTCGAGAAGTAAATGGCTGCTCAGTCTTAAAGCATGCGTCGTGCGACGTATTCTGCGTATGGGAAATGAGCCATTTTGTTTCTGATGTGTAATATTGCTGTTGTACCATCGACAAAACGTGACGCCGATACTGGCGATTGTCACTGGGCATGCAAGCTAATGAATAATGTTATTGAAGCACAGAATGGCATGTTCACGTGAAGCATTACCGCTATAGACTTAGTATTAAGTTATTTTTACCATGGAGGCCAAACATCGAGGCCTGAAAAATGTCCATGAATTTAGAGGCATCGGTCGCTTTCGAAGGACGATTTATGGTGCTAAGTCTGTCTGAGCTGCAATAGCTCGAGCTAATGTGTTCAGGCTACCAGAAGGCCATACGGAGCCGAAAAATAGGGTTTCCTCAGGCCGGCGTCACCTTGGGTTTGGCGGTACTGGGCGGCACTCGTTGGAGACTGTCGACACTGGACAATGTCCGTGGAAGCTGGTCGTGGATGGATGAAGCTGAACAAGGCTCTTCGGACTGGACAGTGCCTGCTGGGGCCAGACATAGTGCTGGACTGGGCGGCCGACAATGCCTGCTGGGGTCTAGACAGGACGCTGGACGGTGCTGGACGATTTCGGACGGAGCTTGATGCTGTTGGTCATAACGTTGGACGAGGGTGGCGGTGTCACCTGTTGGGCCGTTGACGTCCGGCCTGCGGTGTGACCCAGTTTCCGACTTACTTTCTCGACGGCTGACCGGAACCGGCGCTCCGCGAGCGAGCAGCGCTGCCTTGCACCGCTTGGCTGCCTCCTCCGACCGGCCGGCGGTCGCCGCTACTCAGACCGTTCTCGACTGCCTCACTCGGCTGAGTTTGGGAGCCACCGGATGGAAAGTGACGTCACGGCTATGCGGCCTCCAGCTGCCGGTATTTGATGCGCGAGTGAGAGAGCAGCAGGTCTAAATCGCTCGTGGAATGGCAGCGAACAATTTCTTGAGTCTACGTTTGTTCGGCAGGTGGTTTTTGCTTTGCTTAGTAATTCCACATGTAGTAAAGATTCCGTCCCCACGAGCGTAAAAGCGACGAAAATTCATATTGAGCTGTGTCAGGTTAACTGCTGATGCACTGTGCAAAATGCGTCGTCACAGCCTATCGCTGCCATTTCGTTAAGTTATGCATGCTGATCATGTCTGAGATAAAAGAAGAACTTGGTCTATCGAAAAGAAATAGAAAGCCTAGTTGGCTGACGAAATCGCATATTTATCTCTTCAATTGCAGATGTAAACCAGACTGTGTATACAATGCTGGTTAAATGATTTCGACGTGATAACCAAAGCCTCGTCTCACTCTTCAAGCACAGCCAATGCTCAGTTTCATGATCAGCTCGTACAAATAACTGCAAGATGATTGTCAATATACCTCTTGCATCTATTTCGGCATTAGAAGTAGAGCAACAGTCTACTGACGTTCGGCCGTTTAGATGAGACGTTTCTTACATTTATCACCACCCGAAGGGCAAGTGTGGAGACTCCCCCTCGCTGCGTATAGCGTGGCAGCCCACATAAGAAAGCATTGCAGGTCCGTTTCCTTTCACCAGATCGACCGCGCTGGTGCGCCGTTCACTGCCTTGTGAGCGAACAGATCAGCGTTTCCAGTCGCTTCTGATTAGCCCTAACTGTGACCAAAAGCCGGCGCATCCAGAACTGCGAGACGCGTCCCGGCTTCCGGCTCCTTTGGGCCTGGTACGTGGAAAGTTCTTTTGGCTCTGCAGAGTTGTTTCACATTGCCATCATCTAACGATGTAGATCGCTGCAATAACCCGAAAACCAGCCGGACCTCTTCCAGCCTCCCATGACGGTGGACTTTACAACCCTGTACCCGAATATTTATGCAAAGAGCTCACGATCTGGAGCAAAGAAACCCCTCGAATCCTCGCGTCGAGATGAAATAACGGTGTCGGAGCACTAGCCATTGAAACCATCCGTCGCTCGAATAAACTATGCATGTGAGTGCCACGTTTCACTGTCGTCCACGAGGCTTGGGCTGGAAGATGCTGACTGAGATGACAGTCCCTCCAGGGGCGAGTAGGTGCCGGGTCTCCTTATCTGTCGCTCAGCCAGCTCTTTCGTCTCTGTCCCGTCTCCGCTCGACTCAGTCCGCGGCCCCCTCTGCGCTTCCTCTCAACTCCGTGCCATCTCCGCTCCCTCTGCCCATTCCATCTCCGCAGCGTCAGTTCCCTGCTCTGCCCACTGGCCCTGTCGTTGTTTCCTCTCTGCTCCGTTTTGTCTCCACTCCCTCCCCGCTCCGTGCCGTTTCCTCTTCTCCCCGCTCCGCGCGTCTCCGCCCTGCGGAGCAGTCGGCCGGCTGACCTAAATGTGTGGCAACGCGGCCGGCCGGGTCGGGCCGGGCCGGGCTGGACCGGACCGACGGCCGAGGGCGGGGAGGCTCGGCTGTCACTTGCAGCGGCGCCAGGGGCCGGAGCGGGCCAGTGTTCGGAGCGGCCGCGGCGGGCCGGGCGGCATGTGAACGGCGCGCAACAGTCCAGTGACAGAGGCCAGACGGGCAGCAGGAACCGCTGCCTGGAGAGCAGCCCAGGCGTCAGGAGAGCAGGAGCAGGTCAGGAACGCAGTGAGTGACGGTGAGGGGCGGTGGTAGCATAGGGTGCGGGGTTTTTGCGTCAGCTGCGCGGTCATGTGTCCGAAGGTTGGAAATTGTGTTGCTGGTGATGTCTGGAATCGTACGGTGTGTTTTGAAACCGTTATAACTTGTCCACCTGGAGTGGGCTTGGGAAGAAGCTCTGGATCAACTATTTCATAGCATCTTATGTATGCCATTAAGATGCGTGGACGCCTCTATTTTGAATGTAATAAGGCTCACCGTTTCCGACAGGCACTCCGTACTCTCTGGCATGTTAGTTGTGAGTTTCAGACAAACTGGCACAACCGTGGGTTCGAAAGTAGAAAGTAGCCACTAAATATGCAACGTTCGTGGCCAACGCATTGCAGGCCCTAATAACCAGAGTCTCTGGAAGGAGAGGGAAGTGTGACTTTCTGGAAAAACCTGCCGCGAAAAAGATACTCCGAACATAAAAAAACGGAACGTGCAAAGACCATAATTTTATTTCCAATGTTAGCCGCAAGTGTTGTGCATAAATGTACAAAGTACGCGAGACGTAATAGATACTGAATCCACCCTGTTTTACGGCCGCCAAACGGGGGCCGAGCGTGGTGCGTACCGGGAATCAAAACCACATTAATACAATAATGCATTCCTGAGTCCGAGGTGTAAGGGCAATTATCCGTTTGACCCCTGTTGCTTTGTTACTATCCGTAACTCAAAACAAAAAGAAGCATTTTGCTGTTCTGAAGCAAAAGGCAAAATCATGGGGAGATCAAATCAAGGAGAGACGTTTTGCTGGATGGTTTGATGAAAATGGTATTGAAGGGTTTTTACTGATGTATGACCTACCCTGGAGAACAAAAAAAAAAACACCATCAGAACCAAAACCCAAAGACGCCATTATGCTTCGAATGAAACAGAGAAGCAAACTTTGCACGATTTACTTCCCATCATGTTAACGCATCTGTCGTGAGGACCAGAAGAACATATGCTTTGCAAATATCTGTTCATCAGCAATCTTCATCACTGCACGGCCTGACAACAGATGCTTAAGCACACTCTTCCGCCTCAATATGACCCGAGCAAACAATGCGGAAGCTGAAGGCTCCACGTAGCAGATGTGCACAGGCTTCTGATGGGCCCACTCGGACCCGAACGTCGTCAGGTCACATTATCGGACTCTGCCGTACAAAGGGTCAGCCTCGTTAGCAGCGGCGGTGCCGAGGTCGCGCTCTCTCCGCGTCGGCCAGTCACGTCACGTCAGCTCACGTGACTGCCGGCGGCCACGAGCCGCGCGAAGGCGCCGAGACGAACGTGACGGGATCGGAGAAGTAGACCGCCCGGCGCCCAGACGTGGTATCTGAGGTGCGCCACGGAAATTCCGCGTGCTGCCGCGGGATTCTAGCAGTCGTGGCTACTGGTCCTGCGAGTCTGCACAAAACCTGCAGTTTTCGGAGCTGTCCAGGTGCTGGTCTAAGATATCAGAAGCAGCCGAGTAACTCGCTCTAATCATCGTTCAGCTTATTGTCGGATACACTGTAGGAAAAATCCAGAGGAGATAAGAAGTCCCCATGCATGTGCGCCTGATGACTGTGTGTTTTGGATCAATCCTCTCCTACCATAAAGTGCCTTCAATAATAAGTCACTTATGAGAACTATTTAAACTTCAGACAAAGCAAAACTTTCTCAAGGGAACACGTGGTTTACTGAGGATTTCTGAGTCCCATTATCAGAATGCAAATGGGCCCGTGGAATCGTGACAGTGATAGGTCATGTTCCTGTTGCCGTTGCGCCAGGAACGAATCCAGGATTTCGCCAAGGGGGAGGCGAATGGTCAGTGCGGGACTCCTTGCCCGGCCGGAGCCTGACCCATTTTTTTGCTCCTCACATATGAAAAAACGTTGATCCGCTCGGGTCCAGGCTGAAATATGTGATGCAATTTTGCGTTTTTTTTTGCGTATAAAGAAAACCAACAAATTCAAACTCTTCGATCCATTTGAGAAAATTCTGCGTTTGTTCCCCTACGAAGCGGTCGGCATATGACAACAGCGACGGGATTTCGGACGGCTGCGTCCCTCCCTCTAGTTCAAATATCGTGTCTTCTTTCTTTATTTCCTTTTCGTCCCAGGAACCACTCTGCCCTCTCATAGCTTCCAGAGACTTTTTTGTTAACGTTTTGGTGGTCTCGGGCCGTCTGCCGTGTCAGGGTCCTCTAGTGGTCTCTGGCTCCTTTTACAGTTTCGAGTATCCCTCGGAACGACTCAGGCGCTGCTTTGGCAGTTTCAGGGGCACCTCAGACAGTTTCATGGACCCGTCTGACAGCTTCAGGGACACTTAGGCCATCTCGGGTTCCCTTCTGTCGTCCCTGGGGAATTTTCTCCGTCTAAAAAAGCCCTCAGGCAGTAACAAGGGCCCTCCACAAGTCCCCGCCGTGACAGAAGCGCCTCTGGCAATGATCTAGGTCCTCTGGCCGTTTCAGGAACTGTCTGGACGTCTCAAGGCTTAGTAGTTTCGGGGGTCCTTCTGGTCGTCTCAGCGAATTCCCTGTTTTTCTAAGCGCCGTTTTGTCTCTAGGGAACATTGTTGCCGTCTCAGAGGCTCTCTGGCAGTTACAAAAGATCTCTTAGCGATTTCAGGGGCCCTGTGCAGTGTTATGGACCCTCTGAACGTCGCCGGTAGTCGCCATGGCTGTATCAGTGGTCTTCCTTTGTTACATGGGGTATATCTGGCAGTCTTTAGGCCCTTTAGCCGTAACAGGGGCCTTTTTTGGCGCTTCAGGGGCCTCACTAGCAGTCTCAGGCGGACCTTTTCTGTACCACAAAACCACCTAACGCATTCGGGGGCCGGGGCGCAGCCAGCCAAAAATTTAAGGGGGTCCTCTCCCAGCGGTAGGCCCCTTCACTTCATGTGGGCCCCCTGGACATATCAACATAAAATTTCATAAGAGGTTCGCAAGGGGTAAAGCCAGCCCAAAATACCGCGGGGGGATGCGTGAACAATGGTGAGCCTGTATGCTGTGACTGGGCCCCCTGAATAAAAACAGCCAAAGGAAATTTTACAACATTGGACGCCTGCCGTTCCTAAATGTTATTAGTCACAACCAGCTGGCGGATGTCTCTTCTGATTGTCGATGATCTCGCCAAAAACAATTTTTCTGGGAGGCCTCCGCAGTTGTCAGGGGCCCCTCTGCTGGCCATCAGGGGGCTCCTCTACACGCCAGGGGACCTCTCCATAGACCGTAAGCGAGCCACTCCTCAGGTCGGCAGGGGGCCATACAGGCAGCGGCAAGGGCCCTGCATGCCAGCACGGGCCCCTTCATGCCGACAGGGGCCAGTTACAAGCAAGCAGGGGTCCCTTCCGACCGGCAGAGGGCCCTTTCAAACCGGTAGGGCCCCATAGAACAGCCGGGATCCCTCCACAGGCCAGCAGGGGCCCTCCGAAGGCTGGCAGGGGTCCACAGGCCGGCAGAGGTCCACAGGCCGGCAGAGAGCCCTACAGACAGGCAGATGGTCTCTGCGGGCCGATAGGGGCACAAAAGGCCGACAGGAAGCCCCCTACAGGCTTGAAGGGGGCCCCTGCAGGCCGGCAGGCCACCTGTAGGCCAGAAGGGAGCCCCTACAAGCAAACAAAAGTCCTACAGGCAGGGAGGAGCCCCTACAGGCGGGCAGGGGGCCTGCACAGGCTGGCAGCGGTCCCCTACAGCCCGACAGGAGTCCCGCTATGGGTTTGGATCTCTCCAAGCGGTCTCATGGACCCTTTGCCGTGTTGGGGCCTCTCTTGAGGTCCTAGGGATCTTTGAAGAGTTTCAGAAGCTCTCCTATCCATCTTAGGGGCCATCTTGTCGCCTCAGGATCTCATTAACCCTCCCGGAGGCCCTCTGACTGCATCAGGAACCTTCAGCTTTCCATTAAGTCCGTGAAATCCATTCGGGGTCCCTATGCCATTCCAGGGGCCCCTGTGCCGTCCTAGGGACTCAGTTCTCATTTCTGCCATCTCAGGGACCTGTGACTCTTCTGACGGCCTCAGGGTCAATCTGCCGTGTTGGGGCTCTGTGTGGTCCAAGGGGCCTTTTGGGAGCTTCAAGGGCTCTTCTATGCGTCTTATGGGTCATCTAACCCTTTCAGAGACCTCTGATTGCATCAAGAGCCTGTCACGTTCCCACAGAAATCCTGTGAAGCTCATACGGGGCCCCTTTTGAGTCTCAGAGGGTCCCTTCGGGGCCCCTTTCGTGGGGCCCCTTCTCAGGCCTCGGGGGGAGGCGATCGCCCCATCTCACCCTCCCTTGGATCCGCGCCTGCGTGACACGTTAGTAGCTCTGCATGTGCACATCATAAACTGTGCATAAACTGGCCGGATACTGCATGCCCTTTTCATAAGTTTTCGGCTGTTTACAATCACTGAGTGTGCGATTTAAGACGCGGTCTTGCTGCTGATTTGAGACAGCACACCTCAAACAACGAAATTTCGGGCATCGGCCAGCACGGCAGCCATTCATTGTCGTGTGTGGATGGTAGTCACGTATTCGTTTCATCACTTATCTATCAAATCTGCTGGCTCTCTTGTCACGTCACGGGAGGCTTTCATCAAAGCTCTGGTGTCTCTTTTATGGAATTGCGTCTATAATGCAGCTGCAGCGTTCGTGAAAAATCCCACTTCTCAACACCTATGACCCCAGTCACAGTGTTACTTCTCGGACTCCCTGATCCATTTGTCGTGGCAGAGAGTGGCAGAAACCTGGTGACCTCGTTTGCCCCCGGGACAGAGCGAGCGCAGCGACTGGCGGCCGGCAGTGGCGGGGCGAGACTCGTCACGGCCCGTGACGGTCCGTGACGGCCCGCCGGGGCCCGTGACGACCCCGGAGTTTCACTCTCGGGAGTCGGCTGCCGGCGTCCGCAGTCAGGTGCATCTTTCAAAGGGCTCGAGGGCGGTCCGACGAACGCCTCCTGTCTGGAGCAGCCAAGGTCTGCGACCTGGCCGGGACCAGAACGCAGGAGATTTCGGTAATGGACGTTTGTATGAAGCAGGCAAAAACGCACCGCATCATCCCACCGCTGGCCAGGGCTGTGCTTTGGCCAATTACCGCATCGGCGTTTTTGCTTTCCGAATAACATTTTTGGTTTTTGCCCGCGTTTCGCACGTAAAGGAAAGGTCATGACATTCTTGCACGCAAAAAGGCGTGAATATATTCGAAGCCAGGATCTTTTTGCTGCAGTTAGCAGGCTATTCCCCTCATTAACGTATCCTTTGTCGTCGGATTCCCGACGTTTTCGTGCGTCTTTCACCGTACGTGGCTTGCATGCGTGATGCGCAGCTAAGACAAGAACGTATTTCTTGTGACATGACATCACAACAAATGCAACTGAAAATGGAGCAGCCATTGGAGCTGTTTATCTCCCGTGACTTCCCTCCAGCGATATAAGTACCAGTACTCTCAAAAGATTTTGAAGATGGCGTTGGGAACATGAGGCGTGCAAAGGCAATTTGATGGTCCGAGAGAACATTGAACGTTATAAGCAACATTAACTGACGGCTAAGAAGATACCATGAACTGGCAGTCCTCTGTTTCAGTCATCACACTTCACTCTTCCCCTTGTCTCCGTTTTCGCTTCGTCGTACCTTTCTTCGAAACGTTGATTATGTGGCACAGTTTTATTCTGTTTGAAGTATCGGACAGCCCGTAGTCTGCAGCCATAGAGCTTCACTGACAGGTTTGTGCTTAATTAACTTTTCAGAGTTGTCCCCAAACACTGGCCCAGTGCTCCGTGATTCATACAGGAGGCTTTTACAATAATAATTTCAGGCATTCGACACGCATCACTTACTTCCGCACCATTTTTTTTTTTTACGCATGGCGACGACAGATGGTGTTTTTCGTCATTCATAGATGTTTGTGGTCATTTGATCCTGCCATGGACATCTTTCTCGATATGTCGCTGTTCTTGCACGTTCCTTTCCGGACACCCGCCCTCTTCGGCGACGAGGGGGCGACATGCATCAACCAGACAGTTACGACTTAGCTGATGAACACGTGTCTCTTTTATCGCTGAAATCAAAATGTGCGTGAGGTTTTTGCGTGGTTTTTACATCAGAAGGTAAACGATTCCTTCACAGAATAGAGTGTCTCAAAGTACTGGAGGGTTTATCGGTGTATACTATTAAGATGCGGATTAACAGCCGCAAGCTTGGGAAAGGCTTATTGAGCGGCATAAAATAATATGCCGCGTACTAGGTTTCGAGTCTCATATTCATGACAGAATTGCTCAGTTTCCGCGAACATCAGCTTTCAGCGAGGACGGCCACTGACAAGCCGTGCGCAGTGTCTGCCGGTGAAACTGCGGCGCTCACGTCCTCGATTGACCACATCTCAGCACCCCTCACACATTTATCACGGCGCGTCGCCTCGGAGCCATCAGGGGCCGCGCGCCGTACAGGTCGAGGGCACGACCCACCCGAGCTGACAGGTCGTCAGGCGGCCGCGGCCCGCAGGAGGACAAAGAGACCCGCCGCCGGCGGCCGCACGACCCACCCGAGGCGTGACAGGTCGTCAGGGCGGCCGCGGCCCGCAGGAGGACAAAGAGACCCGCCGCCGGCGGCCGCACGACCCACCCGAGGCGTGACAGGTCGTCTGGGCGTGGCGCGCGCGTGGCGAGCGGGTTCGGCACACAGTGGCGCGTCCCGGCGTCCCGACCAGCACTCGGCGTGCTGTCGCCGAGCCGGGGCGGTTTTTGGGCCGCGGCGGCCGCGGCGGCGGCGGCGGTGACCGGACCCCGCCGGGATGGCGGTGACTGGACGGCATCCGCGCCACGCCGCGGACGTGCCGCCTCCCGGCCGTGATTTGAATGGGCTGAGAGTGGCGCTCGCCGGCCAGCTGCCGGCAAGGCGGCGTCCGTGGCCGGGCCGGGAGCCGACCGCGGCCTCGCCGGCGTCTGGTCCTGAGGGTGACGGTGTTGATTAAGACTCGACTGGCGTCCAGCTGCTACCTCCTGACGACCGGCTGGTGATGGAACCGTACACGGCTGCCGGAGTGTGGCTGTTGCCAAGCCGTTACGCCGGTGTTCCTGGCAGGTGTTAGATGAGCTGATCTTCAGCCGCGCCTTTGGGGACCGCTTAACTGCTGTCTCACTCACCAGTTCGGAAGAGACCATTGTGACGTCTAACTGCTTCGCCCGGTAGCTCAGACGACAGCAAAGCGGCGCTAGAACACCCTCTGTTGACCCACCGACGTCGTTCAAGAAATAAAGCCGCGTTGTAACGGCCCGGTCATACAACCCACTACATACGAAGGCTTCCGGTGTCATGACAGAGGCTCTTGTCGTGTTGTCGCTCGTCTGATAACGTAACTAGAGCAGGACTGTCGTGTAAAGCCCGGATCTGCCGCAGGAAGTAATTTGTCCCCGGTCTGGCCGGATCTCCGTACAAACGAACCAGACAAAAGGCGTCGGGGCAGCTCCAGCTCACAGTTCCGGGGCTGAACGACGTGAATCGGGCCCGCGGGAAATTCACGGCACGACGGATAAATGGCCTGGCACGCGTTTCGACACTAAATGGACGAGCCTAGCCTCGCCGATGATTGCCCGGCAGTTGTGTTTGTTGACCTCTAGCGAAGGGCCCCTCTCGTACTCTGCTGGGCCTGTCTGGTCCTCCATAGAACCGTGGACTCGTACAAGAGTAGGTTTCACGTGGCCAATTGTCAGAAAGTCATCGAGTAGGCTCAACTATTTTCAGATCTTCCTTTATCAATATTCGAGAAGGCTTGACTATTTTCAAGCCTCCCTTCATCAACAGAGAGGTTTCTTCATGCAGACCTTACCGCATGCCTCCCTCTCGAAATTCATTTCACCCTTGCCGGCCTCTCAAAAATCCCCTGAAATCCTGTCACGTCCAAAAACTTTCTTTAGGTATCGTGACCTTTCCTGGTCCACTTTTTCTGACCTGTTTAACCTCGACTGACCCTCGCTGAACTCCTCATGATCCTTTCTCATCGGCACAGATCCAACACTGCTCCTTCTGATCCGAGCCGTTGTGCTGGATCCAGGCGCAGAACGCGCGCAGCGTTGCGTGCCAATTGGAGTACGAAGCGCCTGTCTGAGGAGCCGTCCCCAGCGGCCGTTGACAGTCGCCGATTGAACGCGGCCGTTGACGAAGTGTGCCGCGGCGCGGCGCGGCGCGACCCAGTGACACCGCAATTTTCGCCACCGCCAGCCGCCGATGCGCTTGATGCGATATCATCGCGCTCTGATAAATGCCTGGAGGCAGACTGTGCTCGTTGGGACGTGTCAACACGATGCGTTCGGACCGTTGGTTTTTACGGTATAGAGAAAGCCTCCGTAAATGGCAAATACGGATGATCGGTTTGCGAACTTTCACGCCGAAATAGGTGACATGACATCTTAAGTCGAACATTGGTAATAAGGTCACGCCCTTAATGCCGCAGTCGTGCTCTCCCCGCATCTGATCATTGCCTGCCGTAAAGATCGTTAGTGCGTAACGAAGCAAACGCGTTTTGTTGCGTGGCTAACCACTCAAATGCGTTATGTAAAATATGTATGACGTGCATATAGACACAAACCAAACCGCTGGACAGCAGCTATTTGCCCTTTACGTAGCAGTAAAGAATGAAAAACTTTGGGTGTCTGTTGTAAAGACTGTAGCAGACCTGCAGTCTTTATAAGAGTACATCCATGGGGTTACCAGTGGAGGAGGCCCCTTGACGACCGAACTCCGAACAAAAGAACACATTTGTAGAAATTAAGAGCTAAAGAGTGATATTTTGACGCCCAAGCTGTACTTAATAATTCTAAGGAAGCAAATCGGCAAATACCTGTGACAACCAGCCTATATTATATATCTCTAAGGCTCGCGATAGGTACTGAACCCACCACTGGACCGGCCCCTTCCTTCCCATACGACCTGGTCTCAGCAGAACAGCCGTTTTAATCCACCCTTGTGTTCGTATGGTTTTCACGACTAAAACGGTGGAACTTAATAAGACCACACAAGTACAGCGAGATGATTATTGTGGTTAAGCGCCTTGAAAGAGCTTACGCTTTGTGCGTTTGAAATGTGAATAGTCGCATCCTCGAGAATGAGCACAAGAAAATGTGCAACCGTAAGAATTGAGGTAATTGCAGTAGTCATATTTCATACAAGGAGCTCGGCTAATTACGGGTAGTGGCGACCCGATGCTACTTAACTCACCACCACGACCGGTCACTCAAGCGTACTCCACAAAAGACAAAGAACCGACGCAGTTCAAAACATGATTTCTAGACTTAGCTTTTACGATGTTTGAATGTAAAGTGTTTTGAAAGTTTCTGAATAAAAAGAAGGTTACTAATGTAACAGTCAGTCTGAGAGGCAGCTCAAAATATGAATCTCAGATACTCCCGAAATGAAGACTCATCCAAGGCGCTGCAAAGTCATTGTAAGCGATTCGGGATCGAATCAGAATTGATTCAGATTATCGGATTCTTTTCGTGAGTCGGAATCAGAACTGATTCTTTGCTTGACAGCTCTAAATCATACCAAATGGACTGTGGAAACTAGGTCTTTTCTGCGATTTTTCATGTAAATCAGAATCAGAGCCAGAACCACCTTTGTGGGCTGTGAATCAGAATAGAATCGACTACCTATGTCGTAAGTCGCTAACAATACTGGAAGGTACGCGAACTGGATCTGTCACGTCTGCTATCTAAGGCCACCAAAGTAGAGCTGCTGCTCTTACAGACAACGCTTTGCCTGCCGTGCCAAGCAGCAATAACATCCTTTCAATCATGCGCATTGGGCCTCCTTGGGCCGACCGCGTCGTAGCCTGCGCTGACCACCGAGGGCGTGACAACGTTCAGAATCTCCGACCACGCACCCTGACCACGTGCGCGCACCAGCTCTCTCACTTTCACCCCTGCAGACAAAGACAATACCCAGTTAACCCACCTAGAGCCCGCCTACACGTCTCTGTCTGGCCGAGCACGGCGTTCATTTTCTGGCCGACTAGCCGTGGAGGAAGCCCGTGAACATGAGGGGCAGCAATGTCAGCTAATAATGATGACGGCAGTAATAATGACGGTAGTAACAGACCTCACCGCCGTCAGTAATGCCGCCATCAACGGCAGCAGCGTCGGTGGCTGCGGCGGCGGCGGCGGCGGCGGCGGCGGCGCGGCGACCCCGATGTGTGGCGGGTGTGGGCGTGATGTTCCAGCGGACGGTTTGCCGTGCGCTGGCGCCTGGCGAGGCGAGCGACCTGCCAGTGAGAGCTGGACCGGCTGTCAGGCTGGGGAAAAACAGAGCCACGAGACCGAAAAACACGGGAGGAAAAACACGCCCGAACACGAAGAAAGTGAACAGGGGCCCGTGACGGCTTCGTGGCTGTTTCGCGGGACGTGGTGATAACCCATTATCGTGTCGAGGTGACGATACTGTTGGTGCCGGCGCAGATATGCCGCAAACACTTAACATGCGTTTAAATAGACTGTAATGAAGTCAATAAATTTGTTCTTATTTAGTGCTTAATGGTCAGTTTTGTCAAAATTACGCTTATCATTACTCCTGAGCATTGCCAGTTTTTCGTACGTGTTATTGTGGCGCAAAAAATAAGGTAAGGGAGACTCAGAATTGTTGATGTCTGTCGAATACTGCGATAAGGGCAATCGCTTTGGATGGATCACTGTCCAGTGCCACGCCAGTTGATTATTCATATGGAAAAAGTCGGGTTAAAACAAAGCCCTGAGGTAATCGCTGAAATACGATCGCGATCGCATTTTCGCGATTATCGCAGGGCCTTGTACCGTCACTTGTGACGGATTGCATTGCTCCGGCCAACAGATAATCTTATGAGGAGTTACATTAAACGTTTCAGGTAATGGCATTCGACAGGGAACAGTTTAGGACTGTTGGTGCTTGTCGAATACCACGACAAGGGTAATCTGTTGTTATCGATCACTGATAAATGGTACACCCAGCTGGTCATTCATCGGAAAAGAGTCGGACCAAAATAAACTCACCAGGTAACCATGGAAGCACGACCGCGGTGGAGTGTGTCACTCTGGTCAGAAGGTCGTTTCATGACGATTAGTGACACATGACATATATGTATGATGCAATGCATGTCTCGTGTATTGCGCCGACAGACACATTACTCACTTACTGCTTGATGAGGTTGCTCATTGTCATGCAAATATTCTGGATACCTGAATCAAGTGCATACCAGATTTCGTCTGTCTTGACAACATGACGCAAAAGTAGCATTGATTACAGACACCCATTTATGCGTAGCTATGTGATTGTCTGACGTACTGTATGCCTTAGGCATACAAAATATACTTTGCATGCATACGTATAATATATATGTATATACTGCATACATACATGCATACATACATATAAATGAGCATACTTTGTATGCTTAATACTAGTTCTCAGTACCTTATCAACATGGTAAATCGTTCTCAACTCCTCGGATTCTTTGCATGTTGTGTCCAAATTTTTATACGGGTCTTTTGAACAATGAACGGACGTAGGGAACAACGAACGCGTAGTGCACAAAAAAAATCACCACATGAACAGCTGAAAAACGAAGACAATGATGCCATGTAATTATTGTGCTCACGACAATTTCTGCTCTTTTCCAGGCAAATTGGGCACAGCAATGGTCTCCGTCCGTTTTCTGCTCGTGCTGTGGCTGCCGCTAACCTCCGTGACCCCGACGATCTCTCTGAGCGTGGAGCTGACCCCGGGACGGCCCACGCAGCTGCACGAGGCACCCAGCGTGCCAGGAGGCAAACGAGCCTGGATCATCACAGCTGCCGGCGGCAAGGAGCAGCGGCCGGCCGCCGCCGACCGCCGCCGGCCGCACACCGTCTACACCAACCGCGACTTCAGCGTGCACAAGCTGCCGACGGTGAGCTTCGGCGCCGGCACGAGGCAGCAGCTCGGCACGGACACCAACGAGGTGCAGGACTTCGGCGAGCGGTACCGGCCGGGAGGCGGCGCCAAGCGGCCGCCGGCCTCCTTCCTCGTGACCTCGCGACCTTTCGGCCTGTCGGCGGCGAGCGGCGGCGTTCAGGGGCAGCCGGTGGCTGTGGGTCCTGCCGCGGAACTGCCGCCGGGGCTTCCCGAGACGACCATGACGTGGCTGAACACGGCGGACAGGTACACCTCGGTGGCGAACAAGCGCATTCCCACGTACAGTCTGGGCTGCAGGGCGGGCCAGAAGTGCAGCTACGTGCTGTCCGTGCCCAGCCAGAAGCCGGAGCCCGTCAGCCAGGCGTACGACGAGCAGAAGGTGCAGAACTACCTGCAGAACTACCAGACCATTCTGGAGCAGGCGCGGAATGTCACCAGCAACTACGTCGTCCAAAAGCTGGAGCCCAACACGCGTTTCCCGACCCCGATGGAGGCCTATCAGCGGGACCAGCAACGCACGCTGGGCACACCACTCACCTTTTCGACGGTGGCGCCACCAGTCAGGCCGACGGCGGCGCCATCTAGATGGCCAGGGGCCACGCCACCCCCGCGGTACCCTGACATTCCTCGACAGCCGTACGTGACGATACGTCCGACCTACGTGCACACGTCGCTCTCGATGGTGCCGTCCGGCACCGCTGGCCGCGAGAAAGGCTCTGCCGAGCTCGGGGCGGACTACGACCGAGCCCCGAGCCGCGGCCGGCCGACGGCGCTGGACACGCACCGGCACACGACGGCGGCAGACCAGGAGTTCGCCCGGCCGGCGCCGGACAGGTACCGGCCGGCGCCGCCCGGCCGCGACCGGCACCCGTTCGACGACTGGCTGTCTCAGGAGTCGCGGGACGACGTGCGGACCGCCGCGTACGACCGGCCGCTCCGTACGCCGGACCAGTACCCGGACCGGTACCCGAACCGGTACCCGGACCCGCGGCCGGAGGTGGAACGGTATCCGGACCGGTACCCGGGTCTGGGCCCGTCGCGGCGTCCGCCGGTCCGGCTCGGCTGGCCCGGGTCGTTCGCTGCGGGCAGGCAGGATCCGGACCGCTCGGCGAGCCGCTTGCCAGCCGACCGGCCGTCCGGCGACGCCGGGTACCCGGCCGAGGACCGGGGGTCGCGATACCCTGCCGACGCCGCCCGGTACCCGGCGGGCGGGCCCGAGTCTCGGTACACAGGCCTCGAGCCGCAGCCGTTCTCCCGGCGGGGCGCGCCGGCCGGGGCGCCGCGTCCCCGTCCGGGCGACTCCGGCTACTACAACTCCATCCCGTCGCCGTACCCGAGCCACGGCACGCTGCCGCCCGTGATCCGGTACCGCGACGACGGCCGCCGCCGGCCGCGGGGCCCGGCGCTCTCCGGTGACCGCAGGGGGCCCCGTCAGCTGGCCAGGGACGGCCAGCGGCCGGAGCAGGGCCCCACCGCGCGCAGGCAGGCCAAGACGACGGCCGACAATCGCCTGGAGCCCACCGAGCAGACGTGGGGCGGCGCAGGGCCGAGCTCGGCTCACTCGGGCTTCTCGGCGGTGAAGCTCGCGCAGGCGCCGGCCGCGAGACCGGCCGCCGTGCCCTGGCGGGTGCAGGCCGCCTCACCGTCCGGTGCGATGCCGCTGACCGGCAGGATTTTCAAGGCTCACCTCAAGAGCGGGCCGATCACGTTCGTCGCGGACGACGCGGAGAATCGGACCGACCCGGCGCCCGGCGGGAAAACGGCGGCCTCGCGCAAAATCGACGAGGCTGCGACGATTGTGACCGTGGACGGCGAGCGACAGCTGCCGAACGTGCTGGCGCTGGCGCCGGGCGAGTTCCGCCGGGACCCAGAGTTCCACCTCCCCGACTGGACTCCGCCGCCGCCCACCGAGCAGGCAGCGCCGCATCGCGGCTCGGCAGCCGCCGGATTTGGCCACGTGGCGGCGCCACCGTCGTTGCAAAGGAGACGAGGGGTGGTGCACTCGCGACCAAACGCCAGGCCGCTGTCTTCAGATACTGTGACAGCGTTTCTGGCGGCGTTTATACCAGCTTTAATGGGGCAGTGACCCAAAATTACGGAAAGAGGCATTTTAACCACTGTGTTGAGGTGACTTGCAGATTCTCGCTTAAATGTTAAGCTATTTTAGTGTTTGCAGACCCATGTGTTAGTGTTTTGTGTTTACCATTGCACGGAAAGCTTAGCTAAGTGTCAGCGTTCGGTGCAGTCCGATCCTTTGACGTTCTCATCATGTCACTGCAGCAATATACTTCGTCATTGATAAATACTTGATAAATAAAAACTTAGTTTGTCGCGGTACAATGATAAGAAAACGTATTCGTATAAGATGTATTTAACGAATAAAAAGAGGTCTGAGAAAGAATTGAAATAGCTGCAACAGATGAACAGACATTTTTTTGAGTGCATTCCATGCGGCAAAAACTCATTCATGGATTCCGACAGACCATGTTATTTTCCTAACTCCCATGAACGGCATCACTGCTCAGCGCAAGACACGTCCACCTTTTAAAACGAGACGTCAAAGTCACTACTCTCTTGAAATGTCCAATAGCAGCTTATCCAGGGACGAAGCCAAGGGGGCCATGGGGGCCATGGCCCCCCGAGCCAAGCAGTCTATACAAGATATATAGCAGTCTTGCACGAATACGGAATAATGATCGTATATATGTTGCAAAAACAAGCATTATATATATTTCTGTGGGTTCAATATCAACTCAGTTGCGTAAACTGTCTGCTTTTCCTATTAACTTCGTCATATGTCAGTGGTATATCACAAAATTTGACATTTGCCCACTCCCCTTCCTGAGAAAAATCCTGGCTACGTGCCTGAAGTTATCTGTTTGAATTTGCAAGTTTTTTCTTACGGGAGTAGCTGCAGTGCTCCCTCACCAGTGCTCTACGGGGAAATCTCGAGTTGTCTGATACCAACGGCGTTTGCAACACAGCGTGGGCTCAGCGCTCTGACGCGGCCTGATAGTGGGGCGAACACTGCGCACTAAACCGACCCAAGCGATAACGGCGCTGTCCGTATCAGTGAGTCACCGAGCATAACTAGAGGGCGTTTCTGGCATCAGCCAACGTTATGCATAATCACGTGACCCAAAGTCCTGCACCGGGCTGTCTTTTCACCAACTCATTTCCCCAAACGGAACTGCATCTTCACCGTGGTGGTGGCAAGCAACAGCATGACGAACCTGCTTCCGATTTCTTAAGCCGCCCTAAACCTTTCGAGACCACTGGGTAACCATCTGTAGCACACAATAGCAAATAAACCCGACACCGACACAAACATAGGGGAGGGAGCCATGGGGCCAGAGGGGCTTCAGCTCCCAACTTTTTCAAAATTTAACATTGAGCCTATGGGCGTTGACTGGAAAGGATTGACCCAAAATACTTCTCCCCCCCCCCAAATGAAGAGGCCTGTGTGTCAGATGTCTGGGAAGAGGAGGAGTTTCCGTGCCCCCAGATACAAATGTCTGTTTTTGGCTGTAAATGTTTTAATTAATTTGGTATCGTCCATGACGCCCATCACCCCGTCTGAAACAACAGCGACGTATGGCTAAATACATCACAGACGTTTACATCTTTGAAAATAATAAATAATAATAGATAATAATAAATAATAATAATAGATGATAATATATGATACGCAAGGAAAAGAATAGCGTAACTAGAGCCAATAGAACGTCTCGTGAGGCGCATGATCAGCGAGGTCTGCGAAGAGGTCTGTGCGTTTCTATTTAAATTTGGAGGTATATTTACACGGGCACATAAACTTGGTCTAGCTGCATTTTGCAGTACAAACGGATGATAAGCGATCTATTTCAGAATTTTGCAGACAAAGAATTGCAGGTGTAAACGTTTCGCCATGCAATTTCTTATGACAACATTGGCCAGGGGTTTGATGACATTATAACTAGGAGTTTGAAAACAGCCGTGAAATAAAAAAAAAAATCCATGAGCGAAAACATTACTCCCGGAACCTTAATGTGGAAGAAGGAACTTACGTGCTAATGCATTTTGAATGCAAATAGAAAAGTAAAAATAAAGAACTGGTCTATCTTTCGTGACAGTCTGGTCACCGGTATACAGCGGGTGCGAGGTTACAAGCTTGCACAATGCGTTTTGGCCGAGCCGGGCCGGGCCAGGCCGAGCCGGCCGCGCAGTTGGATTTCTTTCTGTCAATTGAACTGCGAGAAAAATGCACTCTGCTAACGGCCTCGCTCGTAATCACGTGGCAAACGTGACGGTAAAATATCGAGACCATGATTCTGTTCCTGATCGTGCATGTTTTAAACCGTCGAAAAGGAAAAAAACATGTCTGGACTGTATGACTGGTGTTTTCACAGCATCATCTGAGTCAACATCAGCAACCATCTGCAAAGGATAGAGCAAACAGCCAACTACCAGTCTGTCGGAGCAAATCATGGATCACATTAAGTGTTTGCAATTGTCGGATCCTCTATTTCCCGCATAAGTGGTCTAGATCAATAATGCTAAAAGTTGCCTTCGGGCGGCCAGTTAATTCCATAATTGCGGTTTGCTGCAACAAATTGGCCGATTGCGCTTACCAACTGGCCGGGTCTGTAATGAGATGCCGCAGCATACTCAATACTCATACACCGCGCGGACCTGAATAACATTCGGAAACCAATGAAAGCTGCTTGCGTTCCCAAAAACCACATGTCCCCGAAGATATGTTTTTGTTATTGTCATTTACTATCCATGAACTACCAGCTGGCGAAAGACATACTGTCGGTATTAGCGTCACATCCATACGTCTCAGTATAATACAAGTAATGCAAATATCGATGGTTCTCTCAGCTTACAGCCGCATATTTACAGCCGTGACCAGCTGCAGAACCTTATAAATATAAAAAAACACGATTCCGATCTCATCGGTAACAAACGGGGGCAGTCCCAAAATAACTGCGAAACCGAAAAAATATCAAAATTATGCATGTTCTCTGGAAGTACCAAGAGCGATCGGGTGCAGCAGCTGACTGGAATTTGAAAGTCAGATTTGATCCAGGGACATTCACACGCTCTGCGGCTGCTCAGAAGTCACACGTCTCCGTGCCGGTACGTAGCCTCCATGCCTAAATTAATAAATTCGGGCGAATGTTGCGAGAAGGATGTTGAATGAACGAACACCACAGGAAACAAAAAGTCACGTTTTTATCTTCAATAAAAGCAAAACCATTTTACCTTAGTTGGATTCATCATACTGAGCCGCTTTTATTTCCCCACTATTCGTTGCTTAACCTGGTCACCAGTCGTGTCATCCAACGTATCATCCGGAGACATGAACTTTCGTCACCTTTAAGCGCCGTCAGGGACCAGTAGTACTGACATGAGTTATAAAGATCGCCAGAACCTTTAATTTAATGACCAAGGTGCCTTTCGCACACATGATGGAAAGCCAAGCACGGCCTACTCTTTCCATGTTGACAAAACGGCCGGACGACGGCAGGAAGTTGGCCAGCCGGGACGATGACTGGCACAGTGTTTTACCGGCACAAATAATGGTATGAAGCATTCGCTCAGATATCGGTGGGATATGCTCACATGTCAGGCCACAACGGTCCTGATATGACCGACAACGTTTGGGGACGGCAGCACAACACTGCAAATGGTCTGAGCTGATCAGCCGGCAGTTTCTGTCAGCCAATGACGCCATGCTTTCAGCTCATTGACTCAGAACAACCAGATGACACGGCCATAAAAGTTTCCAGATTTTTGGGCACATGAATCATCGCATCTTCCTTTTTGTTCCGTCTGAAGACATCAAAGCTATTTCCTGCCCCTGCTTCCCGGAAGTGGTCGTGATGAAGTTGGACTTCGCATGTTTCCAGGGCAGGAAAAATGCAGGACCGGGCTTCACTCGCAGTTCCAGAACTGGAAGGGGGCCTGATCCTTCGCCGTATGGCCGAGACATCGCAACAACCGTCCCGCTCTTCGCGCTAGTTCCCGAACAAAGCCGCGCAGGCCGATCATAGGCCGTATTTCTGAGGCACGTCTTCTACGACACGGCTCTGCGACATATGTCCGCAACATGTAAAACGTACGCAGAAATCCTGTGCCGTGATTCCGTGACGCGCCCTGTTCGCAGAGATCCTGTAACGCATTTCCGAGTCACGCCCCCGTACCGAGCGATCCTGCGGTGAGCTCCCCATGGCCGCGGCCGCGGCGGCGCGACCGTCTCCGCCCATTCCCGAACACCCCGGCCCCCGGGGAGCGGCGCCGGCCGCGTCAATAGCGATCAAGTCGGGTCGTTGTGCGGCCCCGCGGGTCCGGGCCACGCGGCTCCGACCGCCGGCCGCCAGTCGAGTCCCGAGGACGTGCCAGGTCAGTGGCGATGGCGCGGTCGCCGGGCGCCAGTCGGTTGCTGCTGGCGCTGCTGCTGCTGAGGCACGCCCAGCCGGCGGCGGTCACCACGTTCGCAGGTGAGAGCGGATACAACTGGGGCGTCACGCACCGCTGGAAGCTGGAGGAGCCTGAGTGACGGGGCGCTCTCAGTACATATGTTCACAGAGTACAATCAGCAGATTAGCAGACCGGTTGTGCGAAGTCAAAGAGCGCGAAATTCCTTGGTTATATTTTTATTGTCAGAACAACCTAGATGCCCTCAATCGGCATCTGGTTGCAACGCCTTTCGCAGTATGGAGAATTCATGCAAGGTCAGAAACGGCAAAGAAAAATGTTAACTGTATTTCCACCTTGATACAATACTTGAGGAATCCGGAAGTTACATTGTGCTGTGGTTAAACCAAACAGAAGTGCTACGAGACATACAGAAGCCGCCGCTCGTATGCAACACAAACAGCCGACGTACATGAAGATTTGTATTCACAGCTGTATCAGTGTCACTAAGCTGCAGCTCTTTTTAAGTCAAAAGCTCAGAATCTTTCAGATCTGTTCTTTTTGCAAGCATCCGAATTTAGAGGTACATGCAAATAAAGAAGGCAAAAAATCTGCCTGAAATATTCGTAATTAACATAAAAGCAGGCAGACACGGATCCAAGCGGGATGGGGCGATCGCCCCCCAGACCTGAGAAGAAGCTCTCTCGGACTCAAAAGGGGCCCATATGAATTTCACATGGCTTCTGTAAAAACGTGACGGGTTCTTGATGCAGTCAGGAGGTCCCTGGGAGGGTTAGATGATCCCTGAAAGGCATAGAAAGGTCCCTGAAGCTTCCGCTCCTGAGACCAAAACAGGACTCCAACGCGACAGATTGCCCTTGGACCGCCAGAAGGATCACAGGGTTCTTGAGACGGCCAGGAAAAGGACTAAGTCCGTAGGACGACATAGGGGCCCCTGGAATGTCATTAGGGCCCCGAATGAGTTTCACGGGCCTGTATGAAAAGCTGAAGGTTCCTGATACAGTCAGAGGGACTCCGAGAGGGTTTATGAGACAATGAGACGGTAAGATGGCCCCTAAGATGAATAGGAGGACCCCTGAAACTCTCCAAGGGCTCCTGGGACCGCAAGAGGGGCCCCAAAACGCCAAAAAGGGTCAATGAGACCGCTAAAAGTGCCAGAGGAGCCCCGAGACGGCAAGAACTTTAGAGAGTGTCTAGCGCGACAGGAGACCCTGACCGGCCAGAGGGACCCCCTGAACAAGGATTCAGCACTGATCCTCTCGACTCCCAGAAGGGCTCCAAATGGACTGCAGTGGCCTTTTTGAAAACCTGGGGAGTTCTTGGTGTAGTCAGGGGGCGCCCGGAAGGTCAAGTGGGTCCTGGGCTGCAAGATGGGTCCCTTCACGGCAAATGGCCCTCGAGACCGCCAAAAAGGTCGGGGATCCCTGCGAAGCAAAGACGATAAGAGGGCCTCTGAGATGGTATAAGGGCCCTGGACGACAAGAGGGCCCCTGAATGTATTAGGCGGGCTCCTGACGCGGAAAAGGCCCCCAGAGACTGTCAGCGATGCCACTGAAGTGCCAGCAAAGGCCGCTGATACGTCCAGAGGGGTCCAAAGACTGTCAGATGTACCCCATGTAACACAGGAAGACCCCTGATGCGACCATGGAGACCACAAGAGACGTTCAGAGGGCCCATGACACTGCAAAGGGGCCCTGAAACCTCCAAAAGGTCTTTTGTAACTGCCACAGGACCCTGAGACGGCACAAACTTAGAGACGATAAGAGGGGCACCTAGGACAATAAGAGATTCCCTGAGAATGCAAGAGAGAGACCTTTGAGACTGCTAACTAGCAGTCTCTAGCAATGGGGAGACGAGTTCAGTAGTTTCTGAGACGACCAGAGGCGCCCCAGAAACTATTAAACCTTGAGACATCCAGACAGCTTCTGGAACGCCCAAAGGACCTACAGCATCGCCAGAGGCGCATCTGTCACGACAGAGAGAGACTTATACAGGGGCCTTGTTCTGCCTGAGGGGCTCCTTAGACGGCAAAAAATTCCCCGGAGATGGCGGGAGGGAACCCACGATGGCTTCAGTCTCTCCGAAACTACCAAATGGGTCCATGAAACTGCCCGAGATGTCCCTGAAACCGTCAAAGGAGCGCCTAAGACGTCCCGAGGGACACGTAAAACTATTAAAGGAACCTGAGACCACTAAAGGACCCTGACACGACAGGCAGCACGAGACCACCACAGCCCCAGCTCCTGTAAATACTAGAGGAAATCTAACCAAAGGTAGCAAAAACGTCTTCAGAAACTATGAGGGGGCAGAAATACTCTTGAACCAGATACAGACATAACAATGAAAATAGAGGGAGGGACGCAGCCGCCTAAAATCCCGCCGATGTTGTGATATTTTGGCCACTTTATAAGGGAGGAAAACACGAAATGTTCTCAAATAAGGTGACGAGATTGAATTTTTTCGGTTACTTTGTACGGGAAAAACAAAGAAATTACATCAAATATTTCCTCTCCAGTCCAAGCAAATCAGCGTTTTTTCATATCCAAAGAGCAAAAAATAGGGGAGCGGTCGGGAAAAGGGGGCCGCTCTGACCATTCGCCCCACCCCTTGGCGAAAACCTGGATCCGCCCCTGACAACAGCTGGAACGTATTAGGTGCTTGCATCTGCTGTTTTCCTCATTGTCGGATCCGTATTTGTCATGCCGCTATTGATTCTCGACCTCTCATCAGCGAGCAATGGTGATAGGGGTCGTAACACATCGCAAGACATCGGAAATTATTTTTGCGTCAAATGGTTGTGGTGCTTTAAATTAAAAAAGAAAACACAACAGAAAGTATACGTATCCACACAGGGCATCGCACACTCACCAACGGCTTCTTCAGTATGGAGCCACGACCGATTTAAACTGGGCTGTTGCCAACGAAAACAGCTGTTCCACCGATCCCTGTGCGGCAATAAGCAAACTTAACGAAGCATGACACAGCGTGCTTGTTGCACACACACGCTTTTAAAGTGCTTCGTGGACATGCGTAAGTGTTTGCCTGTGTACACACATACAGACGCGCCTGAGCATGCCAGTATTTTCGTTCGCAGCGCTTCGCGTATCCCCGGCAGTGTTGTTTTCCATGCTCAGTTAAACATGGCGTCTCGATCTCTTGACCCGAATTTTCCTTTACCACTATGTTAGTTCCCTTTAATCTGCCTCATATTTGGGTAATACTAAGTAATCTACCTGAGAATGACAAAATGATTTTCACCTTGCACAGCCATTTTATTTCATATGTAGCACGCAGGAACCGCACTCTTGGCTGCAGCTGTTCCGAATCCGACATTCGGGATTCGCTGGCAGTGCTTCGCCTCCTGTTGTATCTGCAGAGTGTAGCAATATTTCCATGGAAATTCCACATGCAAAGACAATACGGATTCTTGCTGCCGTTCCAGTCACTGGTGCAAGTCGGAGCACTTGGCTCCATGCAGGAAACACAGAGGAAATCGCGCCCAGCAAACAAGATCATGGGCTCAATATCACACAAAAGCAAGAAATCAGCATTATAAATAACTGGCGTTAAACACATCCAGTGCTTCAACTCGCGAAGTTGGCACAAGGTGATGGGCTCAGTATCAAACAAAAGCAAGAAATCATCATCACAAACAACTAACGTTAAACATATTCGACGCTTCAGCCCGCGAAGTTGAAGCTGATCTCGTCCTTTCTTTGCACGCCGGCCGCCTCCAGCTTGCTGTCGGCGACCGCGCGCCGCTGTTCGCCGCGCACCTCCAGCAGAAACGACACGGTCACCACGCACAGGTAGCCGTGGAACGCCACCAGAAGGCCGAGCAGAACCAGCACGGCGAGACAGGCGCCGCGACGGCACGACTCCAGGCCCGCGTAGGCGGGCTGTACCACGGCCACGCACAGCCCGAGCGCCTGCATCGCCGTCACCGGCACGAACCACGTCACGAACATGGCGAGCGGCAGCGGGCGGCGCCGCGCCGCACCAGCCACCAGCAGGCCGCCGGCCAGCACGTTCAGCGCGAAGAAGAGCAGCTCGAGCAGAAGGCGGCCGATGGCCGGGTCCAGGGCCTCGCCGGCCAGCGGGTCGTCGACCAGCTGCAGCGCGGACGCTCGCTGGACCAGCCGGTACACGTCGAACGAGGCGAGCGCGACGTACAGGCCGATCAGGTACCAACCGGCCTGCCGGCAGCCGTCCGCCAGAGACAGCAGGCCCAGACACGACTTGAGCGCCATCTTCAGGACGTCCGATCGGCCAGGAGGAAGGGAAGAGGTCGTGGTCACGGGATGGGACCGAAAGACGCCGCGTGATGTTTGTCGTGCTCTTGTTGCACTAGCTTTGTTCCGTCGGTCCCCCGCCGCCGGACGTTGTTTGCAGGCTGCTCGCGATAACGACGATAACGGTTGCCCAGAGGCGCGGGAACTCCTCCACGGTTTGGGGGAGGGGACAAAGAAGCATTTTGAGTGGATTCTTTCCACTCGCCACACACCATGGTGGCGAGTGGATGGCGAGTGGAGCCATATGGTCAATGTCAAATAAAACAAAAAAAAAAAAATGGGGGCAGCTGTCCTCCTGCGCTTCCCCGCTTCCCGCGCCCTTGGGGTTGCCAGATCGGTAGCAAACACGCGCCGCTGAAAGGTATTAGGTGGTCCGAGGTAAAATTCCTTCTGATTGTCGCAGCGCAATTTTGTAGCAATGGTTGCAGTTTGGAAAAGGTGGCGTGAAAGTATTGGCATAATTGTGTTTATATCCATTTTGACAACATCAATTTATTGGCCTTTCTGTGACGTAGATCATGCGTGAAGCTTCTGCTTCGAATGGAAAAAGTTTGAACTAGGTAACGTCTCGCATAAAAGTTCCCACCTAAAGCTTTGAACCGGGAAATAATTCGTGAAATGGAATAACATGTATTTTATGGTCGCGATGCTACTCAGGCTGATAACAATAGTGCTGAAGCGTTGGGATAACTACGTCCACCAGCGTTAAGTATTTTTCGTTCCCTGCTGCGCCTTCGTACATGAAGTCATCTAGATGCATTTATTGTTCTGACCTTGTCGGGTCGCGGGGCCAAGTTGTAGTGGTCAGTCGCTGACCTTTTCAGGGTCAGCGACTGCACCCTATTACAAAACTGCGGACAAAAGCAATACCGAGATGCAGAAATCATCAAACCAATATATCGCCGGAATTTTAAGGGACTGAGGGATAAAAAATACACTTTTAGTTCTCTAGTCAGTATTTGACCTTGCGACCTTTTTAAACCCGATATTAAGCAGTTTCGCCCAACTTTCATCTCTGAATTTTTCTCACTAAAACAAAGTCTATGATACTGCTCAGCATCTCCACTCACTTACGCTTGTTCAATTCATTTTTGAAGTATCGGACTTTGCTTTATTTTGGATTCAGATAGGTCACAAGCTCCATGACCTTTGCTATGTATGACTCCGAAATTTCTGAAAAGTGTTCTGACACCGGGCCATAGCTGGCATGGGTATCAAGCGATTGCCCTCTGTACACTGAACATGTTTGCATGCTTTCTTATGTGCTTGATCTCATTCTATCCTTATACGACTCCATACAAGGTCAGCCAAGGTCCACGCATGACCATAAGGATAACGCACGCAGCCATAGTGATGTGGGCATCATTTGGAAGCTCCTGCTCTGCTGAATACGACGCAGCACTTCCTTGACTGCTACTGGCTCCCCAGAATTGCTGCAGTCGTCAGAAAGAGATCCGCATCTCCCGCACCAAATGCACCAGTTGGAAATTCACAAGTGCATGCATTGTACAAAGCAGACGGCAACAGCCCCAAAATTGGCTTTTCCACATTCGCCAGCATACGGCCAAATCCTTGCGTCCTTGCGAGCTGTGAAGGAACCCACCCGATTTATCCATGTTTTGCATCTGAACCTGAAGTTGCAAATTGACGGTTTGGATAGCCGTGTGAATTACAACAACTTCATGGTGTACAGCGATTGCCACACCGACAGGAAAGAGTGCATGATGCACCGTTGTCTGGAATTCCCCTGAGAGGAAGGTGCACGGAGGTAGAGAGTCAAAATTGCATTGCTAACCTGGCCGAAGACGAGATCAGGTACAAGCAGTAGATATCCGTAAATCAATGCGCTATGGTGCATGTCATCGCTCCTGTGGACGAGTCCTAGCAAGGCTATATCAGACCTAACTCGTCACGACCACGTTGCAAAAGCTCTAAACGATTTTTTCAAACAACTAAATGACCTTTGGGTGATGAAAAAGTTATCCTTGTGGCGATTTTTCAGATAGTTACGTCTACATTGTGCAAAACTCAAAACAGTTCAAGGATTTCATTGATCGAACATCCAGCTTACAGTCCATTCGTACGTGCTGTACACAAATGCCAATCATTTCAGCTTTTGTTTTATTTATGACTAATTAAGACATAAGACTAGCATGGTTGCAACATTCTAGTAGGTTGTGATCCTGCACGTGATATCGGCTCATCCAGCCATAATAAAATCGTTACTTCAGAGATGTCCTGACCAACACAAAATAAGTTCATTTTCATAAACATCTGTCATCATCGGTTAGAACATGGTAGTAGTTAGATGTGAGTGACATTTCCATGAAACTTTCCATGGAAAATAATGCGTCTGACGGGATGGAACGGGCCGTCAAAGGATCAGTATCAAAGTCAGCCTGTAGCGCACACGAAATAGTCGGATTTTGACGCCGGCAGACGTGTTCAAATTTTGTGAGACTCACCTCGGCAACATCAAGTTCTTTTAGTTACTGAAGCCTCTGTCGTTAGGAGAGAGAGAGAGAGAGAGAGAGAGAGAGAGAGAGAGAGAGAGAGAGAGAGAGAGAGAGAGAGAGAGAGAGAAAGAAAGAAAGAAAGAAAGAAAGAAAGAAGGAAGGAACGAGGAACCTAGATGACAGGTTCCTGAACACAAAGGCTGTGAAACGTACGCCAAAATGCCATAGGATAGTCGCTAGGAACGAGGACGAAATAACAGCGTTCAGGCTTACACTGGGTGATGATGTAGAGATCAGGATGCCAGCGAAGTGGACTAAGAACACCGCTGTGTGGACGTCAATACAGATGATAATTGGCTATTGCTGTTTTTATACGTGACTACTCATACCATGTTGTTGATATGATATGCCATATAAAGTTCACATATTTTACCTTGCCAAAGGCAGCAACTTCCGTCTCCATCGCCCAGCTAGGCTATGTTATGGTGCTTTATTCTGCATCAAAATTTGAGCTTCATGACTTTTTGCTCACTGTAGATAGGGGAACTTCTTTACTTGATTGTGCCGAATACGTCAAAGAAGTATTCCATTGTGTTCAGAAGAGTATAACAGCTCCCAAATGACATCTACCTTAGCATAAGTATGGTACAACGGCGCAATATTCTCGTGGGCCATCATTTCACCTTATCTGACCTTTCATGAAGTCGTATAAGGTCAGAATTGGGTCAAACACGTTGAAAACACAATGGAACATATTTAGTGAAAGGAAACAGCCGTTTCATACCCGTATAGGCCATGGTTCGGTGTAAGAACATTTTTCACAATTTCGAGCTCATGCATGACCAAACTAATTGACCTTGTGACTTATCTGAAACCAAAATAAAGCACATCTTACCCACTGGACATAAGTCTTAGTTTCAGATAAGATGACAAAACCCAATGGTATTAATCAATAATCAGGGGCGTTGGAACCGGAGGTCAAGGGGGCGGCTGCCCTTGGGCAACATTTAGCATTAACCCTATGGCGTTGCATGAAAAGAAACGAGATAAAAATCACGTTTGTCCTCCACCTCCACAGAGCCTCAACCGCTCCTGCCAACGATGGACAATAGTCAATAGTCAACAGCAACAACAATCAACAACAATGCTTCGCGAATTTAAGGACATACAAATCAGCGACTGATCAGAACTCTGGGTGCGTCAGGTGGCTAAACCATTTGGTGGCCTTTAGCGCAGTCCTTTGCGAACCGAACAATGCCAGTACTATTTATTGATAACTACATATTAAGGGCGAGAACCGAAGCATGCAAAGATATGCATTTTTACACCAGGCGTCTTTTGAACACCCAGAATCACTCGCCCTTCAAATAAAACAAACAGTACTTACCTCCAATGCACTACAATCTCTCCGCACGTCAGACGCAGCGAGAATGACTCACGCTGTATCCCCTGTTGAAATTTTGGTGGTATCTGCGCATTAGTGCCATCTACAGGCAATTTCTTGCCAAGTTTGCGTAATTAGGAGCCGTGCGTATATAGAAACACTTACACTTTTTGCGGCCGGCACCCCGCTGCTTTATGGTAGATACAAACTGCTGAAAGTTAAAGTCCGCGTTAATTGTTTAAGATTTCTGTGGGCAAACGCCATGTAGTTCTAGTTCCACCACTCAAACAACAGCGACGAAACGAGGATTGGTTGCAGACGTTGAAACACTTGTTCGCCATGTAACGCCAAAGACCTAACACCAGAAGTTGATGGAAATTGGGACCCTTGCCTCCCACCATTTCTCGGTTTCTTCCCCTGGTACCACAAGTAATCTAAAAAAAATGTATCCGTGCATGTCTAAAAGTTATGACTGGGTCGATTCACGGTTCTATATTAATTGCTTGCAGAACGTGTATTCATTGAGAAGAGTATAGTCATTCTACGGGCGGTGAAATCTGCGTAGTCTTCCCATGACTGGAGATTTCCAAAAATTATTGGAGGGTCCGCATAGGATTTCTGACCGTTTCTTTCCAGTCATTGCCATAGACCCAATGTTGGGAAATCCTGAATTTTGGGGGTACGGGCCCCCACCCTCCGTGATCGCCAGCCATGGATCTTCCTGAGCTGGGCATATTAAGCATTATCGCGTCTTTTGTGCCATCTTGCATCGGTGACCCTCTCTGCGTGGCACATCTCACTGCGACTATCATGACACGTCTGCTATGCCGTGGTATTTCGTGTCATGCTCCGTTACACAATCCCGACATGCCGCATCGCATCGTATTAAGCCGCGGCGTGCCGCTCCGTGCGTGCCGTGAAATCTCCGGCTCCTCAGTGTTCTGACGCTTTGCGTTGTATTGTGTCACATCGTTTCCTGTCGTGCTGTGTCACGTACACGTTTGACTGTGTGTGTGTGAATGCCTTGTATCGCGTTACGCTCATCGATCGTTTGGCTGATGGAAACCATCAGAAAGCTTTTACCGCACTAAATGCACGACCGGAAAGCTTTCAAGGAGCCATGAACGATGCGGAAGGTGAGCCATACCCACGATGGAAAAAGCCGTCCCGGTGCAGCTTTTTTGGCAATAATGCTAATACCATTACTCTAGACATCCCACCAGAAAAAAACAAGGAAGCAGAAAAGCAAACATACAAAAGTTTGCATTGCCTACCTTTCTTCTAAAACCCACATAAAACTATTTGCATTAAGTCTGACTAAGCGATTGGGTTACGCACTGTGCAAAATAAACTTCGTTTAAATGTTTTTTTTTTCTTCGCAAAAAGCCATATGCAAAAACTGTGGTGTGTCAACAGCCGGTGGCGTAAAGAGTCTTGGCCCCTGTTCTGTCCAATGAAGAGTTCCGCGGTAAATCGTATAGCTGAACCCCAATTTTAGCATCTATACGTCATAGAATTACTTGAAACTTGGTACATCGGGTCATCTGGATGCGTATGTTGTTTTTAGGAAGTTTGAGTCTCGTCGGGTCAGTGTCAGGTTGGAGGCATGACCTTTTCAGAATAAGTGAATGCAACCCATTACAAAACTGTGAATAAAAACAACACTTAAGCGTAAATATTCACAAATCCGCATACTACCAGAACCGTGAGGAACTGAGAAATGAAAAAAATACGTTTTTATTATGATATTTTTTATTTCGACACCCTGTGGCCTTTCTAAATCCTAAATTAAACTGTTTTTCTCAGCTTTTATTTCTTAACTCTGCTATCAAAAACAAAACTTATGTCCAGTGGGTAAAATGCGCCTTATTTTGGTTTCAGATAAGTTATATATATATATATATATATACATATCAATATATATTTCTTATATGCATATATATATATATGTTATATGCATATATATATATACATATAACATCGATATATATATATATCACCAGTATTTGGTGGATGTTTATAAATAATGACTTTATGTAAATCACACTGATTAATTTACACCGTCACGTATTCCATGCTTTCTTGTCATTAGGTATCTTGAATGATAACACCACACAACATTTAAAAGACACATAAATTTGTATCGAATGGAACAAGCATACGTCAGTATTAGTCTTGTTCTGAAAACGAACACATATGTGCCTAGTGTGCGAATGTTGTGCAGATTCCTTTGAGTCATATATTCAGTGTAGGATATGCGAAAACTGGGCATGCGTCCCACGCACTGATAACGGAAAAGGGCAGATGTGCACATGTGACGTGTCCAGTATCGGTATCCCAATATCACAATGACGTGCCCAATGACGGTAGGTTACGAGCAGAGCGATAACGCAGACTGCCTATATATTTGCATGTGATAATGTGGAGCAGCCATCACTGCTTTACCTATTGGTGTACCAAAAGGCATTTTAGAACAGTTAGCCTTGTTTCACTGTCATCTTGAGCGGGCACATACCAGTGTTAAAATGACGCTATGTAGGCAGCTCGAATTCTCATGCATACGGCACACATCATTAATGTTTCAGATTCAGAGGATGCATGACACATTACTTGACCTTTTTCTCCTGCAAGCCGTGCGGAATTAGGTATGTATGTCATATGTATGCATATATATATATATATATATATATATATATATAAAGAGAGAGAGATATTTACCTATCTATTTATATACAAATATACATATATCATATAAGCGACTGTTACGAGTTCGATCAAACCAGAAACGAATTGAGATGGAGTTTCTGTTATGGCGATGGAAACGATCAATATTTGATAAAGCGAAAAACATCGTCTGCCAACTTGCAGCAACAATGGAAATGAATTTTCTTTTGCGCATGGCATGATATGAAGGCAGACATTTTAACATTCTGCTGAGGCGGAAATACCAGACTAAAAATATGTCATCCAGCCGGCCCGGAAGTTTAGACTGGCGTTCAGATTCAGAAGCATTATTTTGACAGTGACAATATATATATATATATATATATATATATATATATATATATAACGCAGAAAAGATTTGCTGATCCATAGATATGTATATTATACTGGTGTTATTGCAATAGTATTATTTTGATATTCGTATTATATATATATATATATATATATATATATATATATATATATATAAACGAATTACTGAAAAGCAAGGCGTACCGCCAGGCCACACATCGCGGCCGCTGTATGAATGTAACAAGTGAGTACCCTGAACGATACCGGACTAGTGCCATCCGTTCGTTCATCCGTAGAGCTCTCAAGTACTGCTCCGACTGAACCTCCACGCACCAAGAAATGCAGCGCTACAAACGGATTGCCATTAACAACGGCTGCACCAACACCGATGTAGACTTAGAAGTCAAAAACTGGATCTGTCAACATCAACACTTCCACCGAAGATAAGAGCAACACCACGATGTATCTACCGCGAAAATTAAATGTCGCCATTCTGCAGGGGCGCCGAGAGACTACTGCGCCAGAAGATCACTACCAATGTCCACTGCATAAGCTTAGCCTGATCGTCTATTACCGAAATGCCAAGGTGGGCGGTCTAACCATAAGAAACAACATCTCTCAAGGCTCGAGTCCTCTGAAGAGTACCAGGGTGGTCTACCAGTTCCAATGCCCGTACAACGGCTGCCAGTTTCATCGCACTGGAGACCACATTAGTATGACAACCGCAACCCTTTCACCTCGCCTCACGATGCATCTGCACGAGGGAGCACCTAGCCGACACATGTTTCAAATGCACCACCGACAACTGACCCGCGAAGATCTGACGCAAAACACCAGGATACTCAAACGAGTTAATGACAACAGAAGATTGCGTATCATCGCAGCCCTCTTCATACGTGAGTACGTGAGAAGCAGTCCGCTCTAAACAAGCAACTTCTTTCGTGTATCACTCTGGAACTGTTCCAGATGACGGCGACGTAAACACAAGCAGCTGTGACAACCTACGAACAGTGTGATCGTAGTAATATGTCCCGTTAGTCCTGTAACTGTTGAAATATCTCCTGAGCGTTATTGTTTTGTGATTACTTGCGATATTCTGACATTTCTTTTTAAATTCAGACAGAGATGTGACAAAAATGATACTTTTAAAATGGACCAGGTAGATCCAAAACGTCAAGGAAATAAAATGTAATACTATGAATATTCGGGAACTCATGCTCTCTTTACCAGAGATCGAAAGAAACATAACACGGAACATCGAACAGACAAGAAAGAAGCCTACAAAAGCGTGTTACGCCCTTGCGTTTAATAAGACCTGCATCAATGAAAAACTTCTGCTAAAATACTTACACACATAGACACACACACACACACACACACACACACACACACACATATATATATATATATATATATACATATATATATATGAGATATCGCATATAGGAACATTGAGACGTAATTATGCACACATGAAATAGAGTTTGCAAACGCTTGCTATTGATTTTTGGGTAAGGATGCGAAACTTTGCAACGTTTTGGCATGCGAAGAACTATCCAAAGTTAAGTAAGTGATATGCTCCAATCAGGTTTATGCTGTAATTCCTTCAGGACAATCATCTAAAACCTTAGGCATGCGAAGTTAGTGACCCTGTTTCTGCCATTGGTTTCCTAATGAATCTATCTGAATATATATTTTTGTAAGTGATATCAGGCCCCCTGAGTTTTGTATGCAAGCCACTCTCAGAACGTTCAGCTGGATCCATCTCAAAAGTTACAAGCCAGAAGTCAGACGTTAGTTACATGTCAGAACTCAGACGCACTTAGACGCCAGTCACGTGCCAGTGAAATGCCAGTCAGATGCAGTTATCAGCGATCCTGCACGTCGGTCTGATCTGGGGGAAAAGTGAGGTGGGAACGAAAATGGAATTTACCCGAGCGCGGAAGTTAAATGTCCCTACAGAACTGTCGTTTTGTTTCGGGTTCTCGAATCGTTACTGCGAGCAGTTCTCAGAACTGAATCCGCGCCTCAGGACACTTAAAACAGGTCTTTTGTATACAATAAGAGGTCGTCCGCTGCGATGCAGTTCAGTTGCCAACAACGCGTGCTGCTGTCCGCTCTGCACGCGAGCGGAAATCCAGATTGGGCGATCACTCCCGGCCGACCGCGCCAGAAATATCGACGCGATGTCTGGAACCAAAAAGTCGAAACAGGGCCCGTGGACTCCGTAGTCGTAGGCCTTGCAGTATGCAGTATTGGTCGGTTAACAGTTCCGAAGAGAGATAGGCATTTCGGGTGTCACAATGGATACGATGCCTCAAATGCAAAGGTATAAATGAATTTGAATTCAGTGATGACTGATAACGATTAACATTTATCACTGTGAAGTTTCCACAGTAACTTTCGGCGGAATTTCCACAACTTTTGACGACTAAACACCTGGTCCTGAATGATTTATACGTATTCGAAATAATGCATATCACTAAGTTTCATTATTACAGCACGTGGGGCAAACATATACTCACTGTAGCCACTTCATCGCAGCACACTTCGTTTTGCTACCGACGGCTTCCACCCGTTCCACCAACATAACGGTTGGATGGTGCACGAAACGCAATGCTCGTTTTATGGCGACGGTACCTGACTCTTGCGATAACCGCATTGTCCTTAGGCGGGGGACCCACGGTTATCTGAATGCAAATGACCATTGATAACCCTGTAAACCTACATTTCACCATTCTGTCAGCAATGTCAAAGCTGTCATAACACGCCACTGTTACGAGCGCTGGCGCGATGCAAACAGAGCTCGAATTCTCCGAACAGGTAGCAGCTCCGGCTAACCGTCCCCCAGAACGGTCTGTGCCGCTGACCCGCCGCCTGTTGCAGACGCCTGCGGCGATTCTGCGCTGGCCGCCGCGCTGACCGGCCTGATCGCGCGGGCCGCGCCGGCCGAGGTCGCCGTGCTCGGCGGCGACGACGACGCCGGCTGCCTGGCGCGCCGGCTGTGGGCGGCCGGCGTGCCGACCACGGCCGCGCCGCTGCCGACCAAGCACGGTCGCTGCGCGCTGGCCGCGCTCGGTCCGGCCGCAGCGCTGGAGGCCGCCTACCGCGGCGCGCGGCCGGCACCCGCGCACCGCGCTGCCTGGTTCCTGGGCGTGCGCGGCAACGGCTCGGTGGCGCTGCCGCGGCTCGCGGCCGCGCTCGCCGAGTCGCAGCGTGTCACGGTCGTCGCGTGCGACGGCGGGTGCCGCGCGTTTGCGGCCGTGTCGCCGGGCGACGGCGCGGCGCGGCTGGTGCCGGTCGGGCCGGTGGGCGGCGACCGGCCGCCGCCGCCGGCGCCCGACTGGCGGCTGCGGCGGCTCGGCGGCCGCTCGCTGACTGTGGCGCTGCCGCCGGAGCAGGCGGTCTGCGACTCGGACGTGATCGGCTACCGGCGCCGGCCGGACGGCGGTATCCAGCTCTGCGGCTACCTGGGCCGGCTGCTGGCGCTGCTCGCCGAGCACCTGCGCTTCCGCGTCGCGCCCTTCGACGTCCGCGGCTGCGGCATGCCCTCCAGCAACGGCTCGGCGTCCGGGCGGCTGGCGGTGCTGCAGCGCGGCGCCGCCGACGTCGGCGCTGGCAGCTGCACAGTCATGTACGAGCGCGTGCGCGCCATCGACATGGCTGAGTGGCACTGGACGGGCACGACCACGTTCGCGTCGGCGGCGGCACGGCCGCAGCGCCCGGCGCTGCTGCTCTTCCAGATCTACCGGCCCGCCGTGTGGGCGCTAGCGCTGGCGCTGATACCGGCGGTGGCGGCGCTGCGCTGGCTGGCGGCCAGCGCCGAGCGGCGCTGCCGCGTGCCTAGCCGGCGCCGCGCCTGGCAGCAGCTGCTGCTCGAGTCGGCAGCGCTGCTCGGCAACCAGGGCCTGCCGGGGCTGGGGCCGGGCAGCGCCGGCCGCGTGCTCGCCGTCAGCGCCCACCTGGTGACGCTGACGCTGGCCGCCGTCTACGCCGGCAACCTGACGGCGTTCCTTTCGATCCCGCGCTGGCAGCCACCGCTCGACACGCTCCAGCAGTTGGCCGACTCGGCCGTGCAGCCTCACGTCGTCGGCAGCCACAGCCAGTTCCACCTCTTCGCCAACCAGACGCGCGGCGTTCGTGGCCGCATCTGGCGCAAGATGGCCGCCTGCTCCGACTGCGTGCACCGCAACACCGGCCGCTCGCACCGGCTGCCGTTCCTGGCGCGCGTCGCTGCCGGCGAGGTGGCCATCTTCCAGAGCCCGCGTGCGCTCTCGCAGCGCGCCAGCACATATTTGCGCCTGGTTGGCCGACCCAACGACAGCTGCCCGTTCCATCTCGCGCGCGAGACGCTGCGACGCGACTTCTATGCGCTCATGCTGCAGAAGCACAGCAAGTACCGGCCGGCCTTCGACGACACCATCCGCTGGCTGAAGCAGTTCGGCGTCGTTCAGTACCTCTACAGGCGGTCCGTACCGCCACTCTGCGGCGACGCGACGGCGCGCGGCCCCTCCAGCCGCGTCGACTTGCACAGCCTGCGCGGCGTCTTCTTCTGCTGGCTGGGCGGCATGGTGGCCGGCGCGGCAGCGCTGGCCGCCGAGCGCTTCACCTTCCACTGCCTCGGCGAGACGGTCTGCGAGGCGGTCGTGGAGACGGAGTCAAGGCGGAGGGGCAAGTATCGGCCGGACGGCGACAGCGAGCCGGCCAGGAGCGCCCGGCGTTACCGCGTCTGCGACCCCTCCGTCCGCGAACAGATATTCGAGTACGAAATCTGCGAGGAGGAGACAGACGTGTGAGCCGAGACGCGCAGCTGCTCGTCTCCTTGGAGTGTACGTGACGAGGCTACTTCTTTTTACCGAAGCAAGGCTCGAACTCTGTTGAGCGGACGCCGCGTTCTGCTTGGATGTTTGGTGTTAAATTTGATCATCATGATGTGCGATGCATTGCGCTCTTAGCAAAACTGATAACGTTATCCATCGATGTTGTAATATGCATGCACTGAACTCTGTGGAGGCTGATTCCTTTTTCATAAGGGATGTGTCCTGCGGCAACGGCATTTCTCCTTTTCTGCGGCCGTATTTTCGGTTTTGAATTCAAGTTCAATGCACATGTTTTCCTTAACTGGAAGTGTGATGTAGTCACTGTAGTCCTGCAAAGCATGCTGTAGGGAAACGATAAATGCAAAATGAAGTGATAGCAGCCATGGTCACAAGGAGCAAAGGATTGGCGTAATCAAACATAGTGAAAGATGTTGGCCGGCTATGGCGAGTCGCATAGAAAACTTGAAATAAATGGCGGTCAGTATAAAATGGGGGAAAAAAATTCGGACAGTTTGTCACACACTCGCAGTTTATTGAACCGCAGCAAACTCATTGTTACAGTTGGTATCCTTCAAACACATGCATATGCACTCAATGGACCTCCGACACGTCTTTCTGACCGGCGCGGCGCAGGCGCGCCAGCAGCTTCTTCATCATGTCCTGCGGAACCTGCGGCTCAATCTCTCGTACCACGCGCTGTATTCTGAGCTTCACCTGACTATCAGATTTTGTCTCCCAGCCTCCTTCATACACCCTTTGCTTGACAACCCGAGAAGTCCTCAGTAGTTCTGAACTGCTGGGCACAGAGAGATTTCATGTCTCGAACCCCAGGCTTCTCAAGTTCCAGCGTTTGGCCAGTAGGCGCTGGAGGGATTTGGCCAGAAGGGTACATCGCTATCGGGCTACTTCTCGTCAAAAAACGTCAATAACGATCGCCGCAGACATTTCTTTTGTAATCTTCGCCACTCACATAGTCCTGCTGGGGACGATCGCCGGTTTTGTCACATCTCTGGGCTGATAGCGATCCATACGAGACGCTGTCCTAAAAATTTACTTTCAGGTTTGAATTGTACCCCAGGAGGGACATTTCCTTCCAGGCCGGTCTCACGAAACATCAGATGGACGCCTGTCTTCGAAATTCCGATATCTCAGCCAGCTTCCTCTGGGACATGCTAAGGTTTCCCCGGGCCGTGCCGACCAGCTGCCCCATAGGTTGGCAGGCATTTTGGAACTCCTCCATTTTCCAGAGTGTTGTATCTATAGTCCTGTAGATGGTAGACCCTGATATGCTGTGTTTCTTGGAATATATCAGAATGCTGGAATATCAAATTACAAGTAGAAAACTACCATACCAATGGTTTACAACTGAAAACCTAATAAGATTCAAAATTTACCCTGATGGGCCAAAATTCTGCCACTGAAAACTATTATGAGTTTCAAACTGTCAGTTGCGTCTGTCGGCCTTGAACTATGTTCCCCAACGGAGATGAATGGATGGCAATTGCGGAGATTTTTGCGCGCTGTTCTGGAGCCGTCTCGGAAAAAAAACAGATGGGTCATTTTGATACCGTGTTGGCGTGGGTTAAGGATGCCTCAGATGTCAGCAAACCAAAAATGTATCGCAAGTGCGCCTGAAATTGATGATTCCGCGCTGCGTTGGCAGGATGTATACGTCCTGCCAATGGCAGAGATAGAAAATTTGACGTGAACACGCAAAGTCCACTAAACTGCGCCTGGCCATTCATTGCTGTCACTGTGTTCTTTACAAGTTGTTGAGCGCTGCGCTCTGGACAAAGAAAGGGGTGGCAAAGCGTGCGTGCCGTTCAAAATTGGCGAAGTAGCCATGCTGAGTCCCAGCTCAAATGTACATGTAAACATGTAGAATGCCACAACTCGGCGCAGGTAAGCTAATTGAATAGCAAAGAATAGACTGACGTAAAACGGCATCATGCCAATTTCTGTTCAAAATATCTTAGTTAAGGACTTACTACGGGGAACATCTGGCGTTCATATTAACGAAAACAAAACCATACCCGTTTTTATCTTACCTCTCGACGCAAAGTGCATCTTTTTCACCTGCTGTGAATATAAAACTTACCTGCTGCCACATTCATCTGAGACGCTGGTCGAGAAATTTCGATCTTTCAAAGACCGGACGTTTTGTCAAACGAACCATGTTTAATAAAACGGCGTCATATTTCGTCCGGTAGCGGCCTCTTAGTTTCCCAGTCGTACTTTGAATGAATCCAACCTCTGTTATTCTTTGCATTCACACTGTTCTGCCTCGCTGAGCACAATAAACGGAAGACTGATTAAGCCACTGTCGTAAGGAAGCTTCCAGGTATCGAGAACGATGGAGGAAAATGGACCAATGTTATTGGTTACAGATCATCCGTCACAGCTATGCTTCATTTAAAATACGACAATGGTGCCGCGGCGCTTGAATTATTGCAGTACTTTGCAATACGCAACGATGACATTTATGGGCCGAATATCGCCCCTTTGTACCACCGTGACGGACGAACGCGGTCGTCACTAGTCATTTGCGGGTCAACACCGTCCATTCGAGTCCGTCCCACGAGGCTGGTGAAGAGTGCCATCGATTATAGATGATCCGCTTAGCAAAGACAGCGTAACAGCTCGGTGCCATGCATTTCGTTTATCTGTGGAATAAACTCGCGAAAGACGATGCGTCTAAGTAAAGAAGTTTGTTTTATTTGGGGAAGTCCTTATGCGGAAAAATGAACAAAATGAAAAGATAATTAAAATTCAGGTTGACTGCATATTACGAATTCCAATGCCACCAACAAAAAGGTCACTGGCATACGTTTGATAACTTCTACCAAATGTGTAAATCTACTTACTTCTTTCAAGATTAATATCTCATTAATGGCAATACAGAGTACTGGGTGTCACGGGTATCACAGGGAAAATCATGCAAAATACCACATGAAAATTGCATCTAGGTTCGTTGTAGCCACCACAAGATAAGGTGAGCGAAACAAAATATTGTGCCATTTGGCATGTACTGAACACGGATCGCTAAGCGTACATTTCTGGCTGTCATCCTGCCACTTTGCTGACATGACAATAAACACTAGTGCGCCGAAACCATGACAAAATTTTGTGAGCAATACTGAGCTGGTTTCCAAGTGTGCTTAGGAGTCTGGGTTTCGTATTGCATGTTCCTCCAGAAGAAGGACACTCATATCGGTTGAATGCCATCAGCCGACCTTCGTTCGATAATGTACAGATCCATGCTTTACATCACGTTGGAATGTCAGGAAATTAGTGTCAGATGTTGCATTAAATCGAGACATGCTGAATGTCATGGGGTTCCCGCTTGCTTTTACATGACCAGCTTTTAGGTGATTCTGTTGGTTGACACCGGTGCGGGAGGGGGGAGGGGGGAACGGGTGATTGAATGAACAAGACTGTGTCTCCTTATCACTGGTCTTGTACCTTTGAAGCATGCCAAATGTTACATTCATTTTGCCGGCAATAATGAACAGCTGTTAAAACATTCTGACGTCTTTTTCTGGTAAATGCGTCTCATCAAAAAAAAACATGTCGCACAACCCGGACCCCCCGATTTTCACTTGGTGCAAACCATTGCCCTTGAGCTATGGTTTTGGGGCTAAAATCGAAATTTCTTGTTGTCTGTTACATCACTGATACAGTAAGGATAAAAACTGCACTTTCGCATCCTCATTTATCATACACGTCCAATAGACGCGACTGTCAACTTTACTTACCGTGTCATGCAAGTTTGAGGGTGTTAGTTTTAAGCACCTTGCGCTTCACGTGCATGTTGAACCGCCGTTTCGGCCTTGGTCCATCGACATTGATGGCCCAGATGCCTGTCCGCCTTCCTAAGTAATCAACGCATCAGACTTGACTCTTTACGTCTCGAAAATTGACCTTTAAGAAGCAGGGGTGTAAAAAGGACAGACGCGCGCTGTACGCAAACCTTTGCACCGGCCACCAGGGATGTCGATTTCTGTAAATGATTGGAGGGTCGAGCCGAGAGCCCGACAACCTAAGCTTTTCTCAAATGTGAAATGGGTTTCTGATCGAATTCAGTCAACTTTATTTTGACCAACGGAAATTTGTAAGTTTCTTGTTACTATTTATCAAATTAAAAATTACATTTATCCCCATGTGTACAGGTAAATATATATATATATATATATATATATATATATATATATATATATATATATGTCAATAGAAGATGAAAAGATAGATAGATATATCGATTAATACTTTATTCTTTACTTTCTGTCTGTCTCTTATCTATTCCAGCCGTTCTTTTCTTTATTATTGCTCATTTCCCTTTAAAACTGGCATATAACATTGGGCGGACCCAGACCAACATTGAGTGGGCCAGGACCCTCTCAAAAGAATACAAATCGACACCCTGCCGGCCACATTGACTAGGACACCATTGGATAGCGCTGGTGACGGCCTATCTGCTCGCCAAAGTTCAAGCGGCTAACTCGCTGTTTCCGGCGCTCGGAGGACCCCGTTTCGATTTTGAACAAGCTCGTTCACAAACTCTGTCCGTCGAGTGCCACAGAATGCATCAGCACGCGCCATCCGGTTGCCACTTCTGATTACCATCCACTGTAATGTTTTTTTTCTATCCGTTGTAATCTAGTAATGCGTCCCTTCCCTTTAAAGGCAGCACGACAGGGAACGCTCGTTCATAATGGGACTTATGCAAAAAGAAGGTTGTATCGACTATTTATGCGGCTGACAGCTGGACATTTGCCTGTGAGGATGATAGCAGTCATGAAACGAAATGGTCCATCGCTGCTCGTCAGTGTATACATGCTCTCTACAAATGTTTGAGCAAACATTTCAGCTTAACCCACCCCGTGTAGTTGTATTCCGTTTCGACACTCAGGCAAGTATCGTGCTCCCCAAATACGTGCGTTTGTTCGCTTGTCTGTCTGCACTTGTGTTTTCAATTTCTCCCTTTCCCGAATCAACAATGTCTTGTTTGATTGTTGCATAGAGTTTGCATGAGTAGATCACGCACGGGGAATCTCTACGCTTTCGCATTTTTTTTTCAATTTTGTTGGCTTTTCCGCAATAAAAGCGCACTTAGGCTGCCGTTGAGGAGATGTACATTTTTTATTTATGCGCCCTATTCACGTTATGGGCCTTACTCCCTCCAGGTGCTTTCCTTTTTTGATGCCCCCGAAAAAAGTAAAAGGTCACTTCACTTGTGTGCGTCCAGTGCACTGTTCGGAGGCGGGCAAAAATATGGAAGTCCATCTGATACACTGACCCGCTTGTACTTGGAGGTAATGCCGGTACAGGCAACGGAAGGCGTCAGAAATTTCCCAGGACAGCCTTCATGAATGATGTACGGCGCGAATCGACGCCGCAGCCGCACGGGGCCGCCGACTCCCGAGCGGTACCTGAAAACACCCATCCATCGTGAGCAAACCACTTGATCACAGGGGACCAACTATTGCCACCGCTGACAGTAAGGCCCCGTACAAATGCACGAGTCGTAACCTTCAGAAAGGATGGTCTCTTCAGGCGCAGCGGGGAAAACGGGCGGTAGACGTAAAACTTTGGACACCAGTTTCTGTAGGCACATTAGTCTCAAATGTTTACCACGGCTGCGCGGACTTCCGGTGGAAACAGATGTCATCCATTTCGCAATAAAACTGATGTTTAGGACCAAAGCTTGCAAACGCCATTCGCGACAAGACCCAGGCACAAGACTTGGAAGCGGGACGGATCCAGGATTTCGCCAAGGGAGGGGGAAGGGTCAGCGCGGCCCTGCTCCCCGCCGCTCCGTTTTTTGCTCTTCAGATGTGGGAAACCTTGATCTGCTCGGGTCCAAGCCGAAATATTTGATGTAATTTTGCGTTTTTTACCATATAAAGTAGCCGACAAAAATAAAATGTGCTACCTTATCTGAGAAAATTTTGCGTTTTGTCTCCCTACAAACTGGTCGAAATGTGATAACAGTGGCGGAATTTTAGATACCTGCGTTTCTCCCTCTTTTTGGAATGTCGTGTATGTAATTGGTTGAAGAGCAACTCTGCCCCCTCGTGTTTCTGGAGATCTTTCGTCGGTTATTTGTTCATCCATCATTCTGTCCCGCAATGCTTTTCCATTTCTATAAACATTGCTTTATGATATTTATCCCTATTCAATATTTTGCCCTTCAATGCTTTTCCCGTTTGATGTTACTATATGTGGTCATTTACCTTATTTGGTATTTTGTTTTTGACTCTCTGTACACAATATTTTGGCATTCGATATCCCGCTATACGGCATTTTATGGGGTAACGGTATCGTACCTAGTTCCGACAACACAAACGCGGGCAAGAAACCAATGATGCGTGGTAATATGCATATATTCCCGCCCCCGACTGCCAGGGACGGTTGGCCCCTTCCCCCGAGGCTTTTCCAAGATTGCGAGAGAACGAACAGACGCAACGCCACGAAACTTTGTACACCTCTTTGCTTTATTATTTTTACACGGTATGTCAAAGTTTTGATCTCAGGTCAAGTCAGGTGTCTGACCCAGATCAGGTCAAGTTGACCTAAATCCAAAAAAGTTTAGCGTCCCGTAGCTTTTCCGGAAAGCGTGATATCACAACAAATATTGCAGAAATTAGAGATATTGATGAATGCAACAGATCTGTGTTCTAAGATTTTTCAGAATTTTCAGGGTCATTGTTCTAAGATCAACCCCATTTTCAACACATGTCGTCGTTTTTTCGTAATTTGGCGGATTTTTTGTAACATTTTTAGTGTGAAGTGAAGCGGACATCCCTTTACCGTCGATGGACAAAGTATCAATGACTTTCAGCCATTGACCTGAGGTCAGGGCACGAATAACTGTTATGAGCCAAAATACACTGCCGTCAAAATCGGCGACGAATAGCTCAGAACGAGTAGAAAATGGCAAAAGTAGCTCGTACAGTTACGAGTAATACCAAGAAGCTCAATAAGTTAAAAAATGGCAAATTTTGGAATAAAGAGACCGTCGCGAATAACGCTCCGCCGATTGTGTAGGCTGATAACTAACAAATTTTCCCAAAATTTAAGCATGAGGAACCATTGCAACAACCATTAGGATTAAAAAATGTTCTATGGCAAGGCCGATATCGAAAAAATGAAGATACGCTGAAATGAGTTCACGTTAATTTTATACCGCATTCAACTACGGCGCCCGGTGGCCGTCGGTGAGAAAATCGTTGTGTCGTCAACTCAACGTTTCGGCGTGTATATTAAACAAATCAGGGAGATCAGGTGTGTATCAGCATATGTGGACTTTAACCTGTCCATTGGCGCCTTTACCTAAGCTTTATTAATCACAGCCTTTGAGATCCAGGCCTCTTCTCGGTCTCATACAGTCGCCTGTGAGGAAACATAGATAGGGCATAAATGGCTTACATATTATCCAAAACTAAAAATGAGACCAATTACGATCTCTACTTTTCACGTCCTTTACAACGGTGTGCTCATTTTTATCACGCGGCCAGCCGTTCGTGAGTTAGAGGGGTAGTTCAACCCCCTCTTCCAGTCAAGTGTTATCGGCGCCGACTGCAAGTCGGGCGCGGGTTAATCACGTGCGACATGAAAGAAATGCAGTGAGTTTGCACAGTGTCTTGTCCTAACCACCGGGGCTGCAGCCAGGATTTTCATAAGGGGGCCCGAAGCTCAGTGTAAACTGAAGTCATACGAAAACTGCCTGCCGGGAAGACGATGCGCAATGATTTTCACAAAGATGCGAGCCTAACGGGGTGCCAGGCCCCGGCCCCCCTGGCTGCGGCTGTGCTAACCATTACTGATTTTCCCTTCAATTGCTCTAATGCAAGGGTGTCGATCTGTGTTCTTTTGAGAGGGCCCTGACCCATCCAATGTTGATTTAGGCCCATCCAACGTTGGTTTGTGTCCACCCAATATTTTCTGCCATTTTTAAAGGCAAATAAGAAAAAAAAAAAAAAAAAGGCCGCAAGTAGAAAAAGGGAGGAGGAAAAAAAAAAATTATTATTAAAATATTTTTTTTTTTTTTTTTTTTTTTTTTTTATACATATTATACATATATAAACGCATATATATTCTTATATACATGGGGATAAATTCGATTTGTATTTGATCAATAGTAATAAAAAATCATGTATTTCCGTTGGTCAGAATAAAGTGGGCTCAATCCGCTGAGAAACCCACATTTGGGGATAGTTTAGGCTGTCGGGCCCTCGGCTCGGCTCCCCCAATCGCAGAAATCGACGCCCCTGTTTAACAGCAGTGATAGCTTTAACCCTATTCCCGGAGGGCTAGACGGTATGATCGATTCCCGGCAGGGGGGCGGATTCGGCCCCCCCGAGATCTCGAGAACTACACATCCGATTTCATTGCAACAAACGGCAATCGATTCACCATGACGTGAGCTACATTTTTATAAAAAAAGAAATTTTGAAAATTTTGAAAGGTGTGAATACAGGGGGCAAAAATGTCAAAATCAGGAGCATTTCTGTACTCCTTATAACTCCGTTGTTTATCAACCGATTTCGATGAAACTGGCATGAATCGAGAGATTATGGATAGGGCTTTTACCATGGGTACACACATCTGCAATTTCGAGAAAATTTATGGGCGTTCACAGGGTTTCAAAAATAGGGGGATTAGTTTTCTGACAACTGAATGAACAAAAAAGCAAAAACCCTTTTTGGCTTCTGCTAGTCATGTTATGCTAAAGAAGTACAAATCGCATTACAATGTTTGTATAATGTTAGCATAGGCGGTGCCAGGGACAAGAAAAAGGGGAAACTGTCATGGTCACATGTTCTTCACATCAGCTTGTGACCTTTGACCTTAAATGACCTCCAGTGACCTTTGGGTCACTTGGAATGATCTCGTGTGTATTTAATATTATCTGTAAGCGTTTTCAATCATTTGAATTCACTCTATTTCAAAAAATTCATTTTATGGCTATTGTGATATAAGGTACGTTCACCGACATTTTAGGTCATAGCTCCGTGACCCGATCTGATATCAAGCTGAAACTTGATACGCAAGTAGAGGGCACCGTTCTACGTCATATATATTCCGGGTGTGGCATTTGAAAAAAGCGCCAAAATTATTGCGAAAAAGACAAATTTTAACTTTTGATCTTGACCTGACCTTGTAAAGTGACCTCAGATGAACAAAATTACATCTGCAAATTGCCCAACTATTTAGTTATACATCCATATAACGTTTTAAGTTGTATCTTAAAAACGCTGTTTTTGGCAGACATTTTCCTTTTACTTTCAACATGGCCAAAAATGGCATGAGGCGCCTCCCAAAAACGTTGCCTGGCTCCGCCCCTGAGCAAAATAGAATGTTGAAATTTGGTCACGGTACGTAGAAAGAACAGCTAGGAAAATTCACCAAGTTTCGTGAAGCTGCGTTAAAAAGCCTGGAATTGGCAAGCAAAGAACCCGAGGGGGGCGGATTCACCCCTCCCTGCCGGGAATAGGGTTAATACTGTGCGGTCACCTTTATGGCTTCCTGCAGGGGCGTCGATTTGCATTCTTTTGTGATGGCCCCGGCCCCTTAATGTTGCTTTGGCTCCCAAGTGCTGGTTTGGGTCCTCTCAATATTTTCTGTCGGTTCTGAAGGGAAAGGGGCAGTGATAACGAAAAGAGCAATCCAACAGATAAGACATGGACAGAAAGTATAGAATTAAGCAAAACGAGGCCAATATATCCATTTTTCCAGACGTGTCGATTTGTATTCTTTTGAGAGGGCCCTGGCCCACCCAATGTTGATCTGGGCTTCCTATGTTGGTTTCGACCCCCAACATTTTCTGCTGGTTTTAAAGGGCAATGAGTAATTATACGCAAAGATCGGCAGCAGCAGATAAGATACAGGCGGAAAGTAAAGAATAAAGTCTAAAGTGATGTATCTATCTATCTTTCCATGCATCCATCTCTTTGTCTCTTTATCATATATATATATTTGGGATGCATGCCAATCTTTATTTGATAAAAGTAACAAAAAATTGTAAATTTCCGTTGGTCAAAACACAGTGGACTAAATCCGCTGAGAAACCCAGATTTGGGCAGTTTAGGATGTCGGGCCCTCGGCTCGGCACCCCAGCCATTAGCAGAAATCGGCACCCCTGGTTATCGGGGTCGGTTTTGTGAAGAAATTACATCATGTTAAACGCCGCTGTCGTGCGATATCCCTTGCTTTATCTCCCGTGCGGCTATCATATGCAATGTATGGCAGCACTTTGTTGTCTGGTTCACGTTTGTCTTCCAAACTGGGCATTAACGACATGCCCCAACGGAGCTGGTCCCGCTTCTGAAAAGAACATTTTTGTTCGCACATATATGGCCCGAAAACCGCATCTGTAGGTCAATGAGGCTATTGGGGGCAAAGTGCAAGGTCACTTTTGAATTGGCGGTGGGCAAAACATAGGGTTGGTGTAGTTTAAATGAAGTTATGGTTCATGAGAAGGTTAACAGTCAGGAGAAAAACAATCGTCTTCAAGACTAAAATGCATGGTTTGAAAAAGGCCAGTCCCACGTAGCCAGCCACTCAAAACAAATAAGAAACAACAAACTCCTGGGGCTACATTAAGATGTAGGCAGCTCTTTCGTGGCATCGTTTCACCACTGTCGTACGTAAGTGCTGCTACCCCGGTCGTCCCCCACCGAGTCACAGTTCCTTTGACGAGGCCCTGGGTTAAAGCTGCGCGTCATAAACGTGCACAAAAACATGGTTGAAAATATAAGAATTGAACACTGAAGGAAAACTTTGGGTTCAGGTGACGTAACGCTACCAAATGCTCTGCAAACAGATGCTTGCTTGTGTTGAGAATGATCTCTAGGGCCTTGGTTCAGAAGAAATGTTGAAGGACAGTGGTACAGTGTTGTGGATAATGTTTGTTATTGCTCCTTGGAAACAGGACAGTGCCAATATTTTAGGACAAGGTTATCGCTTTAACCCTATTCCCGGCAGGGGGGGGGCGGAATCCGCCCCCCCCTCGGGTTTTTTGCTTGCCAATGCCAGGCTTTTTAACGCAGCTTCACGAAACTTGGTGACTTTTCCTAGCTATTCCTTCTACGCGCTGTGACAAAATTTCGAAATTCTATTTTGCTCAGGGGCGGAGCCAGGCAACGTTTTTGGGAGGCACCTCAGGTCATTTTTGGCCATGTTGAGGGTAAAAGGAAAATGTCTGCCAAAAACAGAGTTTTTAAGATAAAACTTAAAACTTTATATGAATGTATAGCTAAATAGTTGGGCAATGTGCATATGTAATTTTGTTTATCTGAGGTCACTTTACAAGGTCAGGTCAAGGTCAAAAGTCAAAATTTGTTTTTTCGCAATAATTTCGGCGCTGTTTTTTTCAAATGCTAAACCCGAAATACATATGACGTAGAAAGATGCCCTCTACTTGTGTACCAAGTTTCAGCTTGATATCAAATCGGGTCACGGAGCTATGACCTAAAATGTCAGTTCGTGTACCCTATATCGCAAAAGCCAAAAATGAATTTTTTGGAATAGAGTGAATTCAATCGATTAAAAACGTTTACAGATAATATTGAGTGCACACGACATCATTCCAGGTGACCACAAGGTCACTGGAGGTCATTTAAGGTCAAAGGTCACAAGTTGATCTGAAGAACGTGTGACCATGACAGTTCCCCCTTTTTTATGTCCCTGGCACCGCCTATGCTAACATTATACAAACATTGTAATGCGATTTGTACTTCTTTAGCATAACATGACTAGCAGAAGCCAAAAAGGGTTTTTGCTTTTTTGTTCATTCAGTTGTTAGAAAACTAGTCCCCCTATTTTTGAAACCCTGTGAACGCCCATGAATTTTCTCAAAATTTCAAATGTGCATACCCATGGTAAAAGTCCTATCCATAATCTCTCCATTCATGCCAGTTTCATCGAAATCGGTCCATAAACAACGGAGTTATAAGAAGTCAAAAAGTACCCCCCATTTTGACATTTTTGCCCCCCTGTATCCACAAATTTCAAAATTTTCAAAATTTCTTTTTATAAAAATGTAGTTCACGTCACGGCAAATCGATTGCCGTTTGTTGCGATGAAATCGGATAATTAATTCTCGAGATCTCAGGGGGGGCCGAATCCGCCCCCCCCTGCCGGGAATCGGCCACACCGTCTAGCCCTCCGGGAATAGGGTTAAGTGCTTTTTTGGACGTCGAACAGAAGTCGGTTCATCAAGCCCTTGAGACACGTATGGGAAGAATTAGCGTTTGTTCAGTATCCACATGTAAATCTAATAGAAGGGCTGTAGGGACATCATACTTCGTATTTCCAAAAGACCCTTAAAGGTGCAACGAGTGGATGCTTCGATGCGGTCGAGACAACTGTTTTGACCCTGCTGCTGGACGTATATGTTCAAGACATTTTAAAACAGAAGACTACATTCAGACATATCTTATCAAACGTGACATGGGACTGCCTTCTCGCTTGTTTCTTCGGGATGGCCCTCTCTTTGTCTGCCCTCCTGGGTGTTGTCAAGGTGAGAGACAGTATCTGCTTGCATTTCTTGTCCTTGTAACCATGTTAAGACCACCACACTACCCATTTTGTTCTTACTGATTGCACAGAAAAATTGGCCGCTGTTTTGATTGATGTTGTAAAATAGATGATCAAAGAGGTATTTCTGTTACTTGCAAATATATGTGGGTAAAAAACTTCATTTTTCCTCAAAATGTGAGGAAATGTGATTTGGTTGTGAAGATGGATCATACAGTCTTTCAATCTACCTGTCATTTTGTTTGGAGTTGGACAACAGTGCGGTAACATTTGATATTTGATTTAGAGACAAATATACAAAAATTTTAGGCTTTGCAAAAGTGAACAAATTATTCCTGCAGTGATACTCTAAAATAACATTATAACAACAGCTAACTTCAGGAGGTGTCAATACTTCTGTCCTATTGCCCATTGTAGCCAATGATTTGACTGCACCAGGATATGTCAGTGACATCAGAATCATGCTACTGTACCATAACATTTTCATGGGTTGCATGAAGTGACAGAGTGAAAAGGACAGCACTCAATGGCTGAAGGCAGGCCACCAGTTTCTCTGCTGCTGATCAGTGTCCTCTCCAGCCAGGCTGCGGTGGGTGGGCTGCCATTGCCCTCCGCCACTGCCCTCACAAGCGCTCACCACCACCTGGTCGCGGCCCGGCTCCTTTGGCGCGCCAGGCCCGAGATCAGTATCGGTCGCGTTCCTGCGAGGACGCTTTACGATGTCCGCGGGCCCCTGCAGCCGTGAGCGGGCCTTATATCACACGGCCTCAGCCCGTCGCGCTCCCGGTGCCTGTGGCCCGCGGCGCGTCCCGCTCTCGGCCCGCCGATCGCGGAGGAAGGCGGACGTTCTCCATTTGCCGGCAGCGGCTGATGCGCGAGTGGCTGCGTCCAGTGCTGTCGCGATAAAGGCAGGTGCCAGTTTGCTGGTGCCTTCTTCACTCCACACACCACCGCTCCATACCTTGCTGACGGCTGCGACGGGCTCGCCGCGGCCGTCCGCCGCGCCCGGCGAGTGCGCTCGACGACCAGCCGGTAGGCTGGGGTCGACTCGGCGCTCGGCGTCGTCCGGCGGCTGGTGGGAGCTATCACGCACCCCCGCCTCGTTACTGGCATATCTCCACCAGTTCGCACGGCGGTAGCAGGGCGCGGGCGCGGGCGACCCGACCAAAGCTATAGATACGCCTGGAGCGATGGCTGCGGCAGCAGCAGCGGCTGCAGCAGCGGTGGGGGCAGTTGGCTCAACGGCGGCGGAAGCGGCGGGGGCCGGGTGGAGGGGGTGGGGTCGTCGGCGACGGAGCCAGACGGCGTGCCGCCCGTGGCGCAGAATGTGATGTAGCTGGGTCATCATCTCAGGGGTCTCGTCGATTAGCGGGTTAGTGATGCAGCAGAATGTCGGAATGAATGCAAATTTCATGACATTGTTGAGATCGTATATCATATTCTATGCATTTAATTTGTTCTGTCATGCCTCGTCCAAACGTTACCATGAAACAATCGTGGATGGAACGTAAGTTTATGAAGCAGGTACGGATCCGGGAGCGAAGGCGTCTTGCTTTCGTATCCTTATTAGCGGGTTAAAAAGGTGTTTTGTGAGGAATTTTAGGCCCAAGAGGCTTCTCATCCGCGGAACGGACAATCTCAGAAGCGGCTGAGACGATTCCCAAGAAACCATTGCCAGTCTCTATCTAGTGTACGATTTGTCCATCCTTTTTCAATCTCGTGGCTTCAGGTCACCGCCTTCATCTTGGAATTGACCAGTTATCTCTTTTAAGCCAGTGCAGCCACGCGCAGTCTTAGAAACAGCCTTACCGACTCGTGAAACCGTCGCCTCTCGATTTGTGATATGCGATTTCCCCACCGTTCCCAGCCTGATAACCTCAGGTGATTACATTGGCACCGAAAATATCCAAGAGCGTCCTTTTGTCACGCAGCAACACACAATCTCGAACACGGTCCAACCCATTTCGGTGCAGCCTTCACCAGCCGATGTGTGGTGTGCGATTTACCCGTCGTTCCCAATCTGGTTGCTCCAGATCGTCATTTTTACTTTGGAATTGACTGACGACCACTTTTTAACAAACCGATTATTGAGTAGCCTTCTAGTGGATTAAAAGCGAAAAATTTACTCAGCCTTTCCCGATCTGGTAGCTCTAGATCATCACCTTGGCATTGGAACTGTCCGATGATCACTAGCCGTGCAGCACTACACAGCCTCAGAAACGGCGCAACCAGTTCTCGCGAAACATCCACCAGTCTCTTTCTAATGCACGATTTACTCTCTGGACCCAGATCTGGTGACCTCAGGTCATCATCTTGGCAATGAAATTGGCCTAATGCTTCTTAGCAGTTCGTCATAGCCCAGTCTCGTCAACGGCTAGACAGAGCCACATGAAACCTTTACCAGTCGATTTGTGGTGTACGATTTCTTCGGTTATTCCCAAACTGGTGACCTCAGGTTTGGGGTTGAATTTTGGGGTTGAAATTGCCCAGTGAATCTTTTTTGGAGACGAAGCAGCGTAGCAGCTTAACACGCGTACTGGAAGGGGGTCTTTTTGAGCCCCCACCTGTTTTTCTTGAATATCTCGAAAACGGATTGGAACTGGAGGTTGCTACTTTGTGGTGGTGTGACAATGGAATAACTCGTCGATTGACGCAGAAAAGTCGGGAATCGGCCCGAAATTTTTGAAGTTTCAAGCATTTGAAGTCAGGCAAACATGAGGAAAACGACGGTTGTCTCTGACAAATGGGAACTTTGTGAAAGAACCAGCGTTGTACCTCAGACTGCCATTTCAACACAATCACGCGACGTCATTCGGGCATAAGTGGTGGATGTACGAAAACCAAAGCCAGGGCCAGTAAGGGTCAAGGTCATCAAAGGTCATGATGAAACAGCTTGTGACCTCATCCAGATTTGCTTTGCAGCATGTTGGTTTGTATGAAATATGCATTCAAAGACCCTAATAAAAACACGCGTGCGCACACTGACACGCTTACACGTACGAGGGTCAGTGACGGTCAAGGCCGCCAAAGGTCAAGGTCAAATATCTTGTGGCCTGGCCCGGATTTGTTTTGCGACATGTCGATTTGCATGAAATATGTATTCAAAGACCCTAATAAAAACACGTGTGCGCACATCGATACGCTTATATATAACTGAGTCATTTCAGGTCGAGGTCATCGAAGGTCAAGGGCAACTATTTGGTGACCTGGTTTAGAGTTGCTTTGTAATATGTCGATATGTATGAAATATGCATTCAAAGACCTTACTAAAAGCACGTTTGGCACAGTGATACTCACATGTATATACATATGTACATATACATACATACGCAAATATAAACACCGGAAGTGACAAAATGTACTGATGTTGGCTACTTTCACTGAAAATACGCCAAAAGATACGTGTCGCGCCCTCATTTACACTCAAGCTAATCCGTGTTGCTCGAAATCTGATCTGCAAAAGAGGAAAAAATGACAGCGTTGGTCAATGACCTGACATGGCCTCGACCCGAAATCCTCAGTCAAGACGCCGAATAAATGGAAATTGTCGCATTCCACGTTTTAACGATCAAACAAACACCCTTTCCCCGTTTCGTTCCAAAAGTCGTACGGAATAGCCTGTACGGGCCGAGTGTCCAAAGTTGACTTTTTCGACCCCATTTGACCTTGAAGATATTGGCCAAGGGTCATGAAAATTGCCCACGATGTAAATCGTTATAGCCCCATCCTGTCCATAAAATTCCATATCTCTAGCTCTTTCCGTTTTCCAGATCGGAGGGGGCACTTCTTTGCCCCCCTTTCCAGTGCGCGTTAGTGCGAAAGCCCCTTCCACTGCGCGGGTTAACTCGGTCTCGTTGTCGGAGTGAGATACACGGTGTAGTAGAAGAATGGACTGGTGAATGGGTCACTTAACACGGACTAGCCGTTTATGAGGTTGGGTGTTGCTACATTGTTAAAATATCGTGATCCGTTCATTGGAAGGTCAGGATGACCTGAGCTTGCCTGATTGGAAAGGGCTAAGTGAATCGTCCGAACAATAAACTGGTGATGGTTTCACGAAAATCGGTTGTTCCGTTTGTAAAACGGGACGTTGCTTCATTACCAAAAAGTGGTCGTCAGTTAGTTCGTAGGTCCAGATGACAGGCTCACCAGATGGGTAACAGGAGGGTGAAGTGTGTACCAGAAATCGACTGGCAGTTTTATAAAAACTGGTTGACTGGATTCTGAAAGCGGTGTGTGGGGGGGGGGTGCTCCATTATAAAAAGAAATGTTTGTGGTCAGTGTCAACGTCAGACTGATAACCCGAAGCCACGGGACTGGGACGGAGGTATAAGCTGTGTATTCGTAATCTACTGGGCACGATTAAAAAAATCGGTTGAGCTGTTTCTGAGATTGGGTGCCGCTGTGTTGCCAAAACAATATTCTGGGTCGCTTTTTAGATTAAAATAGTGGCTCAAGGTCGGAAAATTGGGAACAATCACGTAAATCGTGTTCTAGAAATCGACCGCTGAAGGTTTCACGGGAATTGATGGGGCGTTTTCTAAGAGTGGGCAACGCTGCGTTTCCAAAAAGTGGTCATGGGCTAATTTTAAGGCTTCGTGGATGTTACCAGGTTCCGAATGAGGAAGATAAATCATACACTAGAAATAGATTGATAAACTTGTCATTAAAATTGGTTGGGCCGTTTCTGAGATAAGCGTTGCTTCTTAACTCCAGGGCGTGGGTGTCCAGAGCCACCGCCGTTTCGCCTCTCTTCATCACTTAGGGTGTTCTCCTACCGACCAGCCTCGTACCGGAACCGCTTGCCGCCGGCCACAGCCGCGTCTTCGTCCCGGCGTGACTTCATTTTACGCCAGGACCGTAGTTTTTGCAAGCGCTGCTCTTCCCTTGCCTTTGTTTTGTCTGTTCCACCAATCTTTTGTTGGACTTGATGTTTTCCTGGATTTGTTTTACGCATGTATCTGACTCGAATCAAATATTAATCCGTCACCTGGTATGATTCGTAAAATACGCGGACACTGACGGCTGAAAAGTCCGAGGTTATTATCTGACGTCACCGCTCACTAGCTATGGGGTGGTGAGAAAAGTTTTGGTTAGGAATCGACTGCTGAAAATCTCATGAAAATCGGTCGATCCATTTTGGAGATTGGAGGTGTCTGCAGAGTGTGGCATTGTGCTGTTGCTCCCTGGAGTCTATCGCTAGATAAAGGGCCTGGGAGTTTAGCGCTCTCGATGTTGATGTTTTCGGCGCATCTGTTTCACTACTGGCGCGTACAGACAGAACTAACATGAAATAACTAGCATGTTACCAAGACATAGTCGGTTTCGAGAGCATTGAGTTTGGGAGGGCTTGCGCGGCAAATCTTGTGTTTAGTTCCTGCCTGTGGTGGTTCTGTGTTTGTGCCAACGTGGGCAACGTGTACAGGATTAGCCATGCCGTACTGCATGGTATTTGGGTGCTATAATGGCACAAATCCATCTAACAATCAGCCACCAAACACGAAGTATCACCGTCTTCCAAAGGACAAACGTCTTCAGGATTTATGGATTAAAATGTCAGGAAGAGATGAAGTTAACAGAATGCATGCAAGGGTGTGCTCCAGTCACTTCACTTCTGATGATTATCTCACTGACTTCAAGTTTGAGCTTATGAACAAGGATCCGACCTTGTTAAATCCCAGACGACGTTTGAAGTCAGATGCTGTTCCATCCAGAAATCTTCCTGGCCGGCCCAGTAGCAAAAAGTAAGTCTCTGTATCCATGCTTTTATCTGTTGGAGTTAGTGATTTGGAATAATCCTTTTTTGCAGGCTGTTTATGTGTTGGGAAATACTGAGCACTTTTATTTTAATGCATTGGTTGTAATGCGAACATGTAATGGGCTTGGATGTGAAGTGTGCTTTGTTTCCATGCATGACAAACGAACCTATTCCTGCCCACACACAAAAGCATAAAACCATTTCCTGCATGGCATGGTATTTAGCTGTTAATATTGAAGCCATTGGTCATTACCATGCCAGTGTAGTGGCATGTGGCACAGAGAGGCAGCAGTTTTTCATTACCATGTAGTGAGCATGTAAGGTTCATTCACTTGGAAGTACTTCTGTCTCTATGAAGCACATGGTTAACAATTCTTTCATGCAAATAAGAGCAGTTTTGTTGTCTGTGGGGAATGATGTGGCCAGATTCATAGTTTTGAGTGTACATTGACAGAAAATGACACCTAAACACAGAAACAGATACACCACAGTTGTGGAAATATTATATCTGAACATTTTTTTGGCAGCAAATTATTTTACATGAATCCTGACATTGCATACTTATAGTGCTGGATCCAATTCTGATGCATCTTTCCCTCCCTTAGCAGGAATTTTCACATCCTTTAGCAATTTCTGCATCTGCACACTTAAGCAAAGATACATTCAGAAACATTGTGGCTCTTGGCAACCTTTATTTATGCCATGGCCATTAAAATATTTACTTCTCTTGGTTTCTTGCCACATCTTGACACCCATTGAAAAATGGGTTTGGCCATGCTGATGTGGACGCTTTTATCCATGCTTTCTTTTAGGATCCCCTATTTCAACACTAGGATACTGAGAATCATTCGACAAAGCTGTTGTAATGTAACAGCTTTTATGGTGCAGTAATCTTCGTTTTTATTGATACTCTCATCCTCTACATTGTGTTGCATTTCTGAATCCATATTATTGGTAACATGCTATGTTTTGGACAGATAATATGTATGCTGTGTTGTATGTCTCTACATGCTTCCATATTTAACTGTATTTTGCCAGGTATTATTTTCCAGTTGCATTCCAGTGCCACCCCTCTGACCATTGTTGAAAAGGATGCTCAGTTATGGTACTTCTTTTCCTGTAATAAAAAAGACAGAAAGGTCGGTTTTTGGGACGGTTTACCTTAATATGGCCATTGCTTATGCAGCAACAGGTTATGTGCTGTTGGTGAATCCAGTCCTCATTAATGGTTGTTGATGAGGTTGATCCTCATTGGCATGGCTCGAGTCATTTGGTAGGAAATGCAGATTGGCTGGAGCACACAGAGAGGCACGTTATGACAGTTTGCTGTTTAACTGTTGGAGTTTCAGCAACATGATTGTATTTGAGGAAACG